>CALUEP010000001.1:0-610680 GCA_944319695.1 Tiphia femorata
AATTCACCAATTTGAAGCTAAAAGCTAGGAAAATGCAGCTGTAACGATATCTCACGCGAGAGAACGGTGAAAGTTGAGTTTGACGATTTCTTCGACAACGGCTGTTGCTAGAGCACAAAAGCCACAAATTCTAAACTAAACTCACCAATCAGAAGCTAAAAGCTAGGAAAATGCAGCCGTAGCGATATCACACGCGAGAGAACGGTGAAAGTTGAGATTGACGATTTCCTCGAGAACGGCTGTTGCTAGAGCACAAATGCCTCACATTCTACGCTAATATCGCCAATTTGAAACTGAAAGCTAGGAAAATGCAGCTGTAACGATATCTCACGCGAGAGAACGGTGAAAGTTGAGTTTGACGATTTCCTCGACAACAGATGTTGCTACAGTACAAAAGCCTCACATTCTAAGCTAAATTCACCAATTTTAAGCTAGAAGTTCGGAACATGAAGCTGTAGCGATAGCCCACGCGAGAGAACTGTGAAAGTTGTATTTGACAATTTCCTCATCAACGGCTGTTCCTAGAACACAAATGCCTCACATTCTACGCTATAATAACCAATTTGAAGCAAAAAACTAGGAAATGAAGCTGTACCGATATCTCACGTGAGAGAACGATGATAAGTTGAGCTTCACGATTTCCTTGACAACAGATGTTGCTACAGTACAAAAGCCTCACATTCTAAGCTAGATTCACCAATTTTAAGCTAGAATCTCAGAAAATGAATCTGTAGCGATATCCCACACGAGAGAACGGTGAAAAGTTGAGTTTGACGATTCCCTCGACAACAGCTGTTGCTAGAGCACAAAAGCCTCACATTCTAAGCTAAATTCATCAATTTGAAGCTAAAAGCTAGGATCTGAAGCTGTAGCGATATCTCATGCGGGAGAACGGGGAGAACCTGATTTTCACGATTACCTCGACAACAGACGTCGGTACAGTACAAAAGCTTCGCATTCTAAGCTAAATTCACCAATTTTAAGCTAGAAGCTCGGAACATGAAGCTCTAGCAATAGCCCACGCGAGAGAACTGGGAAAGTTGAGTTTGACAATTTCCTCGTCAACGGCTGTTGCTAGAGCACAAATGCCTCACATTCTAACCTAAATTCACCATTTTTAAGCTAGAAGCCTGAATAATGCAGCTGTAACGATATCTCATGCGAGAGAACGGTGAAAGTTGAGTTTCACGATTTCCTCGACAACAGATGTTGCTACAGTACAAAAGCTTCACATTCTAAGCTAAATTCACCAATTTTAAGCTAGAAGCTCGGAACATGAAGATGTAACAATAGCCCACGCGAGAGAACTGTGAAAGTTGAGTGTGACGATTTCTTCGACAACGGCTGTTGCTAGAGCACAAATGCCTCACATTCTACGCTAAAATCACCAATTTGAAGCTAAAAGCTAGGAAAATGCAGCTGTAACGATATCTCACCTGAGAGAACGGTGAAAGTTGAGTGTGACGATTTCTTCGACAACGGCTGTTTCTAGAGCACAAAAGCAACAAATTCTAAACTAAACTCACCAATCAGAAGCTAAAAGCCAGGAAAATGCAGCTATAACGATATCTCACGCGTGAGAACGGTGAAAGTTGAGTTTGACGATTTCCTCCACAACGGTTGTTGCTACAGTACAAAAGCCTCACATTCTAAGCTAAATTCACGAATTTGAAGCTACAAGCTCGGAAAATGAAGCTGTACCGATATCCCACACGAGAGAACGGTGAAAACTTGAGTTTGACGATTCCCTCGACAACAGCTGTTGCTAGAGCACAAAAGCCTCACATTCTATGCAAAATTCACCATTTTGAAGCTAAAAGCTAGGAACTGAAGATGTAGCGATATCTCACGCGAGAGAACGATGATTAGTTGAGTTTCTCGATTTCCTCGACAACAGATGTTGCTACAGTTCAAAAGCCTCACATTCTAAGCTAAATTCACCAATTTGAAGCTAAAAGCTAGGAAAATGCAGCTGTAACGATATCTCACGCGAGAGAACGGTGAAAGTTGAGTTTGACGATTTCTTCGACAACGGCTGTTGCTAGAGCACAAAAGCCACAAATTCTAAACTAAACTCACCAATCAGAAGCTAAAAGCTAGGAAAATGCAGCCGTAGCGATATCACACGCGAGAGAACGGTGAAAGTTGAGATTGACGATTTCCTCGAGAACGGCTGTTGCTAGAGCACAAATGCCTCACATTCTACGCTAATATCGCCAATTTGAAACTGAAAGCTAGGAAAATGCAGCTGTAACGATATCTCACGCGAGAGAACGGTGAAAGTTGAGTTTGACGATTTCCTCGACAACAGATGTTGCTACAGTACAAAAGCCTCACATTCTAAGCTAAATTCACCAATTTTAAGCTAGAAGTTCGGAACATGAAGCTGTAGCGATAGCCCACGCGAGAGAACTGTGAAAGTTGTATTTGACAATTTCCTCATCAACGGCTGTTCCTAGAACACAAATGCCTCACATTCTACGCTATAATAACCAATTTGAAGCAAAAAACTAGGAAATGAAGCTGTACCGATATCTCACACGAGAGAACGATGATAAGTTGAGCTTCACGATTTCCTTGACAACAGATGTTGCTACAGTACAAAAGCCTCACATTCTAAGCTAAATTCACCAATTTGAAGCTAAAAGCTAGGAACTGAAGCTGTAGCGATACCTCACGCGGGAGAACGGTGCGAAACTGATTTTCACGGTTACCTCGACAACAGACGTCGCTAAAGTACAAAAGCTTCACATTCAAAGCTAAGTTCACCAATTTTAAGCTAGACGCTCGGAAAATGAAGCTGTAGCGATATCCCACACGAGAGAACGGTGAAAGTTCAGATTGACGATATCCTCGAGAACGGCTGTTGCTAGAGCACAAATGCCTCACATTTTACGCTAAAATCACCAATTTAAAACTGAAAGCTAGGAAAATGCAGCTGTAACGATATCTCATGCGAGAGAACGGTGAAAGTTGAGTTTGACGATTTCCTCGACAACGGCTGTTGCTAGAGCACAAATGCCTCACATTCTATGCTAAATTCACCAATTGTAAGCTAAAAGCTAGGAACTGAAGCTGTAGCGATATCTCACGCGAGAGAACGGTGAAAGTTGAGTTTGACGATTTCCTCGACAACAGATGTTGCTACAGTACAAAAGCCTCACATTCTAAGCTAGATTCACCAATTTTAAGCTAGATGCTCGGAAAATGAAGCTGTAGCGATAGCCCACGCGAGAGAACTGGGAAAGTTGAGTTTGACAATTTCCTCGTCAACGGCTGTTGCTAGAACACAAATGCCTCACATTCTAACCTAAATTCACCATTTTTAAGCTAGAAGCCTGAATAATGCAGCTGTAACGATATCTCATGCGAGAGAACGGTGAAAGTTGAGTTTGACGATTTCCTCGACAACGGCTGTTGCTAGAGCACAAATGCCTCACATTCTATGCTAAATTCACCAATTGTAAGCTAAAAGCTAGGAACTGAAGCTGTAGCGATATCTCACGCGAGAGAACGATGATAAGTTGAGTTTCTCGATTTCCTCGACAACAGATGTTGCTACAGTACAAACGCCTCACATTCTAAGCTAAATTCACCAATTTGAAGCTAAAAGCTAGGAACTGAAGCTGTAGCGATACCTCACGCGGGAGAACGGTGCGAACCTGATTTTCACGGTTACCTCGACAACAGACGTCGCTAAAGTACAAAAGCTTCACATTCAAAGCTAAGTTCACCAATTTTAAGCTAGAAGCTCGGAAAATGAAGCTGTAGCGATATCCCACACGAGAGAACGGTGAAACTTCAGATTGACGATATCCTCGAGAACGGCCGTTGCTAGAACACAAATGCCTCACATTCTAAGCTAAATTCACCAATTTTAAGCTAGAAGCTCGGAACATGAAGCTGTAACAATAGCCCACGCGAGAGAACTGTGAAAGTTGAGTGTGACGATTTCTTCGACAACGGCTGTTGCTAGAGCACAAAAGCCACAAATTCTAAACTAAACTCACCAATCAGAAGCTAAAAGCCAGGAAAATGCAGCCGTAGCGATATCTCACCTGAGAGAACGGTGAAAGTTGAGTGTGACGATTTCTTCGACAACGGCTGTTGCTAGAGCACAAAAGCCACAAATTCTAAACTAAACTCACCAATCAGAAGCTAAAAGCCAGGAAAATGCAGCCGTAGCGATATCACACGCGAGAGAACGGTGAAAGTTGAGATTGACGATTTCCTCGAGAACGGCTGTTGCTAGAGCACAAATGCCTCACATTTTACGCTAATATCACCAATTTGAAACTAAAAGCTAGGAAAATGCAGCTGTAACAATATCTTATGCGAGAGAACGGTGAAAGTTGAGTTTGACGATTTCCTCGACAACGGCTGTTGCTAGAGCACAAATGCCTCACATTCTACGCTAAAATCACCAATTTGAAGCTAAAAGCTAGGAAAATGCAGCTGTAACGATATCACACCTGAGAGAACGGTGGAAGTTGAGTGTGACGATTTCTTCGACAACGGCTGTTTCTAGAGCACAAAAGCAACAAATTCTAAACTAAACTCACCAATTAGAAACTAAAAGCCAGGAAAATGCAGCCGTAGCGATATCACACGCGAGATAACGGTGAAAAGTTGAGTTTGACGATTCCCTCGACAACAGCTGTTGCTAGAGCACAATAGCCTCACATTCTAAGCTAAATTCACCAATTTGAAGCTAAAAGCTAGGAACTGAAGCTGTAGCGATATGTCACGCGGGAGAACGGCGAGAACCTGATTTTCACGATTACCTCGACAACAGACGTCGCTACAGTACAAAAGCCTCACATTCTTAGCTAAATTCACCATTTTGAAGCTAAAAGCTAGGAAATGAAGCTGTACCGATATCTCACGCGAGAGAACGATGATAAGTTGAGTTTCACGATTTCCTCGACAACAGATGTTGCTACAGTACAAAAGCCTCACATTCTAAGCTAAATTCACCAATTTGAAGCTAAAAGCTAGGAACTGAAGCTGTAGCGATATCTCACGCGGGAGAACAGCGAGAACCTGATTTTCACGATTACCTCGACAACAGACGTCGCTCCAGTACAAAAGCTTCACATTCTAAGCTAGATTCACCAATTTTAAGCTAGAATCTCAGAAAATGAATCTGTAGCGATATCCCACACGAGAGAACGGTGAAAAGTTGAGTTTGACGATTCCCTCGACAACAGCTGTTGCTACAGTACAAAAGCCTCACATTCTAAGCTATATTCACCAATTTGAAACTAGAAGCTCGGAAAATGAAGCTGTAGCGATATCCCACACGAGAGAACGGTGAAAACTTGAGTTTGACGATTTCCTCGACAACGGCTGTTGCTAGAGCACAAATGCCTCACATTCTACGCTGATATCACCAATTTGAAGCTAAAAGCTAGGAAAATGCAGCTGTAACAATATCTCACGCGAGAGAACGGTGCAAGTTGAGTTTGACGATTTCCTCCACAACGGTTGTTGCTACAGTACAAAAGCCTCACATTCTAAGCTAAATTCACCACTTTTAAGCTAGCAGCACGGAAAATGAAGCTGTAGTGATAGCCCACGCGAGAGAACTGTGAAAGTTGAGTTTGACAATTTCCTCGTCAACGGCTGTTGCTAGAGCACAGATGCCTCACATTCTAAACTAAATTCACCATTTTTAAGCTAGAAGCCTGAAAAATGCAGCTGTAACGATATCTCATGCGAGAGAACGGTGAAAGTTGAGTTTGACCATTTCCTCGTCAACGGCTGTTGCTACAGTACAAAAGCCTCACATTCTAAGCTAAATTCACCAATTTGAAACTAAAAGCTGGGAAAATGCAGCTGTAACGATATCTCACGCGAGAGAACGGTGAAAGTTGAGTTTGACGATTTCCTCGACAACAGATGTTGCTACAGTACAAAAGCCTCACATTCTAAGCTAAATTCACCAATTTGAAGCTAAAATCTAGGAACTGAAGCTGTAGCGATATCTCACGTGGGAGAACGGCGAGAACCTGATTTTCACGGTTACCTCGACAACAGACGTCGCTACAGTACAAAAGCTTCACATTCTAAGCTAGATTCACCAATTTTAAGCTGGAAGCTCGGAAAAAGAAGCTGTAGCAATAGCCCACGCGAGAGAACTGTGAAAGTTGAGTTCGACAATTTCCTCGTCAACGGCTGTTGTTGCTAGAGCACAAATGCCTCA
Organism: Tiphia femorata; assembly: GCA_944319695.1. Classification (NCBI taxonomy): domain Eukaryota; kingdom Metazoa; phylum Arthropoda; class Insecta; order Hymenoptera; family Tiphiidae; genus Tiphia; species Tiphia femorata. The sequence continues at coordinate 6,206 of CALUEP010000001.1, forward strand.
CATTCTACGCTAAAATCACCAATTTGAAGCTAAAAGCTAGGAACTGAAGCTGTAGCGATATCTCACGCGGGAGAACGGCGAGAACCTGATTTTCACGATTACCTCGACAACAGACGTCGCTACAGTACAAAAGCCTCACATTCTTAGCTAAATTCACCATTTTGAAGCTAAAAGCTAGGAAATGAAGCTGTACCGATATCTCACGCGAGAGAACGATGATAGGTTGAGTTTCACGATTTCCTCGACAACAGATGTTGCTACAGTACAAGAGCCTCACATTCTGAGCTAAATTCACCAATTTGAAGCTAAAAGCTAGGAACTGAAGGTGTAGCGATATCTCACGCGGGAGAACGGCGAGAACCTGATTTTCACGATTACCTCGACAACAGACGTCGCTACAGTACAAAAGCTTCACATTCTAAGCTAGATTCACCAATTTTAAGCTAGAAGCTCGGAAAAAGAAGCTGTAGCAATAGCCCACGCGAGAGAACTGTGAAAGTTGAGTTTGACAATTTCATCGTCAACGGCTGTTGCTAGAGCACAGATGCCTCACATTCTAAACTAAATTCACCATTTTTAAGCTAGAAGCCTGATAAATGCAGCTCTAACGATATCTCATGCGAGAGAACGGTGAAAGTTGAGTTTCACGATTTCCTCGACAACAGATGTGGCTACAGTACAAAAACTTCATATTCTAAGCTAAATTCACCAATTTTAAGCTAGAAGCTCGGAACATGAAGCTGTAGCAATAGCCCACGCGAGAAAACTGTGAAAGTTGTGTTTGACAATTTCCTCGTCAACGGCTGTTGCTAGAGCACAAATGCCTCACATTCTACGCTAAAATCACCAATTTGAAGCTACAAGCTAGGAAAATGCAGCTGTAACTACATCTCACGCGAGAGAATGGTGAAAGTTGAGTTTCACTATTTCCTCGACAACAGATGTTGCTACAGTACAAAAGCCTCACATTCTAAGCTATATTCACCAATTTGAAACTAGAAGCTCGGAAAATGAAGCTGTAGCGATATCCCACACGAGAGAACGGTGAAAACTTGAGTTTGACGATTTCCTCGACAACGGCTGTTGCTAGAGCACAAATGCCTCACATTCTACGCTAAAATCACCAATTTGAAGCTACAAGCTAGGAAAATGCAGCTGTAACTCCATCTCACGCGAGAGAATGGTGAAAGTTGAGTTTCACTATTTCCTCGACAACAGATGTTGCTACAGTACAAAAGCCTCACATTCTAAGCTATATTCACCAATTTGAAACTAGAAGCTCGGAAAATGAAGCTGTAGCGATATCCCACACGAGAGAACGGTGAAAACTTGAGTTTGACGATTTCCTCGACAACGGCTGTTGCTAGAGCACAAATGCCTTACATTCTACGCTAATATCACCAATTTGAAGCTAAAAGCTAGGAAAATGCAGCTGTAACGATATCTCACGCGAGAGAACGGTGATAAGTTGAGTTTTACGATTTCCTTGACAACAGATGTTGCTACAGTACAAAAGCCTCACATTCTAAGCTAGATTCACCAATTTTAAGCTAGATGCTCGGAAAATGAAGCTGCAGCGATAGCCCACGCGAGAGAACGGTGAAAGTTGAGTTTCACGATTTCCTCGACAACAGATGTTGCTACAGTACAAATGCCTCACATTCTAAGCTGAATTCACCAATTTGAAGCTAAAAGCCAGGAAAATGCAACTGTAGCGGTATCTTTTTTTTTTTTTTTTTTTTTTTCTTGGGGAAATGCTTTACGCATACCCTCGCCTCCCGGGGCCGAGGACGAGGGTTATGTGGGACTCTCCCGGCGCTAATGCGCCGGGTCTACCCACTAAAACCCCACGGTGGCCGTCTCGGTGCTTGTGTGAAGGGTGCCCAGGCTTCGCCAGCGGCATATCATCCGGGCACCCTTTGCACCCGACCCACCCCGCTTGACTGGGGCGGGCTTTCTTCGTGGCACCCCCTTTGAATGGGGGTGCCAACACCTTCTCCTCGGGTAAGGTGCCGACCACAGACACCCCACCCGACTCCTCGATGGCGGGCCGGGACGCGGGGGTCCCCACCCGCGCCCGACCCATATTGCCTCCCATCTTCCTCCCCCGCACAACAGGCGCGGGGAAGGGAACTCCCTTGTAGGGGCCTGACCGGCCCCCCACCGCCGACGGGGAGGAGCAAACTCACTAGCCCCCTAAGTCAGGGGTGATGAGGCTCCTCCCCGCCGACCTCATCCACCGTCACCTCGACCGGCGGTGGGCCTCGGCCTAAGCGTCCGGGCCCGCCGCCTGCTATTGTCCCCTAAATGGGGTCCATCGGCGGGGGGCCTTGAGCGCCCCCCTCGAACTCCTCTCCTTCTTCTTTGCCGGGGCACTCGGCCCCGGCGCACCCTCTCGGCCTCCTCCTTTTTCTGCATCACGGACTCGCAGAAAAAGGAGAAGGCCCGCCACGATTTCTCCCGTCCCAGGATGGCATTAATGACCCCGGGAAGGGAGAGATCGGGCCCAATCTCCCCGACGAGCACCGCCCTTTCTACGGTCCACGCTGGACAACTGTCCAGCGTGTGCTGGGCGGTGTCGTTGGGGTCACCGCAGTGGTGGCAGCCCGACGTTGGCTCCTTTCCGATGCGACGCAGATACGACCCGAAGCAGCCATGCCCGGTAATGATCTGCGTCGCTCGGAAGGACAGCCCGCCCCATGCCCGACCTAGCCATCGGTCGAGCACGGGCAGGACAGCCCCGACGGTACGCTGCCCCGCGACATTCGGGGCAGCGAGTCTCCTCCTCCATTCTGAGATGGAGATCCGCCGGTTGTGGCGTCTTATCCTGGCGCGGTTGGCCTCCGTTACGGGTACCCCCTTATCCCTAAGGGACTTAACCTCCTCGTAAGCCCGGGCATGTTCCCGGGCCACAAGATCAACCGGGGGTACCCCGGCCAATACCGCCGCCGCCTCGTGGGAGATGGTGCGGTAGCCCCTCACCACCCTGATGGCCATGGTCCTCAAGGCCCCGGCCAGGGACGCCCGGGCTTTCGCCGACATGGCCTCGGCCCATACGGGCGCCCCGTACAGGGCTACCGCTCTCACCATGTTGACATAGAGGCGGCGCACCCGACCATCCGGCCCGCCCACGTTGGGGAGAATCCTCACCAACGCGTCCGCGCAAGACTTTGCGCGGCGGGCCGCTCCCGTCAGGTGGCCGTCGAAACGCCACTGGCCGTCCAAGGTCAGCCCCAAATACTTAAGTTGGGGCTGGACCTTAACGCGGACCGCATCCACGACGAGGCTCATGTCCGCCGGTGGCGGCCCCCGGGCCCTCTTAAAGAAGAACAGGGCCTCGGTTTTACTGGCCGCCACCTTGAGGCCTGCGTCGCGGATGGAACCAATCACAGCCGAAGCTGCCACCTCCCCTCTCGCGAGGGATTCCCCCCAGTCCCTTCCCCCGGCTAGAATGAGAGTGTCATCTGCATAGCAAATGACACTGCAGCCGGGAGGGAGGGCAGTGTACAATACCGCGTCGTACCCCAAGTTCCAGAGCAGGGGCCCCAGAACGGACCCCTGGGGCACGCCGCGGTGTACCTCCCCCTCGCGCACGCGACCATTCCTGTCGACGTACGCGAGCCGCCTGTCCCGGAGGTAGTCGCTCACGACGCGCTGGAGGTACAACGGTACCCCAGTGCGCCGGAGCGACTCCCTAATCCTCGGCCAGGGGAGGGTGTTAAAAGCATTGCTGATATCTAAAGATATCGCTAGCACCACCCCTCCCTGGCTTGTCACCTGTTCCGAGAGGGCCTTAACACGGTTGATCGCATCAAGCGTCGACCGGCCCTCTCGGAAACCGAATTGGGCCCCGCTAACATCGGGGCCCACCCGGGACATGTGCTGGACGAGGCGGTTGGCAATGATTCTTTCGAAGAGTTTGCCGGCCTCGTCCAGCAGGCAGATCGGCCTGTAGGCCGATGGGGACTCCTCGTTTTTGCCCTCCTTTCGGAGGAGGACTAGGTTGGCCCTCCTCCAGGCTGGGGGGAAAATCCCTCGCCTCAAGCACCCACTGAAAACTCCTCTGTACTGCTCGGCGAGGACGCGCATCGCCATCGCCAGGACCCTCTTGTGCAGGCCGTCGGGGCCGGGGGCAGTGCGTCTGCCACCGAGTCCCCTTTTCACGGCCCGCAGGAACTCCTCCTCCCCGACCGCGAGGTTCTCCGTCCAGTCAACGGGACTGAGCGGTTCGGGGACCGCCTCCTCCGCCCCGCAATCGGCGGGGGGGAATAAGGCGGCGACCACCCTTTCGACGAACCCCGGGTCGAGGCTCTCCGTCAGTGGGGGCGCCCAAGGCCTCAGTTTCTTGAGGACCATTTTGTAAGGGCGCCCCCACGGGTCTTCGTCCAAACCCTGGAGGAGTTCCTCCCAGGCCCTGGCCTTGGCTCCTCTGATGGCTTTACGGAGGAGTACCCTTGTTGCCCGGTACTCCTCCCACCTATCGATCCTCTCGGCTACCTCCCCTCGGCGATTATGCCGGGCCGCCCGCCGCCCCAGGCGGATTGTTGTCCGCCTGAGGTCGGCTATCTCCTCCGTCCACCAATAGGCGGCCCGGCTTGACCGAAGCCTGACCCGCGGCATTGCCGCATCGCATGCCCTTTGAAGGGCCTTGGTCAGGCGCTCGGCCTCGCACGAGGGGTCCTCCTCTTCGTTAGGAGTGGTCCAATCGTTGGACCACGCCGCCGAGATGATCGAGGCCATCAGCGCGTCCTCGTCGAGCCTTTTCAGGGCCCATCGCGGTCGGGGGTCTGCCCCCCGGCGGCGGCTACCTTCCTGGGGGGTGGCTCGGACCACCGTTTTTATATAACGGTGGTCCGACAGGTTTTCAACACCCTGTAGCACCCCCCAGCTTTGCACCATCGCTGCGGCAGGGGGGGTAGCCCATGTCAAATCAACAATCGACTCCCCCCGCCACCGCACACACGTGCTAACTCGGCCTCGATTTAACAGCACAAGGCCGAGCGCCGCCGCCCACTCCTCAAGGACCACGCCCCTGGCGTTGGTACGCCGGGAACCCCAGGTCGTGGACCAGGCGTTGAAGTCCCCGGCGACCAACACCGGCCGCGGCCCGAGGCGCCTAACACAGGCCCCGAGGCCGTCGAGCCGCTCCTCGAACAGGGCGTGGCCACCGGACGGGGGGAGATAGACCCCCACGACCGCGATAGGCCCCCACTGGACCGCCACAAAGTGGTTGCCGCTCTCCACCCGGGAGCAAGTCCACCTGCCCGGCTCCCATCTCCACGTGATCGCCACCGAGTCTTCCGTGTCTCCCGCCCAGAATGGGTGGCCGGGCGGGACCCGGTTCGGCTCGGCGGCGATCCCCAGCTCAAAGCCGCTCTCCGCGAGGCTGTGAAGGAAAAGATCCTGCGCCCCGCGGGAGCGGTTCAAATTCGCCTGGAGGAGGGCGTGCCCCATTACTGGGGCGCGTCATTACCCTCCTCCAGAGGCTCCACCTCCATTGCCCCCTCTGGGGGCGATGTCGGGAGCGGGACTACCGCCCCCTCCTGCACCTCCTTGGCTCCTTCAGGAGCCGATGTCAGGGGCGGAACAGCCGTCCCCCCCTGCAGCTCCTTAGCTCCGCCCGCGGGCGGGGCCTGCTGGGTCGGCGCCCGCTTTTTTCTCCCCGGGGGGGCGCAGTTCTTGCCCCCCAGGACGTGGTCGGCCTTTCGCCCCAGGTCCGCGCATACGGGGCACCTGGGGGCCGCCGCACAGCTTCTCGCCACGTGTCCTGGGGCGCCGCACCGATAACATTTATCGGCGCGGTCAGCTGTCCCCGGGCACGTCGCCCTCACGTGCCCACGCTCCAGGCACCCGAAGCATCGGAGGGGGCGGGCGTCAAGGATTTCAATCCTCGCCCGTGTCCATCCGACCTGGATGGACCCCCCCTCCGACGCTTTTTTCGCAGCCGCCAGGGGCAGCCGCGCCCAAACACTCCCCTGCCCCTGCTCCTGGGAGCGGACGTCCCCGGTTTTGACCTCAGACCGGGGACAGCCCCCCTTCGCCGACAGCGCCATCCCGACCTCGTCGGGCGTGACCGACCCGTCAAGCCCTCGGACCCTGACATCCGCGCACTTGACGGGCCTGCTCACCTTGACGCCCCCCCTGTCCACGAGAGCTTGCCTCATCTTCGAGGCGAGGGCGTCGGCCTTGGTGGCGCTATCGACACCAGGGACCTCGATGACGAGGGCCCCGGTCGCTCCCGTGCGGGTAGTTATACCCCCGACAATTCCCACCTCGGCCAGGCTGATCTGCGCCCTCACAAAGGTCATTGTGGGGGCGTACTGCCCCCTGGGGCAGGTCAGCACTACGGCCGAGGTTCGCGGGAGCCTCCTCCTTGCCGCTTTTTTCTGTCCGCCCTTGGTGTTTTGGGCGGACTTAGCGAGTGGAGCAGGGGTTGTTACGGGAAGTGTGGCGCGGGCAGGGGCGGTTCCCCGCTTCGCCCGACGCCCCACCACCTGGGCCCAGGTTCCCTCCTCCTTCTCTGGGGCGGCGGTTTCTGCGACCGCCGCCGCCGCCTTGGGGGCCACCTCCGACCCGGCCCTATTCGTCGAGGAGGGACGTCCCTCCTTCCTCTTCCCGGCCGGCTTATCCGGCACGGACTTAGCCTTAGGTGGCTTGTTTGCCCCACCCGTGGCCGACTCCGCCTTCTTTTTCACGGCCTTTTGGGCCTTTTGGGGAGGAGCAGCACTCCCCTCTACCCCCTTGTCGTCATGACCCTTCGAGACTGCCTCAGCTGTCTTCTCACCGGGAGGGGAATTCCTCTCTATGGAGGAAGGGGAGGTGAGGAGTTTCTCCATAACGGAGATAAACAAATTCTCCATTTGCCCCACCCTCCCCTCCGCACCCTTAATCAGGGCGCTCAGTCGCCCCTCCAAGTCCCCCACCGACTTGGTCGGCGACCCCTTCGCCGCGCCATCTCTCCCAACCCTTTCGGGGAGGGGTGTGTCCCTCCGGTGGGTGGGAACTGGGTCATCCTCCACCACCTCCATGACGCCGAGGGGGGCGTTGCGCATTGTTCCGTCCGCGGGGGCGGGTGAGGAGGAGGGCGCGCTTCCGCTCCGTAGGCCCTCGATTTCCGCTTTGAGGCTGCGGACTTCGTCCCGCAGCCTCGCGATCTCCTCCTCCTTTCCCTCCTCCCCGGGGTCGGGGAGGGATCTTTGGGCCCGGACGACCAGCGTGTCGGTCGCAACCTTCGCGTAAAGGGCAGCGTCCCTCAGCATCTTGATGAAGGTGCCCTTTAGGTGCTTGGACCGACACGCCACATGGTCGACCTTGGCCACCTCCTTAAGGAGCGCGGCGGCAATGTCCCATGAGGGGCGCCTTGCTAACTCCCTTTCAAGCCGTAGCTCCTTCCCCCTCGCATCCCGCCGGTACTTCACGGGGTCGTACCCCCCCTCGGCGATTTCCTCCGCCTCCCGGATCTCGGCATTCAGTGCCTCCAGGGTCTTTCTCGCCGCATGGATGGCCCTTGTCTCGACCCCAGCAACGGTCATGGCGGGGCGACCTTCTCTCTTTCCTCCCTTCTCAGGAGAAGGGGCGTCCGATTCGCTCCCCACCTCCATTTCTTCCTGCGAGCAGGAGGAGTGGCTGCTCGCCCGATTCCTCTTTCCCCCCCTTCTGTTTCCGCGGCTTCGCTTGACGGCGCCAGAGGCAGTCGTCCGCAACGTCGCGGCGCTTGCGCCAGAGTCGGAGGATGACTCCTCGGCCACTTCTTCCGGGGGGGTTTGCGAATCCCCTACGGCTTCCCCCTCTGTACTAACGGCCGTGGGCCCCGGTGGCGGGGACCCCGTGTTAGCACTAATGCCAGAAAAGGGCGCACCGGCGCGCCTTTTCTTAGATTTGGGCCCAGGGCGATATGCACCCGGGGCCTTATCCTCGGAGGTAGCTGGTCGCTCCGACCCGCCAGCATTCCCCGTCGAAGTCGAGGGGGCAGCAGCGGCCCCCCCTTCGCCACGCCTCTCTTCAACGCTACGCGAAGATTCTTCTCCTCGCTTTTCTGTCATGTCTATTCCTGTCATTTTGGATTCATCCCATGCCCAGCTGCGGCTCCGCTCACCAGGGCGTGCCCTCCCGCCCAGCACGCACCCCGGCCTCGCCCCGAACGCGCCCGAAACATGACCGGCACGCGCACGGGGTCCGACCAAAGACGCGCACCGAGCGGTTACCCCGAGTTCCCCCGGGGGGTGAGCATATACCTCGGGTCGGGGGTATGTATCATCCCCGACACTGGGTTCCAGCCCCCTACTTACCGCGCAGCTTCCGCCGCACGGCTTTCTGGGGTCCCTGGCCTCCGACCTCCAGGGCACCGCAGCTGGGGGCGCCACCCAGGGGGCCCCACGGACGGTTGGGGCGAGGACGTTGCGCCCCGTCCACGCCTTGCCCGCCGTGGCGACCGGCAAATCACGCCTCGTCCGGTGCCCAAGACTTCGGAAGGGACGCAATCGCCCCGAGCACCGGACACTAGACCCCCGTCGCCCGAGCCCAGACCCAGGAATACTTCCTGGCGGCCTCGGGCGGCCGAGCCGGCCGGAGCCTGACCCGGGAATACGTCCCGGCGGCCCCGACCGGCTCCTACTAGCGCCTCCCGAGAGGGACCGGCCCTGCCTCGGAATACGTCCGAGCGGCCCGGATTCCTCCTCCGCCACCGGGCAGGTAAGGAGACCACGTCCCCTGCTGCCTCGGTACGGGTTCCCGTCCCGCCCGTGCTCGGACCACGTCCTAGTCGGTGCAGGACGGGGAAACCTCTCCGTCATTGGCTGCGGGAGCACCCGCGTGCAATGCCTCTGGTGAGATTTAACCCAACTTCCTTCATCGGCTGCGGGAACACCCGCGTGCAATGCCTCTGGAAGTGGGTGATCCCCCCTGTGATTTTTTATCGAGGTTTACTCCTCTAGGCACGGTGGCGGAGTAAACTCCCCCTAACGGCTCCGGCCAGCCGGGCGTTTGTAATCCGGGTCGCCATCCCTTACCAGCTTGGAGGGAAACCCCCTCCTAACGGTGAACTGGTCACCGGGCTCAGGTCCCTCGGGAGCGCCAACTCCCGTACCCGGGTGCTCGAACGAGCACCAGGGCCCCTGAGGTGAACTGTAGCGGTATCTCACACGAGAGAACGGTGAAAGTTGAGTTTCACGATTTCCTCGACAACAGATGTGGCTACAGTACAAAAACTTCATATTCTAAGCTAAATTCACCAATTTTAAGCTAGAAGCTCGGAACATGAAGCTGTAGCAATAGCCCACGCGAGAAAACTGTGAAAGTTGTGTTTGACAATTTCCTCGTCAACGGCTGTTGCTAGAGCACAAATGCCTCACATTCTACGCTAAAATCACCAATTTGAAGCTACAAGCTAGGAAAATGTAGCTGTAACTACATCACACGCGAGAGAATGGTGAAAGTTGAGTTTCACTATTTCCTCGACAACAGATGTTGCTACAGTACAAAAGCCTCACATTCTAAGCTATATTCACCAATTTGAAACTAGAAGCTCGGAAAATGAAGCTGTAGCGATATCCCACACGAGAGAACGGTGAAAACTTGAGTTTGACGATTTCCTCGACAACGGCTGTTGCTAGAGCACAAATGCCTCACATTCTACGCTAAAATCATCAATTTGAAGCTAAAAGCTAGGAACTGAAGCTGTAGCGATATCTCATGCGGGAGAACGGTGAGAACCTGATTTTCACGATTACTTCGACAACAGACGTCGCTACAGTACAAAAGCTTCACATTCTAAGCTAAATTCACCAATTTAAAACTAGAAGCTCGGAAAATGAAGCTGTAGCGATATCCCACACGAGAGAACGGTGAAAACTTGAGTTTGACGATTTCCTCGACAACGGCTGTTGCTAGAGCACAAATGCCTCACATTCTATGCTAAATTCACCAATTTGAAGCTAAAAGCTAGTAAAATGCAGCTGTAACGATATCTCACGCGAGAGAACGGTGAAAGTTGAGTTTGACGATTTCCTCCACAACGGCTGTTGCTAGAGCACAAATGCCTCACATTCTATGCTAAATTCACCAATTGTAAGCTAAAAGCTAGGAACTGAAGCTGTAGCGATATCTCACGCGAGAGAACGGTGCGAACCTGATTTTCACGGTTACCTCGACAACAGACGTCGCTAAAGTACAAAAGCTTCACATTCAAAGCTAAGTTCACCAATTTGAAGCTAGAAGCTCTGAAAATGAAGCTGTAGCGATAGCCCACGTGAGAGAACTGTGAAACTTGAGTTTGACGATTACCTCGACAACGGCCGTTGCTAGAGCACAAATGCCTCACATTCTATGCTAAATTCACCCATTTTAAGTTAGAAGCTCAGAAAATGAATCTGTAGCGATAGGCCACACGAGAGAACGGTGAAAAGTTGTGTTTGACAATTTCCTCGTCAACGGCTGTTGCTACAGTACAAAAGCCTCACATTCTAAGCTAAATTCACCATTTTTAAGCTAGAAGCCTGAATAATGCAGCTGTAACGATATCTCATGCGAGAGAACGGTGAAGGTTGAGTTTCACGATTTCCTCGACAACAGATGTTGCTACAGTACAAAAGCTTCACATTCTAAGCTAGATTCACCAATTTTAAGCTAGATGCTCGGAAAATGAAGCTGTAGCCATAGCCCACGCGAGAGAACTGGGAAAGTTGAGTTTGACAATTTCCTCGTCAACGGCTGTTGCTAGAGCAAAAATGCCTCACATTCTAACCTAAATTCACCAATTTGAAGCAAAAAGCTAGGAAATGAAGCTGTAACGATATCTCACGCGAGAGAACGATGATAAGTTGAGTTTTACGATTTCCTTGACAACAGATGTTGCTACAGTACAAAAGCCTCACATTCTAAGCTAGATTCACCAATTTTAAGCTAGATGCTCGGAAAATGAAGCTGTAGCGATAGCCCACGCGAGAGAACTGGGAAAGTTGAGTTTGACAATTTCCTCGTCAACGGCTGTTGCTAGAGCACAAATGCCTCACATTCTAACCTAAATTCACCATTTTTAAGCTAGAAGCCTGAATAATGCAGCTGTAACGATATCTCATGCGAGAGAACGGTGAAAGTTGAGTTTCACGATTTCCTCGACAACAGATGTTGCTACAGTACAAAAGCTTCACATTCTAAGCTAAATTCACCAATTTTAAGCTAGAAGCTCGGAACATGAAGCTGTAACAATAGCCCACGCGAGAGAACTGTGAAAGTTGTGTTTGACAATTTCCTCGTCAACGACTGTTGCTAGAGCACAAATGCCTCACATTCTATGCTAAATTCACCAATTTTAAGCTAGAAGCTCAGAAAATGAAGCTGTAGCGACATACCACTCGAGAGAACGGTGAAAACTTGAGTTTGCCGATTTCCTCGACAACGGCTGTTGCTAGAGCTCAAAAGCAACAAATTCTAAACTAAACTCACCAATCAGAAGCTAAAAGCCAGGAAAATGCAGCCGTAGCGATATCACACGCGAGAGAACGGTGAAAGTTGAGATTGACGATTTCCTCGAGAACGGATGTTGCTAGAGCACAAATGCCTCACATTTTACGCTAAAATCACCAATTTGAAACTGAAAGCTAGGAAAATGCAGCTGTAACGATATCTCATGCGAGAGAACGGTGAAAGTTGTGTTTGACGATTTCCTCCACAACGGTTGTTGCTACAGTACAAAAGCCTCACATTCTAAGCTAGATTCACCAATTTTAAGCTAGAAGCTCAGAAAATGAATTTGTAGCGATATCCCACACGAGAGAACGGTGAAAAGTTGAGTTTGACGATTCCCTCGACAACAGCTGTTGCTAGAGCACAAAAGCCTCACGTTCTAAGCTAAATTCATCAATTTGAAGCTAAAAGCTAGGAACTGAAGCTGTAGCGATATCTCATGCGGGAGAACGGTGAGAACCTGATTTTCACGATTACTTCGACAACAGATGTTGCTACAGTACAAAAGCCTCACATTCTAAGCTAAATTCACCAATTTTAAACTAGAAGCTCGGAACATGAAGCTGTAGCGATAGCCCACGCGAGAGAACTGTGAAAGTTGTATTTGACAATTTCCTCGTCAACGGCTGTTCCTAGAACACAAATGCCTCACATTCTAAGCTAAATTCACCAATTTTAAGCTAGAAGCTCGGAACATGAAGCTGTAACAATAGCCCACGCGAGAGAACTGTGAAAGTTGAGTGTGACGATTTCTTCGACAACGGCTGTTGCTAGAGCACAAAAGCCACAAATTCTAAACTAAACTCACCAATCAGAAGCTAAAAGCCAGGAAAATGCAGCCGTAGCGATATCTCACCTGAGAGAACGGTGAAAGTTGAGTGTGACGATTTCTTCGACAACGGCTGTTGCTAGAGCACAAAAGCCACAAATTCTAAACTAAACTCACCAATCAGAAGCTAAAAGCCAGGAAAATGCAGCCGTAGCGATATTACACGCGAGAGAACGGTGAAAGTTGAGATTGACGATTTCCTCGAGAACGGCTGTTGCTAGAGCACAAATGCCTCACATTTTACGCTAAAATCACCAATTTGAAACTGAAAGTTAGGAAAATGCAGCTGTAACGATATCTTATGCGAGAGAACGGTGAAAGTTGAGTTTGACGATTTCCTCGACAACGGCTGTTGCTAGAGCACAAATGCCTCACATTCTACGCTAAAATCACCAATTTGAAGCTAAAAGCTAGGAAAATGCAGCTGTAACGATATCACACCTGAGAGAACGGTGGAAGTTGAGTGTGACGATTTCTTCGACAACGGCTGTTTCTAGAGCACAAAAGCAACAAATTCTAAACTAAACTCACCAATCAGAAACTAAAAGCCAGGAAAATGCAGCCGTAGCGATATCACACGCGAGATAACGGTGAAAAGTTGAGTTTGACGATTCCCTCGACAACAGCTGTTGCTAGAGCACAATAGCCTCACATTCTAAGCTAAATTCACCAATTTGAAGCTAAAAGCTAGGAACTGAAGCTGTAGCGATATGTCACGCGGGAGAAGGGCGCGAACCTGATTTTCACGATTACCTCGACAACAGACGTCGCTACAGTACAAAAGCCTCACATTCTTAGCTAAATTCACCATTTTGAAGCTAAAAGCTAGGAAATGAAGCTGTACCGATATCTCACGCGAGAGAACGATGATTAGTTGAGTTTCACGATTTCCTCGACAACAGATGTTGCTACAGTACAAAAGCCTCACATTCTAAGCTAAATTCACCAATTTGAAGCTAAAAGCTAGGAACTGAAGCTGTAGCGATATCTCACGCGGGAGAACAGCGAGAACCTGATTTTCGCGATTACCTCGACAACAGACGTCGCTCCAGTACAAAAGCTTCACATTCTAAGCTAGATTCACCAATTTTAAGCTAGAAGCTCGGAAAAAGAAGCTGTAGCAATAGCCCACGCGAGAGAACTGTGAAAGTTGAGTTTGACAATTTCCTCGTCAACGGCTGTTGCCAGAGCACAGATGCCTCACATTCTAAACTAAATTCACCATTTTTAAGCTAGAAGCCTGATAAATGCAGCTGTAACGATATCTCATGCTAGAGAACGGTGAAAGTTGAGTTTCACGAATTCCTCGACAACAGATGTTGCTACAGTACAAATGCCTCACATTCTAAGCTGAATTCACCAATTTGAAGCTAAAAGCCAGGAAAATGCAGCTGTAACTACATCTCACGCGAGAGAATGGTGAAAGTTGAGTTTCACTATTTCCTCGACAACAGATGTTGCTACAGTACAAAAGCCTCACATTCTAAGCTATATTCACCAATTTGAAACTAGAAGCTCGGAAAATGAAGCTGTAGCGATATCCCACACGAGAGAACGGTGAAAACTTGAGTTTGACGATTTCCTCGACAACGGCTGTGGCTAGAGCACAAATGCCTCACATTCTACGCTAATATCACCAATTTGAAGCTAAAAGCTAGGAAAATGCAGCTGTAACGATATCTCACGCGAGAGAACGGTGAAAGTTGAGTTTGACGATTTCCTCCACAACGGTTGTTGCTACAGTACAAAAGCCTCACATTCTAAGCTAAATTCACGAATTTGAAGCTACAAGCTCGGAAAATGAAGCTGTACCGATATCCCACACGAGAGAACGGTGAAAACTTGAGTTTGACGATTCCCTCGACAACAGCTGTTGCTAGAGCACAAAAGCCTCACATTCTATGCTAAATTCACCATTTTGAAGCTAAAAGCTAGGAACTGAAGGTGTAGCGATATCTCACGCGAGAGAACGATGATTAGTTGAGTTTCTCGATTTCCTCGACAACGGCTGTTGCTAGAGCACAAAAGCCACAAATTCTAAACTAAACTCACCAATCAGAAGCAAAAAGCCAGGAAAATGCAGCCGTAGCGATATCACACGCGAGAGAACGGTGAAAGTTGAGATTGACGATTTCCTCGAGAACGGCTGTTGCTAGAGCACAAATGCCTCACATTCTACGCTAATATCACCAATTTGAAACTGAAAGCTAGGAAAATGCAGCTGTAACGATATCTCACGCGAGAGAACGGTGAAAGTTGAGTTTGACGATTTCCTCGACAACAGATGTTGCTACAGTACAAAAGCCTCACATTCTAAGCTAAATTCACCAATTTTAAGCTAGAAGCTCGGAACATGAAGCTGTAGCGATAGCCCACGCGAGAGAACAGTGAAAGTTGTATTTGACAATTTCCTCGTCAACGGCTGTTCCTAGAACACAAATGCCTCACATTCTACGCTATAATAACCAATTTGAAGCAAAAAACTAGGAAATGAAGCTGTACCGATATCTCACGCGAGAGAACGATGATAAGTTGAGCTTCACGATTTCCTTGACAACAGATGTTGCTACAGTACAAAAGCCTCACATTCTAAGCTAGATTCACCAATTTTAAGCTAGAAGCTCGGAACATGAAGCTGTAGCGATATCCCACACGAGAGAACGGTGAAAAGTTGAGTTTGACGATTCCCTCGACAACAGCTGTTGCTAGAGCACAAAAGCCTCACATTCTAAGCTAAATTCATCAATTTGAAGCTAAAAGCTAGGATCTGAAGCTGTAGCGATATCTCATGCGGGAGAACGGGGAGAACCTGATTTTCACGATTACCTCGACAACAGACGTCGGTACAGTACAAAAGCTTCGCATTCTAAGCTAAATTCACCAATTTTAAGCTAGAAGCTCGGAACATGAAGCTCTAGCAATAGCCCACGCGAGAGAACTGGGGAAGTTGAGTTTGACAATTTCCTCGTCAACGGCTGTTGCTAGAGCACAAATGCCTCACATTCTAACCTAAATTCACTATTTTTAAGCTAGAAGCCTGAATAATGCAGCTGTAACGATATCTCATGCGAGAGAACGGTGAAAGTTGAGTTTCACGATTTCCTCGACAACAGATGTTGCTACAGTACAAAAGCTTCACATTCTAAGCTAAATTCACCAATTTTAAGCTAGAAGCTCGGAACATGAAGCTGTAACAATAGCCCACGCGAGAGAACTGTGAAAGTTGAGTGTGACGATTTCTTCGACAACGGCTGTTGCTAGAGCACAAATGCCTCACATTCTACGCTAAAATCACCAATTTGAAGCTAAAAGCTAGGAAAATGCAGCTGTAACGATATCTCACCTGAGAGAACGGTGAAAGTTGAGTGTCACGATTTCTTCGACAACGGCTGTTTCTAGAGCACAAAAGCAACAAATTCTAAACTAAACTCACCAATCAGAAACTAAAAGCCAGGAAAATGCAGCCGTAGCGATATCACACGCGAAATAACGGTGAAAAGTTGAGTTTGACGATTTCCTCGACAACGGCTGTTGCTACAGTACAAAAGCCTCACATTCTAAGCTATATTCACCAATTTGAAACTAGAAGCTCGGAAAATGAAGCTGTAGCGATATCCCACACGAGAGAACGGTGAAAACTTGAGTTTGACGATTTCCTCGACAACGGCTGTTGCTAGAGCACAAATGCCTCACATTCTACGCTAATATCACCAATTTGAAGCTAAAAGCTAGGAAAATGCAGCTGTAACGATATCTCACGCGAGAGAACGGTGCAAGTTGAGTTTGACGATTTCCTCCACAACGGTTGTTGCTACAGTACAAAAGCCTCACATTCTAAGCTAGATTCACCAATTTTAAGCTAGAAGCTCAGAAAATGAATTTGTAGCGATATCCCACACGAGAGAACGGTGAAAAGTTGAGTTTGACGATTCCCTCGACAACAGCTGTTGCTAGAGCACAAAAGCCTCACATTCTAAGCTAAATTCATCAATTTGAAGCTAAAAGCTAGGAACTGAAGCTGTAGCGATATCTCATGCGGGAGAACGGTGAGAACCTGATTTTCACGATTACTTCGACAACAGATGTTGCTACAGTACAAAAGCCTCACATTCTAAGCTAAATTCACCAATTTTAAACTAGAAGCTCGGAACATGAAGCTGTAGCAATAGCCCACGCGAGAAAACTGTGAAAGTTGTGTTTGACAATTTCCTCGAGAACGGCTGTTGCTAGAGCACAAATGCCTCACATTTTACGCTAAAATCACCAATTTGAAACTGAAAGCTAGGAAAATGCAGCTGTAACGATATCTCATGCGAGAGAACGGTGAAAGTTGAGTTTGACGATTTCCTTGACAACGGCTGTTGCTAGAGCACAAATGCCTCACATTCTATGCTAAATTCACCAATTGTAAGCTAAAAGCTAGGAACTGAAGCTGTAGCGATATCTCACGCGAGAGAACGATGATAAGTTGAGTTTCTCGATTTCCTCGACAACAGATGTTGCTACAGTACAAACGCCTCACATTCTAAGCTAAATTCACCAATTTGAAGCTAAAAGCTAGGAACTGAAGCTGTAGCGATACCTCACGCGGGAGAACGGTGCGAACCTGATTTTCACGGTTACCTCGACAACAGACGTCGCTAAAGTACAAAAGCTTCACATTCAAAGCTAAGTTCACCAATTTTAAGCTAGAAGCTCGGAAAATGAAGCTGTAGCGATATCCCACACGAGAGAACGGTGAAACTTCAGATTGACGATATCCTCGAGAACGGCCGTTGCTAGAACACAAATGCCTCACATTCTAAGCTAAATTCACCAATTTTAAGCTAGAAGCTCGGAACATGAAGCTGTAACAATAGCCCACGCGAGAGAACTGTGAAAGTTGAGTGTGACGATTTCTTCGACAACGGCTGTTGCTAGAGCACAAAAGCCACAAATTCTAAACTAAACTCACCAATCAGAAGCTAAAAGCCAGGAAAATGCAGCCGTAGCGATATCTCACCTGAGAGAACGGTGAAAGTTGAGTGTGACGATTTCTTCGACAACGGCTGTTGCTAGAGCACAAAAGCCACAAATTCTAAACTAAACTCACCAATCAGAAGCTAAAAGCCAGGAAAATGCAGCCGTAGCGATATCACACGCGAGAGAACGGTGAAAGTTGAGATTGACGATTTCCTCGAGAACGGCTGTTGCTAGAGCACAAATGCCTCACATTTTACGCTAATATCACCAATTTGAAACTGAAAGCTAGGAAAATGCAGCTGTAACGATATCTTATGCGAGAGAACGGTGAAAGTTGAGTTTGCCGATTTCCTCGACAACGGCTGTTGCTAGAGCACAAATGCCTCACATTCTACGCTAAAATCACCAATTTGAAGCTAAAAGCTAGGAAAATGCAGCTGTAACGATATCACACCTGAGAGAACGGTGGAAGTTGAGTGTGACGATTTCTTCGACAACGGCTGTTTCTAGAGCACAAAAGCAACAAATTCTAAACTAAACTCACCAATCAGAAACTAAAAGCCAGGAAAATGCAGCCGTAGCGATATCACACGCGAGATAACGGTGAAAAGTTGAGTTTGACGATTCCCTCGACAACAGCTGTTGCTAGAGCACAATAGCCTCACATTCTAAGCTAAATTCACCAATTTGAAGCTAAAAGCTAGGAACTGAAGCTGTAGCGATATGTCACGCGGGAGAACGGCGAGAACCTGATTTTCACGATTACCTCGACAACAGACGTCGCTACAGTACAAAAGCCTCACATTCTTAGCTAAATTCACCATTTTGAAGCTAAAAGCTAGGAAATGAAGCTGTACCGATATCTCACGCGAGAGAACGATGATAAGTTGAGTTTCACGATTTCCTCGACAACAGATGTTGCTACAGTACAAAAGCCTCACATTCTAAGCTAAATTCACCAATTTGAAGCTAAAAGCTAGGAACTGAAGCTGTAGCGATATCTCACGCGGGAGAACAGCGAGAACCTGATTTTCACGATTACCTCGACAACAGACGTCGCTCCAGTACAAAAGCTTCACATTCTAAGCTAGATTCACCAATTTTAAGCTAGAAGCTCGGAAAAAGAAGCTGTAGCAATAGCCCACGCGAGAGAACTGTGAAAGTTGAGTTTGACAATTTCCTCGTCAACGGCTGTTGCTAGAGCACAAAAGCCACAAATTCTAAACTAAACTCACCTATCAGAAGCTAAAAGCCAGGAAAATGCAGCCGTAGCGATATCACACGCGAGAGAACGGTGAAAGTTGAGATTGACGATTTCCTGGAGAACGGCTGTTGCTAGAGCACAAATGCCTCACATTCTACGCTAAAATCACCAATTTGAAGCTAAAAGCTAGGACATGAAGCTGTACCGATATCTCACGCGAGAAAACGATGATAAGTTGAGTTCCACGATTTCCTTGACAACAGATGTTGCTACAGTACAAAAGCCTCACATTCTAAGCTAAATTCACCACTTTTAAGCTAGCAGCACGGAAAATGAAGCTGTAGTGATAGCCCACGCGAGAGAACTGTGAAAGTTGTGTTTGACAATTTCCTCGTCAACGGCTGTTGCTACAGTACAAAAGCCTCACATTCTAAGCTAAATTCACCATTTTTAAGCTAGAAGCCTGAATAATGCAGCTGTAACGATATCTCATGCGAGAGAACGGTGAAAGTTGAGTTTCACGATTTCCTCGACAACAGATGTTGCTACAGTACAAAAGCTTCACATTCTAAGCTAGATTCACCAATTTTAAGATAGATGCTCGGAAAATGAAGCTGTAGCGATAGCCCACGCGAGAGAACTGGGAAAGTTGAGTTTGACAATTTCCTCGTCAACGGCTGTTGCTAGAGCAAAAATGCCTCACATTCTAACCTAAATTCACCAATTTGAAGCAAAAAGCTAGGAAATGAAGCTGTAACGATATCTCACGCGAGAGAACGATGATAAGTTGAGTTTTACGATTTCCTTGACAACAGATGTTGCTACAGTACAAAAGCCTCACATTCTAAGCTAGATTCACCAATTTTAAGCTAGATGCTCGGAAAATGAAGCTGTAGCAATAGCCCACGCGAGAGAACTGGGAAAGTTGAGTTTGACAATTTCCTCGTCAACGGCTGTTGCTAGAGCACAAATGCCTCACATTCTAACCTAAATTCACCATTTTTAAGCTAGAAGCCTGAATAATGCAGCTGTAACGGTATCTCATGCGAGAGAACGGTGAAAGTTGAGTTTCACGATTTCCTCGACAACAGATGTTGCTACAGTACAAAAGCTTCACATTCTAAGCTGAATTCACCAATTTTAAGCTAGAAGCTCGGAACATGAAGCTGTAGCAATAGCCCACGCGAGAGACCTGTGAAAGTTGTGTTTGACAATTTCCTCGTCAACGGCTGTTGCTACAGTACAAAAGCCTCACATTCTAAGCTAAATTCACCATTTTTAAGCTAGAAGCCTGAATAATGCAGCTGTAACGATATCTCATGCGAGAGAACGGTGAAAGTTGAGTTTCACGATTTCCTCGACAACAGATGTTGCTACAGTACAAAAGCTTCACATTCTAAGCTAGATTCACCAATTTTAAGCTAGATGCTCGGAAAATGAAGCTGTAGCCATAGCCCACGCGAGAGCACTGGGAAAGTTGAGTTTGATAATTTCCTTGTCAACGGCTGTTGCTAGAGCAAAAATGCCTCACATTCTAACCTAAATTCACCAATTTGAAGCAAAAAGCTAGGAAATGAAGCTGTAACGATATCTCACGCGAGAGAACGATGATAAGTTGAGTTTTACGATTTCCTTGACAACAGATGTTGCTACAGTACAAAAGCCTCACATTCTAAGCTAGATTCACCAATTTTAAGCTAGATGCTCGGAAAATGAAGCTGTAGCGATAGCCCACGCGAGAGAACTGGGAAAGTTGAGTTTGACAATTTCCTCGTCAACGGCTGTTGCTAGAGCACAAATGCCTCACATTCTAACCTAAATTCACCATTTTTAAGCTAGAAGCCTGAATAATGCAGCTGTAACGATATCTCATGCGAGAGAACGGTGAAAGTTGAGTTTCACGATTTCCTCGACAACAGATGTTGCTACAGTACAAAAGCTTCACATTCTAAGCTAAATTCACCAATTTTAAGCTAGAAGCTCGGAACATGAAGCTGTAACAATAGCCCACGCGAGAGAACTGTGAAAGTTGTGTTTGACAATTTCCTCGTCACCGACTGTTGCTAGAGCACAAATGCCTCACATTCTATGCTAAATTCACCAATTTTAAGCTAGAAGCTCAGAAAATGAAGCTGTAGCGACATACCACTCGAGAGAATGGTGAAAACTTGAGTTTGCCGATTTCCTCGACAACGGCTGTTGCTAGAGCTCAAAAGCAACAAATTCTAAACTAAACTCACCAATCAGAAGCTAAAAGCCAGGAAAATGCAACCGTAGCGATATCACACGCGAGAGAACGGTTGAAAGTTGAGATTGACGATTTCCTCGAGAACGGCTGTTGCTAGAGCACAAATGCCTCACATTTTACGCTAAAATCACCAATTTGAAACTGAAAGCTAGGAAAATGCAGCTGTAACGATATCTCATGCGAGAGAACGGTGAAAGTTGTGTTTGACGATTTCCTCCACAACGGTTGTTGCTACAGTACAAAAGCCTCACATTCTAAGCTAGATTCACCAATTTTAAGCTAGAAGCTCAGAAAATGAATTTGTAGCGATATCCCACACGAGAGAACGGTGAAAAGTTGAGTTTGACGATTCCCTCGACAACAGCTGTTGCTAGAGCACAAAAGCCTCACATTCTAAGCTAAATTCATCAATTTGAAGCTAAAAGCTAGGAACTGAAGCTGTAGCGATATCTCATGCGGGAGAACGGTGAGAACCTGATTTTCACGATTACTTCGACAACAGATGTTGCTACAGTACAAAAGCCTCACATTCTAAGCTAAATTCACCAATTTTAAACTAGAAGCTCGGAACATGAAGCTGTAGCAATAGCCCACGCGAGAAAACTGTGAAAGTTGTGTTTGACAATTTCCTCGTCAACGGCTGTTGCTAGAGCACAAATGCCTCACATTCTACGCTAAAATCACCAATTTGAAGCTACAAGCTAAGAAAATGCAGCTGTAACTACATCTCACGCGAGTGAATGGTGAAAGTTGAGTTTCACTATTTCCTCGACAACAGATGTTGCTACAGTACAAAAGCCTCACATTCTAAGCTAAATTCACCAATTTGAAACTAGAAGCTCGGAAAATGAAGCTGTAGCGATATCCCACACGAGAGAACGGTGAAAACTTGAGTTTGACGATTTCCTCGACAACGGCTGTTGCTAGAGCACAAATGCCTCACATTCTATGCTAAATTCACCAATTTGAAGCTAAAAGCTAGGAAAATGCAGCTGTAACGATATCTCACGCGAGAGAACGGTGCAAGTTGAGTTTGACGATTTCCTCCACAACGGCTGTTGCTAGAGCACAAATGCCTCACATTCTATGCTAATTTCACCAATTGTAAGCTAAAAGCTAGGAACTGAAGCTGTAGCGATATCTCACGCGAGAGAACGATGATAAGTTGAGTTTCTCGAATTCCTCGACAACAGATGTTGCTACAGTACAAACGCCTCACATTCTAAGCTAAATTCACCAATTTGAAGCTAAAAGCTAGGAACTGAAGCTGTAGCGATACCTCACGCGGGAGAACGGTGCGAAACTGATTTTCACGGTTACCTCGACAACAGACGTCGCTAAAGTACAAAGGCTTCACATTCAAAGCTAAGTTCACCAATTTTAAGCTAGACGCTCGGAAAATGAAGCTGTAGCGATATCCCACACGAGAGAACGGTGAAAGTTCAGATTGACGATACCCTCGAGAACGGCCGTTGCTAGAACACAAATGCCTCACATTCTACGCTAAAATCACCAATTTGAAGCTAAAAGCAAGGAGAATGCAGCTGTAACGATATCTCACCTGAGAGAACGGTGAAAGTTGAGTTTGACGATTACCTCGACAACGGCTGTTGCTAGAGCACAAATGCCTTACATTCTACGCTAAATTCACCAATTTGAAGCTAAAAGCTAGGAAAATGCAGCTGTAACGATATCTCACCTCAGAGAACGGTGAAAGTTGAGTGTGACGATTTCTTCGACAACGGCTGTTGCTAGAGCACAAAAGCAACAAATTCTAAACTAAACTCACCAATCAGAAGCTAAAAGCCAGGAAAATGCAGCCGTAGCGATATCACACGCGAGAGAACGGTGAAAGTTGAGATTGACGATTTCCTCGAGAACGGCTGTTGCTAGAGCACAAATGCCTCACATTTTACGCTAAAATCACCAATTTAAAACTGAAAGCTAGGAAAATGCAGCTGTAACGATATCTCATGCGAGAGAACGGTGAAAGTTGAGTTTGACGATTTCCTCGACAACGGCTGTTGCTAGAGCACAAATGCCTCACATTCTATGCTAAATTCACCAATTGTAAGCTAAAAGCTAGGAACTGAAGCTGTAGCGATATCTCACGCGAGAGAACGGTGAAAGTTGAGTTTGACGATTTCCTCGACAACAGATGTTGCTACAGTACAAAAGCCTCACATTCTAAGCTAGATTCACCAATTTTAAGCTAGATGCTCGGAAAATGAAGCTGTAGCGATAGCCCACGCGAGAGAACTGGGAAAGTTGAGTTTGACAATTTCCTCGTCAACGGCTGTTGCTAGAACACAAATGCCTCACATTCTAACCTAAATTCACCATTTTTAAGCTAGAAGCCTGAATAATGCAGCTGTAACGATATCTCATGCGAGAGAACGGTGAAAGTTTAGTTTGACGATTTCCTCGACAACGGCTGTTGCTAGAGCACAAATGCCTCACATTCTATGCTAAATTCACCAATTTTAAGCTAGAAGCTCGGAACATGAAGCTGTAACAATAGCCCACGCGAGAGAACTGTGAAAGTTGAGTGTGACGATTTCTTCGACAACAGCTGTTGCTAGAGCACAAAAGCCACAAATTCTAAACTAAACTCACCAATCAGAAGCTAAAAGCCAGGAAAATGCAGCCGTAGCGATATCTCACCTGAGAGAACGGTGAAAGTTGAGTGTGACGATTTCTTCGACAACAGATGTTGCTACAGTACAAAAGCCTCACATTCTTAGCTAAATTCACCATTTTGAAGCTAAAAGCTAGGAAATGAAGCTGTACCGATATCTCACGCGAGAGAACGATGATAGGTTGAGTTTCACGATTTCCTCGACAACAGATGTTGCTACAGTACAAGAGCCTCACATTCTGAGCTAAATTCACCAATTTGAAGCTAAAAGCTAGGAACTGAAGGTGTAGCGATATCTCACGCGGGAGAACGGCGAGAACCTGATTTTCACGATTACCTCGACAACAGACGTCGCTCCAGTACAAAAGCTTCACATTCTAAGCTAGATTCACCAATTTTAAGCTAGAATCTCAGAAAATGAATCTGTAGCGATATCCCACACGAGAGAACGGTGCAAGTTGAGTTTGACGATTTCCTCCACAACGGTTGTTGCTACAGTACAAAAGCCTCACATTCTAAGCTAAATTCACCACTTTTAAGCTAGCAGCACGGAAAATGAAGCTGTAGTGATAGCCCACGCGAGAGAACTGTGAAAGTTGAGTTTGACAATTTCCTCGTCAACGGCTGTTGCTAGAGCACAGATGCCTCACATTCTAAACTAAATTCACCATTTTTAAGCTAGAAGCCTGAAAAATGCAGCTGTAACGATATCTCATGCGAGAGAACGGTGAAAGTTGAGTTTGACCATTTCCTCGTCAACGGCTGTTGCTACAGTACAAAAGCCTCACATTCTAAGCTAAATTCACCAATTTGAAACTAAAAGCTGGGAAAATGCAGCTGTAACGATATCTCACGCGAGAGAACGGTGAAAGTTGAGTTTGACGATTTCCTCGACAACAGATGTTGCTACAGTACAAAAGCCTCACATTCTAAGCTAAATTCACCAATTTGAAGCTAAAATCTAGGAACTGAAGCTGTAGCGATATCTCACGTGGGAGAACGGCGAGAACCTGATTTTCACGGTTACCTCGACAACAGACGTCGCTACAGTACAAAAGCTTCACATTCTAAGCTAGATTCACCAATTTTAAGCTGGAAGCTCGGAAAAAGAAGCTGTAGCAATAGCCCACGCGAGAGAACTGTGAAAGTTGAGTTCGACAATTTCCTCGTCAACGGCTGTTGTTGCTAGAGCACAAATGCCTCACATTCTACGCTAAAATCACCAATTTGAAGCTAAAAGCTAGGAACTGAAGCTGTAGCGATATCTCACGCGGGAGAACGGCGAGAACCTGATTTTCACGATTACCTCGACAACAGACGTCGCTACAGTACAAAAGCCTCACATTCTTAGCTAAATTCACCATTTTGAAGCTAAAAGCTAGGAAATGAAGCTGTACCGATATCTCACGCGAGAGAACGATGATAGGTTGAGTTTCACGATTTCCTCGACAACAGATGTTGCTACAGTACAAGAGCCTCACATTCTGAGCTAAATTCACCAATTTGAAGCTAAAAGCTAGGAACTGAAGGTGTAGCGATATCTCACGCGGGAGAACGGCGAGAACCTGATTTTCACGATTACCTCGACAACAGACGTCGCTACAGTACAAAAGCTTCACATTCTAAGCTAGATTCACCAATTTTAAGCTAGAAGCTCGGAAAAAGAAGCTGTAGCAATAGCCCACGCGAGAGAACTGTGAAAGTTGAGTTTGACAATTTCATCGTCAACGGCTGTTGCTAGAGCACAGATGCCTCACATTCTAAACTAAATTCACCATTTTTAAGCTAGAAGCCTGATAAATGCAGCTCTAACGATATCTCATGCGAGAGAACGGTGAAAGTTGAGTTTCACGATTTCCTCGACAACAGATGTGGCTACAGTACAAAAACTTCATATTCTAAGCTAAATTCACCAATTTTAAGCTAGAAGCTCGGAACATGAAGCTGTAGCAATAGCCCACGCGAGAAAACTGTGAAAGTTGTGTTTGACAATTTCCTCGTCAACGGCTGTTGCTAGAGCACAAATGCCTCACATTCTACGCTAAAATCACCAATTTGAAGCTACAAGCTAGGAAAATGCAGCTGTAACTACATCTCACGCGAGAGAATGGTGAAAGTTGAGTTTCACTATTTCCTCGACAACAGATGTTGCTACAGTACAAAAGCCTCACATTCTAAGCTATATTCACCAATTTGAAACTAGAAGCTCGGAAAATGAAGCTGTAGCGATATCCCACACGAGAGAACGGTGAAAACTTGAGTTTGACGATTTCCTCGACAACGGCTGTTGCTAGAGCGCAAATGCCTCACATTCTACGCTAAAATCACCAATTTGAAGCTACAAGCTAGGAAAATGCAGCTGTAACTCCATCTCACGCGAGAGAATGGTGAAAGTTGAGTTTCACTATTTCCTCGACAACAGATGTTGCTACAGTACAAAAGCCTCACATTCTAAGCTATATTCACCAATTTGAAACTAGAAGCTCGGAAAATGAAGCTGTAGCGATATCCCACACGAGAGAACGGTGAAAACTTGAGTTTGACGATTTCCTCGACAACGGCTGTTGCTAGAGCACAAATGCCTTACATTCTACGCTAATATCACCAATTTGAAGCTAAAAGCTAGGAAAATGCAGCTGTAACGATTCTCACGCGAGAGAACGGTGATAAGTTGAGTTTTACGATTTCCTTGACAACAGATGTTGCTACAGTACAAAAGCCTCACATTCTAAGCTAGATTCACCAATTTTAAGCTAGATGCTCGGAAAATGAAGCTGCAGCGATAGCCCACGCGAGAGAACGGTGAAAGTTGAGTTTCACGATTTCCTCGACAACAGATGTTGCTACAGTACAAATGCCTCACATTCTAAGCTGAATTCACGAATTTGAAGCTAAAAGCCAGGAAAATGCAACTGTAGCGGTATCTTTTTTTTTTTTTTTTTTTTTTCGTGGGGAAATGCTTTACGCATACCCTCGCCTCCCGGGGCCGAGGACGAGGGTTATGTGGGACTCTCCCGGCGCTAATGCGCCGGGTCTACCCACTAAAACCCCACGGTGGCCGTCTCGGTGCTTGTGTGAAGGGTGCCCAGGCTTCGCCAGCGGCATATCATCCGGGCACCCTTTGCACCCGACCCACCCCGCTTGACTGGGGCGGGCTTTCTTCGTGGCACCCCCTTTGAATGGGGGTGCCAACACCTTCTCCTCGGGTAAGGTGCCGACCACAGACACCCCACCCGACTCCTCGATGGCGGGCCGGGACGCGGGGGTCCCCACCCGCGCCCGACCCATATTGCCTCCCATCTTCCTCCCCCGCACAACAGGCGCGGGGAAGGGAACTCCCTTGTAGGGGCCTGACCGGCCCCCCACCGCCGACGGGGAGGAGCAAACTCACTAGCCCCCTAAGTCAGGGGTGATGAGGCTCCTCCCCGCCGACCTCATCCACCGTCACCTCGACCGGCGGTGGGCCTCGGCCTAAGCGTCCGGGCCCGCCGCCTGCTATTGTCCCCTAAATGGGGTCCATCGGCGGGGGGCCTTGAGCGCCCCCCTCGAACTCCTCTCCTTCTTCTTTGCCGGGGCACTCGGCCCCGGCGCACCCTCTCGGCCTCCTCCTTTTTCTGCATCACGGACTCGCAGAAAAAGGAGAAGGCCCGCCACGATTTCTCCCGTCCCAGGATGGCATTAATGACCCCGGGAAGGGAGAGATCGGGCCCAATCTCCCCGACGAGCACCGCCCTTTCTACGGTCCACGCTGGACAACTGTCCAGCGTGTGCTGGGCGGTGTCGTTGGGGTCACCGCAGTGGTGGCAGCCCGACGTTGGCTCCTTTCCGATGCGACGCAGATACGACCCGAAGCAGCCATGCCCGGTAATGATCTGCGTCGCTCGGAAGGACAGCCCGCCCCATGCCCGACCTAGCCATCGGTCGAGCACGGGCAGGACAGCCCCGACGGTACGCTGCCCCGCGACATTCGGGGCAGCGAGTCTCCTCCTCCATTCTGAGATGGAGATCCGCCGGTTGTGGCGTCTTATCCTGGCGCGGTTGGCCTCCGTTACGGGTACCCCCTTATCCCTAAGGGACTTAACCTCCTCGTAAGCCCGGGCATGTTCCCGGGCCACAAGATCAACCGGGGGTACCCCGGCCAATACCGCCGCCGCCTCGTGGGAGATGGTGCGGTAGCCCCTCACCACCCTGATGGCCATGGTCCTCAAGGCCCCGGCCAGGGACGCCCGGGCTTTCGCCGACATGGCCTCGGCCCATACGGGCGCCCCGTACAGGGCTACCGCTCTCACCATGTTGACATAGAGGCGGCGCACCCGACCATCCGGCCCGCCCACGTTGGGGAGAATCCTCACCAACGCGTCCGCGCAAGACTTTGCGCGGCGGGCCGCTCCCGTCAGGTGGCCGTCGAAACGCCACTGGCCGTCCAAGGTCAGCCCCAAATACTTAAGTTGGGGCTGGACCTTAACGCGGACCGCATCCACGACGAGGCTCATGTCCGCCGGTGGCGGCCCCCGGGCCCTCTTAAAGAAGAACAGGGCCTCGGTTTTACTGGCCGCCACCTTGAGGCCTGCGTCGCGGATGGAACCAATCACAGCCGAAGCTGCCACCTCCCCTCTCGCGAGGGATTCCCCCCAGTCCCTTCCCCCGGCTAGAATGAGAGTGTCATCTGCATAGCAAATGACACTGCAGCCGGGAGGGAGGGCAGTGTACAATACCGCGTCGTACCCCAAGTTCCAGAGCAGGGGCCCCAGAACGGACCCCTGGGGCACGCCGCGGTGTACCTCCCCCTCGCGCACGCGACCATTCCTGTCGACGTACGCGAGCCGCCTGTCCCGGAGGTAGTCGCTCACGACGCGCTGGAGGTACAACGGTACCCCAGTGCGCCGGAGCGACTCCCTAATCCTCGGCCAGGGGAGGGTGTTAAAAGCATTGCTGATATCTAAAGATATCGCTAGCACCACCCCTCCCTGGCTTGTCACCTGTTCCGAGAGGGCCTTAACACGGTTGATCGCATCAAGCGTCGACCGGCCCTCTTGGAAACCGAATTGGGCCCCGCTAACATCGGGGCCCACCCGTGACATGTGCTGGACGAGGCGGTTGGCAATGATTCTTTCGAAGAGTTTGCCGGCCTCGTCCAGCAGGCAGATCGGCCTGTAGACCGATGGGGACTCCTCGTTTTTGCCCTCCTTTCGGAGGAGGACTAGGTTGGCCCTCCTCCAGGCTGGGGGGAAAATCCCTCGCCTCAAGCACCCACTGAAAACTCCTCTGTACTGCTCGGCGAGGACGCGCATCGCCATCGCCAGGACCCTCTTGTGCAGGCCGTCGGGGCCGGGGGCAGTGCGTCTGCCACCGAGTCCCCTTTTCACGGCCCGCAGGAACTCCTCCTCCCCGACCGCGAGGTTCTCCGTCCAGTCAACGGGACTGAGCGGTTCGGGGACCGCCTCCTCCGCCCCGCAATCGGCGGGGGGGAATAAGGCGGCGACCACCCTTTCGACGAACCCCGGGTCGAGGCTCTCCGTCAGTGGGGGCGCCCAAGGCCTCAGTTTCTTGAGGACCATTTTGTAAGGGCGCCCCCACGGGTCTTCGTCCAAACCCTGGAGGAGTTCCTCCCAGGCCCTGGCCTTGGCTCCTCTGATGGCTTTACGGAGGAGTACCCTTGTTGCCCGGTACTCCTCCCACCTATCGATCCTCTCGGCTACCTCCCCTCGGCGATTATGCCGGGCCGCCCGCCGCCCCAGGCGGATTGTTGTCCGCCTGAGGTCGGCTATCTCCTCCGTCCACCAATAGGCGGCCCGGCTTGACCGAAGCCTGACCCGCGGCATTGCCGCATCGCATGCCCTTTGAAGGGCCTTGGTCAGGCGCTCGGCCTCGCACGAGGGGTCCTCCTCTTCGTTAGGAGTGGTCCAATCGTTGGACCACGCCGCCGAGATGATCGAGGCCATCAGCGCGTCCTCGTCGAGCCTTTTCAGGGCCCATCGCGGTCGGGGGTCTGCCCCCCGGCGGCGGCTACCTTCCTGGGGGGTGGCTCGGACCACCGTTTTTATATAACGGTGGTCCGACAGGTTTTCAACACCCTGTAGCACCCCCCAGCTTTGCACCATCGCTGCGGCAGGGGGGGTAGCCCATGTCAAATCAACAATCGACTCCCCCCGCCACCGCACACACGTGCTAACTCGGCCTCGATTTAACAGCACAAGGCCGAGCGCCGCCGCCCACTCCTCAAGGACCACGCCCCTGGCGTTGGTACGCCGGGAACCCCAGGTCGTGGACCAGGCGTTGAAGTCCCCGGCGACCAACACCGGCCGCGGCCCGAGGCGCCTAACACAGGCCCCGAGGCCGTCGAGCCGCTCCTCGAACAGGGCGTGGCCACCGGACGGGGGGAGATAGACCCCCACGACCGCGATAGGCCCCCACTGGACCGCCACAAAGTGGTTGCCGCTCTCCACCCGGGAGCAAGTCCACCTGCCCGGCTCCCATCTCCACGTGATCGCCACCGAGTCTTCCGTGTCTCCCGCCCAGAATGGGTGGCCGGGCGGGACCCGGTTCGGCTCGGCGGCGATCCCCAGCTCAAAGCCGCTCTCCGCGAGGCTGTGAAGGAAAAGATCCTGCGCCCCGCGGGAGCGGTTCAAATTCGCCTGGAGGAGGGCGTGCCCCATTACTGGGGCGCGTCATTACCCTCCTCCAGAGGCTCCACCTCCATTGCCCCCTCTGGGGGCGATGTCGGGAGCGGGACTACCGCCCCCACCTGCACCTCCTTGGCTCCTTCAGGAGCCGATGTCAGGGGCGGAACAGCCGTCCCCCCCTGCAGCTCCTTAGCTCCGCCCGCGGGCGGGGCCTGCTGGGTCGGCGCCCGCTTTTTTCTCCCCGGGGGGGCGCAGTTCTTGCCCCCCAGGACGTGGTCGGCCTTTCGCCCCAGGTCCGCGCATACGGGGCACCTGGGGGCCGCCGCACAGCTTCTCGCCACGTGTCCTGGGGCGCCGCACCGATAACATTTATCGGCGCGGTCAGCTGTCCCCGGGCACGTCGCCCTCACGTGCCCACGCTCCAGGCACCCGAAGCATCGGAGGGGGCGGGCGTCAAGGATTTCAATCCTCGCCCGTGTCCATCCGACCTGGATGGACCCCCCCTCCGACGCTTTTTTCGCAGCCGCCAGGGGCAGCCGCGCCCAAACACTCCCCTGCCCCTGCTCCTGGGAGCGGACGTCCCCGGTTTTGACCTCAGACCGGGGACAGCCCCCCTTCGCCGACAGCGCCATCCCGACCTCGTCGGGCGTGACCGACCCGTCAAGCCCTCGGACCCTGACATCCGCGCACTTGACGGGCCTGCTCACCTTGACGCCCTCCCTGTCCACGAGAGCTTGCCTCATCTTCGAGGCGAGGGCGTCGGCCTTGGTGGCGCTATCGACACCAGGGACCTCGATGACGAGGGCCCCGGTCGCTCCCGTGCGGGTAGTTATACCCCCGACAATTCCCACCTCGGCCAGGCTGATCTGCGCCCTCACAAAGGTCATTGTGGGGGCGTACTGCCCCCTGGGGCAGGTCAGCACTACGGCCGAGGTTCGCGGGAGCCTCCTCCTTGCCGCTTTTTTCTGTCCGCCCTTGGTGTTTTGGGCGGACTTAGCGAGTGGAGCAGGGGTTGTTACGGGAAGTGTGGCGCGGGCAGGGGCGGTTCCCCGCTTCGCCCGACGCCCCACCACCTGGGCCCAGGTTCCCTCCTCCTTCTCTGGGGCGGCGGTTTCTGCGACCGCCGCCGCCGCCTTGGGGGCCACCTCCGACCCGGCCCTATTCGTCGAGGAGGGACGTCCCTCCTTCCTCTTCCCGGCCGGCTTATCCGGCACGGACTTAGCCTTAGGTGGCTTGTTTGCCCCACCCGTGGCCGACTCCGCCTTCTTTTTCACGGCCTTTTGGGCCTTTTGGGGAGGAGCAGCACTCCCCTCTACCCCCTTGTCGTCATGACCCTTCGAGACTGCCTCAGCTGTCTTCTCACCGGGAGGGGAATTCCTCTCTATGGAGGAAGGGGAGGTGAGGAGTTTCTCCATAACGGAGATAAACAAATTCTCCATTTGCCCCACCCTCCCCTCCGCACCCTTAATCAGGGCGCTCAGTCGCCCCTCCAAGTCCCCCACCGACTTGGTCGGCGACCCCTTCGCCGCGCCATCTCTCCCAACCCTTTCGGGGAGGGGTGT
This sequence comes from Tiphia femorata, assembly GCA_944319695.1. Taxonomy (NCBI): domain Eukaryota; kingdom Metazoa; phylum Arthropoda; class Insecta; order Hymenoptera; family Tiphiidae; genus Tiphia; species Tiphia femorata. The sequence goes on from CALUEP010000001.1 coordinate 37,735, forward strand.
GTCCCTCCGGTGGGTGGGAACTGGGTCATCCTCCACCACCTCCATGACGCCGAGGGGGGCGTTGCGCATTGTTCCGTCCGCGGGGGCGGGTGAGGAGGAGGGCGCGCTTCCGCTCCGTAGGCCCTCGATTTCCGCTTTGAGGCTGCGGACTTCGTCCCGCAGCCTCGCGATCTCCTCCTCCTTTCCCTCCTCCCCGGGGTCGGGGAGGGATCTTTGGGCCCGGACGACCAGCGTGTCGGTCGCAACCTTCGCGTAAAGGGCAGCGTCCCTCAGCATCTTGATGAAGGTGCCCTTTAGGTGCTTGGACCGACACGCCACATGGTCGACCTTGGCCACCTCCTTAAGGAGCGCGGCGGCAATGTCCCATGAGGGGCGCCTTGCTAACTCCCTTTCAAGCCGTAGCTCCTTCCCCCTCGCATCCCGCCGGTACTTCACGGGGTCGTACCCCCCCTCGGCGATTTCCTCCGCCTCCCGGATCTCGGCATTCAGTGCCTCCAGGGTCTTTCTCGCCGCATGGATGGCCCTTGTCTCGACCCCAGCAACGGTCATGGCGGGGCGACCTTCTCTCTTTCCTCCCTTCTCAGGAGAAGGGGCGTCCGATTCGCTCCCCACCTCCATTTCTTCCTGGGAGCAGGAGGAGTGGCTGCTCGCCCGATTCCTCTTTCCCCCCCTTCTGTTTCCGCGGCTTCGCTTGACGGCGCCAGAGGCAGTCGTCCGCAACGTCGCGGCGCTTGCGCCAGAGTCGGAGGATGACTCCTCGGCCACTTCTTCCGGGGGGGTTTGCGAATCCCCTACGGCTTCCCCCTCTGTACTAACGGCCGTGGGCCCCGGTGGCGGGGACCCCGTGTTAGCACTAATGCCAGAAAAGGGCGCACCGGCGCGCCTTTTCTTAGATTTGGGCCCAGGGCGATATGCACCCGGGGCCTTATCCTCGGAGGTAGCTGGTCGCTCCGACCCGCCAGCATTCCCCGTCGAAGTCGAGGGGGCAGCAGCGGCCCCCCCTTCGCCACGCCTCTCTTCAACGCTACGCGAAGATTCTTCTCCTCGCTTTTCTGTCATGTCTATTCCTGTCATTTTGGATTCATCCCATGCCCAGCTGCGGCTCCGCTCACCAGGGCGTGCCCTCCCGCCCAGCACGCACCCCGGCCTCGCCCCGAACGCGCCCGAAACATGACCGGCACGCGCACGGGGTCCGACCAAAGACGCGCACCGAGCGGTTACCCCGAGTTCCCCCGGGGGGTGAGCATATACCTCGGGTCGGGGGTATGTATCATCCCCGACACTGGGTTCCAGCCCCCTACTTACCGCGCAGCTTCCGCCGCACGGCTTTCTGGGGTCCCTGGCCTCCGACCTCCAGGGCACCGCAGCTGGGGGCGCCACCCAGGGGGCCCCACGGACGGTTGGGGCGAGGACGTTGCGCCCCGTCCACGCCTTGCCCGCCGTGGCGACCGGCAAATCACGCCTCGTCCGGTGCCCAAGACTTCGGAAGGGACGCAATCGCCCCGAGCACCGGACACTAGACCCCCGTCGCCCGAGCCCAGACCCAGGAATACTTCCTGGCGGCCTCGGGCGGCCGAGCCGGCCGGACCCTGACCCGGGAATACGTCCCGGCGGCCCCGACCGGCTCCTACTAGCGCCTCCCGAGAGGGACCGGCCCTGCCTCGGAATACGTCCGAGCGGCCCGGATTCCTCCTCCGCCACCGGGCAGGTAAGGAGACCACGTCCCCTGCTGCCTCGGTACGGGTTCCCGTCCCGCCCGTGCTCGGACCACGTCCTAGTCGGTGCAGGACGGGGAAACCTCTCCGTCATTGGCTGCGGGAGCACCCGCGTGCAATGCCTCTGGTGAGATTTAACCCAACTTCCTTCATCGGCTGCGGGAACACCCGCGTGCAATGCCTCTGGAAGTGGGTGATCCCCCCTGTGATTTTTTATCGAGGTTTACTCCTCTAGGCACGGTGGCGGAGTAAACTCCCCCTAACGGCTCCGGCCAGCCGGGCGTTTGTAATCCGGGTCGCCATCCCTTACCAGCTTGGAGGGAAACCCCCTCCTAACGGTGAACTGGTCACCGGGCTCAGGTCCCTCGGGAGCGCCAACTCCCGTACCCGGGTGCTCGAACGAGCACCAGGGCCCCTGAGGTGAACTGTAGCGGTATCTCACACGAGAGAACGGTGAAAGTTGAGTTTCACGATTTCCTCGACAACAGATGTGGCTACAGTACAAAAACTTCATATTCTAAGCTAAATTCACCAATTTTAAGCTAGAAGCTCGGAACATGAAGCTGTAGCAATAGCCCACGCGAGAAAACTGTGAAAGTTGTGTTTGACAATTTCCTCGTCAACGGCTGTTGCTAGAGCACAAATGCCTCACATTCTACGCTAAAATCACCAATTTGAAGCTACAAGCTAGGAAAATGTAGCTGTAACTACATCACACGCGAGAGAATGGTGAAAGTTGAGTTTCACTATTTCCTCGACAACAGATGTTGCTACAGTACAAAAGCCTCACATTCTAAGCTATATTCACCAATTTGAAACTAGAAGCTCGGAAAATGAAGCTGTAGCGATATCCCACACGAGAGAACGGTGAAAACTTGAGTTTGACAATTTCCTCGACAACGACTGTTGCTAGAGCACAAATGCCTCACATTCTACGCTAAAATCACCAATTTGAAGCTAAAAGCTAGGAACTGAAGCTGTAGCGATATCTCATGCGGGAGAACGGTGAGAACCTGATTTTCACGATTACTTCGACAAGAGACGTCGCTACAGTACAAAAGCCTCACATTCTAAGCTAAATTCACCAAGTTGAAACTAGAAGCTCGGAAAATGAAGCTGTAGCGATATCCCACACGAGAGAACGGTGAAAACTTGAGTTTGACGATTTCCTCGACAACGGCTGTTGCTAGAGCACAAATGCCTCACATTCTATGCTAAATTCACCAATTTGAAGCTAAAAGCTAGTAAAATGCAGCTGTAACGATATCTCACGCGAGAGAACGGTGAAAGTTGAGTTTGACGATTTCCTCCACAACGGCTGTTGCTAGAGCACAAATGCCTCACATTCTATGCTAAATTCACCAATTGTAAGCTAAAAGCTAGGAACTGAAGCTGTAGCGATATCTCACGCGAGAGAACGGTGCGAACCTGATTTTCACGGTTACCTCGACAACAGACGTCGCTAAAGTACAAAAGCTTCACATTCAAAGCTAAGTTCACCAATTTTAAGCTAGAAGCTCTGAAAATGAAGCTGTAGCGATAGCCCACGTGAGAGAACTGTGAAACTTGAGTTTGACGATTACCTCGACAACGGCCGTTGCTAGAGCACAAATGCCTCACATTCTATGCTAAATTCACCCATTTTAAGTTAGAAGCTCAGAAAATGAATCTGTAGCGATAGCCCACACGAGAGAACGGTGTAAAGTTGGGTTTCACGATTCCCTCGAGAACAGCTGTTGCTAGAGCACAATAGCCTCACATTCTAAGCTAAATTCACCAATTTGAAGCTAAAAGCTAGGAACTGAAGCTGTAGCGATATCTCACGTGGGAGAACGGAGAGAACCTGATTTTCACGGTTACCTCGACAACAGACGTCGCTACAGTACAAAAGCTTCACATTCAAAGCTAAGTTCACCAATTTGAAACTAGAAGCTCGGAAAATGAAGCTGTAGCGATATCCCACACGAGAGAACGGTGAAAGTTGAGATTGACGATATCCTCGAGAACGGCCGTTGCTAGAACACAAATGCCTCACATTCTACGCTAAAATCACCAAATTGAAGCTAGAAGCTAGGGAATGAAGCTGTACCGATATTTCACGCGAGAGAACGATGATAAGTTGAGTTTCACGATTTCCTCGACAACAGATGTTGCTACAGTTCAAAAGCCTCACATTCTAAGCGAAATTCACCAATTTTAAGTTAGAAGCTCGGAACATGAAGCTGTAGCAATAGCCCACGCGAGAGACCTGTGAAAGTTGTGTTTGACAATTTCCTCGTCAACGGCTGTTGCTACAGTACAAAAGCCTCACATTCTAAGCTAAATTCACCATTTTTAAGCTAGAAGCCTGAATAATGCAGCTGTAACGATATCTCATGCGAGAGAACGGTGAAAGTTGAGTTTCACGATTTCCTCGACAACAGATGTTGCTACAGTACAAAAGCTTCACATTCTAAGCTAGATTCACCAATTTTAAGATAGATGCTCGGAAAATGAAGCTGTAGCGATAGGCCACGCGAGAGAACTGGGAAAGTTGAGTTTGACAATTTCCTCGTCAACGGCTGTTGCTAGAGCAAAAATGCCTCACATTCTAACCTAAATTCACCAATTTGAAGCAAAAAGCTAGGAAATGAAGCTGTAACGATATCTCACGCGAGAGAACGATGATAAGTTGAGTTTTACGATTTCCTTCACAACAGATGTTGCTACAGTACAAAAGCCTCACATTCTAAGCTAGATTCACCAATTTTAAGCTAGATGCTCGGAAAATGAAGCTGTAGCAATAGCCCACGCGAGAGAACTGGGAAAGTTGAGTTTGACAATTTCCTCGTCAACGGCTGTTGCTAGAGCACAAATGCCTCACATTCTAACCTAAATTCACCATTTTTAAGCTAGAAGCCTGAATAATGCAGCTGTAACGGTCTCTCATGCGAGAGAACGGTGAAAGTTGAGTTTCACGATTTCCTCGACAACAGATGTTGCTACAGTACAAAAGCTTCACATTCTAAGCTAAATTCACCAATTTTAAGCTAGAAGCTCGGAACATGAAGCTGTAGCAATAGCCCACGCGAGAGACCTGTGAAAGTTGTGTTTGACAATTTCCTCGTCAACGGCTGTTGCTACAGTACAAATGCCTCACATTCTAACCTAAATTCACCATTTTTAAGCTAGAAGCCTGAATAATGCAGCTGTAACGATATCTCATGCGAGAGAACGGTGAAAGTTGAGTTTCACGATTTCCTCGACAACAGATGTTGCTACAGTACAAAAGCTTCACATTCTAAGCTAAATTCACCAATTTTAAGCTAGAAGCTCGGAACATGAAGCTGTAACAATAGCCCACGCGAGAGAACTGTGAAAGTTGTGTTTGACAATTTCCTCGTCAACGACTGTTGCTAGAGCACAAATGCCTCACATTCTATGCTAAATTCACCAATTTTAAGCTAGAAGCTCAGAAAATGAAGCTGTAGCGACATACCACTCGAGAGAACGGTGAAAACTTGAGTTTGCCGATTTCCTCGACAACGGCTGTTGCTAGAGCTCAAAAGCAACAAATTCTAAACTAAACTCACCAATCAGAAGCTAAAAGCCAGGAAAATGCAGCCGTAGCGATATCACACGCGAGAGAACGGTGAAAGTTGAGATTGACGATTTCCTCGAGAACGGCTGTTGCTAGAGCACAAATGCCTCACATTTTACGCTAAAATCACCAATTTGAAACTGAAAGCTAGGAAAATGCAGCTGTAACGATATCTCATGCGAGAGAACGGTGAAAGTTGTGTTTGACGATTTCCTCCACAACGGTTGTTGCTACAGTACAAAAGCCTCACATTCTAAGCTAGATTCACCAATTTTAAGCTAGAAGCTCAGAAAATGAATTTGTAGCGATATCCCACACGAGAGAACGGTGAAAAGTTGAGTTTGACGATTCCCTCGACAACAGCTGTTGCTAGAGCACAAAAGCCTCACATTCTAAGCTAAATTCATCAATTTGAAGCTAAAAGCTAGGAACTGAAGCTGTAGCGATATCTCATGCGGGAGAACGGTGAGAACCTGATTTTCACGATTACTTCGACAACAGATGTTGCTACAGTACAAAAGCCTCACATTCTAAGCTAAATTCACCAATTTTAAACTAGAAGCTCGGAACATGAAGCTGTAGCAATAGCCCACGCGAGAAAACTGTGAAAGTTGTGTTTGACAATTTCCTCGTCAACGGCTGTTGCTAGAGCACAAATGCCTCACATTCTACGCTAAAATCACCAATTTGAAGCTACAAGCTAAGAAAATGCAGCTGTAACTACATCTCACGCGAGTGAATGGTGAAAGTTGAGTTTCACTATTTCCTCGACAACAGATGTTGCTACAGTACAAAAGCCTCACATTCTAAGCTATATTCACCAATTTGAAACTAGAAGCTCGGAAAATGAAGCTGTAGCGATATCCCACACGAGAGAACGGTGAAAACTTGAGTTTGACGATTTCCTCGACAACGACTGTTGCTAGAGCACAAATGCCTCACATTCTACGCTAAAATCACCAATTTGAAGCTAAAAGCTAGGAACTGAAGCTGTAGCGATATCTCATGCGGGAGAACGGTGAGAACCTGATTTTCACGATTACTTCGACAACAGACGTCGCTACAGTACAAAAGCCTCACATTCTAAGCTAAATTCACCAAGTTGAAACTAGAAGCTCGGAAAATGAAGCTGTAGCGATATCCCACACGAGAGAACGGTGAAAACTTGAGTTTGACGATTTCCTCGACAACGGCTGTTGCTAGAGCACAAATGCCTCACATTCTATGCTAAATTCACCAATTTGAAGCTAAAAGCTAGTAAAATGCAGCTGTAACGATATCTCACGCGAGAGAACGGTGAAAGTTGAGTTTGACGATTTCCTCCACAACGGCTGTTGCTAGAGCACAAATGCCTCACATTCTATGCTAAATTCACCAATTGTAAGCTAAAAGCTAGGAACTGAAGCTGTAGCGATATCTCACGCGAGAGAACGGTGCGAACCTGATTTTCACGGTTACCTCGACAACAGACGTCGCTAAAGTACAAAAGCTTCACATTCAAAGCTAAGTTCACCAATTTTAAGCTAGAAGCTCTGAAAATGAAGCTGTAGCGATAGCCCACGTGAGAGAACTGTGAAACTTGAGTTTGACGATTACCTCGACAACGGCCGTTGCTAGAGCACAAATGCCTCACATTCTATGCTAAATTCACCCATTTTAAGTTAGAAGCTCAGAAAATGAATCTGTAGCGATAGCCCACACGAGAGAACGGTGTAAAGTTGGGTTTCACGATTCCCTCGAGAACAGCTGTTGCTAGAGCACAATAGCCTCACATTCTAAGCTAAATTCACCAATTTGAAGCTAAAAGCTAGGAACTGAAGCTGTAGCGATATCTCACGTGGGAGAACGGAGAGAACCTGATTTTCACGGTTACCTCGACAACAGACGTCGCTACAGTACAAAAGCTTCACATTCAAAGCTAAGTTCACCAATTTGAAACTAGAAGCTCGGAAAATGAAGCTGTAGCGATATCCCACACGAGAGAACGGTGAAAGTTGAGATTGACGATATCCTCGAGAACGGCCGTTGCTAGAACACAAATGCCTCACATTCTACGCTAAAATCACCAAATTGAAGCTAGAAGCTAGGGAATGAAGCTGTACCGATATTTCACGCGAGAGAACGATGATAAGTTGAGTTTCACGATTTCCTCGACAACAGATGTTGCTACAGTTCAAAAGCCTCACATTCTAAGCGAAATTCACCAATTTTAAGTTAGAAGCTCGGAACATGAAGCTGTAGCAATAGCCCACGCGAGAGACCTGTGAAAGTTGTGTTTGACAATTTCCTCGTCAACGGCTGTTGCTACAGTACAAAAGCCTCACATTCTAAGCTAAATTCACCATTTTTAAGCTAGAAGCCTGAATAATGCAGCTGTAACGATATCTCATGCGAGAGAACGGTGAAAGTTGAGTTTCACGATTTCCTCGACAACAGATGTTGCTACAGTACAAAAGCTTCACATTCTAAGCTAGATTCACCAATTTTAAGATAGATGCTCGGAAAATGAAGCTGTAGCGATAGGCCACGCGAGAGAACTGGGAAAGTTGAGTTTGACAATTTCCTCGTCAACGGCTGTTGCTAGAGCAAAAATGCCTCACATTCTAACCTAAATTCACCAATTTGAAGCAAAAAGCTAGGAAATGAAGCTGTAACGATATCTCACGCGAGAGAACGATGATAAGTTGAGTTTTACGATTTCCTTCACAACAGATGTTGCTACAGTACAAAAGCCTCACATTCTAAGCTAGATTCACCAATTTTAAGCTAGATGCTCGGAAAATGAAGCTGTAGCAATAGCCCACGCGAGAGAACTGGGAAAGTTGAGTTTGACAATTTCCTCGTCAACGGCTGTTGCTAGAGCACAAATGCCTCACATTCTAACCTAAATTCACCATTTTTAAGCTAGAAGCCTGAATAATGCAGCTGTAACGGTCTCTCATGCGAGAGAACGGTGAAAGTTGAGTTTCACGATTTCCTCGACAACAGATGTTGCTACAGTACAAAAGCTTCACATTCTAAGCTAAATTCACCAATTTTAAGCTAGAAGCTCGGAACATGAAGCTGTAGCAATAGCCCACGCGAGAGACCTGTGAAAGTTGTGTTTGACAATTTCCTCGTCAACGGCTGTTGCTACAGTACAAATGCCTCACATTCTAACCTAAATTCACCATTTTTAAGCTAGAAGCCTGAATAATGCAGCTGTAACGATATCTCATGCGAGAGAACGGTGAAAGTTGAGTTTCACGATTTCCTCGACAACAGATGTTGCTACAGTACAAAAGCTTCACATTCTAAGCTAAATTCACCAATTTTAAGCTAGAAGCTCGGAACATGAAGCTGTAACAATAGCCCACGCGAGAGAACTGTGAAAGTTGTGTTTGACAATTTCCTCGTCAACGACTGTTGCTAGAGCACAAATGCCTCACATTCTATGCTAAATTCACCAATTTTAAGCTAGAAGCTCAGAAAATGAAGCTGTAGCGACATACCACTCGAGAGAACGGTGAAAACTTGAGTTTGCCGATTTCCTCGACAACGGCTGTTGCTAGAGCTCAAAAGCAACAAATTCTAAACTAAACTCACCAATCAGAAGCTAAAAGCCAGGAAAATGCAGCCGTAGCGATATCACACGCGAGAGAACGGTGAAAGTTGAGATTGACGATTTCCTCGAGAACGGCTGTTGCTAGAGCACAAATGCCTCACATTTTACGCTAAAATCACCAATTTGAAACTGAAAGCTAGGAAAATGCAGCTGTAACGATATCTCATGCGAGAGAACGGTGAAAGTTGTGTTTGACGATTTCCTCCACAACGGTTGTTGCTACAGTACAAAAGCCTCACATTCTAAGCTAGATTCACCAATTTTAAGCTAGAAGCTCAGAAAATGAATTTGTAGCGATATCCCACACGAGAGAACGGTGAAAAGTTGAGTTTGACGATTCCCTCGACAACAGCTGTTGCTAGAGCACAAAAGCCTCACATTCTAAGCTAAATTCATCAATTTGAAGCTAAAAGCTAGGAACTGAAGCTGTAGCGATATCTCATGCGGGAGAACGGTGAGAACCTGATTTTCACGATTACTTCGACAACAGATGTTGCTACAGTACAAAAGCCTCACATTCTAAGCTAAATTCACCAATTTTAAACTAGAAGCTCGGAACATGAAGCTGTAGCAATAGCCCACGCGAGAAAACTGTGAAAGTTGTGTTTGACAATTTCCTCGTCAACGGCTGTTGCTAGAGCACAAATGCCTCACATTCTACGCTAAAATCACCAATTTGAAGCTACAAGCTAAGAAAATGCAGCTGTAACTACATCTCACGCGAGTGAATGGTGAAAGTTGAGTTTCACTATTTCCTCGACAACAGATGTTGCTACAGTACAAAAGCCTCACATTCTAAGCTATATTCACCAATTTGAAACTAGAAGCTCGGAAAATGAAGCTGTAGCGATATCCCACACGAGAGAACGGTGAAAACTTGAGTTTGACGATTTCCTCGACAACGACTGTTGCTAGAGCACAAATGCCTCACATTCTACGCTAAAATCACCAATTTGAAGCTAAAAGCTAGGAACTGAAGCTGTAGCGATATCTCATGCGGGAGAACGGTGAGAACCTGATTTTCACGATTACTTCGACAACAGACGTCGCTACAGTACAAAAGCCTCACATTCTAAGCTAAATTCACCAAGTTGAAACTAGAAGCTCGGAAAATGAAGCTGTAGCGATATCCCACACGAGAGAACGGTGAAAACTTGAGTTTGACGATTTCCTCGACAACGGCTGTTGCTAGAGCACAAATGCCTCACATTCTATGCTAAATTCACCAATTTGAAGCTAAAAGCTAGTAAAATGCAGCTGTAACGATATCTCACGCGAGAGAACGGTGAAAGTTGAGTTTGACGATTTCCTCCACAACGGCTGTTGCTAGAGCACAAATGCCTCACATTCTATGCTAAATTCACCAATTGTAAGCTAAAAGCTAGGAACTGAAGCTGTAGCGATATCTCACGCGAGAGAACGGTGCGAACCTGATTTTCACGGTTACCTCGACAACAGACGTCGCTAAAGTACAAAAGCTTCACATTCAAAGCTAAGTTCACCAATTTTAAGCTAGAAGCTCTGAAAATGAAGCTGTAGCGATAGCCCACGTGAGAGAACTGTGAAACTTGAGTTTGACGATTACCTCGACAACGGCCGTTGCTAGAGCACAAATGCCTCACATTCTATGCTAAATTCACCCATTTTAAGTTAGAAGCTCAGAAAATGAATCTGTAGCGATAGCCCACACGAGAGAACGGTGTAAAGTTGGGTTTCACGATTCCCTCGAGAACAGCTGTTGCTAGAGCACAATAGCCTCACATTCTAAGCTAAATTCACCAATTTGAAGCTAAAAGCTAGGAACTGAAGCTGTAGCGATATCTCACGTGGGAGAACGGAGAGAACCTGATTTTCACGGTTACCTCGACAACAGACGTCGCTACAGTACAAAAGCTTCACATTCAAAGCTAAGTTCACCAATTTGAAACTAGAAGCTCGGAAAATGAAGCTGTAGCGATATCCCACACGAGAGAACGGTGAAAGTTGAGATTGACGATATCCTCGAGAACGGCCGTTGCTAGAACACAAATGCCTCACATTCTACGCTAAAATCACCAAATTGAAGCTAGAAGCTAGGGAATGAAGCTGTACCGATATTTCACGCGAGAGAACGATGATAAGTTGAGTTTCACGATTTCCTCGACAACAGATGTTGCTACAGTTCAAAAGCCTCACATTCTAAGCGAAATTCACCAATTTTAAGTTAGAAGCTCGGAACATGAAGCTGTAGCAATAGCCCACGCGAGAGACCTGTGAAAGTTGTGTTTGACAATTTCCTCGTCAACGGCTGTTGCTACAGTACAAAAGCCTCACATTCTAAGCTAAATTCACCATTTTTAAGCTAGAAGCCTGAATAATGCAGCTGTAACGATATCTCATGCGAGAGAACGGTGAAAGTTGAGTTTCACGATTTCCTCGACAACAGATGTTGCTACAGTACAAAAGCTTCACATTCTAAGCTAGATTCACCAATTTTAAGATAGATGCTCGGAAAATGAAGCTGTAGCGATAGGCCACGCGAGAGAACTGGGAAAGTTGAGTTTGACAATTTCCTCGTCAACGGCTGTTGCTAGAGCAAAAATGCCTCACATTCTAACCTAAATTCACCAATTTGAAGCAAAAAGCTAGGAAATGAAGCTGTAACGATATCTCACGCGAGAGAACGATGATAAGTTGAGTTTTACGATTTCCTTCACAACAGATGTTGCTACAGTACAAAAGCCTCACATTCTAAGCTATATTCACCAATTTGAAACTAGAAGCTCGGAAAATGAAGCTGTAGCGATATCCCACACGAGAGAACGGTGAAAAGTTGAGTTTGACGATTCCCTCGACAACAGCTGTTGCTAGAGCACAAATGCCTCACATTCTACGCTAAAATCACCAATTTGAAGCTACAAGCTAAGAAAATGCAGCTGTAACTACATCTCACGCGAGTGAATGGTGAAAGTTGAGTTTCACTATTTCCTCGACAACAGATGTTGCTACAGTACAAAAGCCTCACATTCTAAGCTATATTCACCAATTTGAAACTAGAAGCTCGGAAAATGAAGCTGTAGCGATATCCCACACGAGAGAACGGTGAAAACTTGAGTTTGACGATTTCCTCGACAACGGCTGTTGCTAGAGCACAAATGCCTCACATTCTACGCTAATATCACCAATTTGAAGCTAAAAGCTAGGAAAATGCAGCTGTAACGATATCTCACGCGAGAGAACGGTGAAAGTTGAGTTTGACGATTTCCTCCACAACGGTTGTTGCTACAGTACAAAAGCCTCACATTCTAAGCTAGATTCACCAATTTTAAGCTAGAAGCTCAGAAAATGAATTTGTAGCGATATCCCACGCGAGAGAACGGTGAAAAGTTGAGTTTGACGATTCCCTCGACAACAGCTGTTGCTAGAGCACAAAAGCCTCACATTCTAAGCTAAATTCATCAATTTGAAGCTAAAAGCTAGGAACTGAAGCTGTAGCGATATCTCATGCGGGAGAACGGTGAGAACCTGATTTTCACGATTACTTCGACAACAGACGTCGCTACAGTACAAAAGCCTCACATTCTAAGCTAAATTCACCAACTTGAAACTAGAAGCTCGGAAAATGAAGCTGTAGCGATATCCCACACGAGAGAACGGTGAAAACTTGAGTTTGACGATTTCCTCGACAACGGCTGTTGCTAGAGCACAAATGCCTCACATTCTATGCTAAATTCACCAATTTGAAGCTAAAAGCTAGGAAAATGCAGCTGTAACGATATCTCACGCGAGAGAACGGTGCAAGTTGAGTTTGACGATTTCCTCCACAACGGCTGTTGCTAGAGCACAAATGCCTCACATTCTATGCTAAATTCACCAATTGTAAGCTAAAAGCTAGGAACTGAAGCTGTAGCGATATCTCACGCGAGAGAACGATGATAAGTTGAGTTTCTCGATTTCCTCGACAACAGATGTTGCTACAGTACAAACGCCTCACATTCTAAGCTAAATTCACCAATTTGAAGCTAAAAGCTAGGAACTGAAGCTGTAGCGATACCTCACGCGGGAGAACGGTGCGAACCTGATTTTCACGGTTACCTCGACAACAGACGTCGCTAAAGTACAAAAGCTTCACATTCAAAGCTAAGTTCACCAATTTTAAGCTAGAAGCTCGGAAAATGAAGCTGTAGCGATATCCCACACGAGAGAACGGTGAAAGTTCAGATTGACGATATCCTCGAGAACGGCCGTTGCTAGAACACAAATGCCTCACATTCTACGCTAAAATCACCAATTTGAAGCTAAAAGCAAGGAGAATGCAGCTGTAACGATATCTCACCTGAGAAAACGGTGAAAGTTGAGTTTGACGATTACCTCGACAACGGCTGTTGCTAGAGCACAAATGCCTTACATTCTACGCTAAATTCACCAATTTGAAGCTAAAAGCTAGGAAAATGCAGCTGTAACGATATCTCACCTCAGAGAACGGTGAAAGTTGAGTGTGACGATTTCTTCGACAACGGCTGTTGCTAGAGCACAAAAGCAACAAATTCTAAACTAAACTCACCAATCAGAAGCTAAAAGCCAGGAAAATGCAGCCGTAGCGATATCACACGCGAGAGAACGGTGAAAGTTGAGATTGACGATTTCCTCGAGAACGGCTGTTGCTAGAGCACAAATGCCTCACATTTTACGCTAAAATCACCAATTTGAAACTGAAAGCTAGGAAAATGCAGCTGTAACGATATCTCATGCGAGAGAACGGTGAAAGTTGAGTTTGACGATTTCCTCGACAACGGCTGTTGCTAGAGCACAAATGCCTCACATTCTATGCTAAATTCACCAATTGTAAGCTAAAAGCTAGGAACTGAAGCTGTAGCGATATCTCACGCGAGAGAACGGTGAAAGTTGAGTTTGACGATTTCCTCGACAACAGATGTTGCTACAGTACAAAAGCCTCACATTCTAAGCTAGATTCACCAATTTTAAGCTAGATGCTCGGAAAATGAAGCTGTAGCGATAGCCCACGCGAGAGAACTGGGAAAGTTGAGTTTGACAATTTCCTCGTCAACGGCTGTTGCTAGAACACAAATGCCTCACATTCTAACCTAAATTCACCATTTTTAAGCTAGAAGCCTGAATAATGCAGCTGTAACGATATCTCATGCGAGAGAACGGTGAAAGTTGAGTTTGACGATTTCCTCGACAACGGCTGTTGCTAGAGCACAAATGCCTCACATTCTATGCTAAATTCACCAATTGTAAGCTAAAAGCTAGGAACTGAAGCTGTAGCGATATCTCACGCGAGAGAACGATGATAAGTTGAGTTTCTCGATTTCCTCGACAACAGATGTTGCTACAGTACAAACGCCTCACATTCTAAGCTAAATTCACCAATTTGAAGCTAAAAGCTAGGAACTGAAGCTGTAGCGATACCTCACGCGGGAGAACGGTGCGAACCTGATTTTCACGGTTACCTCGACAACAGACGTCGCTAAAGTACAAAAGCTTCACATTCAAAGCTAAGTTCACCAATTTTAAGCTAGAAGCTCGGAAAATGAAGCTGTAGCGATATCCCACACGAGAGAACGGTGAAACTTCAGATTGACGATATCCTCGAGAACGGCCGTTGCTAGAACACAAATGCCTCACATTCTAAGCTAAATTCACCAATTTTAAGCTAGAAGCTCCGAACATGAAGCTGTAACAATAGCCCACGCGAGAGAACTGTGAAAGTTGAGTGTGACGATTTCTTCGACAACAGCTGTTGCTAGAGCACAAAAGCCACAAATTCTAAACTAAACTCACCAATCAGAAGCTAAAAGCTAGGAAAATGCAGCCGTAGCGATATCTCACCTGAGAGAACGGTGAAAGTTGAGTGTGACGATTTCTTCGACAACGGCTGTTGCTAGAGCACAAAAGCCACAAATTCTAAACTAAACTCACCAATCAGAAGCTAAAAGCCAGGAAAATGCAGCCGTAGCGATATCACACGCGAGAGAACGGTGAAAGTTGAGATTGACGATTTCCTCGAGAACGGCTGTTGCTAGAGCACAAATGCCTCACATTTTACGCTAATATCACCAATTTGAAACTGAAAGCTAGGAAAATGCAGCTGTAACGATATCTTATGCGAGAGAACGGTGAAAGTTGAGTTTGACGATTTCCTCGACAACGGCTGTTGCTAGAGCACAAATGCCTCACATTCTACGCTAAAATCACCAATTTGAAGCTAAAAGCTAGGAAAATGCAGCTGTAACGATATCACACCTGAGAGAACGGTGGAAGTTGAGTGTGACGATTTCTTCGACAACGGCTGTTTCTAGAGCACAAAAGCAACAAATTCTAAACTAAACTCACCAATCAGAAACTAAAAGCAAGGAAAATGCAGCCGTAGCGATATCACACGCGAGATAACGGTGAAAAGTTGAGTTTGACGATTCCCTCGACAACAGCTGTTGCTAGAGCACAATAGCCTCACATTCTAAGCTAAATTCACCAATTTGAAGCTAAAAGCTAGGAACTGAAGCTGTAGCGATATGTCACGCGGGAGAACGGCGAGAACCTGATTTTCACGATTACCTCGACAACAGACGTCGCTACAGTACAAAAGCCTCACATTCTTAGCTAAATTCACCATTTTGAAGCTAAAAGCTAGGAAATGAAGCTGTACCGATATCTCACGCGAGAGAACGATGATAAGTTGAGTTTCACGATTTCCTCGACAACAGATGTTGCTACAGTACAAAAGCCTCACATTCTAAGCTAAATTCACCAATTTGAAGCTAAAAGCTAGGAACTGAAGCTGTAGCGATATCTCACGCGGGAGAACAGCGAGAACCTGATTTTCACGATTACCTCGACAACAGACGTCGCTCCAGTACAAAAGCTTCACATTCTAAGCTAGATTCACCAATTTTTAGCTAGAAGCTCGGAAAAAGAAGCTTTAGCAATAGCCCACGCGAGAGAACTGTGAAAGTTGAGTTTGACAATTTCCTCGTCAACGGCTGTTGCTAGAGCACAGATGCCTCACATTCTAAACTAAATTCACCATTTTTAAGCTAGAAGCCTGATAAATGCAGCTGTAACGATATCTCATGCGAGAGAACGGTGAAAGTTGAGTTTCACGATTTCCTCGACAACAGATGTTGCTACAGTACAAATGCCTCACATTCTAAGCTGAATTCACCAATTTGAAGCTAAAAGCCAGGAAAATGCAGCTGTAACTACATCTCACGCGAGAGAATGGTGAAAGTTGAGTTTCACTATTTCCTCGACAACAGATGTTGCTACAGTACAAAAGCCTCACATTCTAAGCTATATTCACCAATTTGAAACTAGAAGCTCGGAAAATGAAGCTGTAGCGATATCCCACACGAGAGAACGGTGAAAACTTGAGTTTGACGATTTCCTCGACAACGGCTGTGGCTAGAGCACAAATGCCTCACATTCTACGCTAATATCACCAATTTGAAGCTAAAAGCTAGGAAAATGCAGCTGTAACGATATCTCACGCGAGAGAACGGTGAAAGTTGAGTTTGACGATTTCCTCCACAACGGTTGTTGCTACAGTACAAAAGCCTCACATTCTAAGCTAAATTCACGAATTTGTAGCTACAAGCTCGGAAAATGAAGCTGTACCGATATCCCACACGAGAGAACGGTGAAAACTTGAGTTTGACGATTCCCTCGACAACAGCTGTTGCTAGAGCACAAAAGCCTCACATTCTATGCTAAATTCACCATTTTGAAGCTAAAAGCTAGGAACTGAAGGTGTAGCGATATCTCACGCGAGAGAACGATGATTAGTTGAGTTTCTCGATTTCCTCGACAACGGCTGTTGCTAGAGCACAAAAGCCACAAATTCTAAACTAAACTCACCAATCAGAAGCTAAAAGCCAGGAAAATGCACCCGTAGCGATATCACACGCGAGAGAACGGTGAAAGTTGAGATTGACGATTTCCTCGAGAACGGCTGTTGCTAGAGCACAAATGCCTCACATTCTACGCTAATATCACCAATTTGAAACTGAAAGCTAGGAAAATGCAGCTGTAACGATATCTCACGCGAGAGAACGGTGAAAGTTGAGTTTGACGATTTCCTCGACAACAGATGTTGCTACAGTACAAAAGCCTCACATTCTAAGCTAAATTCACCAATTTTAAGCTAGAAGCTCGGAACATGAAGCTGTAGCGATAGCCCACGCGAGAGAACTGTGAAAGTTGTATTTGACAATTTCCTCGTCAACGGCTGTTCCTAGAACACAAATGCCTCACATTCTACGCTATAATAACCAATTTGAAGCAAAAAACTAGGAAATGAAGCTGTACCGATATCTCACGCGAGAGAACGATGATAAGTTGAGCTTCACGATTTCCTTGACAACAGATGTTGCTACAGTACAAAAGCCTCACATTCTAAGCTAGATTCACCAATTTTAAGCTAGAATCTCAGAAAATGAATCTGTAGCGATATCCCACACGAGAGAACGGTGAAAAGTTGAGTTTGACGATTCCCTCGACAACAGCTGTTGCTAGAGCACAAAAGCCTCACATTCTAAGCTAAATTCATCAATTTGAAGCTAAAAGCTAGGATCTGAAGCTGTAGCGATATCTCATGCGGGAGAACGGGGAGAACCTGATTTTCACGATTACCTCGACAACAGACGTCGGTACAGTACAAAAGCTTCGCATTCTAAGCTAAATTCACCAATTTTAAGCTAGAAGCTCGGAACACGAAGCTCTAGCAATAGCCCACGCGAGAGAACTGGGGAAGTTGAGTTTGACAATTTCCTCGTCAACGGCTGTTGCTAGAGCACAAATGCCTCACATTCTAACCTAAATTCACCATTTTTAAGCTAGAAGCCTGAATAATGCAGCTGTAACGATATCTCATGCGAGAGAACGGTGAAAGTTGAGTTTCACGATTTCCTCGACAACAGATGTTGCTACAGTACAAAAGCTTCACATTCTAAGCTAAATTCACCAATTTTAAGCTAGAAGCTCGGAACATGAAGCTGTAACAATAGCCCACGCGAGAGAACTGTGAAAGTTGAGTGTGACGATTTCTTCGACAACGGCTGTTGCTAGAGCACAAATGCCTCACATTCTACGCTAAAATCACCAATTTGAAGCTAAAAGCTAGGAAAATGCAGCTGTAACGATATCTCACCTGAGAGAACGGTGAAAGTTGAGTGTGACGATTTCTTCGACAACGGCTGTTTCTAGAGCACAAAAGCAACAAATTCTAAACTAAACTCACCAATCAGAAACTAAAAGCCAGGAAAATGCAGCCGTAGCGATATCACACGCGAAATAACGGTGAAAAGTTGAGTTTGACGATTTCCTCCACAACGGTTGTTGCTACAGTACAAAAGCCTCACATTCTAAGCTAGATTCACCAATTTTAAGCTAGAAGCTCAGAAAATGAATTTGTAGCGATATCCCACGCGAGAGAACGGTGAAAAGTTGAGTTTGACGATTCCCTCGACAACAGCTGTTGCTAGAGCACAAAAGCCTCACATTCTAAGCTAAATTCATCAATTTGAAGCTAAAAGCTAGGAACTGAAGCTGTAGCGATATCTCATGCGGGAGAACGGTGAGAACCTGATTTTCACGATTACTTCGACAACAGACGTCGCTACAGTACAAAAGCCTCACATTCTAAGCTAAATTCACCAATTTGAAACTAGAAGCTCGGAAAATGAAGCTGTAGCGATATCCCACACGAGAGAACGGTGAAAACTTGAGTTTGACGATTTCCTCGACAACGGCTGTTGCTAGAGCACAAATGCCTCACATTCTATGCTAAATTCACCAATTTGAAGCTAAAAGCTAGGAAAATGCAGCTGTAACGATATCTCACGCGAGAGAACGGTGCAAGTTGAGTTTGACGATTTCCTCCACAACGGCTGTTGCTAGAGCACAAATGCCTCACATTCTATGCTAAATTCACCAATTGTAAGCTAAAAGCTAGGAACTGAAGCTGTAGCGATATCTCACGCGAGAGAACGATGATAAGTTGAGTTTCTCGATTTCCTCGACAACAGATGTTGCTACAGTACAAACGCCTCACATTCTAAGCTAAATTCACCAATTTGAAGCTAAAAGCTAGGAACTGAAGCTGTAGCGATACCTCACGCGGGAGAACGGTGCGAACCTGATTTTCACGGTTACCTCGACAACAGACGTCGCTAAAGTACAAAAGCTTCACATTCAAAGCTAAGTTCACCAATTTTAAGCTAGAAGCTCGGAAAATGAAGCTGTAGCGATATCCCACACGAGAGAACGGTGAAAGTTCAGATTGACGATATCCTCGAGAACGGCCGTTGCTAGAACACAAATGCCTCACATTCTACGCTAAAATCACCAATTTGAAGCTAAAAGCAAGGAGAATGCAGCTGTAACGATATCTCACCTGAGAGAACGGTGAAAGTTGAGTTTGACGATTACCTCGACAACGGCTGTTGCTAGAGCACAAATGCCTTACATTCTACGCTAAATTCACCAATTTGAAGCTAAAAGCTAGGAAAATGCAGCTGTAACGATATCTCACCTCAGAGAACGGTGAAAGTTGAGTGTGACGATTTCTTCGACAACGGCTGTTGCTAGAGCACAAAAGCAACAAATTCTAAACTAAACTCACCAATCAGAAGCTAAAAGCCAGGAAAATGCAGCCGTAGCGATATCACACGCGAGAGAACGGTGAAAGTTGAGATTGACGATTTCCTCGAGAACGGCTGTTGCTAGAGCACAAATGCCTCACATTTTACGCTAAAATCACCAATTTGAAACTGAAAGCTAGGAAAATGCAGCTGTAACGATATCTCATGCGAGAGAACGGTGAAAGTTGAGTTTGACGATTTCCTCGACAACGGCTGTTGCTAGAGCACAAATGCCTCACATTCTATGCTAAATTCACCAATTGTAAGCTAAAAGCTAGGAACTGAAGCTGTAGCGATATCTCACGCGAGAGAACGGTGAAAGTTGAGTTTGACGATTTCCTCGACAACAGATGTTGCTACAGTACAAAACCCTCACATTCTAAGCTAGATTCACCAATTTTAAGCTAGATGCTCGGAAAATGAAGCTGTAGCGATAGCCCACGCGAGAGAACTGGGAAAGTTGAGTTTGACAATTTCCTCGTCAACGGCTGTTGCTAGAACACAAATGCCTCACATTCTAACCTAAATTCACCATTTTTAAGCTAGAAGCCTGAATAATGCAGCTGTAACGATATCTCATGCGAGAGAACGGTGAAAGTTGAGTTTGACGATTTCCTCGACAACAGATGTTGCTACAGTACAAAACCTAACATTCTAAGCAAAATTCACCAATTTGAAGCTAAAAGCTAAGAACTGAAGCTGTAGCGATATCTCACGCGGGAGAACGGCGAGAACCTGATTTTCACGATTACCTCGACAACAGATGTTGCTACAGTACAAAAGCCTCACATTCTAAGCTAAATTCACCAATTTGAAGCTAAAAGCCAGGAAAATGCAGCTGTAGCGATATCTCACACGAGAGAACGGTGAAAGTTGAGTTTCACGATTTCCTCGACAACAGATGTTGCTACAGTACAAAAGCTTCACATTCTAAGCTAAATTCACCAACTTTAAGCTAGAAGCTCGGAACATGAAGCTGTAACAATAGCCCACGCGAGAGAACTGTGAATGTTGTGTTTGACAATTTCCTCGTCAACGGCTGTTGCTAGAGCACAAATGCCTCACATTCTACGCTAAAATCACCAATTTGAAGCTACAAGCTAGGAAAATGCAGCTGTAACTATACAGGGTGTCCCGCAATAGGTGTAATCCCCGCGAAGGGGTTATAGCTGAAGTGATTCTGAACAAGATTTTCCTTTGCGAAAATGTTGGATGAGGCTTCATTTTTGAATTATTAACGAAAAACACTAGCGAATGAGCGCACTCGTAGAGCCCGCGCGCAGGGCCGTAACGCTCGCCACTCACCGCGCCGACCGTGGTCATGGACGGGCGCGCACCGCGATGCTTCGGCACGAAGCGACGGACCGAAATTATGTCAAATGACAAATAACATCCAGAGATCCATTTGTCTTGAGTAATGAATACCCCAATTACTAGTTGCGTAGATTTAACAGATTGTTTGAGTACTTTAACATTAGACGTAACTACTATTTCCTTTCGATTTGACAATTTAAAGTGTTTAATACCTTTATTTTTTATTTCAAAGTAACACGGAATAAGATCTCGAAAATAATTCCCGTCAATTATTCCGAACAAAAAGTTTTTAGAAATAACAAATAATTTTGAGAAACGACTTTTTTATTCAACGAATAATTGAAATAGAATACTAAAGAAAAATATTACTCACAGCCTTGGATGAAACTGGATAACTGTCACAGGGCTACTCCGTCAATCCAAACCATTCGTAGAACACAAGAATACGTAGCGCTCCGCCGAACAGCTGATCCAAGCGAGGCCCCGATCGGGTCACGGAACTCCCGTCGTTGCACAGTCACTAACACACTCCCTATGTTTACATCAAGCTCCCGGCGCACATGTGTGTGCGAAACGTGCGCGCAGGCCACATTTGGGTCTGTGGTACAAACAGAAGGCGCAGTTCGTCTTGGGCCGTCGAATGAACACGTTGTTTTAATAAATCAGAGAAGTCATTCTTTCGCTCATTATTTTTGTACTTCATTTCGTACAAAGATACGAATAACGAGAAAACAGTCAGCGGGCCACGGCACTTATAGGCCAATAAACAATTTGCCACGGGTATTTTTTGCAAGATACAGGAAATTGTTACAAAATACGCGAGAATGTGCCCAGGGATGAAGGGGAGGGGCACATTGAGCCCCTTCTCTGAAGAGGAGAACAATCGGTATTTTTCAGGACCACCAATTACTATTGCCTAAAACAACTCTGTCGCATGTAAACATAGGGAGTGCGTTAGTGACTGTGTAATGACGCGAGTTCAGTGACCCGATCGGGGCCTCGCTTGGATCAGCTGTTCGGCGGCGCGCTACGTATTCTTGTGTTCTACGAATGGTCTGGATTGGCGGAGTAGCCCAGTGACAGTGATCCAGTTTCATCCAAGGCTGTGAGTAATATTTTTCTTTGATATTCTATTTCAATAATTATTCGTTGAATAAAAAAGTCGTTTATCAAAAATATTTGTTATTTCTCAAAACTTTTTGTTTGGAATAATTGACGGGAATTATTTTCGAGATCTTATTCCGTGTTACTTTGAAATGAAAAATAAAGGTATTAAACACTTTGATTTGTCAAATCGAAAGGTAATAGTAGTTACGTCCAATGTTAGAGTACTTAAACAGTCTGTTAAATCTACGCAACTAGTAATTGGGGTATTCGTTACTCAAGGCTAATGAATCCTTGGCTATTATTTGTCATTTGACATAATTTCGGTATGTCGTTTCGTGCCGAAACATCGCGGTGCGCGCCCGTCTACGACCATGGCCGACGCGGTGAGTTGCGAGCGTTACGGCCCTGTGCGCGGGCTCTACGGGTGCGCTCATTCGCCAGTGTTTTTCGTTAATAATTCAAAAATGAAGCCTCATCAAACATTTTCGCAAAGGAAAATCTTGTTCAGAATCACTTCACCTATAACCCCTTCGCGGGGATTACACCTATTGCGGGACACCCTGTATCTCACGCGAGAGAACGGTGAAAGTTGAGTTTCACGTTTTCCTCGACAACAGATGTTGCTACAGTACAAACACCTCACATTCTAAGCTAAATTCACCAATTTGAAGCTAAAAGCTAGGAACTGAAGCTGTAGCGATACCTCACGCGGGAGAGCGGTGCGAACCTGATTTTCACGGTTACCTCGACAACAGACGTCGCTACAGTACAAAAGCTTCACATTCAAAGGTAAGTTCACCAATTTTAAGCTAAAAGCTAGGAACTGAAGCTGTAGCGATATCTCACGCGAGAGAACGATGATAAGTTGAGTTTCTCGATTTCCTCGACAACAGCTGTTGCTACAGTACAAACGCCTCACATTCTAAGCTAAATTCACCAATTTTAAGCTAGCAGCACCGAAAATGAAGCTGTAGCGATAGCCCACGCGAGAGAACGGTGAAAGTTGAGTTTGACGATTTCTTCGACAACGGCTGTTGCTAGAGCACAAAAGCCACAAATTCTAAACTAAACTCACCAATCAGAAGCTAAAAGCTAGGAAAATGCAGCCGTAGCGATATCACACGCGAGAGAACGGTGAAAGTTGAGATTGACGATTTCCTCGAGAACGGCTGTTGCTAGAGCACAAATGCCTCACATTCTACGCTAATATCGCCAATTTGAAACTGAAAGCTAGGAAAATGCAGCTGTAACGATATCTCACGCGAGAGAACGGTGAAAGTTGAGTTTGACGATTTCCTCGACAACAGATGTTGCTACAGTACAAAAGCCTCACATTCTAAGCTAAATTCACCAATTTTAAGCTAGAAGTTCGGAACATGAAGCTGTAGCGATAGCCCACGCGAGAGAACTGTGAAAGTTGTATTTGACAATTTCCTCATCAACGGCTGTTCCTAGAACACAAATGCCTCACATTCTACGCTATAATAACCAATTTGAAGCAAAAAACTAGGAAATGAAGCTGTACCGATATCTCACGCGAGAGAACGATGATAAGTTGAGCTTCACGATTTCCTTGACAACAGATGTTGCTACAGTACAAAAGCCTCACATTCTAAGCTAAATTCACCAATTTGAAACTAGAAGCTCGGAAAATGAAGCTGTAGCGATATCCCACACGAGAGAACGGTGAAAAGTTGAGTTTGACGATTCCCTCGACAACAGCTGTTGCTAGAGCACAAAAGCCTCACATTCTAAGCTAAATTCATCAATTTGAAGCTAAAAGCTAGGATCTGAAGCTGTAGCGATATCTCATGCGGGAGAACGGGGAGAACCTGATTTTCACGATTACCTCGACAACAGACGTCGGTACAGTACAAAAGCTTCGCATTCTAAGCTAAATTCACCAATTTTAAGCTAGAAGCTCGGAACATGAAGCTCTAGCAATAGCCCACGCGAGAGAACTGGGGAAGTTGAGTTTGACAATTTCCTCGTCAACGGCTGTCGCTAGAGCACAGATGCCTCACATTCTAAACTAAATTCACCATTTTTAAGCTAGAAGCCTGATAAATGCAGCTGTAACGATATCTCATGCGAGAGAACGGTGAAAGTTGAGTTTCACGATTTCCTCGACAACAGATGTTGCTACAGTACAAATGCCTCACATTCTAAGCTGAATTCACCAATTTGAAGCTAAAAGCCAGGAAAATGCAGCTGTAACTACATCTCACGCGAGAGAATGGTGAAAGTTGAGTTTCACTATTTCCTCGACAACAGATGTTGCTACAGTACAAAAGCCTCACATTCTAAGCTAGATTCACCAATTTTAAGCTAGAAGCTCAGAAAATGAATTTGTAGCGATATCCCACACGAGAGAACGGTGAAAAGTTGAGTTTGACGATTCCCTCGACAACAGCTGTTGCTAGAGCACAAAAGCCTCACATTCTAAGCTAAATTCATCAATTTGAAGCTAAAAGCTAGGAACTGAAGCTGTAGCGATATCTCATGCGGGAGAACGGTGAGAACCTGATTTTCACGATTACTTCGACAACAGACGTCGCTACAGTACAAAAGCCTCACATTCTAAGCTAAATTCACGAATTTGAAGCAAAAAGCTAGGAAATGAAGCTGTAACGATATCTCACGCGAGAGAACGATGATAAGTTGAGTTTTACGATTTCCTTGACAACAGATGTTGCTACAGTACAAAAGCCTCACATTCTAAGCTAGATTCACCAATTTTAAGCTAGATGCTCGGAAAATGAAGCTGCAGCGATAGCCCACGCGAGAGAACGGTGAAAGTTGAGTTTCACGATTTCCTCGACAACAGATGTTGCTACAGTACAAATGCCTCACATTCTAAGCTGAATTCACCAATTTGAAGCTAAAAGCCAGGAAAATGCAACTGTAGCGGTATCTCACACGAGAGAACGGTGAAAGTTGAGTTTCACGATTTCCTCGACAACAGATGTGGCTACAGTACAAAAACTTCATATTCTAAGCTAAATTCACCAATTTTAAGCTAGAAGCTCGGAACATGAAGCTGTAGCAATAGCCCACGCGAGAAAACTGTGAAAGTTGTGTTTGACAATTTCCTCGTCAACGGCTGTTGCTAGAGCACAAATGCCTCACATTCTACGCTAAAATCACCAATTTGAAGCTACAAGCTAGGAAAATGTAGCTGTAACTACATCACACGCGAGAGAATGGTGAAAGTTGAGTTTCACTATTTCCTCGACAACAGATGTTGCTACAGTACAAAAGCCTCACATTCTAAGCTATATTCACCAATTTGAAACTAGAAGCTCGGAAAATGAAGCTGTAGCGATATCCCACACGAGAGAACGGTGAAAACTTGAGTTTGACGATTTCCTCGACAACGACTGTTGCTAGAGCACAAATGCCTCACATTCTACGCTAAAATCACCAATTTGAAGCTAAAAGCTAGGAACTGAAGCTGTAGCGATATCTCATGCGGGAGAACGGTGAGAACCTGATTTTCACGATTACTTCGACAACAGACGTCGCTACAGTACAAAAGCCTCACATTCTAAGCTAAATTCACCAAGTTGAAACTAGAAGCTCGGAAAATGAAGCTGTAGCGATATCCCACACGAGAGAACGGTGAAAACTTGAGTTTGACGATTTCCTCGACAACGGCTGTTGCTAGAGCACAAATGCCTCACATTCTATGCTAAATTCACCAATTTGAAGCTAAAAGCTAGTAAAATGCAGCTGTAACGATATCTCACGCGAGAGAACGGTGAAAGTTGAGTTTGACGATTTCCTCCACAACGGCTGTTGCTAGAGCACAAATGCCTCACATTCTATGCTAAATTCACCAATTGTAAGCTAAAAGCTAGGAACTGAAGCTGTAGCGATATCTCACGCGAGAGAACGGTGCGAACCTGATTTTCACGGTTACCTCGACAACAGACGTCGCTAAAGTACAAAAGCTTCACATTCAAAGCTAAGTTCACCAATTTTAAGCTAGAAGCTCTGAAAATGAAGCTGTAGCGATAGCCCACGTGAGAGAACTGTGAAACTTGAGTTTGACGATTACCTCGACAACGGCCGTTGCTAGAGCACAAATGCCTCACATTCTATGCTAAATTCACCCATTTTAAGTTAGAAGCTCAGAAAATGAATCTGTAGCGATAGCCCACACGAGAGAACGGTGTAAAGTTGGGTTTCACGATTCCCTCGAGAACAGCTGTTGCTAGAGCACAATAGCCTCACATTCTAAGCTAAATTCACCAATTTGAAGCTAAAAGCTAGGAACTGAAGCTGTAGCGATATCTCACGTGGGAGAACGGAGAGAACCTGATTTTCACGGTTACCTCGACAACAGACGTCGCTACAGTACAAAAGCTTCACATTCAAAGCTAAGTTCACCAATTTGAAACTAGAAGCTCGGAAAATGAAGCTGTAGCGATATCCCACACGAGAGAACGGTGAAAGTTGAGATTGACGATATCCTCGAGAACGGCCGTTGCTAGAACACAAATGCCTCACATTCTACGCTAAAATCACCAAATTGAAGCTAGAAGCTAGGGAATGAAGCTGTACCGATATTTCACGCGAGAGAACGATGATAAGTTGAGTTTCACGATTTCCTCGACAACAGATGTTGCTACAGTTCAAAAGCCTCACATTCTAAGCGAAATTCACCAATTTTAAGTTAGAAGCTCGGAACATGAAGCTGTAGCAATAGCCCACGCGAGAGACCTGTGAAAGTTGTGTTTGACAATTTCCTCGTCAACGGCTGTTGCTACAGTACAAAAGCCTCACATTCTAAGCTAAATTCACCATTTTTAAGCTAGAAGCCTGAATAATGCAGCTGTAACGATATCTCATGCGAGAGAACGGTGAAAGTTGAGTTTCACGATTTCCTCGACAACAGATGTTGCTACAGTACAAAAGCTTCACATTCTAAGCTAGATTCACCAATTTTAAGATAGATGCTCGGAAAATGAAGCTGTAGCGATAGGCCACGCGAGAGAACTGGGAAAGTTGAGTTTGACAATTTCCTCGTCAACGGCTGTTGCTAGAGCAAAAATGCCTCACATTCTAACCTAAATTCACCAATTTGAAGCAAAAAGCTAGGAAATGAAGCTGTAACGATATCTCACGCGAGAGAACGATGATAAGTTGAGTTTTACGATTTCCTTCACAACAGATGTTGCTACAGTACAAAAGCCTCACATTCTAAGCTAGATTCACCAATTTTAAGCTAGATGCTCGGAAAATGAAGCTGTAGCAATAGCCCACGCGAGAGAACTGGGAAAGTTGAGTTTGACAATTTCCTCGTCAACGGCTGTTGCTAGAGCACAAATGCCTCACATTCTAACCTAAATTCACCATTTTTAAGCTAGAAGCCTGAATAATGCAGCTGTAACGGTCTCTCATGCGAGAGAACGGTGAAAGTTGAGTTTCACGATTTCCTCGACAACAGATGTTGCTACAGTACAAAAGCTTCACATTCTAAGCTAAATTCACCAATTTTAAGCTAGAAGCTCGGAACATGAAGCTGTAGCAATAGCCCACGCGAGAGACCTGTGAAAGTTGTGTTTGACAATTTCCTCGTCAACGGCTGTTGCTACAGTACAAATGCCTCACATTCTAACCTAAATTCACCATTTTTAAGCTAGAAGCCTGAATAATGCAGCTGTAACGATATCTCATGCGAGAGAACGGTGAAAGTTGAGTTTCACGATTTCCTCGACAACAGATGTTGCTACAGTACAAAAGCTTCACATTCTAAGCTAAATTCACCAATTTTAAGCTAGAAGCTCGGAACATGAAGCTGTAACAATAGCCCACGCGAGAGAACTGTGAAAGTTGTGTTTGACAATTTCCTCGTCAACGACTGTTGCTAGAGCACAAATGCCTCACATTCTATGCTAAATTCACCAATTTTAAGCTAGAAGCTCAGAAAATGAAGCTGTAGCGACATACCACTCGAGAGAACGGTGAAAACTTGAGTTTGCCGATTTCCTCGACAACGGCTGTTGCTAGAGCTCAAAAGCAACAAATTCTAAACTAAACTCACCAATCAGAAGCTAAAAGCCAGGAAAATGCAGCCGTAGCGATATCACACGCGAGAGAACGGTGAAAGTTGAGATTGACGATTTCCTCGAGAACGGCTGTTGCTAGAGCACAAATGCCTCACATTTTACGCTAAAATCACCAATTTGAAACTGAAAGCTAGGAAAATGCAGCTGTAACGATATCTCATGCGAGAGAACGGTGAAAGTTGTGTTTGACGATTTCCTCCACAACGGTTGTTGCTACAGTACAAAAGCCTCACATTCTAAGCTAGATTCACCAATTTTAAGCTAGAAGCTCAGAAAATGAATTTGTAGCGATATCCCACACGAGAGAACGGTGAAAAGTTGAGTTTGACGATTCCCTCGACAACAGCTGTTGCTAGAGCACAAAAGCCTCACATTCTAAGCTAAATTCATCAATTTGAAGCTAAAAGCTAGGAACTGAAGCTGTAGCGATATCTCATGCGGGAGAACGGTGAGAACCTGATTTTCACGATTACTTCGACAACAGATGTTGCTACAGTACAAAAGCCTCACATTCTAAGCTAAATTCACCAATTTTAAACTAGAAGCTCGGAACATGAAGCTGTAGCAATAGCCCACGCGAGAAAACTGTGAAAGTTGTGTTTGACAATTTCCTCGTCAACGGCTGTTGCTAGAGCACAAATGCCTCACATTCTACGCTAAAATCACCAATTTGAAGCTACAAGCTAAGAAAATGCAGCTGTAACTACATCTCACGCGAGTGAATGGTGAAAGTTGAGTTTCACTATTTCCTCGACAACAGATGTTGCTACAGTACAAAAGCCTCACATTCTAAGCTATATTCACCAATTTGAAACTAGAAGCTCGGAAAATGAAGCTGTAGCGATATCCCACACGAGAGAACGGTGAAAACTTGAGTTTGACGATTTCCTCGACAACGGCTGTTGCTAGAGCACAAATGCCTCACATTCTACGCTAATATCACCAATTTGAAGCTAAAAGCTAGGAAAATGCAGCTGTAACGATATCTCATGCGAGAGAACGGTGAAAGTTGAGTTTCACGATTTCCTCGACAACAGATGTTGCTACAGTACAAAAGCTTCACATTCTAAGCTAAATTCACCAATTTTAAGCTAGAAGCTCGGAACATGAAGCTGTAACAATAGCCCACGCGAGAGAACTGTGAAAGTTGTGTTTGACAATTTCCTCGTCAACGACTGTTGCTAGAGCACAAATGCCTCACATTCTATGCTAGATTCACCAATTTTAAGCTAGAAGCTCAGAAAATGAATTTGTAGCGATATCCCACGCGAGAGAACGGTGAAAAGTTGAGTTTGACGATTCCCTCGACAACAGCTGTTGCTAGAGCACAAAAGCCTCACATTCTAAGCTAAATTCATCAATTTGAAGCTAAAAGCTAGGAACTGAAGCTGTAGCGATATCTCATGCGGGAGAACGGTGAGAACCTGATTTTCACGATTACTTCGACAACAGACGTCGCTACAGTACAAAAGCCTCACATTCTAAGCTAAATTCACCAACTTGAAACTAGAAGCTCGGAAAATGAAGCTGTAGCGATATCCCACACGAGAGAACGGTGAAAACTTGAGTTTGACGATTTCCTCGACAACGGCTGTTGCTAGAGCACAAATGCCTCACATTCTATGCTAAATTCACCAATTTGAAGCTAAAAGCTAGGAAAATGCAGCTGTAACGATATCTCACGCGAGAGAACGGTGCAAGTTGAGTTTGACGATTTCCTCCACAACGGCTGTTGCTAGAGCACAAATGCCTCACATTCTATGCTAAATTCACCAATTGTAAGCTAAAAGCTAGGAACTGAAGCTGTAGCGATATCTCACGCGAGAGAACGATGATAAGTTGAGTTTCTCGATTTCCTCGACAACAGATGTTGCTACAGTACAAACGCCTCACATTCTAAGCTAAATTCACCAATTTGAAGCTAAAAGCTAGGAACTGAAGCTGTAGCGATACCTCACGCGGGAGAACGGTGCGAACCTGATTTTCACGGTTACCTCGACAACAGACGTCGCTAAAGTACAAAAGCTTCACATTCAAAGCTAAGTTCACCAATTTTAAGCTAGAAGCTCGGAAAATGAAGCTGTAGCGATATCCCACACGAGAGAACGGTGAAAGTTCAGATTGACGATATCCTCGAGAACGGCCGTTGCTAGAACACAAATGCCTCACATTCTACGCTAAAATCACCAATTTGAAGCTAAAAGCAAGGAGAATGCAGCTGTAACGATATCTCACCTGAGAAAACGGTGAAAGTTGAGTTTGACGATTACCTCGACAACGGCTGTTGCTAGAGCACAAATGCCTTACATTCTACGCTAAATTCACCAATTTGAAGCTAAAAGCTAGGAAAATGCAGCTGTAACGATATCTCACCTCAGAGAACGGTGAAAGTTGAGTGTGACGATTTCTTCGACAACGGCTGTTGCTAGAGCACAAATGCCTCACATTCTATGCTAAATTCACCAATTGTAAGCTAAAAGCTAGGAACTGAAGCTGTAGCGATATCTCACGCGAGAGAACGGTGAAAGTTGAGATTGACGATTTCCTCGAGAACGGCTGTTGCTAGAGCACAAATGCCTCACATTTTACGCTAAAATCACCAATTTGAAACTGAAAGCTAGGAAAATGCAGCTGTAACGATATCTCATGCGAGAGAACGGTGAAAGTTGAGTTTGACGATTTCCTCGACAACGGCTGTTGCTAGAGCACAAATGCCTCACATTCTATGCTAAATTCACCAATTGTAAGCTAAAAGCTAGGAACTGAAGCTGTAGCGATATCTCACGCGAGAGAACGGTGAAAGTTGAGTTTGACGATTTCCTCGACAACAGATGTTGCTACAGTACAAAAGCCTCACATTCTAAGCTAGATTCACCAATTTTAAGCTAGATGCTCGGAAAATGAAGCTGTAGCGATAGCCCACGCGAGAGAACTGGGAAAGTTGAGTTTGACAATTTCCTCGTCAACGGCTGTTGCTAGAACACAAATGCCTCACATTCTAACCTAAATTCACCATTTTTAAGCTAGAAGCCTGAATAATGCAGCTGTAACGATATCTCATGCGAGAGAACGGTGAAAGTTGAGTTTGACGATTTCCTCGACAACGGCTGTTGCTAGAGCACAAATGCCTCACATTCTATGCTAAATTCACCAATTGTAAGCTAAAAGCTAGGAACTGAAGCTGTAGCGATATCTCACGCGAGAGAACGATGATAAGTTGAGTTTCTCGATTTCCTCGACAACAGATGTTGCTACAGTACAAACGCCTCACATTCTAAGCTAAATTCACCAATTTGAAGCTAAAAGCTAGGAACTGAAGCTGTAGCGATACCTCACGCGGGAGAACGGTGCGAACCTGATTTTCACGGTTACCTCGACAACAGACGTCGCTAAAGTACAAAAGCTTCACATTCAAAGCTAAGTTCACCAATTTTAAGCTAGAAGCTCGGAAAATGAAGCTGTAGCGATATCCCACACGAGAGAACGGTGAAACTTCAGATTGACGATATCCTCGAGAACGGCCGTTGCTAGAACACAAATGCCTCACATTCTAAGCTAAATTCACCAATTTTAACCTAGAAGCTCCGAACATGAAGCTGTAACAATAGCCCACGCGAGAGAACTGTGAAAGTTGAGTGTGACGATTTCTTCGACAACAGCTGTTGCTAGAGCACAAAAGCCACAAATTCTAAACTAAACTCACCAATCAGAAGCTAAAAGCCAGGAAAATGCAGCCGTAGCGATATCTCACCTGAGAGAACGGTGAAAGTTGAGTGTGACGATTTCTTCGACAACGGCTGTTGCTAGAGCACAAAAGCCACAAATTCTAAACTAAACTCACCAATCAGAAGCTAAAAGCCAGGAAAATGCAGCCGTAGCGATATCACACGCGAGAGAACGGTGAAAGTTGAGATTGACGATTTCCTCGAGAACGGCTGTTGCTAGAGCACAAATGCCTCACATTTTACGCTAATATCACCAATTTGAAACTGAAAGCTAGGAAAATGCAGCTGTAACGATATCTTATGCGAGAGAACGGTGAAAGTTGAGTTTGACGATTTCCTCGACAACGGCTGTTGCTAGAGCACAAATGCCTCACATTCTAAGCTAAATTCACCAATTTGAAGCTAAAAGCTAGGAAAATGCAGCTGTAACGATATCACACCTGAGAGAACGGTGGAAGTTGAGTGTGACGATTTCTTCGACAACGGCTGTTTCTAGAGCACAAAAGCAACAAATTCTAAACTAAACTCACCAATCAGAAACTAAAAGCAAGGAAAATGCAGCCGTAGCGATATCACACGCGAGATAACGGTGAAAAGTTGAGTTTGACGATTCCCTCGACAACAGCTGTTGCTAGAGCACAATAGCCTCACATTCTAAGCTAAATTCACCAATTTGAAGCTAAAAGCTAGGAACTGAAGCTGTAGCGATATGTCACGCGGGAGAACGGCGAGAACCTGATTTTCACGATTACCTCGACAACAGACGTCGCTACAGTACAAAAGCCTCACATTCTTAGCTAAATTCACCATTTTGAAGCTAAAAGCTAGGAAATGAAGCTGTACCGATATCTCACGCGAGAGAACGATGATAAGTTGAGTTTCACGATTTCCTCGACAACAGATGTTGCTACAGTACAAAAGCCTCACATTCTAAGCTAAATTCACCAATTTGAAGCTAAAAGCTAGGAACTGAAGCTGTAGCGATATCTCACGCGGGAGAACAGCGAGAACCTGATTTTCACGATTACCTCGACAACAGACGTCGCTCCAGTACAAAAGCTTCACATTCTAAGCTAGATTCACCAATTTTAAGCTAGAAGCTCGGAAAAAGAAGCTGTAGCAATAGCCCACGCGAGAGAACTGTGAAAGTTGAGTTTGACAATTTCCTCGTCAACGGCTGTTGCTAGAGCACAGATGCCTCACATTCTAAACTAAATTCACCATTTTTAAGCTAGAAGCCTGATAAATGCAGCTGTAACGATATCTCATGCGAGAGAACGGTGAAAGTTGAGTTTCACGATTTCCTCGACAACAGATGTTGCTACAGTACAAATGCCTCACATTCTAAGCTGAATTCACCAATTTGAAGCTAAAAGCCAGGAAAATGCAGCTGTAACTACATCTCACGCGAGAGAATGGTGAAAGTTGAGTTTCACTATTTCCTCGACAACAGATGTTGCTACAGTACAAAAGCCTCACATTCTAAGCTATATTCACCAATTTGAAACTAGAAGCTCGGAAAATGAAGCTGTAGCGATATCCCACACGAGAGAACGGTGAAAACTTGAGTTTGACGATTTCCTCGACAACGGCTGTGGCTAGAGCACAAATGCCTCACATTCTACGCTAATATCACCAATTTGAAGCTAAAAGCTAGGAAAATGCAGCTGTAACGATATCTCACGCGAGAGAACGGTGAAAGTTGAGTTTGACGATTTCCTCCACAACGGTTGTTGCTACAGTACAAAAGCCTCACATTCTAAGCTAAATTCACGAATTTGTAGCTACAAGCTCGGAAAATGAAGCTGTACCGATATCCCACACGAGAGAACGGTGAAAACTTGAGTTTGACGATTCCCTCGACAACAGCTGTTGCTAGAGCACAAAAGCCTCACATTCTATGCTAAATTCACCATTTTGAAGCTAAAAGCTAGGAACTGAAGGTGTAGCGATATCTCACGCGAGAGAACGATGATTAGTTGAGTTTCTCGATTTCCTCGACAACGGCTGTTGCTAGAGCACAAAAGC
This sequence comes from Tiphia femorata, assembly GCA_944319695.1. NCBI lineage: Eukaryota > Metazoa > Arthropoda > Insecta > Hymenoptera > Tiphiidae > Tiphia > Tiphia femorata. Next base: position 71,522 of record CALUEP010000001.1, read on the forward strand.
CACAAATTCTAAACTAAACTCACCAATCAGAAGCTAAAAGCCAGGAAAATGCAGCCGTAGCGATATCACACGCGAGAGAACGGTGAAAGTTGAGATTGACGATTTCCTCGAGAACGGCTGTTGCTAGAGCACAAATGCCTCACATTCTACGCTAATATCACCAATTTGAAACTGAAAGCTAGGAAAATGCAGCTGTAACGATATCTCACGCGAGAGAACGGTGAAAGTTGAGTTTGACGATTTCCTCGACAACAGATGTTGCTACAGTACAAAAGCCTCACATTCTAAGCTAATTTCACCAATTTTAAGCTAGAAGCTCGGAACATGAAGCTGTAGCGATAGCCCACGCGAGAGAACTGTGAAAGTTGTATTTGACAATTTCCTCGTCAACGGCTGTTCCTAGAACACAAATGCCTCACATTCTACGCTATAATAACCAATTTGAAGCAAAAAACTAGGAAATGAAGCTGTACCGATATCTCACGCGAGAGAACGATGATAAGTTGAGCTTCACGATTTCCTTGACAACAGATGTTGCTACAGTACAAAAGCCTCACATTCTAAGCTAGATTCACCAATTTTAAGCTAGAATCTCAGAAAATGAATCTGTAGCGATATCCCACACGAGAGAACGGTGAAAAGTTGAGTTTGACGATTCCCTCGACAACAGCTGTTGCTAGAGCACAAAAGCCTCACATTCTAAGCTAAATTCATCAATTTGAAGCTAAAAGCTAGGATCTGAAGCTGTAGCGATATCTCATGCGGGAGAACGGGGAGAACCTGATTTTCACGATTACCTCGACAACAGACGTCGGTACAGTACAAAAGCTTCGCATTCTAAGCTAAATTCACCAATTTTAAGCTAGAAGCTCGGAACATGAAGCTCTAGCAATAGCCCACGCGAGAGAACTGGGGAAGTTGAGTTTGACAATTTCCTCGTCAACGGCTGTTGCTAGAGCACAAATGCCTCACATTCTAACCTAAATTCACCATTTTTAAGCTAGAAGCCTGAATAATGCAGCTGTAACGATATCTCATGCGAGAGAACGGTGAAAGTTGAGTTTCACGATTTCCTCGACAACAGATGTTGCTACAGTACAAAAGCTTCACATTCTAAGCTAAATTCACCAATTTTAAGCTAGAAGCTCGGAACATGAAGCTGTAACAATAGCCCACGCGAGAGAACTGTGAAAGTTGAGTGTGACGATTTCTTCGACAACGGCTGTTGCTAGAGCACAAATGCCTCACATTCTACGCTAAAATCACCAATTTGAAGCTAAAAGCTAGGAAAATGCAGCTGTAACGATATCTCACCTGAGAGAACGGTGAAAGTTGAGTGTGACGATTTCTTCGACAACGGCTGTTTCTAGAGCACAAAAGCAACAAATTCTAAACTAAACTCACCAATCAGAAACTAAAAGCCAGGAAAATGCAGCCGTAGCGATATCACACGCGAAATAACGGTGAAAAGTTGAGTTTGACGATTTCCTCCACAACGGTTGTTGCTACAGTACAAAAGCCTCACATTCTAAGCTAGATTCACCAATTTTAAGCTAGAAGCTCAGAAAATGAATTTGTAGCGATATCCCACGCGAGAGAACGGTGAAAAGTTGAGTTTGACGATTCCCTCGACAACAGCTGTTGCTAGAGCACAAAAGCCTCACATTCTAAGCTAAATTCATCAATTTGAAGCTAAAAGCTAGGAACTGAAGCTGTAGCGATATCTCATGCGGGAGAACGGTGAGAACCTGATTTTCACGATTACTTCGACAACAGACGTCGCTACAGTACAAAAGCCTCACATTCTAAGCTAAATTCACCAATTTGAAACTAGAAGCTCGGAAAATGAAGCTGTAGCGATATCCCACACGAGAGAACGGTGAAAACTTGAGTTTGACGATTTCCTCGACAACGGCTGTTGCTAGAGCACAAATGCCTCACATTCTATGCTAAATTCACCAATTTGAAGCTAAAAGCTAGGAAAATGCAGCTGTAACGATATCTCACGCGAGAGAACGGTGCAAGTTGAGTTTGACGATTTCCTCCACAACGGCTGTTGCTAGAGCACAAATGCCTCACATTCTATGGCAAATTCACCAATTGTAAGCTAAAAGCTAGGAACTGAAGCTGTAGCGATATCTCACGCGAGAGAACGATGATAAGTTGAGTTTCTCGATTTCCTCGACAACAGATGTTGCTACAGTACAAACGCCTCACATTCTAAGCTAAATTCACCAATTTGAAGCTAAAAGCTAGGAACTGAAGCTGTAGCGATACCTCACGCGGGAGAACGGTGCGAACCTGATTTTCACGGTTACCTCGACAACAGACGTCGCTAAAGTACAAAAGCTTCACATTCAAAGCTAAGTTCACCAATTTTAAGCTAGAAGCTCGGAAAATGAAGCTGTAGCGATATCCCACACGAGAGAACGGTGAAAGTTCAGATTGACGATATCCTCGAGAACGGCCGTTGCTAGAACACAAATGCCTCACATTCTACGCTAAAATCACCAATTTGAAGCTAAAAGCAAGGAGAATGCAGCTGTAACGATATCTCACCTGAGAGAACGGTGAAAGTTGAGTTTGACGATTACCTCGACAACGGCTGTTGCTAGAGCACAAATGCCTTACATTCTACGCTAAATTCACCAATTTGAAGCTAAAAGCTAGGAAAATGCAGCTGTAACGATATCTCACCTCAGAGAACGGTGAAAGTTGAGTGTGACGATTTCTTCGACAACGGCTGTTGCTAGAGCACAAAAGCAACAAATTCTAAACTAAACTCACCAATCAGAAGCTAAAAGCCAGGAAAATGCAGCCGTAGCGATATCACACGCGAGAGAACGGTGAAAGTTGAGATTGACGATTTCCTCGAGAACGGCTGTTGCTAGAGCACAAATGCCTCACATTTTACGCTAAAATCACCAATTTGAAACTGAAAGCTAGGAAAATGCAGCTGTAACGATATCTCATGCGAGAGAACGGTGAAAGTTGAGTTTGACGATTTCCTCGACAACGGCTGTTGCTAGAGCACAAATGCCTCACATTCTATGCTAAATTCACCAATTGTAAGCTAAAAGCTAGGAACTGAAGCTGTAGCGATATCTCACGCGAGAGAACGGTGAAAGTTGAGTTTGACGATTTCCTCGACAACAGATGTTGCTACAGTACAAAAGCCTCACATTCTAAGCTAGATTCACCAATTTTAAGCTAGATGCTCGGAAAATGAAGCTGTAGCGATAGCCCACGCGAGAGAACTGGGAAAGTTGAGTTTGACAATTTCCTCGTCAACGGCTGTTGCTAGAACACAAATGCCTCACATTCTAACCTAAATTCACCATTTTTAAGCTAGAAGCCTGAATAATGCAGCTGTAACGATATCTCATGCGAGAGAACGGTGAAAGTTGAGTTTGACGATTTCCTCGACAACAGATGTTGCTACAGTACAAAACCTAACATTCTAAGCAAAATTCACCAATTTGAAGCTAAAAGCTAAGAACTGAAGCTGTAGCGATATCTCACGCGGGAGAACGGCGAGAACCTGATTTTCACGATTACCTCGACAACAGATGTTGCTACAGTACAAAAGCCTCACATTCTAAGCTAAATTCACCAATTTGAAGCTAAAAGCCAGGAAAATGCAGCTGTAGCGATATCTCACACGAGAGAACGGTGAAAGTTGAGTTTCACGATTTCCTCGACAACAGATGTTGCTACAGTACAAAAGCTTCACATTCTAAGCTAAATTCACCAACTTTAAGCTAGAAGCTCGGAACATGAAGCTGTAACAATAGCCCACGCGAGAGAACTGTGAATGTTGTGTTTGACAATTTCCTCGTCAACGGCTGTTGCTAGAGCACAAATGCCTCACATTCTACGCTAAAATCACCAATTTGAAGCTACAAGCTAGGAAAATGCAGCTGTAACTATACAGGGTGTCCCGCAATAGGTGTAATCCCCGCGAAGGGGTTATAGCTGAAGTGATTCTGAACAAGATTTTCCTTTGCGAAAATGTTGGATGAGGCTTCATTTTTGAATTATTAACGAAAAACACTAGCGAATGAGCGCACTCGTAGAGCCCGCGCGCAGGGCCGTAACGCTCGCCACTCACCGCGCCGACCGTGGTCATGGACGGGCGCGCACCGCGATGCTTCGGCACGAAGCGACGGACCGAAATTATGTCAAATGACAAATAACATCCAGAGATCCATTTGTCTTGAGTAATGAATACCCCAATTACTAGTTGCGTAGATTTAACAGATTGTTTAAGTACTTTAACATTAGACGTAACTACTATTTCCTTTCGATTTGACAATTTAAAGTGTTTAATACCTTTATTTTTTATTTCAAAGTAACACGGAATAAGATCTCGAAAATAATTCCCGTCAATTATTCCGAACAAAAAGTTTTTAGAAATAACAAATAATTTTGAGAAACGACTTTTTTATTCAACGAATAATTGAAATAGAATACTAAAGAAAAATATTACTCACAGCCTTGGATGAAACTGGATAACTGTCACAGGGCTACTCCGTCAATCCAAACCATTCGTAGAACACAAGAATACGTAGCGCTCCGCCGAACAGCTGATCCAAGCGAGGCCCCGATCGGGTCACGGAACTCCCGTCGTTGCACAGTCACTAACACACTCCCTATGTTTACATCAAGCTCCCGGCGCACATGTGTGTGCGAAACGTGCGCGCAGGCCACATTTGGGTCTGTGGTACAAACAGAAGGCGCAGTTCGTCTTGGGCCGTCGAATGAACACGTTGTTTTAATAAATCAGAGAAGTCATTCTTTCGCTCATTATTTTTGTACTTCATTTCGTACAAAGATACGAATAACGAGAAAACAGTCAGCGGGCCACGGCACTTATAGGCCAATAAACAATTTGCCACGGGTATTTTTTGCAAGATACAGGAAATTGTTACAAAATACGCGAGAATGTGCCCAGGGATGAAGGGGAGGGGCACATTGAGCCCCTTCTCTGAAGAGGAGAACAATCGGTATTTTTCAGGACCACCAATTACTATTGCCTAAAACAACTCTGTCGCATGTAAACATAGGGAGTGCGTTAGTGACTGTGTAATGACGCGAGTTCAGTGACCCGATCGGGGCCTCGCTTGGATCAGCTGTTCGGCGGCGCGCTACGTATTCTTGTGTTCTACGAATGGTCTGGATTGGCGGAGTAGCCCAGTGACAGTGATCCAGTTTCATCCAAGGCTGTGAGTAATATTTTTCTTTGATATTCTATTTCAATAATTATTCGTTGAATAAAAAAGTCGTTTATCAAAAATATTTGTTATTTCTCAAAACTTTTTGTTTGGAATAATTGACGGGAATTATTTTCGAGATCTTATTCCGTGTTACTTTGAAATGAAAAATAAAGGTATTAAACACTTTGATTTGTCAAATCGAAAGGTAATAGTAGTTACGTCCAATGTTAGAGTACTTAAACAGTCTGTTAAATCTACGCAACTAGTAATTGGGGTATTCGTTACTCAAGGCTAATGAATCCTTGGCTATTATTTGTCATTTGACATAATTTCGGTATGTCGTTTCGTGCCGAAACATCGCGGTGCGCGCCCGTCTACGACCATGGCCGACGCGGTGAGTTGCGAGCGTTACGGCCCTGTGCGCGGGCTCTACGGGTGCGCTCATTCGCCAGTGTTTTTCGTTAATAATTCAAAAATGAAGCCTCATCAAACATTTTCGCAAAGGAAAATCTTGTTCAGAATCACTTCACCTATAACCCCTTCGCGGGGATTACACCTATTGCGGGACACCCTGTATCTCACGCGAGAGAACGGTGAAAGTTGAGTTTCACGTTTTCCTCGACAACAGATGTTGCTACAGTACAAACACCTCACATTCTAAGCTAAATTCACCAATTTGAAGCTAAAAGCTAGGAACTGAAGCTGTAGCGATACCTCACGCGGGAGAGCGGTGCGAACCTGATTTTCACGGTTACCTCGACAACAGACGTCGCTACAGTACAAAAGCTTCACATTCAAAGGTAAGTTCACCAATTTTAAGCTAAAAGCTAGGAACTGAAGCTGTAGCGATATCTCACGCGAGAGAACGATGATAAGTTGAGTTTCTCGATTTCCTCGACAACAGCTGTTGCTACAGTACAAACGCCTCACATTCTAAGCTAAATTCACCAATTTTAAGCTAGCAGCACCGAAAATGAAGCTGTAGCGATAGCCCACGCGAGAGAACGGTGAAAGTTGAGTTTGACGATTTCTTCGACAACGGCTGTTGCTAGAGCACAAAAGCCACAAATTCTAAACTAAACTCACCAATCAGAAGCTAAAAGCTAGGAAAATGCAGCCGTAGCGATATCACACGCGAGAGAACGGTGAAAGTTGAGATTGACGATTTCCTCGAGAACGGCTGTTGCTAGAGCACAAATGCCTCACATTCTACGCTAATATCGCCAATTTGAAACTGAAAGCTAGGAAAATGCAGCTGTAACGATATCTCACGCGAGAGAACGGTGAAAGTTGAGTTTGACGATTTCCTCGACAACAGATGTTGCTACAGTACAAAAGCCTCACATTCTAAGCTAAATTCACCAATTTTAAGCTAGAAGTTCGGAACATGAAGCTGTAGCGATAGCCCACGCGAGAGAACTGTGAAAGTTGTATTTGACAATTTCCTCATCAACGGCTGTTCCTAGAACACAAATGCCTCACATTCTACGCTATAATAACCAATTTGAAGCAAAAAACTAGGAAATGAAGCTGTACCGATATCTCACGCGAGAGAACGATGATAAGTTGAGCTTCACGATTTCCTTGACAACAGATGTTGCTACAGTACAAAAGCCTCACATTCTAAGCTAAATTCACCAATTTGAAACTAGAAGCTCGGAAAATGAAGCTGTAGCGATATCCCACACGAGAGAACGGTGAAAAGTTGAGTTTGACGATTCCCTCGACAACAGCTGTTGCTAGAGCACAAAAGCCTCACATTCTAAGCTAAATTCATCAATTTGAAGCTAAAAGCTAGGATCTGAAGCTGTAGCGATATCTCATGCGGGAGAACGGGGAGAACCTGATTTTCACGATTACCTCGACAACAGACGTCGGTACAGTACAAAAGCTTCGCATTCTAAGCTAAATTCACCAATTTTAAGCTAGAAGCTCGGAACATGAAGCTCTAGCAATAGCCCACGCGAGAGAACTGGGGAAGTTGAGTTTGACAATTTCCTCGTCAACGGCTGTCGCTAGAGCACAGATGCCTCACATTCTAAACTAAATTCACCATTTTTAAGCTAGAAGCCTGATAAATGCAGCTGTAACGATATCTCATGCGAGAGAACGGTGAAAGTTGAGTTTCACGATTTCCTCGACAACAGATGTTGCTACAGTACAAATGCCTCACATTCTAAGCTGAATTCACCAATTTGAAGCTAAAAGCCAGGAAAATGCAGCTGTAACTACATCTCACGCGAGAGAATGGTGAAAGTTGAGTTTCACTATTTCCTCGACAACAGATGTTGCTACAGTACAAAAGCCTCACATTCTAAGCTAGATTCACCAATTTTAAGCTAGAAGCTCAGAAAATGAATTTGTAGCGATATCCCACACGAGAGAACGGTGAAAAGTTGAGTTTGACGATTCCCTCGACAACAGCTGTTGCTAGAGCACAAAAGCCTCACATTCTAAGCTAAATTCATCAATTTGAAGCTAAAAGCTAGGAACTGAAGCTGTAGCGATATCTCATGCGGGAGAACGGTGAGAACCTGATTTTCACGATTACTTCGACAACAGACGTCGCTACAGTACAAAAGCCTCACATTCTAAGCTAAATTCACGAATTTGAAGCAAAAAGCTAGGAAATGAAGCTGTAACGATATCTCACGCGAGAGAACGATGATAAGTTGAGTTTTACGATTTCCTTGACAACAGATGTTGCTACAGTACAAAAGCCTCACATTCTAAGCTAGATTCACCAATTTTAAGCTAGATGCTCGGAAAATGAAGCTGCAGCGATAGCCCACGCGAGAGAACGGTGAAAGTTGAGTTTCACGATTTCCTCGACAACAGATGTTGCTACAGTACAAATGCCTCACATTCTAAGCTGAATTCACCAATTTGAAGCTAAAAGCCAGGAAAATGCAACTGTAGCGGTATCTCACACGAGAGAACGGTGAAAGTTGAGTTTCACGATTTCCTCGACAACAGATGTGGCTACAGTACAAAAACTTCATATTCTAAGCTAAATTCACCAATTTTAAGCTAGAAGCTCGGAACATGAAGCTGTAGCAATAGCCCACGCGAGAAAACTGTGAAAGTTGTGTTTGACAATTTCCTCGTCAACGGCTGTTGCTAGAGCACAAATGCCTCACATTCTACGCTAAAATCACCAATTTGAAGCTACAAGCTAGGAAAATGTAGCTGTAACTACATCACACGCGAGAGAATGGTGAAAGTTGAGTTTCACTATTTCCTCGACAACAGATGTTGCTACAGTACAAAAGCCTCACATTCTAAGCTATATTCACCAATTTGAAACTAGAAGCTCGGAAAATGAAGCTGTAGCGATATCCCACACGAGAGAACGGTGAAAACTTGAGTTTGACGATTTCCTCGACAACGACTGTTGCTAGAGCACAAATGCCTCACATTCTACGCTAAAATCACCAATTTGAAGCTAAAAGCTAGGAACTGAAGCTGTAGCGATATCTCATGCGGGAGAACGGTGAGAACCTGATTTTCACGATTACTTCGACAACAGACGTCGCTACAGTACAAAAGCCTCACATTCTAAGCTAAATTCACCAAGTTGAAACTAGAAGCTCGGAAAATGAAGCTGTAGCGATATCCCACACGAGAGAACGGTGAAAACTTGAGTTTGACGATTTCCTCGACAACGGCTGTTGCTAGAGCACAAATGCCTCACATTCTATGCTAAATTCACCAATTTGAAGCTAAAAGCTAGTAAAATGCAGCTGTAACGATATCTCACGCGAGAGAACGGTGAAAGTTGAGTTTGACGATTTCCTCCACAACGGCTGTTGCTAGAGCACAAATGCCTCACATTCTATGCTAAATTCACCAATTGTAAGCTAAAAGCTAGGAACTGAAGCTGTAGCGATATCTCACGCGAGAGAACGGTGCGAACCTGATTTTCACGGTTACCTCGACAACAGACGTCGCTAAAGTACAAAAGCTTCACATTCAAAGCTAAGTTCACCAATTTTAAGCTAGAAGCTCTGAAAATGAAGCTGTAGCGATAGCCCACGTGAGAGAACTGTGAAACTTGAGTTTGACGATTACCTCGACAACGGCCGTTGCTAGAGCACAAATGCCTCACATTCTATGCTAAATTCACCCATTTTAAGTTAGAAGCTCAGAAAATGAATCTGTAGCGATAGCCCACACGAGAGAACGGTGTAAAGTTGGGTTTCACGATTCCCTCGAGAACAGCTGTTGCTAGAGCACAATAGCCTCACATTCTAAGCTAAATTCACCAATTTGAAGCTAAAAGCTAGGAACTGAAGCTGTAGCGATATCTCACGTGGGAGAACGGAGAGAACCTGATTTTCACGGTTACCTCGACAACAGACGTCGCTACAGTACAAAAGCTTCACATTCAAAGCTAAGTTCACCAATTTGAAACTAGAAGCTCGGAAAATGAAGCTGTAGCGATATCCCACACGAGAGAACGGTGAAAGTTGAGATTGACGATATCCTCGAGAACGGCCGTTGCTAGAACACAAATGCCTCACATTCTACGCTAAAATCACCAAATTGAAGCTAGAAGCTAGGGAATGAAGCTGTACCGATATTTCACGCGAGAGAACGATGATAAGTTGAGTTTCACGATTTCCTCGACAACAGATGTTGCTACAGTTCAAAAGCCTCACATTCTAAGCGAAATTCACCAATTTTAAGTTAGAAGCTCGGAACATGAAGCTGTAGCAATAGCCCACGCGAGAGACCTGTGAAAGTTGTGTTTGACAATTTCCTCGTCAACGGCTGTTGCTACAGTACAAAAGCCTCACATTCTAAGCTAAATTCACCATTTTTAAGCTAGAAGCCTGAATAATGCAGCTGTAACGATATCTCATGCGAGAGAACGGTGAAAGTTGAGTTTCACGATTTCCTCGACAACAGATGTTGCTACAGTACAAAAGCTTCACATTCTAAGCTAGATTCACCAATTTTAAGATAGATGCTCGGAAAATGAAGCTGTAGCGATAGGCCACGCGAGAGAACTGGGAAAGTTGAGTTTGACAATTTCCTCGTCAACGGCTGTTGCTAGAGCAAAAATGCCTCACATTCTAACCTAAATTCACCAATTTGAAGCAAAAAGCTAGGAAATGAAGCTGTAACGATATCTCACGCGAGAGAACGATGATAAGTTGAGTTTTACGATTTCCTTCACAACAGATGTTGCTACAGTACAAAAGCCTCACATTCTAAGCTAGATTCACCAATTTTAAGCTAGATGCTCGGAAAATGAAGCTGTAGCAATAGCCCACGCGAGAGAACTGGGAAAGTTGAGTTTGACAATTTCCTCGTCAACGGCTGTTGCTAGAGCACAAATGCCTCACATTCTAACCTAAATTCACCATTTTTAAGCTAGAAGCCTGAATAATGCAGCTGTAACGGTCTCTCATGCGAGAGAACGGTGAAAGTTGAGTTTCACGATTTCCTCGACAACAGATGTTGCTACAGTACAAAAGCTTCACATTCTAAGCTAAATTCACCAATTTTAAGCTAGAAGCTCGGAACATGAAGCTGTAGCAATAGCCCACGCGAGAGACCTGTGAAAGTTGTGTTTGACAATTTCCTCGTCAACGGCTGTTGCTACAGTACAAATGCCTCACATTCTAACCTAAATTCACCATTTTTAAGCTAGAAGCCTGAATAATGCAGCTGTAACGATATCTCATGCGAGAGAACGGTGAAAGTTGAGTTTCACGATTTCCTCGACAACAGATGTTGCTACAGTACAAAAGCTTCACATTCTAAGCTAAATTCACCAATTTTAAGCTAGAAGCTCGGAACATGAAGCTGTAACAATAGCCCACGCGAGAGAACTGTGAAAGTTGTGTTTGACAATTTCCTCGTCAACGACTGTTGCTAGAGCACAAATGCCTCACATTCTATGCTAAATTCACCAATTTTAAGCTAGAAGCTCAGAAAATGAAGCTGTAGCGACATACCACTCGAGAGAACGGTGAAAACTTGAGTTTGCCGATTTCCTCGACAACGGCTGTTGCTAGAGCTCAAAAGCAACAAATTCTAAACTAAACTCACCAATCAGAAGCTAAAAGCCAGGAAAATGCAGCCGTAGCGATATCACACGCGAGAGAACGGTGAAAGTTGAGATTGACGATTTCCTCGAGAACGGCTGTTGCTAGAGCACAAATGCCTCACATTTTACGCTAAAATCACCAATTTGAAACTGAAAGCTAGGAAAATGCAGCTGTAACGATATCTCATGCGAGAGAACGGTGAAAGTTGTGTTTGACGATTTCCTCCACAACGGTTGTTGCTACAGTACAAAAGCCTCACATTCTAAGCTAGATTCACCAATTTTAAGCTAGAAGCTCAGAAAATGAATTTGTAGCGATATCCCACACGAGAGAACGGTGAAAAGTTGAGTTTGACGATTCCCTCGACAACAGCTGTTGCTAGAGCACAAAAGCCTCACATTCTAAGCTAAATTCATCAATTTGAAGCTAAAAGCTAGGAACTGAAGCTGTAGCGATATCTCATGCGGGAGAACGGTGAGAACCTGATTTTCACGATTACTTCGACAACAGATGTTGCTACAGTACAAAAGCCTCACATTCTAAGCTAAATTCACCAATTTTAAACTAGAAGCTCGGAACATGAAGCTGTAGCAATAGCCCACGCGAGAAAACTGTGAAAGTTGTGTTTGACAATTTCCTCGTCAACGGCTGTTGCTAGAGCACAAATGCCTCACATTCTACGCTAAAATCACCAATTTGAAGCTACAAGCTAAGAAAATGCAGCTGTAACTACATCTCACGCGAGTGAATGGTGAAAGTTGAGTTTCACTATTTCCTCGACAACAGATGTTGCTACAGTACAAAAGCCTCACATTCTAAGCTATATTCACCAATTTGAAACTAGAAGCTCGGAAAATGAAGCTGTAGCGATATCCCACACGAGAGAACGGTGAAAACTTGAGTTTGACGATTTCCTCGACAACGGCTGTTGCTAGAGCACAAATGCCTCACATTCTACGCTAATATCACCAATTTGAAGCTAAAAGCTAGGAAAATGCAGCTGTAACGATATCTCATGCGAGAGAACGGTGAAAGTTGAGTTTCACGATTTCCTCGACAACAGATGTTGCTACAGTACAAAAGCTTCACATTCTAAGCTAAATTCACCAATTTTAAGCTAGAAGCTCGGAACATGAAGCTGTAACAATAGCCCACGCGAGAGAACTGTGAAAGTTGTGTTTGACAATTTCCTCGTCAACGACTGTTGCTAGAGCACAAATGCCTCACATTCTATGCTAGATTCACCAATTTTAAGCTAGAAGCTCAGAAAATGAATTTGTAGCGATATCCCACGCGAGAGAACGGTGAAAAGTTGAGTTTGACGATTCCCTCGACAACAGCTGTTGCTAGAGCACAAAAGCCTCACATTCTAAGCTAAATTCATCAATTTGAAGCTAAAAGCTAGGAACTGAAGCTGTAGCGATATCTCATGCGGGAGAACGGTGAGAACCTGATTTTCACGATTACTTCGACAACAGACGTCGCTACAGTACAAAAGCCTCACATTCTAAGCTAAATTCACCAACTTGAAACTAGAAGCTCGGAAAATGAAGCTGTAGCGATATCCCACACGAGAGAACGGTGAAAACTTGAGTTTGACGATTTCCTCGACAACGGCTGTTGCTAGAGCACAAATGCCTCACATTCTATGCTAAATTCACCAATTTGAAGCTAAAAGCTAGGAAAATGCAGCTGTAACGATATCTCACGCGAGAGAACGGTGCAAGTTGAGTTTGACGATTTCCTCCACAACGGCTGTTGCTAGAGCACAAATGCCTCACATTCTATGCTAAATTCACCAATTGTAAGCTAAAAGCTAGGAACTGAAGCTGTAGCGATATCTCACGCGAGAGAACGATGATAAGTTGAGTTTCTCGATTTCCTCGACAACAGATGTTGCTACAGTACAAACGCCTCACATTCTAAGCTAAATTCACCAATTTGAAGCTAAAAGCTAGGAACTGAAGCTGTAGCGATACCTCACGCGGGAGAACGGTGCGAACCTGATTTTCACGGTTACCTCGACAACAGACGTCGCTAAAGTACAAAAGCTTCACATTCAAAGCTAAGTTCACCAATTTTAAGCTAGAAGCTCGGAAAATGAAGCTGTAGCGATATCCCACACGAGAGAACGGTGAAAGTTCAGATTGACGATATCCTCGAGAACGGCCGTTGCTAGAACACAAATGCCTCACATTCTACGCTAAAATCACCAATTTGAAGCTAAAAGCAAGGAGAATGCAGCTGTAACGATATCTCACCTGAGAAAACGGTGAAAGTTGAGTTTGACGATTACCTCGACAACGGCTGTTGCTAGAGCACAAATGCCTTACATTCTACGCTAAATTCACCAATTTGAAGCTAAAAGCTAGGAAAATGCAGCTGTAACGATATCTCACCTCAGAGAACGGTGAAAGTTGAGTGTGACGATTTCTTCGACAACGGCTGTTGCTAGAGCACAAATGCCTCACATTCTATGCTAAATTCACCAATTGTAAGCTAAAAGCTAGGAACTGAAGCTGTAGCGATATCTCACGCGAGAGAACGGTGAAAGTTGAGATTGACGATTTCCTCGAGAACGGCTGTTGCTAGAGCACAAATGCCTCACATTTTACGCTAAAATCACCAATTTGAAACTGAAAGCTAGGAAAATGCAGCTGTAACGATATCTCATGCGAGAGAACGGTGAAAGTTGAGTTTGACGATTTCCTCGACAACGGCTGTTGCTAGAGCACAAATGCCTCACATTCTATGCTAAATTCACCAATTGTAAGCTAAAAGCTAGGAACTGAAGCTGTAGCGATATCTCACGCGAGAGAACGGTGAAAGTTGAGTTTGACGATTTCCTCGACAACAGATGTTGCTACAGTACAAAAGCCTCACATTCTAAGCTAGATTCACCAATTTTAAGCTAGATGCTCGGAAAATGAAGCTGTAGCGATAGCCCACGCGAGAGAACTGGGAAAGTTGAGTTTGACAATTTCCTCGTCAACGGCTGTTGCTAGAACACAAATGCCTCACATTCTAACCTAAATTCACCATTTTTAAGCTAGAAGCCTGAATAATGCAGCTGTAACGATATCTCATGCGAGAGAACGGTGAAAGTTGAGTTTGACGATTTCCTCGACAACGGCTGTTGCTAGAGCACAAATGCCTCACATTCTATGCTAAATTCACCAATTGTAAGCTAAAAGCTAGGAACTGAAGCTGTAGCGATATCTCACGCGAGAGAACGATGATAAGTTGAGTTTCTCGATTTCCTCGACAACAGATGTTGCTACAGTACAAACGCCTCACATTCTAAGCTAAATTCACCAATTTGAAGCTAAAAGCTAGGAACTGAAGCTGTAGCGATACCTCACGCGGGAGAACGGTGCGAACCTGATTTTCACGGTTACCTCGACAACAGACGTCGCTAAAGTACAAAAGCTTCACATTCAAAGCTAAGTTCACCAATTTTAAGCTAGAAGCTCGGAAAATGAAGCTGTAGCGATATCCCACACGAGAGAACGGTGAAACTTCAGATTGACGATATCCTCGAGAACGGCCGTTGCTAGAACACAAATGCCTCACATTCTAAGCTAAATTCACCAATTTTAACCTAGAAGCTCCGAACATGAAGCTGTAACAATAGCCCACGCGAGAGAACTGTGAAAGTTGAGTGTGACGATTTCTTCGACAACAGCTGTTGCTAGAGCACAAAAGCCACAAATTCTAAACTAAACTCACCAATCAGAAGCTAAAAGCCAGGAAAATGCAGCCGTAGCGATATCTCACCTGAGAGAACGGTGAAAGTTGAGTGTGACGATTTCTTCGACAACGGCTGTTGCTAGAGCACAAAAGCCACAAATTCTAAACTAAACTCACCAATCAGAAGCTAAAAGCCAGGAAAATGCAGCCGTAGCGATATCACACGCGAGAGAACGGTGAAAGTTGAGATTGACGATTTCCTCGAGAACGGCTGTTGCTAGAGCACAAATGCCTCACATTTTACGCTAATATCACCAATTTGAAACTGAAAGCTAGGAAAATGCAGCTGTAACGATATCTTATGCGAGAGAACGGTGAAAGTTGAGTTTGACGATTTCCTCGACAACGGCTGTTGCTAGAGCACAAATGCCTCACATTCTAAGCTAAATTCACCAATTTGAAGCTAAAAGCTAGGAAAATGCAGCTGTAACGATATCACACCTGAGAGAACGGTGGAAGTTGAGTGTGACGATTTCTTCGACAACGGCTGTTTCTAGAGCACAAAAGCAACAAATTCTAAACTAAACTCACCAATCAGAAACTAAAAGCAAGGAAAATGCAGCCGTAGCGATATCACACGCGAGATAACGGTGAAAAGTTGAGTTTGACGATTCCCTCGACAACAGCTGTTGCTAGAGCACAATAGCCTCACATTCTAAGCTAAATTCACCAATTTGAAGCTAAAAGCTAGGAACTGAAGCTGTAGCGATATGTCACGCGGGAGAACGGCGAGAACCTGATTTTCACGATTACCTCGACAACAGACGTCGCTACAGTACAAAAGCCTCACATTCTTAGCTAAATTCACCATTTTGAAGCTAAAAGCTAGGAAATGAAGCTGTACCGATATCTCACGCGAGAGAACGATGATAAGTTGAGTTTCACGATTTCCTCGACAACAGATGTTGCTACAGTACAAAAGCCTCACATTCTAAGCTAAATTCACCAATTTGAAGCTAAAAGCTAGGAACTGAAGCTGTAGCGATATCTCACGCGGGAGAACAGCGAGAACCTGATTTTCACGATTACCTCGACAACAGACGTCGCTCCAGTACAAAAGCTTCACATTCTAAGCTAGATTCACCAATTTTAAGCTAGAAGCTCGGAAAAAGAAGCTGTAGCAATAGCCCACGCGAGAGAACTGTGAAAGTTGAGTTTGACAATTTCCTCGTCAACGGCTGTTGCTAGAGCACAGATGCCTCACATTCTAAACTAAATTCACCATTTTTAAGCTAGAAGCCTGATAAATGCAGCTGTAACGATATCTCATGCGAGAGAACGGTGAAAGTTGAGTTTCACGATTTCCTCGACAACAGATGTTGCTACAGTACAAATGCCTCACATTCTAAGCTGAATTCACCAATTTGAAGCTAAAAGCCAGGAAAATGCAGCTGTAACTACATCTCACGCGAGAGAATGGTGAAAGTTGAGTTTCACTATTTCCTCGACAACAGATGTTGCTACAGTACAAAAGCCTCACATTCTAAGCTATATTCACCAATTTGAAACTAGAAGCTCGGAAAATGAAGCTGTAGCGATATCCCACACGAGAGAACGGTGAAAACTTGAGTTTGACGATTTCCTCGACAACGGCTGTGGCTAGAGCACAAATGCCTCACATTCTACGCTAATATCACCAATTTGAAGCTAAAAGCTAGGAAAATGCAGCTGTAACGATATCTCACGCGAGAGAACGGTGAAAGTTGAGTTTGACGATTTCCTCCACAACGGTTGTTGCTACAGTACAAAAGCCTCACATTCTAAGCTAAATTCACGAATTTGTAGCTACAAGCTCGGAAAATGAAGCTGTACCGATATCCCACACGAGAGAACGGTGAAAACTTGAGTTTGACGATTCCCTCGACAACAGCTGTTGCTAGAGCACAAAAGCCTCACATTCTATGCTAAATTCACCATTTTGAAGCTAAAAGCTAGGAACTGAAGGTGTAGCGATATCTCACGCGAGAGAACGATGATTAGTTGAGTTTCTCGATTTCCTCGACAACGGCTGTTGCTAGAGCACAAAAGCCACAAATTCTAAACTAAACTCACCAATCAGAAGCTAAAAGCCAGGAAAATGCAGCCGTAGCGATATCACACGCGAGAGAACGGTGAAAGTTGAGATTGACGATTTCCTCGAGAACGGCTGTTGCTAGAGCACAAATGCCTCACATTCTACGCTAATATCACCAATTTGAAACTGAAAGCTAGGAAAATGCAGCTGTAACGATATCTCACGCGAGAGAACGGTGAAAGTTGAGTTTGACGATTTCCTCGACAACAGATGTTGCTACAGTACAAAAGCCTCACATTCTAAGCTAATTTCACCAATTTTAAGCTAGAAGCTCGGAACATGAAGCTGTAGCGATAGCCCACGCGAGAGAACTGTGAAAGTTGTATTTGACAATTTCCTCGTCAACGGCTGTTCCTAGAACACAAATGCCTCACATTCTACGCTATAATAACCAATTTGAAGCAAAAAACTAGGAAATGAAGCTGTACCGATATCTCACGCGAGAGAACGATGATAAGTTGAGCTTCACGATTTCCTTGACAACAGATGTTGCTACAGTACAAAAGCCTCACATTCTAAGCTAGATTCACCAATTTTAAGCTAGAATCTCAGAAAATGAATCTGTAGCGATATCCCACACGAGAGAACGGTGAAAAGTTGAGTTTGACGATTCCCTCGACAACAGCTGTTGCTAGAGCACAAAAGCCTCACATTCTAAGCTAAATTCATCAATTTGAAGCTAAAAGCTAGGATCTGAAGCTGTAGCGATATCTCATGCGGGAGAACGGGGAGAACCTGATTTTCACGATTACCTCGACAACAGACGTCGGTACAGTACAAAAGCTTCGCATTCTAAGCTAAATTCACCAATTTTAAGCTAGAAGCTCGGAACATGAAGCTCTAGCAATAGCCCACGCGAGAGAACTGGGGAAGTTGAGTTTGACAATTTCCTCGTCAACGGCTGTTGCTAGAGCACAAATGCCTCACATTCTAACCTAAATTCACCATTTTTAAGCTAGAAGCCTGAATAATGCAGCTGTAACGATATCTCATGCGAGAGAACGGTGAAAGTTGAGTTTCACGATTTCCTCGACAACAGATGTTGCTACAGTACAAAAGCTTCACATTCTAAGCTAAATTCACCAATTTTAAGCTAGAAGCTCGGAACATGAAGCTGTAACAATAGCCCACGCGAGAGAACTGTGAAAGTTGAGTGTGACGATTTCTTCGACAACGGCTGTTGCTAGAGCACAAATGCCTCACATTCTACGCTAAAATCACCAATTTGAAGCTAAAAGCTAGGAAAATGCAGCTGTAACGATATCTCACCTGAGAGAACGGTGAAAGTTGAGTGTGACGATTTCTTCGACAACGGCTGTTTCTAGAGCACAAAAGCAACAAATTCTAAACTAAACTCACCAATCAGAAACTAAAAGCCAGGAAAATGCAGCCGTAGCGATATCACACGCGAAATAACGGTGAAAAGTTGAGTTTGACGATTTCCTCCACAACGGTTGTTGCTACAGTACAAAAGCCTCACATTCTAAGCTAGATTCACCAATTTTAAGCTAGAAGCTCAGAAAATGAATTTGTAGCGATATCCCACGCGAGAGAACGGTGAAAAGTTGAGTTTGACGATTCCCTCGACAACAGCTGTTGCTAGAGCACAAAAGCCTCACATTCTAAGCTAAATTCATCAATTTGAAGCTAAAAGCTAGGAACTGAAGCTGTAGCGATATCTCATGCGGGAGAACGGTGAGAACCTGATTTTCACGATTACTTCGACAACAGACGTCGCTACAGTACAAAAGCCTCACATTCTAAGCTAAATTCACCAATTTGAAACTAGAAGCTCGGAAAATGAAGCTGTAGCGATATCCCACACGAGAGAACGGTGAAAACTTGAGTTTGACGATTTCCTCGACAACGGCTGTTGCTAGAGCACAAATGCCTCACATTCTATGCTAAATTCACCAATTTGAAGCTAAAAGCTAGGAAAATGCAGCTGTAACGATATCTCACGCGAGAGAACGGTGCAAGTTGAGTTTGACGATTTCCTCCACAACGGCTGTTGCTAGAGCACAAATGCCTCACATTCTATGGCAAATTCACCAATTGTAAGCTAAAAGCTAGGAACTGAAGCTGTAGCGATATCTCACGCGAGAGAACGATGATAAGTTGAGTTTCTCGATTTCCTCGACAACAGATGTTGCTACAGTACAAACGCCTCACATTCTAAGCTAAATTCACCAATTTGAAGCTAAAAGCTAGGAACTGAAGCTGTAGCGATACCTCACGCGGGAGAACGGTGCGAACCTGATTTTCACGGTTACCTCGACAACAGACGTCGCTAAAGTACAAAAGCTTCACATTCAAAGCTAAGTTCACCAATTTTAAGCTAGAAGCTCGGAAAATGAAGCTGTAGCGATATCCCACACGAGAGAACGGTGAAAGTTCAGATTGACGATATCCTCGAGAACGGCCGTTGCTAGAACACAAATGCCTCACATTCTACGCTAAAATCACCAATTTGAAGCTAAAAGCAAGGAGAATGCAGCTGTAACGATATCTCACCTGAGAGAACGGTGAAAGTTGAGTTTGACGATTACCTCGACAACGGCTGTTGCTAGAGCACAAATGCCTTACATTCTACGCTAAATTCACCAATTTGAAGCTAAAAGCTAGGAAAATGCAGCTGTAACGATATCTCACCTCAGAGAACGGTGAAAGTTGAGTGTGACGATTTCTTCGACAACGGCTGTTGCTAGAGCACAAAAGCAACAAATTCTAAACTAAACTCACCAATCAGAAGCTAAAAGCCAGGAAAATGCAGCCGTAGCGATATCACACGCGAGAGAACGGTGAAAGTTGAGATTGACGATTTCCTCGAGAACGGCTGTTGCTAGAGCACAAATGCCTCACATTTTACGCTAAAATCACCAATTTGAAACTGAAAGCTAGGAAAATGCAGCTGTAACGATATCTCATGCGAGAGAACGGTGAAAGTTGAGTTTGACGATTTCCTCGACAACGGCTGTTGCTAGAGCACAAATGCCTCACATTCTATGCTAAATTCACCAATTGTAAGCTAAAAGCTAGGAACTGAAGCTGTAGCGATATCTCACGCGAGAGAACGGTGAAAGTTGAGTTTGACGATTTCCTCGACAACAGATGTTGCTACAGTACAAAAGCCTCACATTCTAAGCTAGATTCACCAATTTTAAGCTAGATGCTCGGAAAATGAAGCTGTAGCGATAGCCCACGCGAGAGAACTGGGAAAGTTGAGTTTGACAATTTCCTCGTCAACGGCTGTTGCTAGAACACAAATGCCTCACATTCTAACCTAAATTCACCATTTTTAAGCTAGAAGCCTGAATAATGCAGCTGTAACGATATCTCATGCGAGAGAACGGTGAAAGTTGAGTTTGACGATTTCCTCGACAACAGATGTTGCTACAGTACAAAACCTAACATTCTAAGCAAAATTCACCAATTTGAAGCTAAAAGCTAAGAACTGAAGCTGTAGCGATATCTCACGCGGGAGAACGGCGAGAACCTGATTTTCACGATTACCTCGACAACAGATGTTGCTACAGTACAAAAGCCTCACATTCTAAGCTAAATTCACCAATTTGAAGCTAAAAGCCAGGAAAATGCAGCTGTAGCGATATCTCACACGAGAGAACGGTGAAAGTTGAGTTTCACGATTTCCTCGACAACAGATGTTGCTACAGTACAAAAGCTTCACATTCTAAGCTAAATTCACCAACTTTAAGCTAGAAGCTCGGAACATGAAGCTGTAACAATAGCCCACGCGAGAGAACTGTGAATGTTGTGTTTGACAATTTCCTCGTCAACGGCTGTTGCTAGAGCACAAATGCCTCACATTCTACGCTAAAATCACCAATTTGAAGCTACAAGCTAGGAAAATGCAGCTGTAACTATACAGGGTGTCCCGCAATAGGTGTAATCCCCGCGAAGGGGTTATAGCTGAAGTGATTCTGAACAAGATTTTCCTTTGCGAAAATGTTGGATGAGGCTTCATTTTTGAATTATTAACGAAAAACACTAGCGAATGAGCGCACTCGTAGAGCCCGCGCGCAGGGCCGTAACGCTCGCCACTCACCGCGCCGACCGTGGTCATGGACGGGCGCGCACCGCGATGCTTCGGCACGAAGCGACGGACCGAAATTATGTCAAATGACAAATAACATCCAGAGATCCATTTGTCTTGAGTAATGAATACCCCAATTACTAGTTGCGTAGATTTAACAGATTGTTTAAGTACTTTAACATTAGACGTAACTACTATTTCCTTTCGATTTGACAATTTAAAGTGTTTAATACCTTTATTTTTTATTTCAAAGTAACACGGAATAAGATCTCGAAAATAATTCCCGTCAATTATTCCGAACAAAAAGTTTTTAGAAATAACAAATAATTTTGAGAAACGACTTTTTTATTCAACGAATAATTGAAATAGAATACTAAAGAAAAATATTACTCACAGCCTTGGATGAAACTGGATAACTGTCACAGGGCTACTCCGTCAATCCAAACCATTCGTAGAACACAAGAATACGTAGCGCTCCGCCGAACAGCTGATCCAAGCGAGGCCCCGATCGGGTCACGGAACTCCCGTCGTTGCACAGTCACTAACACACTCCCTATGTTTACATCAAGCTCCCGGCGCACATGTGTGTGCGAAACGTGCGCGCAGGCCACATTTGGGTCTGTGGTACAAACAGAAGGCGCAGTTCGTCTTGGGCCGTCGAATGAACACGTTGTTTTAATAAATCAGAGAAGTCATTCTTTCGCTCATTATTTTTGTACTTCATTTCGTACAAAGATACGAATAACGAGAAAACAGTCAGCGGGCCACGGCACTTATAGGCCAATAAACAATTTGCCACGGGTATTTTTTGCAAGATACAGGAAATTGTTACAAAATACGCGAGAATGTGCCCAGGGATGAAGGGGAGGGGCACATTGAGCCCCTTCTCTGAAGAGGAGAACAATCGGTATTTTTCAGGACCACCAATTACTATTGCCTAAAACAACTCTGTCGCATGTAAACATAGGGAGTGCGTTAGTGACTGTGTAATGACGCGAGTTCAGTGACCCGATCGGGGCCTCGCTTGGATCAGCTGTTCGGCGGCGCGCTACGTATTCTTGTGTTCTACGAATGGTCTGGATTGGCGGAGTAGCCCAGTGACAGTGATCCAGTTTCATCCAAGGCTGTGAGTAATATTTTTCTTTGATATTCTATTTCAATAATTATTCGTTGAATAAAAAAGTCGTTTATCAAAAATATTTGTTATTTCTCAAAACTTTTTGTTTGGAATAATTGACGGGAATTATTTTCGAGATCTTATTCCGTGTTACTTTGAAATGAAAAATAAAGGTATTAAACACTTTGATTTGTCAAATCGAAAGGTAATAGTAGTTACGTCCAATGTTAGAGTACTTAAACAGTCTGTTAAATCTACGCAACTAGTAATTGGGGTATTCGTTACTCAAGGCTAATGAATCCTTGGCTATTATTTGTCATTTGACATAATTTCGGTATGTCGTTTCGTGCCGAAACATCGCGGTGCGCGCCCGTCTACGACCATGGCCGACTCGGTGAGTTGCGAGCGTTACGGCCCTGTGCGCGGGCTCTACGGGTGCGCTCATTCGCCAGTGTTTTTCGTTAATAATTCAAAAATGAAGCCTCATCAAACATTTTCGCAAAGGAAAATCTTGTTCAGAATCACTTCACCTATAACCCCTTCGCGGGGATTACACCTATTGCGGGACACCCTGTATCTCACGCGAGAGAACGGTGAAAGTTGAGTTTCACGTTTTCCTCGACAACAGATGTTGCTACAGTACAAACACCTCACATTCTAAGCTAAATTCACCAATTTGAAGCTAAAAGCTAGGAACTGAAGCTGTAGCGATACCTCACGCGGGAGAGCGGTGCGAACCTGATTTTCACGGTTACCTCGACAACAGACGTCGCTACAGTACAAAAGCTTCACATTCAAAGGTAAGTTCACCAATTTTAAGCTAAAAGCTAGGAACTGAAGCTGTAGCGATATCTCACGCGAGAGAACGATGATAAGTTGAGTTTCTCGATTTCCTCGACAACAGCTGTTGCTACAGTACAAACGCCTCACATTCTAAGCTAAATTCACCAATTTTAAGCTAGCAGCACCGAAAATGAAGCTGTAGCGATAGCCCACGCGAGAGAACGGTGAAAGTTGAGTTTGACGATTTCTTCGACAACGGCTGTTGCTAGAGCACAAAAGCCACAAATTCTAAACTAAACTCACCAATCAGAAGCTAAAAGCTAGGAAAATGCAGCCGTAGCGATATCACACGCGAGAGAACGGTGAAAGTTGAGATTGACGATTTCCTCGAGAACGGCTGTTGCTAGAGCACAAATGCCTCACATTCTACGCTAATATCGCCAATTTGAAACTGAAAGCTAGGAAAATGCAGCTGTAACGATATCTCACGCGAGAGAACGGTGAAAGTTGAGTTTGACGATTTCCTCGACAACAGATGTTGCTACAGTACAAAAGCCTCACATTCTAAGCTAAATTCACCAATTTTAAGCTAGAAGTTCGGAACATGAAGCTGTAGCGATAGCCCACGCGAGAGAACTGTGAAAGTTGTATTTGACAATTTCCTCATCAACGGCTGTTCCTAGAACACAAATGCCTCACATTCTACGCTATAATAACCAATTTGAAGCAAAAAACTAGGAAATGAAGCTGTACCGATATCTCACGCGAGAGAACGATGATAAGTTGAGCTTCACGATTTCCTTGACAACAGATGTTGCTACAGTACAAAAGCCTCACATTCTAAGCTAAATTCACCAATTTGAAACTAGAAGCTCGGAAAATGAAGCTGTAGCGATATCCCACACGAGAGAACGGTGAAAAGTTGAGTTTGACGATTCCCTCGACAACAGCTGTTGCTAGAGCACAAAAGCCTCACATTCTAAGCTAAATTCATCAATTTGAAGCTAAAAGCTTGTAACGGGTATCTTCGTGGACAGGTGTGATAGGAATCGCAGTTGACGGATAGAAAAGAACTTGATGTTAAATCTAGTTTTATTTAGCCTGTTAGTATACTACACGGTCCTATACCTATATGTATGTATATATATATATGTATATGTTTATGTACAGTGCCGCAGTTCCCAGGCGCCTTATCCTTGTCTATGTGCTCTGTAACCAAAGTACACGTGTGTTATCGCGTTGCTGACGCTATGGTCGCTCGCTCTCACTCACACACACAATCTTTCTCACTCAAACCCTCCTATACGTAATATGTTTATGTTCGGCGAGAATCGTTCTGGCAGACGCGTCTAGGCGCCGCACAGCTGACTCGGCTTTCGCACTTTCTTCGAAAACTGCGATTATTTCCTCGAAGCTCCTGACGGATCCCGGATTGGGATTCCGTGGTTTCCCTAAGCCGGCTTCGTACAGAGGTGTCGCGACGCTTTTCCCTTCCTCTTCTAGCTTCCTTAGTCGTTTTCTTCTGGATTTCTTCACTCTTAAATATGAGTCTCTTTCGACGATTTCGATCATTTCCGACGCTCCTTTTATATCCGGCGCGCGATATTCGAATTCGCGAAACTTCTATCCTACTGCCCTCTATGTTTGAGTTTCCGCCGGAAACTCGTACTGCGTTTGACCGCTAGGCGGCTTTCCTATCTCCGCGGTTATTCTTACATACATTCTTTTTACCGTTATAGTGTCCCCCCAAAAATAGGCGGGAAGCGGCGATTTAACGTGCCGCCGCCTTCCCAACTATTTTTCCTATCGTGCTATTTGTTAGTGTCACACTCTCGCATTCTCTCTTTTGTTAGTCTCTAATCCTAATTATTTTTATATATCGTATATTTACAGTCTAATTCGACGTCTGAGGTCTCGTAGCCCGAGTCGCCCCCCAGGTAGACGATGACCGGTTCGTCTAGTCGGACTGGTCCTCTGTTGGGTCTGACGTGGATTGGGATTGCGTCCCTTAGCTCTTTGGTTGCAGGAACGTAGATCCCCTGGTGCTCCCTGAAGAGCTCCACCCAGATTGTTCCGGCTTGCCAGTCTTTCCTTCTTATCACCATTCGCCACTGGTGTCTTCTTATTATATTCCACGCCATGTCGCACTCATTTTGTGTCCAGGTGTGGTTGGTGGAGTGTATCCCCATTAGGCCACAGGGTAGTGCCAGGCAGTGCACCTCCTCGTGATATTTTTCCATTTTTCTTGTTTCGGATATGTGGACGTATGTGAAATGTCCTCTATCCGTCAGCCATGCTTTTAATGTGCTCCCAGCTTCTGCTAGCACTGCTCGTTCCCATCGTCCTTCGTATCGTACGACCGCCGTTTCGCCTTCCTTCGGTTCGTATTCTTCGTCGCATCTTTGGTGTTTGTAGAATTCCTGAACATGATGGAGGAATTCTCTATGCCGCACTTTGTCCCTTTTTAATGTGACCCAGAAACATGTTGGGCTATTGTACCCGGTTATTTCGATTGCATATTCTTGCAGTACTAGTGTTTCTAATTTGTAGGCCTGCATACTTCTATTTTGTTTCTCGCGCACTTGTTACTTCGCTGATTTTCTCGCGACTGGTAGATTTCGGTTGATTTGACTTTCTTCTCCTTGCTCCAGTTTGTCTTCTATTGTCCTTTCCTCTTACCCTTCTTCAGTTCTTCCCTATAGGCGTTCGTCACCTTTGCCGGGTTTGTCATCATCAGGTCGCCGTTTGCGCGGGCTACCACCTGTCGTCGCTGTATTGTCTCCGTTGTTTGGGTACTTGTACCGTTTGAAATTATTGACATGAAACATGCCTCTTTCCTCGCCCGTCTCTGGCCTTTCCAGAAGAAACGTTGCCGGTGCGATTTGTTTCTTGAGGATATATGGCCCTTCATATAATTCGAAAAATTTCGATATTTGATGTTGCAACATGTCAGACACGTTGCATGCCCTCACCAGTACTAGTCCTCCTTCTTTAAATTCTGTTATTTTGTGTGTATTGTCGTATCTTTGTGCTCTTCCTCTCCCTTTCCTTTTAATCCTTTCTCTCGCTAGGTATAGCTTCTCTTCGTATTCCTTTTCATTGTTCTCCTCTTCTTTCGCTGTCCTGAGCCACCGTCTCCAGGCACGCTGTGGCTTTTTATTCGTTTGTAGCTCAACTGGTGTTAGTTCGGTTGTGTCGTGGTGCACTTCATTTATGCAATTTTGAATTACCGGAGCCCAATTTGCCCACGCTGTGTGTTTATTTGCTACGAATGTTCTGAAGAAGCGTCCCAGCTCCCTGTTCACTACCCTCAGGGACCCTGGTGCTCGTGCGAGCACCCTGGTACGGGAGATGGCGCTCCCGAGGGACCTGAGCCCGGTGACCAGTTCACCGTTAGGAGTGGCTTTGCCCTCTAAGCTGGTAAGGGATGGCGACCCGGAATACAAACGCCCGGCTGGCCGGAGCCGTTAGGGGGAGATTACTCCGCCACCGTGCCTAGAGGAGTAAACCTCGATAATAAATCACGGGGGGATCGCCCACCTCCAGAGGCATTGCACGCGGGTGCTCCCGCAGCCGATGGAGGAAGTTGGGCTAGACCTCTGCAGAGGCATTGCACGCGGGTGCTCCCGCAGCCAATGACGGAGAGGTTTGCTCGTCTCGCACCGACTCGGACGTGGTCCGGGCACGGGCGGGACGGGAACCCGCGCCGGGACAGCAGGGGACGTGGTCCCCTTACCTGCCCGGCGGCGGAAGAGGGTCTCGGGCCGCTCGGACATATTCCGAGGCAGGGCCGAACCCTCTGGGGTGGTAGCGGGGCTGGTTCGTCTGGGGACTGGCCCGCGCTGCTGTGAGTCGGTCGGGGCCGCTGGGGCGTATTCCCGGGTCAGGGTCCGGCTGGCTCGGCCGCCCGAGGCCGCCAGGACGTATTCCTGGGTCGGGGGTCGGGCGGCGGGGTGTTTTTCCAGTGTCCGGTGCTCGGGGCGATTGCGTCCCTTCCGAAGTCTCGGGCACCGGACGAGGCGTGATCGCTGGTCGCCACGGCGGGCAAGGCGTGGACGGGGCGCAACGTCCTCGCTCCAACCGTCCGTGGGGCCCCCTGGGTGGCGCCCCCAGCTGCGGTGCCCTGGTTGTCGGAGGCCAGGGACCCCCGAAAACCGTGCAGTGAAAGCCGTGCGGTGTGTAGGGGGCCTGAACCCAGTGCCGGGGTTGATTTTTATCCCCCGGCCCGTGGTATATGCTCACCCCCCGGGGGAACTCGGGGCTAACCGCTCGGTTCGCATCTTTGGTCGGACCCCGGGCGCGTTCCGGTCATGTTTCGGGCGCGTTCGGGGCGAGGCCGGGGTGTGCGCTGGGCGGGAGGGCACGCCCGGTGAGCGGAGCCGCAGCTGGGAATGGGATTAAATCAAAATGATTAAGAAACATTTATATAGTAAGAAGGGCTTAGAGTCGCCTGGAGAGGGCGACCAGGAGAAGAACGAGCGGGCGGCCGCTGTCACCCGCTCGATGACAAGGGGGGAGGCCGGCGGGTCGGGGCGTCCGACTACCCCCGAGCAGACGGTCCAGAGCGCTAACCGCCCTGGGCCAAAAAGCTCGAAAAGGAGGAGAAGCGCCGCCGCGCCCCCGGGGATTGCCCCGGAGGTCCTGCAGGCACCCTACGACGAGGGGGGTGAAGAGTCGTCGTCGTCGTCGGCCCAATCCGCTTCGAGCGTTGCGACACTCCTGACGTCGGCCTCCGGGGCCCAAAAGAGAAGTAGGAGGGGGAAGACTGGTGGAAAGAGGAGCCGCCATCAGGGTGATACCCTCCCCCCTTTCGCCAACTCTTCATCCTCCTCGTCCGAGGAGGAGATGGAGGTGGAGGCCGAGGAGGGAGCTCCCCCCCCTAAAGGGGCGGGCAAGGGGCGAGGCTCCACGAGGGCGAGGGCCAAATCCGAGGACGAGCTGGTGGGCGAGGTGGCCAGGCTCCCCTCTAGGGACATCGCCGCCGAATTGCTAAAGGCGGTAGCTCGGATAGAGCACGTGGCGGGCCGGTCCAATAATTTAAAGGGCACCTTTGCAAAGATGCTCAAGGACGCGGCCCGCTATGTGAAGGTCGGCACAGACACCCTCGTGGTCCGTGCCCAGTCCTCCCTCCCCTATCCCGGTGATGACGAGAAGGAGGAGGAGACCGCTAGGCTGCGGGCTGAGGTCCGCAGCCTCAAGGCCGCGTTGGAGGAGGCGCGGAGGGGTGGCACGTCCCCCACGCGGAGCAGGGAGGCGGGGGCAGTGGCTCCTCCCCCCAAGAAGGCGGCTACCCCCTCTAGGAAGGAGGGGATCAGCAGCGCGGTGGAGGCGCGCCTAAGGGCATTAGAGAGCGCCACGGAGGGGTGGCTAGAGAGGATGGAGGGCGTCCTCGCCAAAATCATGGAGAGGCTCTCCCCCCAACACCCCCAGGTGACGCAGACGCCGCCCCGAAATGCGGCCGAGGTAGTCTCGGGCAAGCCCGCCTCGACAGGGGACGCCATCAAGAGCGCCCCTCCCAACCTTCCCCCCAAGTCCAAGAAGGGGGCGGGACCGTCCAAGGGCGGGGCCGCGAAGGCCACCAAGGCCACGCCGGAGGTGGACAAAAAAAAGAAGAGGGAGGCTCGCCCCCCCTCAGCTAAGAGGGCGGCCACGAGAGAGGCGGCCCCTAAAGTGGCGGCGCCGGTCTCCCCCGCCACCACCGAGAAGGAGGAGGGGTCCTCTTGGGCCCAAGTAGTTGGTCGCCGGGCGAAGCGGGCGGCGGCCCGCGAGAACGCCCCAACGGCGGCCGTCAAGACCCCCGCCCCTCCCCCGAAGTCCGCCCCAACTTCCAAGGGCGCACCTAAGAAGGCCCCGAAGAGGAGGCTCCCGCGCACCTCGGCCGTAGTGCTGACCTGCCCCAAGGGACAATACGCACCCACTATGTCGTATGTCAGGGAGCAGGTCAGCCTGGCCGAGGTGGGAATTGCCGGGGGTATTACAACCCGTACGGGAGTGACCGGGGCCCTCGTCATTGAGGTCCCTGGAGCCGATAGCGCCTCCAAGGCCGACGCCCTCGCCTCGAGGATGAGACAGGTCCTCGAGGGCAAGGAGGGCGTCAAGGTGGACCGGCCCGTAAAAACCGCGGAGGTTAGAATCCGCGGGCTGGACGGGTCGGTTACGTCCGAAGAGGTGGGCCAGGCGTTGTCGGCGAAGGGGGGATGTCCCCGATCGGAGGTGAAGACCGGGGACGTAAGATCCCAAGAGCGGGGGCAGGGGAGTGTATGGGCGAAACTCCCATTGGCGGCGGCCAAGAAAGCATCGGAGGGAGGGTCCATCCAGGTGGGATGGACCCGGGCGAGAATTGAGATTTTGGAGGCCCGCCTCCTCCGGTGCTTTGCGTGCCTGGAGCGAGGGCACGTGAGGGCAACGTGCCCGGGGATCGCGGACCGCGCGGATAAATGTTACCGATGCGGCGCCCCCGGGCACGTTGCGAAGGCGTGCGTGGCCGCCCCCCGGTGCCCATTGTGCACGGATTTGGGCCGGAGGGCGGACCACGTAATGGGGGGCAAAGGGTGTGCCCCCCAGAAGAAGAGAAAGGCGGCTCCGGCCCGACAGGCTCCGCCTACGGACGGAGCGAAGGAGGCGCAGGGGGGAGCAATTTTATCCCCGCCCCCGGCAACGCCCACGGAGGGTGTAATGGAGGTGGAGCCCTTGGAGGAGGGTAGTGTAGCGCCCCAGTAATGGGGCACGCCCTCCTCCAGGCGAATCTGAACCGCTCCCGCGCGGCGCAGGACTTATTTCTGCACAGCCTCGCGGAGAGCGGTTATGAGTTAGGCATCGCCGCCGAGCCGAATCGCGTGCCGCCCAGACATCCATCCTGGGCGGCGGATACGCAGGGCTCGGTGGCGATCACTTGGAGATGGGAGCAGGGCAGGTGGCCCTGCTCCAGATTAGAAAGTGGGTGCCACTTCGTGGCAGTGGCATGGGGGCCAATCGCGGTCGTGGGGGTTTATCTCCCCCCATCCGGGGGTCTCGCCTTGTTCGAGGAGCGGCTCGACGGCCTGGCGGCCTGTGTTAGGCGCCTCGGGCCGCGGCCGGTGTTGGTCGCCGGGGACTTTAACTCCTGGTCTACGACATGGGGTTCCCGGCGGACCAACGCCAGGGGCAAGGCTCTCGAGGAGTGGGCGGCGGGACTCGGCCTCGTGCCTTTAAATCGGGGCCGAGTCAGCACATGCGTGCGGTGGCGGGGGGAGTCTATTGTCGATTTGACATGGGCTACCCCCCCCGCCGCAGCGATGGTGCAAAGCTGGGGGGTGCTGCAGGGTGTTGAAAACCTGTCGGACCACCGTTATATTAAAACGGTGGTCCGTGCCACCCCCCAGGGAGGTAACCGCCGCCAGGGGGCAAACCCCCGACCGCGATGGGCCCTTAAAAGGCTCGACGAGGACGCGTTGATGGCCTCGATCATCTCGGCGGGGTGGTCCGACGACTGGACCACGCCCAACGAAGAGGAGGACCCCTCGTGCGAGGCCGAGCGCCTGACCCAGGCCCTTCAAAGGGCGTGCGATGCGGCTATGCCGCGGGTCAGGCCTCGGTCAAGCCGGGCCGCCTATTGGTGGACAGAGGAGATAGCCAGCCTCAGGCGGACAGCAATCCGTCTGGGGCGGCGAGCGGCCCGGCATAAACGCCGAGGGGAGGAAGCCGAGAGGATCGAGATGTGGGAGGAGTACCAAACAACCAGGGTACTCCTCCGTAAAGCCATCAGGGGAGCCAAGGCCAGGGCCTGGAAGGAACTCCTCCAGGGATTGGACAAAGACCCCTGGGGGCGCCCTTATAAAATGGTCTTCAATAGATTGAGGCCATGGGCGCCCCCACTGACGGAGAGCCTCGACCCGGGGTTCGTGGAAAGAGTGGTCGCCGCGTTATTCCCCCCCGCCGATTGCGGGTTGGAGGAGGCGACCCCCGAGCCGCCCAGTCCCGTTGACTGGGCGGAGAACCTCGCGGTCGGGGAGGAGGAGTTTCGGCGGGCCGTGAAGAGGGGCCTTGGGGGCAGATGTACCGCCCCCGGCCCCGATGGCCTGCACAAGAGGGTCCTGGCGATGGCGATGCGCGTCCTCGCCGAGCCGTACCGAGGAGTTTTTAACGCGTGCCTGAGGCGAGGGGTTTTCCCCCCAGCCTGGAGGAGGGCCAGTTTGGTCCTCCTCCGAAAGGAGGGCAAAAACGAGGAGTCCCCATCGGCGTATAGGCCGATCTGCCTGTTGGACGAGGCCGGCAAGCTCTTTGAGCGAATCATTGCCAGCCGTCTCGTCCAGCATTTGTCCCGGGTGGGCCCAGACGTTAGTGGGGCCCAATTCGGATTCCGAGAGGGCCGGTCGACGCTCGATGCGGTCAACCGTGTCAAGGCCCTCTCGGAAGAGGTGACAAGCCAGGGGGGGGTGTTGCTAGCGATATCTCTAGATATCAGTAACGCCTTTAACACCCTCCCCTGGCCGCGAATTAGGGAGTCGCTCCGGCGTCGCGGGGTACCCTTGTACCTGCAAAGCGTCGTGAGCGACTACCTCCGGGACAGGCGGCTCGCGTACGTCGATAGGGATGGTCGCGTGCGCGAGGGGGAGGTGCAGCGCGGCGTGCCCCAGGGGTCCGTGTTGGGACCCCTGTTGTGGAATCTGGGGTACGATGCCGTGCTGCACACTGCCCTCCCCCCCGGCTGTAGTGTCATCTGTTATGCGGATGACACACTAATCTTAGCCGGGGGAAGGGACTGGGGGGAATCCCTCGCCAGGGGCGAGGTGGCAGCTTCGGCGGTGCTGGGTTCCATCCGCGACGCAGGCCTCAAGGTGGCGGCCAGTAAAACCGAGGCCCTGTTCTTCTTCGCCAGGGCCCGGGGGCCGCCACCGGCGGACATGAGCCTCGTCGTAGATGCGGTCCGCATAAAGGTCCAGCCCCAGCTGAAATACTTGGGGCTGACCTTGGACGGCCGGTGGCGTTTTGACGGCCACCTGATTGCGGCGGCCTGCCGCGCAAAAACTTGCGCAAACGCGTTGGGGAGGATTCTCCCCAACGTGGGCGGGCCGGATCATCGGGTGCGCCGCCTCTACGTTAATGTGGTAAGGTCGGTAGTCCTGTATGGGGCGCCCGTATGGGCCGAGGCCATGTCGGCTAAGGCCCGGGCGTCCCTGGCCGGGGCCCTGCGGCCCATGGCCATCAGGGTGGTTCGGGGCTACCGCACCATATCACACGAGGCGGCGGCGGTTTTGGCCGGGGTGCCCCCGGTGGACCTCGTGGCCCGGGAACATGCCCGGGCCTACGAAGAGGTGAAGTCCCTTAGGGACCGGGGGGTACCCATCACGGATGCCAACCGCGCCAGGATCAGACGCCACAACCGACGGATTTCCATTGAGGAATGGAAGAGGAGACTCGCTGCCCCGAATGCCGTGGGGCAGCGAACCGTCGAGGCCGTCCTGCCCGTGTTCGATCAGTGGTTAGATCGGGCATGGGGCGGGCTGTCTTTCCGAGCGACGCAGATTATCACGGGGCATGGTTGCTTCGGGGCATATCTGCGCCGCATCGGAAAGGAACCATCGTCGAGCTGCCACCACTGTGGTGACCCCGACGACACCGCCCAGCACACGCTGGAATTTTGTCCAGCGTGGTGCGTTGAAAGGGCGGTGCTCGTCGGGGAGATTGGGCCCGATCTCTCCCTGCCCGGAGTTTTTAGGGCTATTTTAGCACGGGAGAGATCGTGGCGGGCCTTCTCCTTTTTCTGCGAGTCCGTTATGCAGAAAAAGGAGGAGGCCGAGAGGAAGCGCCGGGGCGGACGGCCCCGGCGGAGAAGAAGAAGAGGAGGTGGTCGCGGGGGCGGAGTGCCCTGGCGGGGAAGAAGAAGAGGAGGTGGTCGCGGGGGGCGGGCAGCGTCCCCCGCGGTTGGCTCCCAGCCGGGGGCCACGGTTGATAGGCGGTGGGCCGGAGTGCTTAGGCCGAGGCCCGCCGCCGGTAGTGGAGGAGGATGAGGTCGGCGGGGAGGGGCGGCGACACCCCTAATATAGGTATGGCGGACTTCGCTCCTCCCCGTCGACGGTGGGGGGCCCTCGGGCCCGGTATGAGACGGAGCCCTCCCCCGCGCCTGTTTGTGCGGGGGAGGAAGACGGGAGGCAGTAGGGGCCGGGCGCGGGTGGGGATCCTCGCGGCCGGTCCGCCTCCGAGCAGTCGGGCGGGGGGGCCGGTGGCCGGCACCCTGCCCGAGGAGTAGGGGCACTAAGGTGCCCTGAGGAAGGCCCGCCCCGGTCAAACGGGGCGGGCCAGGTGCGAGGGGTGCCCGGAAGATATGCCGCTGGCGAAGCCTGGGCACCCCTCAGTCAAGTACCTAGACGGCCACCGTGGGGTTTTAGTGGGTATGCCCGGCGCATCACTTGCGTCGGGGGAGCCCCACATAACCCTCGTCCTCCGCCCCAGGAGGCGAGGGTATGCGTAATGCATTTCCCCACGTTAAAAAAAAAAAAAAAAAAAAAAGCTCCCTGTTCACTTGTTCGACGATGTTCCCCTGCGGGTGTCGTATTGATGAGAATACTGGTTGTACCTCTTCCTCTTTGAGGCGCTGCATCCATTTCTTTGCGGTAAATTGCGTTCCGTGGTCAAACTGTAGTCGCTTTGGTTTTCCATATTTTTGTACGTAGTGCCCGAAGATTTTGCGGATTACTGCGGCTGTTGTCGCCTTTTTGATCGGATAGAGTACTACAAATTTGGTAAATGCATCGATTGTTACTAAGATGTGCTTCACCCCTCCTTTCGCTGTTGGGAGCGGTCCAAAAAAGTCGATTGATACTAGGTCCCCCGGTTTCTCTGGCGTTATGTTCTGCATTGCTGCATAGCTTATTTGGTTTGGGACTTTGTTGCGCTGACATGAGTCGCAATATGATAACAATTGTTTTATGTGGTGTGCAAATTTTGGGTAGCTGAAGTCTTCGGATAGCATTTTGAAACACTTTTCTGGTCCTATGTGGCCATACATTTCATGACATTCTTTTATTAGCTTGTCCACGATTCCTTGTGGCAAACATATCTTTCTTCCGCCTTTTGGTGTTTTTATTCTTAGTACTTCGTCTTCTAACACATATCGTTTACTCTTCCTTTTCTCTTTCTCGTCTATTTCTATTTGTGCGAATGCTTTCCTTAGCGCTTCGTCCTCCCTCTGTAGTTTTCCTATTTTCTTCATAGACTGTTGCAGCTCTTTCGTTGGTTTCTTCGCCAGCATCGCGTGTATGGTTATTGTGCCTTGCTTGTCCTCTTCCTCCTCTGGTCCCCCCATCCTTATGCGGCTTAATGTGTCTGCTGCTGTGTTGTCCTTCCCCGGGCAGTGTATCACCTCCAGATCGTAATCCTGTATTGCCAGCACCCATCGAGTCAGGCGTGCGTTAGTAAACGTGGCCCTTTTTAAGAATGTGAGGGCGTGATGGTCCGTTGCGACCGTCACTTTATTTCCCAGCAGGAACGTTCGGAACTTCTGCAGGGCCCATACTACGGCTAATAGTTCCTTTTCCGTTGTGGCATATCTTAGCTCGGCGCCTTTCAATGTTCTGCTAGCGAAAGCGATGACCCCTTCTTCTCCATTTTGCTGTACTTGTGCAAGTGTTGCCCCCAACGCTTGCTCGCTTGCATCAGTCCGCAGCAGGTACGGTTTTGTGGGATCCGGGTGTCGTAAAAGGACCTTCTCACAGAAAAGATCTTTTACTTTTTTGAAGGCTTGTGCTCTTCGTTCATCCCATTTCCACCGTGTGTTCTTTGCGAGCAGCTCCAGCAGTGGTACTGTCTCCTCCGCGTGGTTTTTCGTGAACTTTGTATAGAAGTTCACCAGTCCCAGGAAACCTCTGAGCTGTTTTGCATTCCGTGGTTCCGGGAAGTTTTGTATTGCAGTTATCTTGTCCGCTTGTGGTCGAATCCCCTCCGTCGTCATCACATGGCCCAGGAAATCAATCTCTTCTCTGAAGAATTTTGACTTTTTGAAATTTAGGGTCATGTTGTGTTCTTCCATCCTTTGGAATAGTTTTTCCATGTGTTTCATGTGGTCCTGGTTGTTTTGTGAAACACACAGTAGGTCATCCACGAAGTTAATAGTTTGTCCCCCCAGTCCTTGAAGTACCAGGTCTAGTCCCCTTATTAGTGCTGCACTGCTCGTCTTTAAGCCAAAGGGTGTGACCCTGAATTCGTAGCATTTCCCTTGGTGCAAGAATGCTGTGTACTTCCTGGACTCAGGTTCTAGTGGTATTTGCCAAAAACTGCTTGTGAGGTCGAAACTGCTCATTACCTTGACGCCGTGGCACTTTTGGAATATCTCTTCCAAGTTCATCGCGCACTCGTGGTCGTCCGTCATGAGTTTGTTTAGTTCCCTTGCGTCGAGACATAGTCGCACCGATCCGTCCTTCTTGATGACTTATTTCGGTTGATGGTTCGTTGGCTGTGCTTTCCTTGTCTTGCGTTTGCTTTCTTCGGCAGCATCCCTGTCTGCGTGGTTGCATCGCTTGTAAGTTGACAGCCTTGTTACGATCCTTCATTTGTACCGTATTTGTCGCGAGGTCAATGGAAACCTTCCATTTTCTTAGGAGATCTATCCCAATTATGCATTTTCGTACTAGCTTGGGGATTATTACAAGTGTTTCTTGTTTCCTCCATTCCCCCGCCGTAATGTGTACGAATGTTTGCATTTTTGGTTTCACCGCCTTTCCCCCAGTAGCACCCACCACCTGTATTCCTTGTACTGGTAGTGTTCCACAGCGCTTTAGCTTCTCTCCGTTTTCTTCAAAAAATTTCTCGGATATACAGGAAATTTCGCTTCCTGTGTCTACTAATGCTTCTACTTTGATGCCCTCTATTTGCATGACCACCGTTATGCATTCTTTGGCCTCCTCTTCTCTCCCTTCTAGCTCTTTCTCCTCCAATAGGAACTCCCGTGGGTTTTCAAAAAGAGATCCTATTTTTATGGTTTTTTCCCGAGCTTTCGTTGTACGTCGCCTTTCTCTTGCTTCCTTCCCTCTCTTCTCGGCCGGACGTACAACCTTTACTCGTTTCCCGTCTCTGGGTTCGTGGGTTGCCCTTCGTGTTCCCTTGGCGTCGTGGTTTGTAACATTTGTATTCTGTTTGTCTGTGGTACAATTCTTCTTGTTGTGATGTCTTCCCTTCTGCTTGTAGTGGGCCGTGTTCCTGGAGCCACCCAATTTCTTGGGTTCTCACGTGGGAATTCGGTTCGTTCCCTATACGGGTAGTTTGCCTGTTGTGCAGGACGTGTATTCATCCTCCGATTTTCACTGGGCCTCTGCTCCGAGTCCCCCCATCTTCCTCGTCTTTTGGCGAGCTCTGCGTTCGTGGCGGGTATCTGATCGACCGCTCTTAGAACCTCGATCAGCGCCTCCAGCGTGGTGACTCTTCTGAGTTTCACCTGTTCTAGTACCGTCCCGCTGAAATGTGCCGACAGAAGGCGCACCGTTTCTTCCTCTGTTGGAGCTGGTTCCAACTCCCTTGAGCAGCTAAAGAGGCGTATGGCGTAGTCCACTCGGGACCCGCTACTTCCTTCGATATACCAGCCCGTGTTTAGATCCTGGCGTACCTTCCTCTGCTTATCGTCGTTCCAGTAAGTCCGTTTGAATCTCTCACGGAAATCCTCCATGTCCATGGTGTGCGTCTCCGCCCAGCTCCACCATTCCTGCGCTGACCCTTTCAGACTCTGCTGGATAATGTATTTCTCCTCGTGTGCCTGAACCCTTGTGGCCCTACAAAATTCCCTCAAGTCCTTGAGGAATTTTACCGGCCTATCTCTTTCCGCTCCACTAAAGGTGGGTGGATTCGCTCTAGACGTGGTGACGTGTGTGACCCTAGCTTCATTCGTCCCCGCTTGCCATGTCGTACCTTGGGATTGTTGTCGTAGCAGATCTCTTATTAGGTCCGCGTTTTGTTCCACCTTCGCTTCCAGTCGGTCTACGTCTTCTTGGGTCCTGGTTACCCATTCTACGGTACCCATGGCTAACTCATGGGTGCTACTCATGCTCTTGGTCAACTTGTCCGTCAGCGCTTGCAGTTGGTTTTCCGTCGTCTTCATTGCTCTGTCTATTTCTCGGTGTATCAGATCGGCCAAATTTCCAGCCATATCTTTAAGTTTTTCATCGACTCGCTGTTCGAGTCGTCGTATCTCCTCCCGGGTCTCCCGTCGGTAGTCTTCGATCATCTGTGCCATTCCACCGGATCTTGCGTGGGGATTATCTGCCCCGTCCTCCGCGGTGCTGTTCCCGGTCAAATCACTGGCATTCAGCGTTATTTCTTCGATGATGCTATCGAGAGCTTGTGTCCCCGAGTAGCGTGGTCCTCCTTCGCTCGTCCGCCCAATTCCCGAATCTCGGGGAGCGACCGACTCCTGGTTCGGATCCTTAGGCATCCTTTCTACGCCGTCCAGATTCTTCACACCTGTCCCTGTTCGGGCGCCAAATGTAACGGGTATCTTCGTGGACAGGTGTGATAGGAATCGCAGTTGACGGATAGAAAAGAACTTGATGTTAAATCTAGTTTTATTTAGCCTGTTAGTATACTACACGGTCCTATACCTATATGTATGTATATATATATATGTATATGTTTATGTACAGTGCCGCAGTTCCCAGGCGCCTTATCCTTGTCTATGTGCTCTGTAACCAAAGTACACGTGTGTTATCGCGTTGCTGACGCTATGGTCGCTCGCTCTCACTCACACACACAATCTTTCTCACTCAAACCCTCCTATACGTAATATGTTTATGTTCGGCGAGAATCGTTCTGGCAGACGCGTCTAGGCGCCGCACAGCTGACTCGGCTTTCGCACTTTCTTCGAAAACTGCGATTATTTTCTCGAAGCTCCTGACGGATCCCGGATTGGGATTCCGTGGTTTCCCTAAGCCGGCTTCGTACAGAGGTGTCGCGACGCTTTTCCCTTCCTCTTCTAGCTTCCTTAGTCGTTTTCTTCTGGATTTCTTCACTCTTAAATATGAGTCTCTTTCGACGATTTCGATCATTTCCGACGCTCCTTTTATATCCGGCGCGCGATATTCGAATTCGCGAAACTTCTATCCTACTGCCCTCTATGTTTGAGTTTCCGCCGGAAACTCGTACTGCGTTTGACCGCTAGGCGGCTTTCCTATCTCCGCGGTTATTCTTACATACATTCTTTTTACCGTTATAAGCTAGGAATTGAAGCTGTAGCGATATCTCATGCGGGAGAACGGTGAGAACCTGATTTTCACGATTACCTCGACAACAGACGTCGCTACAGTACAAAAGCTTCACATTCTAAGCTAAATTCACCAATTTTAAGCTAGAAGCTCGGAACATGAAGCTGTAACAATAGCCCACGCGAGAGAACTGTGAAAGTTGTGTTTGACAATTTCCTCGTCAACGGCTGTTGCTAGAGCACAAATGCCTCACATTCTATGCTAAATTCACCAATTTTAAGCTAGAAGCTAGGAACTGAAGCTGTAGCGATATCTTACGCGGGAGAACGGAGAGAACCTGATTTTCACGGTTACCTCGACAATAGACATCACTACAGTACAAAAGCTTCACATTCAAAGGTAAGTTCACCAATTTTAAGCTAGAAGCTCAGAAAATGAATCTGTAGCGATATCTCACGCGAGAGAACGGTGAAAGTTGAGTTTGACGATTTCTTCGACAACGGCTGTTGCTAGAGCACAAAAGCCACAAATTCTAAACTACACTCACCAATCAGAAGCTAAAAGCCAGGAAAATGCAGCCGTAGCGATATCACACGCGAGAGAACGGTGAAAGTTGAGATTGACGATTTCCTCGAGAACGGCTGTTGCTAGAGCACAAATGCCTCACATTCTACGCTAATATCACCAATTTGAAACTAAAAGCTAGGAAAATGCAGCTGTAACGATACCTCACGCGAGAGAACGGTGAAAGTTGAGTTTGACGATTTCCTCGACAACAGATGTTGCTACAGTACAAAAGCTTCACATTCTAAGCTAAATTCACCAATTTTAAGCTAGAAGCTCGGAAAATGCAGCTGTAACGATATCTCACGCGAGAGACCTGTGAAAGTTGTATTTGATAATTTCCTCGTCAACGGCTGTTGCTACAGTACAAAAGCCTCACATTTTAAGCTAAATTCACCAATTTGAAGCTAAAAGCCAGGAAAATGCAGCTGTAGCGATATCTCATACGAGAGAACGGTGAAAGTTGAGTTTGACGATTCCCTCCACAACGGTTGTTGCTACAGTACAAAAGCCTCACATTCTAAGCTAAATTCACCAATTTGAAGCTAAAAGCTAGGAACTGAAGCTGTAGCGATACCTCACGCGGGAGAACGGTGAGAACCTGATTTTCACGATTACCTCGACAGCAGACGTTGCTACAGTACAAAAGCTTCACATTCAAAGCTAAGTTCACCAATTTTAAGCTAGAAGCTCGGAAAATGAAGCTGTAGCGATAGTCCACGCGAGAGAACTGAGAAAGTTGAGTTTGACAATTTCCTCGTCAACGGCTATTGTTGCTAGAGCACAAATGCCTCACATTCTACGCTAAAATCACCAATTTGAAGCTAAAAGCTAGGAAATGGAGCTGTACCGATATCTCACCTGAGAGAACGGTGAAAGTTGAGTGTGACGATTTCTTCGACAACGGCTGTTGCTAGAGCACAAATGCCTCACATTCTAAGCTAAGTTCACCAATTTTAAGCTAGAAGCTCGGAAAATGAAGCTGTAGCGATAGCCCACGCGAGAGAACTGTGAAAGTTGAGTTTGACAATTTCCTCGTCAACGGCTGTTGCTAGAGCACAAATGCCT
The DNA here is from genome assembly GCA_944319695.1 of Tiphia femorata. Lineage (NCBI taxonomy): Eukaryota > Metazoa > Arthropoda > Insecta > Hymenoptera > Tiphiidae > Tiphia > Tiphia femorata. The sequence goes on from CALUEP010000001.1 coordinate 111,371, forward strand.
CACATTCTAAACTAAATTCACCAATTTTTAGCTCGAAGCTAGAAAAATGCAGCTGTAACGATATCTCAAGCGAGAGAACGGTGAAAGTTGAGTTTGACGATTACCTCGACAACGGCTGTTGCTAGAGCACAAATGCCTCACATTCTACGCTAAAATCACCAATTTGAAGCTAAAAGCTAGGAAAATGCAGCTGTAACGATATCTCACCTGAGAGAACGGTGAAAGTTGAGTGTGACGATTTCTTCGACAACGGCTGTTGCTAGAGCACAAAAGCCACAAATTCTAAACTAAACTCACCTATCAGAAGCTAAAAGCCAGGAAAATGCAGCCGTAGCGATATCACACGCGAGAGAACGGTGAAAGTTGAGATTGACGATTTCCTGGAGAACGGCTGTTGCTAGAGCACAAATGCCTCACATTCTACGCTAAAATCACCAATTTGAAGCTAAAAGCTAGGACATGAAGCTGTACCGATATCTCACGCGAGAAAACGATGATAAGTTGAGTTCCACGATTTCCTTGACAACAGATGTTGCTACAGTACAAAAGCCTCACATTCTAAGCTAAATTCACCACTTTTAAGCTAGCAGCACGGAAAATGAAGCTGTAGTGATAGCCCACGCGAGAGAACTGTGAAAGTTGAGTTTGACAATTTCCTCGTCAACGGCTGTTGCTAGAGCACAAATGCCTCACATTCTAACCTAAATTCACCATTTTTAAGCTAGAAGCCTGAATAATGCAGCTGTAACGGTATCTCATGCGAGAGAACGGTGAAAGTTGAGTTTCACGATTTCCTCGACAACAGATGTTGCTACAGTACAAAAGCTTCACATTCTAAGCTAAATTCACCAATTTTAAGCTAGAAGCTCGGAACATGAAGCTGTAGCAATAGCCCACGCGAGAGACCTGTGAAAGTTGTGTTTGACAATTTCCTCGTCAACGGCTGTTGCTACAGTACAAAAGCCTCACATTCTAAGCTAAATTCACCATTTTTAAGCTAGAAGCCTGAATAATGCAGCTGTAACGATATCTCATGCGAGAGAACGGTGAAAGTTGAGTTTCACGATTTCCTCGACAACAGATGTTGCTACAGTACAAAAGCTTCACATTCTAAGCTAGATTCACCAATTTTAAGCTAGATGCTCGGAAAATGAAGCTGTAGCCATAGCCCACGCGAGAGCACTGGGAAAGTTGAGTTTGATAATTTCCTTGTCAACGGCTGTTGCTAGAGCAAAAATGCCTCACATTCTAACCTAAATTCACCAATTTGAAGCAAAAAGCTAGGAAATGAAGCTGTAACGATATCTCACGCGAGAGAACGATGATAAGTTGAGTTTTACGATTTCCTTGACAACAGATGTTGCTACAGTACAAAAGCCTCACATTCTAAGCTAGATTCACCAATTTTAAGCTAGATGCTCGGAACATGAAGCTGTAACAATAGCCCACGCGAGAGAACTGTGAAAGTTGTGTTTGACAATTTCCTCGTCACCGACTGTTGCTAGAGCACAAATGCCTCACATTCTATGCTAAATTCACCAATTTTAAGCTAGAAGCTCAGAAAATGAAGCTGTAGCGACATACCACTCGAGAGAACGGTGAAAACTTGAGTTTGCCGATTTCCTCGACAACGGCTGTTGCTAGAGCTCAAAAGCAACAAATTCTAAACTAAACTCACCAATCAGAAGCTAAAAGCCAGGAAAATGCAACCGTAGCGATATCACACGCGAGAGAACGGTGAAAGTTGAGATTGACGATTTCCTCGAGAACGGCTGTTGCTAGAGCACAAATGCCTCACATTTTACGCTAAAATCACCAATTTGAAACTGAAAGCTAGGAAAATGCAGCTGTAACGATATCTCATGCGAGAGAACGGTGAAAGTTGTGTTTGACGATTTCCTCCACAACGGTTGTTGCTACAGTACAAAAGCCTCACATTCTAAGCTAGATTCACCAATTTTAAGCTAGAAGCTCAGAAAATGAATTTGTAGCGATATCCCACACGAGAGAACGGTGAAAAGTTGAGTTTGACGATTCCCTCGACAACAGCTGTTGCTAGAGCACAAAAGCCTCACATTCTAAGCTAAATTCATCAATTTGAAGCTAAAAGCTAGGAAATGAAGCTGTACCGATATCTCACGCGAGAGAACGATGATAAGTTGAGTTTCACGATTTCCTCGACAACAGATGTTGCTACAGTACAAAAGCCTCACATTCTAAGCTAAATTCACCAATTTGAAGCTAAAAGCTAGGAAAATGCAGCTGTAACGATATCTCACGCGAGAGAACGGTGCAAGTTGAGTTTGACGATTTCCTCCACAACGGCTGTTGCTAGAGCACAAATGCCTCACATTCTATGCTAAATTCATCAATTGTAAGCTAAAAGCTAGGAACTGAAGCTGTAGCGATATCTCACGCGAGAGAACGATGATAAGTTGAGTTTCTCGATTTCCTCGACAACAGATGTTGCTACAGTACAAACGCCTCACATTCTAAGCTAAATTCACCAATTTGAAGCTAAAAGCTAGGAACTGAAGCTGTAGCGATACCTCACGCGGGAGAACGGTGCGAACCTGATTTTCACGGTTACCTCGACAACAGACGTCGCTAAAGTACAAAAGCTTCACATTCAAAGCTAAGTTCACCAATTTTAAGCTAGAAGCTCGGAAAATGAAGCTGTAGCGATATCCCACACGAGAGAACGGTGAAAGTTCAGATTGACGATATCCTCGAGAACGGCCGTTGCTAGAACACAAATGCCTCACATTCTACGCTAAAATCACCAATTTGAAGCTAAAAGCTAGGAAAATGCAGCTGTAACGATATCTCACGCGAGAGAACGGTGAAAGTTGAGTTTGACGATTTCCTCGACAACAGATGTTGCTACAGTACAAAAGCCTCACATTCTAAGCTAGATTCACCAATTTTAAGCTAGATGCTCGGAAAATGAAGCTGTAGCGATAGCCCACGCGAGAGAACTGGGAAAGTTGAGTTTGACAATTTCCTCGTCAACGGCTGTTGCTAGAACACAAATGCCTCACATTCTAACCTAAATTCACCATTTTTAAGCTAGAAGCCTGAATAATGCAGCTGTAACGATATCTCATGCGAGAGAACGGTGAAAGTTGAGTTTGACGATTTCCTCGACAACGGCTGTTGCTAGAGCACAAATGCCTCACATTCTATGCTAAATTCACCAATTGTAAGCTAAAAGCTAGGAACTGAAGCTGTAGCGATATCTCACGCGAGAGAACGATGATAAGTTGAGTTTCTCGATTTCCTCGACAACAGATGTTGCTACAGTACAAACGCCTCACATTCTAAGCTAAATTCACCAATTTGAAGCTAAAAGCTAGGAACTGAAGCTGTAGCGATACCTCACGCGGGAGAACGGTGCGAACCTGATTTTCACGGTTACCTCGACAACAGACGTCGCTAAAGTACAAAAGCTTCACATTCAAAGCTAAGTTCACCAATTTTAAGCTAGAAGCTCGGAAAATGAAGCTGTAGCGATATCCCACACGAGAGAACGGTGAAACTTCAGATTGACGATATCCTCGAGAACGGCCGTTGCTAGAACACAAATGCCTCACATTCTAAGCTAAATTCACCAATTTTAAGCTAGAAGCTCGGAACATGAAGCTGTAACAATAGCCCACGCGAGAGAACTGTGAAAGTTGAGTGTGACGATTTCTTCGACAACGGCTGTTGCTAGAGCACAAAAGCCACAAATTCTAAACTAAACTCACCAATCAGAAGCTAAAAGCCAGGAAAATGCAGCCGTAGCGATATCTCACCTGAGAGAACGGTGAAAGTTGAGTGTGACGATTTCTTCGACAACGGCTGTTGCTAGAGCACAAAAGCCACAAATTCTAAACTAAACTCACCAATCAGAAGCTAAAAGCCAGGAAAATGCAGCCGTAGCGATATCACACGCGAGAGAACGGTGAAAGTTGAGATTGACGATTTCCTCGAGAACGGCTGTTGCTAGAGCACAAATGCCTCACATTTTACGCTAATATCACCAATTTGAAACTGAAAGCTAGGAAAATGCAGCTGTAACGATATCTTATGCGAGAGAACGGTGAAAGTTGAGTTTGACGATTTCCTCGACAACGGCTGTTGCTAGAGCACAAATGCCTCACATTCTACGCTAAAATCACCAATTTGAAGCTAAAAGCTAGGAAAATGCAGCTGTAACGATATCACACCTGAGAGAACGGTGGAAGTTGAGTGTGACGATTTCTTCGACAACGGCTGTTTCTAGAGCACAAAAGCAACAAATTCTAAACTAAACTCACCAATCAGAAACTAAAAGCCAGGAAAATGCAGCCGTAGCGATATCACACGCGAGATAACGGTGAAAAGTTGAGTTTGACGATTCCCTCGACAACAGCTGTTGCTAGAGCACAATAGCCTCACATTCTAAGCTAAATTCACCAATTTGAAGCTAAAAGCTAGGAACTGAAGCTGTAGCGATATCCCACACGAGAGAACGGTGAAAACTTGAGTTTGACGATTTCCTCGACAACGGCTGTTGCTAGAGCACAAATGCCTCACATTCTACGCTAATATCACCAATTTGAAGCTAAAAGCTAGGAAAATGCAGCTGTAACGATATCTCACGCGAGAGAACGGTGCAAGTTGAGTTTGACGATTTCCTCCACAACGGTTGTTGCTACAGTACAAAAGCCTCACATTCTAAGCTAGATTCACCAATTTTAAGCTAGAAGCTCAGAAAATGAATTTGTAGCGATATCCCACACGAGAGAACGGTGAAAAGTTGAGTTTGACGATTCCCTCGACAACAGCTGTTGCTAGAGCACAAATGCCTCACATTCTACGCTAAAATCACCAATTTGAAGCTAAAAGCTAGGAACTGAAGCTGTAGCGATATCTCATGCGGGAGAACGGTGAGAACCTGATTTTCACGATTACTTCGACGACAGACGTCGCTACAGTACAAAAGCCTCACATTCTAAGCTAAATTCACCAATTTGAAACTAGAAGCTCGGAAAATGAAGCTGTAGCGATATCCCACACGAGAGAACGGTGAAAACTTGAGTTTGACGATTTCCTCGACAACGGCTGTTGCTAGAGCACAAATGCCTCACATTCTATTCTAAATTCACCAATTTGAAGCTAAAAGCTAGTAAAATGCAGCTGTAACGATATCTCACGCGAGAGAACGGTGAAAGTTGAGTTTGACGATTTCCGCCACAACGGCTGTTGCTAGAGCACAAATGCCTCACATTCTATGCTAAATTCACCAATTGTAAGCTAAAAGCTAGGAACTGAAGCTGTAGCGATATCTCACGCGAGAGAACGGTGCGAACCTGATTTTCACGGTTACCTCGACAACAGACGTCGCTAAAGTACAAAAGCTTCACATTCAAAGCTAAGTTCACCAATTTTAAGCTAGAAGCTCTGAAAATGAAGCTGTAGCGATAGCCCACGTGAGAGAACTGTGAAACTTGAGTTTGACGATTACCTCGACAACGGCCGTTGCTAGAGCACAAATGCCTCACATTCTATGCTAAATTCACCCATTTTAAGTTAGAAGCTCAGAAAATGAATCTGTAGCGATAGCCCACACGAGAGAACGGTGAAAAGTTGGGTTTCACGATTCCCTCGAGAACAGCTGTTGCTAGAGCACAATAGCCTCACATTCTAAGCTAAATTCACCAATTTGAAGCTAAAAGCTAGGAACTGAAGCTGTAGCGATATCTCACGTGGGAGAACGTAGAGAACCTGATTTTCACGGTTACCTCGACAACAGACGTCGCTACAGTACAAAAGCTTCACATTCAAAGCTAAGTTCACCAATTTGAAACTAGAAGCTCGGAAAATGAAGCTGTAGCGATATCCCACACGAGAGAACGGTGAAAGTTGAGATTGACGATATCCTCGAGAACGGCCGTTGCTAGAACACAAATGCCTCACATTCTACGCTAAAATCACCAAATTGAAGCTAGAAGCTAGGGAATGAAGCTGTACCGATATTTCACGCGAGAGAACGATGATAAGTTGAGTTTCACGATTTCCTCGACAACAGATGTTGCTACAGTTCAAAAGCCTCACATTCTAAGCGAAATTCACCAATTTTAAGTTAGAAGCTCGGAACATGAAGCTGTAGCAATAGTCCACGCGAGAGACCTGTGAAAGTTGTGTTTGACAATTTCCTCGTCAACGGCTGTTGCTACAGTACAAAAGCCTCACATTCTAAGCTAAATTCACCATTTTTAAGCTAGAAGCCTGAATAATGCAGCTGTAACGATATCTCATGCGAGAGAACGGTGAAAGTTGAGTTTCACGATTTCCTCGACAACAGATGTTGCTACAGTACAAAAGCTTCACATTCTAAGCTAGATTCACCAATTTTAAGATAGATGCTCGGAAAATGAAGCTGTAGCGATAGCCCACGCGAGAGAACTGGGAAAGTTGAGTTTGACAATTTCCTCGTCAACGGCTGTTGCTAGAGCAAAAATGCCTCACATTCTAACCTAAATTCACCAATTTGAAGCAAAAAGCTAGGAAATGAAGCTGTAACGATATCTCACGCGAGAGAACGATGATAAGTTGAGTTTTACGATTTCCTTCACAACAGATGTTGCTACAGTACAAAAGCCTCACATTCTAAGCTAGATTCACCAATTTTAAGCTAGATGCTCGGAAAATGAAGCTGTAGCAATAGCCCACGCGAGAGAACTGGGAAAGTTGAGTTTGACAATTTCCTCGTCAACGGCTGTTGCTAGAGCACAAATGCCTCACATTCTAACCTAAATTCACCATTTTTAAGCTAGAAGCCTGAATAATGCAGCTGTAACGATATCTCATGCGAGAGAACGGTGAAAGTTGAGTTTCACGATTTCCTCGACAACAGATGTTGCTACAGTACAAAAGCTTCACATTCTAAGCTAAATTCACCAATTTTAAGCTAGAAGCTCGGAACATGAAGCTGTAACAATAGCCCACGCGAGAGAACTGTGAAAGTTGTGTTTGACAATTTCCTCGTCAACGACTGTTGCTAGAGCACAAATGCCTCACATTCTATGCTAAATTCACCAATTTTAAGCTAGAAGCTCAGAAAATGAAGCTGTAGCGACATACCACTCGAGAGAACGGTGAAAACTTGAGTTTGCCGATTTCCTCGACAACGGCTGTTGCTAGAGCTCAAAAGCAACAAATTCTAAACTAAACTCACCAATCAGAAGCTAAAAGCCAGGAAAATGCAGCCGTAGCGATATCACACGCGAGAGAACGGTGAAAGTTGAGATTGACGATTTCCTCGAGAACGGCTGTTGCTAGAGCACAAATGCCTCACATTTTACGCTAAAATCACCAATTTGAAACTGAAAGCTAGGAAAATGCAGCTGTAACGATATCTCATGCGAGAGAACGGTGAAAGTTGTGTTTGACGATTTCCTCCACAACGGTTGTTGCTACAGTACAAAAGCCTCACATTCTAAGCTAGATTCACCAATTTTAAGCTAGAAGCTCAGAAAATGAATTTGTAGCGATATCCCACACGAGAGAACGGTGAAAAGTTGAGTTTGACGATTCCCTCGACAACAGCTGTTGCTAGAGCACAAAAGCCTCACATTCTAAGCTAAATTCATCAATTTGAAGCTAAAAGCTAGGAACTGAAGCTGTAGCGATATCTCATGCGGGAGAACGGTGAGAACCTGATTTTCACGATTACTTCGACAACAGATGTTGCTACAGTACAAAAGCCTCACATTCTAAGCTAAATTCACCAATTTTAAACTAGAAGCTCGGAACATGAAGCTGTAGCAATAGCCCACGCGAGAAAACTGTGAAAGTTGTGTTTGACAATTTCCTCGAGAACGGCTGTTGCTAGAGCACAAATGCCTCACATTTTACGCTAAAATCACCAATTTGAAACTGAAAGCTAGGAAAATGCAGCTGTAACGATATCTCACGCGAGAGAACGGTGAAAGTTGAGTTTGACGATTTCCTCGACAACAGATGTTGCTACAGTACAAAAGCCTCACATTCTAAGCTAAATTCACCAATTTTAAGCTAGAAGCTCGGAACATGAAGCTGTAGCGATAGCCCACGCGAGAGAACTGTGAAAGTTGTATTTGACAATTTCCTCGTCAACGGCTGTTCCTAGAACACAAATGCCTCACATTCTAAGCTAAATTCACCAATTTTAAGCTAGAAGCTCGGAACATGAAGCTGTAACAATAGCCCACGCGAGAGAACTGTGAAAGTTGAGTGTGACGATTTCTTCGACAACGGCTGTTGCTAGAGCACAAAAGCCACAAATTCTAAACTAAACTCACCAATCAGAAGCTAAAAGCCAGGAAAATGCAGCCGTAGCGATATCTCACCTGAGAGAACGGTGAAAGTTGAGTGTGACGATTTCTTCGACAACGGCTGTTGCTAGAGCACAAAAGCCACAAATTCTAAACTAAACTCACCAATCAGAAGCTAAAAGCCAGGAAAATGCAGCCGTAGCGATATCACACGCGAGAGAACGGTGAAAGTTGAGATTGACGATTTCCTCGAGAACGGCTGTTGCTAGAGCACAAATGCCTCACATTTTACGCTAAAATCACCAATTTGAAACTGAAAGCTAGGAAAATGCAGCTGTAACGATATCTTATGCGAGAGAACGGTGAAAGTTGAGTTTGACGATTTCCTCGACAACGGCTGTTGCTAGAGCACAAATGCCTCACATTCTACGCTAAAATCACCAATTTGAAGCTAAAAGCTAGGAAAATGCAGCTGTAACGATATCACACCTGAGAGAACGGTGGAAGTTGAGTGTGACGATTTCTTCGACAACGGCTGTTTCTAGAGCACAAAAGCAACAAATTCTAAACTAAACTCACCAATCAGAAACTAAAAGCCAGGAAAATGCAGCCGTAGCGATATCACACGCGAGATAACGGTGAAAAGTTGAGTTTGACGATTCCCTCGACAACAGCTGTTGCTAGAGCACAATAGCCTCACATTCTAAGCTAAATTCACCAATTTGAAGCTAAAAGCTAGGAACTGAAGCTGTAGCGATATGTCACGCGGGAGAAGGGCGAGAACCTGATTTTCACGATTACCTCGACAACAGACGTCGCTACAGTACAAAAGCCTCACATTCTTAGCTAAATTCACCATTTTGAAGCTAAAAGCTAGGAAATGAAGCTGTACCGATATCTCACGCGAGAGAACGATGATAAGTTGAGTTTCACGATTTCCTCGACAACAGATGTTGCTACAGTACAAAAGCCTCACATTCTAAGCTAAATTCACCAATTTGAAGCTAAAAGCTAGGAACTGAAGCTGTAGCGATATCTCACGCGGGAGAACAGCGAGAACCTGATTTTCGCGATTACCTCGACAACAGACGTCGCTCCAGTACAAAAGCTTCACATTCTAAGCTAGATTCACCAATTTTAAGCTAGAAGCTCGGAAAAAGAAGCTGTAGCAATAGCCCACGCGAGAGAACTGTGAAAGTTGAGTTTGACAATTTCCTCGTCAACGGCTGTTGCCAGAGCACAGATGCCTCACATTCTAAACTAAATTCACCATTTTTAAGCTAGAAGCCTGATAAATGCAGCTGTAACGATATCTCATGCGAGAGAACGGTGAAAGTTGAGTTTCACGATTTCCTCGACAACAGATGTTGCTACAGTACAAATGCCTCACATTCTAAGCTGAATTCACCAATTTGAAGCTAAAAGCCAGGAAAATGCAGCTGTAACTACATCTCACGCGAGAGAATGGTGAAAGTTGAGTTTCACTATTTCCTCGACAACAGATGTTGCTACAGTACAAAAGCCTCACATTCTAAGCTATATTCACCAATTTGAAACTAGAAGCTCGGAAAATGAAGCTGTAGCGATATCCCACACGAGAGAACGGTGAAAACTTGAGTTTGACGATTTCCTCGACAACGGCTGTGGCTAGAGCACAAATGCCTCACATTCTACGCTAATATCACCAATTTGAAGCTAAAAGCTAGGAAAATGCAGCTGTAACGATATCTCACGCGAGAGAACGGTGAAAGTTGAGTTTGACGATTTCCTCCACAACGGTTGTTGCTACAGTACAAAAGCCTCACATTCTAAGCTAAATTCACGAATTTGAAGCTACAAGCTCGGAAAATGAAGCTGTAGCGATATCCCACACGAGAGAACGGTGAAAACTTGAGTTTGACGATTTCCTCGACAACGGCTGTGGCTAGAGCACAAATGCCTCACATTCTACGCTAATATCACCAATTTGAAGCTAAAAGCTAGGAAAATGCAGCTGTAACGATATCTCACGCGAGAGAACGGTGAAAGTTGAGTTTGACGATTTCCTCCACAACGGTTGTTGCTACAGTACAAAAGCCTCACATTCTAAGCTAAATTCACGAATTTGAAGCTACAAGCTCGGAAAATGAAGCTGTACCGATATCCCACACGAGAGAACGGTGAAAACTTGAGTTTGACGATTCCCTCGACAACAGCTGTTGCTAGAGCACAAAAGCCTCACATTCTATGCTAAATTCACCATTTTGAAGCTAAAAGCTAGGAACTGAAGGTGTAGCGATATCTCACGCGAGAGAACGATGATTAGTTGAGTTTCTCGATTTCCTCGACAACGGCTGTTGCTAGAGCACAAAAGCCACAAATTCTAAACTAAACTCACCAATCAGAAGCAAAAAGCCAGGAAAATGCAGCCGTAGCGATATCACACGCGAGAGAACGGTGAAAGTTGAGATTGACGATTTCCTCGAGAACGGCTGTTGCTAGAGCACAAATGCCTCACATTCTACGCTAATATCACCAATTTGAAACTGAAAGCTAGGAAAATGCAGCTGTAACGATATCTCACGCGAGAGAACGGTGAAAGTTGAGTTTGACGATTTCCTCGACAACAGATGTTGCTACAGTACAAAAGCCTCACATTCTAAGCTAAATTCACCAATTTTAAGCTAGAAGCTCGGAACATGAAGCTGTAGCGATAGCCCACGCGAGAGAACTGTGAAAGTTGTATTTGACAATTTCCTCGTCAACGGCTGTTCCTAGAACACAAATGCCTCACATTCTACGCTATAATAACCAATTTGAAGCAAAAAACTAGGAAATTAAGCTGTACCGATATCTCACGCGAGAGAACGATGATAAGTTGAGCTTCACGATTTCCTTGACAACAGATGTTGCTACAGTACAAAAGCCTCACATTCTAAGCTAGATTCACCAATTTTAAGCTAGAAGCTCGGAACATGAAGCTGTAGCGATATCCCACACGAGAGAACGGTGAAAAGTTGAGTTTGACGATTCCCTCGACAACAGCTGTTGCTAGAGCACAAAAGCCTCACATTCTAAGCTAAATTCATCAATTTGAAGCTAAAAGCTAGGATCTGAAGCTGTAGCGATATCTCATGCGGGAGAACGGGGAGAACCTGATTTTCACGATTACCTCGACAACAGACGTCGGTACAGTACAAAAGCTTCGCATTCTAAGCTAAATTCACCAATTTTAAGCTAGAAGCTCGGAACATGAAGCTCTAGCAATAGCCCACGCGAGAGAACTGGGGAAGTTGAGTTTGACAATTTCCTCGTCAACGGCTGTTGCTAGAGCACAAATGCCTCACATTCTAACCTAAATTCACTATTTTTAAGCTAGAAGCCTGAATAATGCAGCTGTAACGATATCTCATGCGAGAGAACGGTGAAAGTTGAGTGTCACGATTTCTTCGACAACGGCTGTTTCTAGAGCACAAAAGCAACAAATTCTAAACTAAACTCACCAATCAGAAACTAAAAGCCAGGAAAATGCAGCCGTAGCGATATCACACGCGAAATAACGGTGAAAAGTTGAGTTTGACGATTTCCTCGACAACGGCTGTTGCTACAGTACAAAAGCCTCACATTCTAAGCTATATTCACCAATTTGAAACTAGAAGCTCGGAAAATGAAGCTGTAGCGATATCCCACACGAGAGAACGGTGAAAACTTGAGTTTGACGATTTCCTCGACAACGGCTGTTGCTAGAGCACAAATGCCTCACATTCTACGCTAATATCACCAATTTGAAGCTAAAAGCTAGGAAAATGCAGCTGTAACGATATCTCACGCGAGAGAACGGTGCAAGTTGAGTTTGACGATTTCCTCCACAACGGTTGTTGCTACAGTACAAAAGCCTCACATTCTAAGCTAGATTCACCAATTTTAAGCTAGAAGCTCAGAAAATGAATTTGTAGCGATATCCCACACGAGAGAACGGTGAAAAGTTGAGTTTGACGATTCCCTCGACAACAGCTGTTGCTAGAGCACAAAAGCCTCACATTCTAAGCTAAATTCATCAATTTGAAGCTAAAAGCTAGGAACTGAAGCTGTAGCGATATCTCATGCGGGAGAACGGTGAGAACCTGATTTTCACGATTACTTCGACAACAGATGTTGCTACAGTACAAAAGCCTCACATTCTAAGCTAAATTCACCAATTTTAAACTAGAAGCTCGGAACATGAAGCTGTAGCAATAGCCCACGCGAGAAAACTGTGAAAGTTGTGTTTGACAATTTCCTCGAGAACGGCTGTTGCTAGAGCACAAATGCCTCACATTTTACGCTAAAATCACCAATTTGAAACTGAAAGCTAGGAAAATGCAGCTGTAACGATATCTCATGCGAGAGAACGGTGAAAGTTGAGTTTGACGATTTCCTTGACAACGGCTGTTGCTAGAGCACAAATGCCTCACATTCTATGCTAAATTCACCAATTGTAAGCTAAAAGCTAGGAACTGAAGCTGTAGCGATATCTCACGCGAGAGAACGGTGAAAGTTGAGTTTGACGATTTCCTCGACAACAGATGTTGCTACAGTACAAAAGCCTCACATTCTAAGCTAGATTCACCAATTTTAAGCTAGATGCTCGGAAAATGAAGCTGTAGCGATAGCCCACGCGAGAGAACTGGGAAAGTTGAGTTTGACAATTTCCTCGTCAACGGCTGTTGCGAGAACACAAATGCCTCACATTCTAACCTAAATTCACCATTTTTAAGCTAGAAGCCTGAATAATGCAGCTGTAACGATATCTCATGCGAGAGAACGGTGAAAGTTGAGTTTGACGATTTCCTCGACAACGGCTGTTGCTAGAGCACAAATGCCTCACATTCTATGCTAAATTCACCAATTGTAAGCTAAAAGCTAGGAACTGAAGCTGTAGCGATATCTCACGCGAGAGAACGATGATAAGTTGAGTTTCTCGATTTCCTCGACAACAGATGTTGCTACAGTACAAACGCCTCACATTCTAAGCTAAATTCACCAATTTGAAGCTAAAAGCTAGGAACTGAAGCTGTAGCGATACCTCACGCGGGAGAACGGTGCGAACCTGATTTTCACGGTTACCTCGACAACAGACGTCGCTAAAGTACAAAAGCTTCACATTCAAAGCTAAGTTCACCAATTTTAAGCTAGAAGCTCGGAAAATGAAGCTGTAGCGATATCCCACACGAGAGAACGGTGAAACTTCAGATTGACGATATCCTCGAGAACGGCCGTTGCTAGAACACAAATGCCTCACATTCTAAGCTAAATTCACCAATTTTAAGCTAGAAGCTCGGAACATGAAGCTGTAACAATAGCCCACGCGAGAGAACTGTGAAAGTTGAGTGTGACGATTTCTTCGACAACGGCTGTTGCTAGAGCACAAAAGCCACAAATTCTAAACTAAACTCACCAATCAGAAGCTAAAAGCCAGGAAAATGCAGCCGTAGCGATATCTCACCTGAGAGAACGGTGAAAGTTGAGTGTGACGATTTCTTCGACAACGGCTGTTGCTAGAGCACAAAAGCCACAAATTCTAAACTAAACTCACCAATCAGAAGCTAAAAGCCAGGAAAATGCAGCCGTAGCGATATCACACGCGAGAGAACGGTGAAAGTTGAGATTGACGATTTCCTCGAGAACGGCTGTTGCTAGAGCACAAATGCCTCACATTTTACGCTAATATCACCAATTTGAAACTGAAAGCTAGGAAAATGCAGCTGTAACGATATCTTATGCGAGAGAACGGTGAAAGTTGAGTTTGACGATTTCCTCGACAACGGCTGTTGCTAGAGCACAAATGCCTCACATTCTACGCTAAAATCACCAATTTGAAGCTAAAAGCTAGGAAAATGCAGCTGTAACGATATCACACCTGAGAGAACGGTGGAAGTTGAGTGTGACGATTTCTTCGACAACGGCTGTTTCTAGAGCACAAAAGCAACAAATTCTAAACTAAACTCACCAATCAGAAACTAAAAGCCAGGAAAATGCAGCCGTAGCGATATCACACGCGAGATAACGGTGAAAAGTTGAGTTTGACGATTCCCTCGACAACAGCTGTTGCTAGAGCACAATAGCCTCACATTCTAAGCTAAATTCACCAATTTGAAGCTAAAAGCTAGGAACTGAAGCTGTAGCGATATGTCACGCGGGAGAAGGGCGAGAACCTGATTTTCACGATTACCTCGACAACAGACGTCGCTACAGTACAAAAGCCTCACATTCTTAGCTAAATTCACCATTTTGAAGCTAAAAGCTAGGAAATGAAGCTGTACCGATATCTCACGCGAGAGAACGATGATAAGTTGAGTTTCACGATTTCCTCGACAACAGATGTTGCTACAGTACAAAAGCCTCACATTCTAAGCTAAATTCACCAATTTGAAGCTAAAAGCTAGGAACTGAAGCTGTAGCGATATCTCACGCGGGAGAACAGCGAGAACCTGATTTTCGCGATTACCTCGACAACAGACGTCGCTCCAGTACAAAAGCTTCACATTCTAAGCTAGATTCACCAATTTTAAGCTAGAAGCTCGGAAAAAGAAGCTGTAGCAATAGCCCACGCGAGAGAACTGTGAAAGTTGAGTTTGACAATTTCCTCGTCAACGGCTGTTGCCAGAGCACAGATGCCTCACATTCTAAACTAAATTCACCATTTTTAAGCTAGAAGCCTGATAAATGCAGCTGTAACGATATCTCATGCGAGAGAACGGTGAAAGTTGAGTTTCACGATTTCCTCGACAACAGATGTTGCTACAGTACAAATGCCTCACATTCTAAGCTGAATTCACCAATTTGAAGCTAAAAGCCAGGAAAATGCAGCTGTAACTACATCTCACGCGAGAGAATGGTGAAAGTTGAGTTTCACTATTTCCTCGACAACAGATGTTGCTACAGTACAAAAGCCTCACATTCTAAGCTATATTCACCAATTTGAAACTAGAAGCTCGGAAAATGAAGCTGTAGCGATATCCCACACGAGAGAACGGTGAAAACTTGAGTTTGACGATTTCCTCGACAACGGCTGTGGCTAGAGCACAAATGCCTCACATTCTACGCTAATATCACCAATTTGAAGCTAAAAGCTAGGAAAATGCAGCTGTAACGATATCTCACGCGAGAGAACGGTGAAAGTTGAGTTTGACGATTTCCTCCACAACGGTTGTTGCTACAGTACAAAAGCCTCACATTCTAAGCTAAATTCACGAATTTGAAGCTACAAGCTCGGAAAATGAAGCTGTAGCGATATCCCACACGAGAGAACGGTGAAAACTTGAGTTTGACGATTTCCTCGACAACGGCTGTGGCTAGAGCACAAATGCCTCACATTCTACGCTAATATCACCAATTTGAAGCTAAAAGCTAGGAAAATGCAGCTGTAACGATATCTCACGCGAGAGAACGGTGAAAGTTGAGTTTGACGATTTCCTCCACAACGGTTGTTGCTACAGTACAAAAGCCTCACATTCTAAGCTAAATTCACGAATTTGAAGCTACAAGCTCGGAAAATGAAGCTGTACCGATATCCCACACGAGAGAACGGTGAAAACTTGAGTTTGACGATTCCCTCGACAACAGCTGTTGCTAGAGCACAAAAGCCTCACATTCTATGCTAAATTCACCATTTTGAAGCTAAAAGCTAGGAACTGAAGGTGTAGCGATATCTCACGCGAGAGAACGATGATTAGTTGAGTTTCTCGATTTCCTCGACAACGGCTGTTGCTAGAGCACAAAAGCCACAAATTCTAAACTAAACTCACCAATCAGAAGCAAAAAGCCAGGAAAATGCAGCCGTAGCGATATCACACGCGAGAGAACGGTGAAAGTTGAGATTGACGATTTCCTCGAGAACGGCTGTTGCTAGAGCACAAATGCCTCACATTCTACGCTAATATCACCAATTTGAAACTGAAAGCTAGGAAAATGCAGCTGTAACGATATCTCACGCGAGAGAACGGTGAAAGTTGAGTTTGACGATTTCCTCGACAACAGATGTTGCTACAGTACAAAAGCCTCACATTCTAAGCTAAATTCACCAATTTTAAGCTAGAAGCTCGGAACATGAAGCTGTAGCGATAGCCCACGCGAGAGAACTGTGAAAGTTGTATTTGACAATTTCCTCGTCAACGGCTGTTCCTAGAACACAAATGCCTCACATTCTACGCTATAATAACCAATTTGAAGCAAAAAACTAGGAAATTAAGCTGTACCGATATCTCACGCGAGAGAACGATGATAAGTTGAGCTTCACGATTTCCTTGACAACAGATGTTGCTACAGTACAAAAGCCTCACATTCTAAGCTAGATTCACCAATTTTAAGCTAGAAGCTCGGAACATGAAGCTGTAGCGATATCCCACACGAGAGAACGGTGAAAAGTTGAGTTTGACGATTCCCTCGACAACAGCTGTTGCTAGAGCACAAAAGCCTCACATTCTAAGCTAAATTCATCAATTTGAAGCTAAAAGCTAGGATCTGAAGCTGTAGCGATATCTCATGCGGGAGAACGGGGAGAACCTGATTTTCACGATTACCTCGACAACAGACGTCGGTACAGTACAAAAGCTTCGCATTCTAAGCTAAATTCACCAATTTTAAGCTAGAAGCTCGGAACATGAAGCTCTAGCAATAGCCCACGCGAGAGAACTGGGGAAGTTGAGTTTGACAATTTCCTCGTCAACGGCTGTTGCTAGAGCACAAATGCCTCACATTCTAACCTAAATTCACTATTTTTAAGCTAGAAGCCTGAATAATGCAGCTGTAACGATATCTCATGCGAGAGAACGGTGAAAGTTGAGTGTCACGATTTCTTCGACAACGGCTGTTTCTAGAGCACAAAAGCAACAAATTCTAAACTAAACTCACCAATCAGAAACTAAAAGCCAGGAAAATGCAGCCGTAGCGATATCACACGCGAAATAACGGTGAAAAGTTGAGTTTGACGATTTCCTCGACAACGGCTGTTGCTACAGTACAAAAGCCTCACATTCTAAGCTATATTCACCAATTTGAAACTAGAAGCTCGGAAAATGAAGCTGTAGCGATATCCCACACGAGAGAACGGTGAAAACTTGAGTTTGACGATTTCCTCGACAACGGCTGTTGCTAGAGCACAAATGCCTCACATTCTACGTTAATATCACCAATTTGAAGCTAAAAGCTAGGAAAATGCAGCTGTAACGATATCTCACGCGAGAGAACGGTGCAAGTTGAGTTTGACGATTTCCTCCACAACGGTTGTTGCTACAGTACAAAAGCCTCACATTCTAAGCTAGATTCACCAATTTTAAGCTAGAAGCTCAGAAAATGAATTTGTAGCGATATCCCACACGAGAGAACGGTGAAAAGTTGAGTTTGACGATTCCCTCGACAACAGCTGTTGCTAGAGCACAAAAGCCTCACATTCTAAGCTAAATTCATCAATTTGAAGCTAAAAGCTAGGAACTGAAGCTGTAGCGATATCTCATGCGGGAGAACGGTGAGAACCTGATTTTCACGATTACTTCGACAACAGATGTTGCTACAGTACAAAAGCCTCACATTCTAAGCTAAATTCACCAATTTTAAACTAGAAGCTCGGAACATGAAGCTGTAGCAATAGCCCACGCGAGAAAACTGTGAAAGTTGTGTTTGACAATTTCCTCGAGAACGGCTGTTGCTAGAGCACAAATGCCTCACATTTTACGCTAAAATCACCAATTTGAAACTGAAAGCTAGGAAAATGCAGCTGTAACGATATCTCATGCGAGAGAACGGTGAAAGTTGAGTTTGACGATTTCCTTGACAACGGCTGTTGCTAGAGCACAAATGCCTCACATTCTATGCTAAATTCACCAATTGTAAGCTAAAAGCTAGGAACTGAAGCTGTAGCGATATCTCACGCGAGAGAACGGTGAAAGTTGAGTTTGACGATTTCCTCGACAACAGATGTTGCTACAGTACAAAAGCCTCACATTCTAAGCTAGATTCACCAATTTTAAGCTAGATGCTCGGAAAATGAAGCTGTAGCGATAGCCCACGCGAGAGAACTGGGAAAGTTGAGTTTGACAATTTCCTCGTCAACGGCTGTTGCTAGAACACAAATGCCTCACATTCTAACCTAAATTCACCATTTTTAAGCTAGAAGCCTGAATAATGCAGCTGTAACGATATCTCATGCGAGAGAACGGTGAAAGTTGAGTTTGACGATTTCCTCGACAACGGCTGTTGCTAGAGCACAAATGCCTCACATTCTATGCTAAATTCACCAATTGTAAGCTAAAAGCTAGGAACTGAAGCTGTAGCGATATCTCACGCGAGAGAACGATGATAAGTTGAGTTTCTCGATTTCCTCGACAACAGATGTTGCTACAGTACAAACGCCTCACATTCTAAGCTAAATTCACCAATTTGAAGCTAAAAGCTAGGAACTGAAGCTGTAGCGATACCTCACGCGGGAGAACGGTGCGAACCTGATTTTCACGGTTACCTCGACAACAGACGTCGCTAAAGTACAAAAGCTTCACATTCAAAGCTAAGTTCACCAATTTTAAGCTAGAAGCTCGGAAAATGAAGCTGTAGCGATATCCCACACGAGAGAACGGTGAAACTTCAGATTGACGATATCCTCGAGAACGGCCGTTGCTAGAACACAAATGCCTCACATTCTAAGCTAAATTCACCAATTTTAAGCTAGAAGCTCGGAACATGAAGCTGTAACAATAGCCCACGCGAGAGAACTGTGAAAGTTGAGTGTGACGATTTCTTCGACAACGGCTGTAGCTAGAGCACAAAAGCCACAAATTCTAAACTAAACTCACCAATCAGAAGCTAAAAGCCAGGAAAATGCAGCCGTAGCGATATCTCACCTGAGAGAACGGTGAAAGTTGAGTGTGACGATTTCTTCGACAACGGCTGTTGCTAGAGCACAAAAGCCACAAATTCTAAACTAAACTCACCAATCAGAAGCTAAAAGCCAGGAAAATGCAGCCGTAGCGATATCACACGCGAGAGAACGGTGAAAGTTGAGATTGACGATTTCCTCGAGAACGGCTGTTGCTAGAGCACAAATGCCTCACATTTTACGCTAATATCACCAATTTGAAACTGAAAGCTAGGAAAATGCAGCTGTAACGATATCTTATGCGAGAGAACGGTGAAAGTTGAGTTTGACGATTTCCTCGACAACGGCTGTTGCTAGAGCACAAATGCCTCACATTCTACGCTAAAATCACCAATTTGAAGCTAAAAGCTAGGAAAATGCAGCTGTAACGATATCACACCTGAGAGAACGGTGGAAGTTGAGTGTGACGATTTCTTCGACAACGGCTGTTTCTAGAGCACAAAAGCAACAAATTCTAAACTAAACTCACCAATCAGAAACTAAAAGCCAGGAAAATGCAGCCGTAGCGATATCACACGCGAGATAACGGTGAAAAGTTGAGTTTGACGATTCCCTCGACAACAGCTGTTGCTAGAGCACAATAGCCTCACATTCTAAGCTAAATTCACCAATTTGAAGCTAAAAGCTAGGAACTGAAGCTGTAGCGATATGTCACGCGGGAGAACGGCGAGAACCTGATTTTCACGATTACCTCGACAACAGACGTCGCTACAGTACAAAAGCCTCACATTCTTAGCTAAATTCACCATTTTGAAGCTAAAAGCTAGGAAATGAAGCTGTACCGATATCTCACGCGAGAGAACGATGATAAGTTGAGTTTCACGATTTCCTCGACAACAGATGTTGCTACAGTACAAAAGCCTCACATTCTAAGCTAAATTCACCAATTTGAAGCTAAAAGCTAGGAACTGAAGCTGTAGCGATATCTCACGCGGGAGAACAGCGAGAACCTGATTTTCACGATTACCTCGACAACAGACGTCGCTCCAGTACAAAAGCTTCACATTCTAAGCTAGATTCACCAATTTTAAGCTAGAAGCTCGGAAAAAGAAGCTGTAGCAATAGCCCACGCGAGAGAACTGTGAAAGTTGAGTTTGACAATTTCCTCGTCAACGGCTGTTGCTAGAGCACAGATGCCTCACATTCT
This sequence comes from Tiphia femorata, assembly GCA_944319695.1. NCBI lineage: Eukaryota > Metazoa > Arthropoda > Insecta > Hymenoptera > Tiphiidae > Tiphia > Tiphia femorata. The sequence goes on from CALUEP010000001.1 coordinate 131,688, forward strand.
AAACTAAATTCACCATTTTTAAGCTAGAAGCCTGATAAATGCAGCTGTAACGATATCTCATGCGAGAGAACGGTGAAAGTTGAGTTTCACGATTTCCTCGACAACAGATGTTGCTACAGTACAAATGCCTCACATTCTAAGCTGAATTCACCAATTTGAAGCTAAAAGCCAGGAAAATGCAGCTGTAACTACATCTCACGCGAGAGAATGGTGAAAGTTGAGTTTCACTATTTCCTCGACAACAGATGTTGCTACAGTACAAAAGCCTCACATTCTAAGCTAGATTCACCAATTTTAAGCTAGAAGCTCAGAAAATGAATTTGTAGCGATATCCCACACGAGAGAACGGTGAAAAGTTGAGTTTGACGATTCCCTCGACAACAGCTGTTGCTAGAGCACAAAAGCCTCACATTCTAAGCTAAATTCATCAATTTGAAGCTAAAAGCTAGGAACTGAAGCTGTAGCGATATCTCATGCGGGAGAACGGTGAGAACCTGATTTTCACGATTACTTCGACAACAGACGTCGCTACAGTACAAAAGCCTCACATTCTAAGCTAAATTCACGAATTTGAAGCAAAAAGCTAGGAAATGAAGCTGTAACGATATCTCACGCGAGAGAACGATGATAAGTTGAGTTTTACGATTTCCTTGACAACAGATGTTGCTACAGTACAAAAGCCTCACATTCTAAGCTAGATTCACCAATTTTAAGCTAGATGCTCGGAAAATGAAGCTGCAGCGATAGCCCACGCGAGAGAACGGTGAAAGTTGAGTTTCACGATTTCCTCGACAACAGATGTTGCTACAGTACAAATGCCTCACATTCTAAGCTGAATTCACCAATTTGAAGCTAAAAGCCAGGAAAATGCAACTGTAGCGGTATCTCACACGAGAGAACGGTGAAAGTTGAGTTTCACGATTTCCTCGACAACAGATGTGGCTACAGTACAAAAACTTCATATTCTAAGCTAAATTCACCAATTTTAAGCTAGAAGCTCGGAACATGAAGCTGTAGCAATAGCCCACGCGAGAAAACTGTGAAAGTTGTGTTTGACAATTTCCTCGTCAACGGCTGTTGCTAGAGCACAAATGCCTCACATTCTACGCTAAAATCACCAATTTGAAGCTACAAGCTAGGAAAATGTAGCTGTAACTACATCACACGCGAGAGAATGGTGAAAGTTGAGTTTCACTATTTCCTCGACAACAGATGTTGCTACAGTACAAAAGCCTCACATTCTAAGCTATATTCACCAATTTGAAACTAGAAGCTCGGAAAATGAAGCTGTAGCGATATCCCACACGAGAGAACAGTGAAAACTTGAGTTTGACGATTTCCTCGACAACGGCTGTTGCTAGAGCACAAATGCCTCACATTCTACGCTAAAATCACCAATTTGAAGCTAAAAGCTAGGAACTGAAGCTGTAGCGATATCTCATGCGGGAGAACGGTGAGAACCTGATTTTCACGATTACTTCGACAACAGACGTCGCTACAGTACAAAAGCCTCACATTCTAAGCTAAATTCACCAAGTTGAAACTAGAAGCTCGGAAAATGAAGCTGTAGCGATATCCCACACGAGAGAACGGTGAAAACTTGAGTTTGACGATTTCCTCGACAACGGCTGTTGCTAGAGCACAAATGCCTCACATTCTATGCTAAATTCACCAATTTGAAGCTAAAAGCTAGTAAAATGCAGCTGTAACGATATCTCACGCGAGAGAACGGTGAAAGTTGAGTTTGACGATTTCCTCCACAACGGCTGTTGCTAGAGCACAAATGCCTCACATTCTATGCTAAATTCACCAATTGTAAGCTAAAAGCTAGGAACTGAAGCTGTAGCGATATCTCACGCGAGAGAACGGTGCGAACCTGATTTTCACGGTTACCTCGACAACAGACGTCGCTAAAGTACAAAAGCTTCACATTCAAAGCTAAGTTCACCAATTTTAAGCTAGAAGCTCTGAAAATGAAGCTGTAGCGATAGCCCACGTGAGAGAACTGTGAAACTTGAGTTTGACGATTACCTCGACAACGGCCGTTGCTAGAGCACAAATGCCTCACATTCTATGCTAAATTCACCCATTTTAAGTTAGAAGCTCAGAAAATGAATCTGTAGCGATAGCCCACACGAGAGAACGGTGAAAAGTTGGGTTTCACGATTCCCTCGAGAACAGCTGTTGCTAGAGCACAATAGCCTCACATTCTAAGCTAAATTCACCAATTTGAAGCTAAAAGCTAGGAACTGAAGCTGTAGCGATATCTCACGTGGGAGAACGGAGAGAACCTGATTTTCACGGTTACCTCGACAACAGACGTCGCTACAGTACAAAAGCTTCACATTCAAAGCTAAGTTCACCAATTTGAAACTAGAAGCTCGGAAAATGAAGCTGTAGCGATATCCCACACGAGAGAACGGTGAAAGTTGAGATTGACGATATCCTCGAGAACGGCCGTTGCTAGAACACAAATGCCTCACATTCTACGCTAAAATCACCAAATTGAAGCTAGAAGCTAGGGAATGAAGCTGTACCGATATTTCACGCGAGAGAACGATGATAAGTTGAGTTTCACGATTTCCTCGACAACAGATGTTGCTACAGTTCAAAAGCCTCACATTCTAAGCGAAATTCACCAATTTTAAGTTAGAAGCTCGGAACATGAAGCTGTAGCAATAGCCCACGCGAGAGACCTGTGAAAGTTGTGTTTGACAATTTCCTCGTCAACGGCTGTTGCTACAGTACAAAAGCCTCACATTCTAAGCTAAATTCACCATTTTTAAGCTAGAAGCCTGAATAATGCAGCTGTAACGATATCTCATGCGAAAGAACGGTGAAAGTTGTGTTTGACAATTTCCTCGTCAACGACTGTTGCTAGAGCACAAATGCCTCACATTCTATGCTAAATTCACCAATTTTAAGCTAGAAGCTCAGAAAATGAAGCTGTAGCGACATACCACTCGAGAGAACGGTGAAAACTTGAGTTTGCCGATTTCCTCGACAACGGCTGTTGCTAGAGCTCAAAAGCAACAAATTCTAAACTAAACTCACCAATCAGAAGCTAAAAGCCAGGAAAATGCAGCCGTAGCGATATCACACGCGAGAGAACGGTGAAAGTTGAGATTGACGATTTCCTCGAGAACGGCTGTTGCTAGAGCACAAATGCCTCACATTTTACGCTAAAATCACCAATTTGAAGCTACAAGCTAAGAAAATGCAGCTGTAACTACATCTCACGCGAGTGAATGGTGAAAGTTGAGTTTCACTATTTCCTCGACAACAGATGTTGCTACAGTACAAAAGCCTCACATTCTAAGCTATATTCACCAATTTGAAACTAGAAGCTCGGAAAATGAAGCTGTAGCGATATCCCACACGAGAGAACGGTGAAAAGTTGAGTTTGACGATTCCCTCGACAACAGCTGTTGCTAGAGCACAAAAGCCTCACATTCTAAGCTAAATTCATCAATTTGAAGCTAAAAGCTAGGAACTGAAGCTGTAGCGATATCTCATGCGGGAGAACGGTGAGAACCTGATTTTCACGATTACTTCGACAACAGACGTCGCTACAGTACAAAAGCCTCACATTCTAAGCTAAATTCACCAACTTGAAACTAGAAGCTCGGAAAATGAAGCTGTAGCGATATCCCACACGAGAGAACGGTGAAAACTTGAGTTTGACGATTTCCTCGACAACGGCTGTTGCTAGAGCACAAATGCCTCACATTCTACGCTAATATCACCAATTTGAAGCTAAAAGCTAGGAAAATGCAGCTGTAACGATATCTCACGCGAGAGAACGGTGAAAGTTGAGTTTGACGATTTCCTCCACAACGGTTGTTGCTACAGTACAAAAGCCTCACATTCTAAGCTAGATTCACCAATTTTAAGCTAGAAGCTCAGAAAATGAATTTGTAGCGATATCCCACGCGAGAGAACGGTGAAAAGTTGAGTTTGACGATTCCCTCGACAACAGCTGTTGCTAGAGCACAAAAGCCTCACATTCTAAGCTAAATTCATCAATTTGAAGCTAAAAGCTAGGAACTGAAGCTGTAGCGATATCTCATGCGGGAGAACGGTGAGAACCTGATTTTCACGATTACTTCGACAACAGACGTCGCTACAGTACAAAAGCCTCACATTCTAAGCTAAATTCACCAACTTGAAACTAGAAGCTCGGAAAATGAAGCTGTAGCGATATCCCACACGAGAGAACGGTGAAAACTTGAGTTTGACGATTTCCTCGACAACGGCTGTTGCTAGAGCACAAATGCCTCACATTCTATGCTAAATTCACCAATTGTAAGCTAAAAGCTAGGAACTGAAGCTGTAGCGATATCTCACGCGAGAGAACGATGATAAGTTGAGTTTCTCGATTTCCTCGACAACAGATGTTGCTACAGTACAAACGCCTCACATTCTAAGCTAAATTCACCAATTTGAAGCTAAAAGCTAGGAACTGAAGCTGTAGCGATACCTCACGCGGGAGAACGGTGCGAACCTGATTTTCACGGTTACCTCGACAACAGACGTCGCTAAAGTACAAAAGCTTCACATTCAAAGCTAAGTTCACCAATTTTAAGCTAGAAGCTCGGAAAATGAAGCTGTAGCGATATCCCACACGAGAGAACGGTGAAAGTTCAGATTGACGATATCCTCGAGAACGGCCGTTGCTAGAACACAAATGCCTCACATTCTACGCTAAAATCACCAATTTGAAGCTAAAAGCAAGGAGAATGCAGCTGTAACGATATCTCACCTGAGAAAACGGTGAAAGTTGAGTTTGACGATTACCTCGACAACGGCTGTTGCTAGAGCACAAATGCCTTACATTCTACGCTAAATTCACCAATTTGAAGCTAAAAGCTAGGAAAATGCAGCTGTAACGATATCTCACCTCAGAGAACGGTGAAAGTTGAGTGTGACGATTTCTTCGACAACGGCTGTTGCTAGAGCACAAAAGCAACAAATTCTAAACTAAACTCACCAATCAGAAGCTAAAAGCCAGGAAAATGCAGCCGTAGCGATATCACACGCGAGAGAACGGTGAAAGTTGAGATTGACGATTTCCTCGAGAACGGCTGTTGCTAGAGCACAAATGCCTCACATTTTACGCTAAAATCACCAATTTGAAACTGAAAGCTAGGAAAATGCAGCTGTAACGATATCTCATGCGAGAGAACGGTGAAAGTTGAGTTTGACGATTTCCTCGACAACGGCTGTTGCTAGAGCACAAATGCCTCACATTCTATGCTAAATTCACCAATTGTAAGCTAAAAGCTAGGAACTGAAGCTGTAGCGATATCTCACGCGAGAGAACGGTGAAAGTTGAGTTTGACGATTTCCTCGACAACAGATGTTGCTACAGTACAAAAGCCTCACATTCTAAGCTAGATTCACCAATTTTAAGCTAGATGCTCGGAAAATGAAGCTGTAGCGATAGCCCACGCGAGAGAACTGGGAAAGTTGAGTTTGACAATTTCCTCGTCAACGGCTGTTGCTAGAACACAAATGCCTCACATTCTAACCTAAATTCACCATTTTTAAGCTAGAAGCCTGAATAATGCAGCTGTAACGATATCTCATGCGAGAGAACGGTGAAAGTTGAGTTTGACGATTTCCTCGACAACGGCTGTTGCTAGAGCACAAATGCCTCACATTCTATGCTAAATTCACCAATTGTAAGCTAAAAGCTAGGAACTGAAGCTGTAGCGATATCTCACGCGAGAGAACGATGATAAGTTGAGTTTCTCGATTTCCTCGACAACAGATGTTGCTACAGTACAAACGCCTCACATTCTAAGCTAAATTCACCAATTTGAAGCTAGAAGCTCGGAAAATGAAGCTGTAGCGATATCCCACACGAGAGAACGGTGAAACTTCAGATTGACGATATCCTCGAGAACGGCCGTTGCTAGAACACAAATGCCTCACATTCTAAGCTAAATTCACCAATTTTAAGCTAGAAGCTCGGAACATGAAGCTGTAACAATAGCCCACGCGAGAGAACTGTGAAAGTTGAGTGTGACGATTTCTTCGACAACAGCTGTTGCTAGAGCACAAAAGCCACAAATTCTAAACTAAACTCACCAATCAGAAGCTAAAAGCCAGGAAAATGCAGCCGTAGCGATATCTCACCTGAGAGAACGGTGAAAGTTGAGTGTGACGATTTCTTCGACAACGGCTGTTGCTAGAGCACAAAAGCCACAAATTCTAAACTAAACTCACCAATCAGAAGCTAAAAGCCAGGAAAATGCAGCCGTAGCGATATCACACGCGAGAGAACGGTGAAAGTTGAGATTGACGATTTCCTCGAGAACGGCTGTTGCTAGAGCACAAATGCCTCACATTCTACGCTAAAATCACCAATTTGAAGCTAAAAGCTAGGAAAATGCAGCTGTAACGATATCACACCTGAGAGAACGGTGGAAGTTGAGTGTGACGATTTCTTCGACAACGGCTGTTTCTAGAGCACAAAAGCAACAAATTCTAAACTAAATTCACCAATTTGAAACTAAAAGCTGGGAAAATGCAGCTGTAACGATATCTCACGCGAGAGAACGGTGAAAGTTGAGTTTGACGATTTCCTCGACAACAGATGTTGCTACAGTACAAAAGCCTCACATTCTAAGCTAAATTCACCAATTTGAAGCTAAAATCTAGGAACTGAAGCTGTAGCGATATCTCACGCGGGAGAACGGCGAGAACCTGATTTTCACGGTTACCTCGACAACAGACGTCGCTACAGTACAAAAGCTTCACATTCTAAGCTAGATTCACCAATTTTAAGCTGGAAGCTCGGAAAAAGAAGCTGTAGCAATAGCCCACGCGAGAGAACTGTGAAAGTTGAGTTCGACAATTTCCTCGTCAACGGCTGTTGTTGCTAGAGCACAAATGCCTCACATTCTACGCTAAAATCACCAATTTGAAGCTAAAAGCTAGGAACTGAAGCTGTAGCGATATCTCACGCGGGAGAACGGCGAGAACCTGATTTTCACGATTACCTCGACAACAGACGTCGCTACAGTACAAAAGCCTCACATTCTTAGCTAAATTCACCATTTTGAAGCTAAAAGCTAGGAAATGAAGCTGTACCGATATCTCACGCGAGAGAACGATGATAGGTTGAGTTTCACGATTTCCTCGACAACAGATGTTGCTACAGTACAAGAGCCTCACATTCTGAGCTAAATTCACCAATTTGAAGCTAAAAGCTAGGAACTGAAGCTGTAGCGATATCTCACGCGGGAGAACGGCGAGAACCTGATTTTCACGATTACCTCGACAACAGACGTCGCTACAGTACAAAAGCTTCACATTCTAAGCTAGATTCACCAATTTTAAGCTAGAAGCTCGGAAAAAGAAGCTGTAGCAATAGCCCACGCGAGAGAACTGTGAAAGTTGAGTTTGACAATTTCATCGTCAACGGCTGTTGCTAGAGCACAGATGCCTCACATTCTAAACTAAATTCACCGTTTTTAAGCTAGAAGCCTGATAAATGCAGCTCTAACGATATCTCATGCGAGAGAACGGTGAAAGTTGAGTTTCACGATTTCCTCGACAACAGATGTGGCTACAGTACAAAAACTTCATATTCTAAGCTAAATTCACCAATTTTAAGCTAGAAGCTCGGAACATGAAGCTGTAGCAATAGCCCACGCGAGAAAACTGTGAAAGTTGTGTTTGACAATTTCCTCGTCAACGGCTGTTGCTAGAGCACAAATGCCTCACATTCTACGCTAAAATCACCAATTTGAAGCTACAAGCTAGGAAAATGCAGCTGTAACTACATCTCACGCGAGAGAATGGTGAAAGTTGAGTTTCACTATTTCCTCGACAACAGATGTTGCTACAGTACAAAAGCCTCACATTCTAAGCTATATTCACCAATTTGAAACTAGAAGCTCGGAAAATGAAGCTGTAGCGATATCCCACACGAGAGAACGGTGAAAACTTGAGTTTGACGATTTCCTCGACAACGGCTGTTGCTAGAGCACAAATGCCTCACATTCTACGCTAAAATCACCAATTTGAAGCTACAAGCTAGGAAAATGCAGCTGTAACTCCATCTCACGCGAGAGAATGGTGAAAGTTGAGTTTCACTATTTCCTCGACAACAGATGTTGCTACAGTACAAAAGCCTCACATTCTAAGCTATATTCACCAATTTGAAACTAGAAGCTCGGAAAATGAAGCTGTAGCGATATCCCACACGAGAGAACGGTGAAAACTTGAGTTTGACGATTTCCTCGACAACGGCTGTTGCTAGAGCACAAATGCCTTACATTCTACGCTAATATCACCAATTTGAAGCTAAAAGCTAGGAAAATGCAGCTGTAACGATATCTCACGCGAGAGAACGGTGATAAGTTGAGTTTTACGATTTCCTTGACAACAGATGTTGCTACAGTACAAAAGCCTCACATTCTAAGCTAGATTCACCAATTTTAAGCTAGATGCTCGGAAAATGAAGCTGCAGCGATAGCCCACGCGAGAGAACGGTGAAAGTTGAGTTTCACGATTTCCTCGACAACAGATGTTGCTACAGTACAAATGCCTCACATTCTAAGCTGAATTCACCAATTTGAAGCTAAAAGCCAGGAAAATGCAACTGTAGCGGTATCTTTTTTTTTTTTTTTTTTTTTTTCGTGGGGAAATGCTTTACGCATACCCTCGCCTCCCGGGGCCGAGGACGAGGGTTATGTGGGACTCTCCCGGCGCTAATGCGCCGGGTCTACCCACTAAAACCCCACGGTGGCCGTCTCGGTGCTTGTGTGAAGGGTGCCCAGGTTTCGCCAGCGGCATATCATCCGGGCACCCTTTGCACCCGACCCACCCCGCTTGACTGGGGCGGGCTTTCTTCGTGGCACCCCCTTTGAATGGGGGTGCCAACACCTTCTCCTCGGGTAAGGTGCCGACCACAGACACCCCACCCGACTCCTCGATGGCGGGCCGGGACGCGGGGGTCCCCACCCGCGCCCGACCCATATTGCCTCCCATCTTCCTCCCCCGCACAACAGGCGCGGGGAAGGGAACTAGTAGATATACTATGCCGATTCTGGACCAAATCGCTGACTCAGCAGTATCAAATTACACCGACGCAGCAATTCGTGGAAGAGCACGATGCAAAACTGCTGACTGTCAGCACATTTTTGCCCCCCCACCCTCTAATTCGTGGAAGAGCACGATGCAAAACTGCTGACTGTCAGCACATTTTTGCCCCCCACCCCCTGATTCGTGGAAGAGCACGACGCAAAACTGCTGACGTTCAAGGTCAGTCGAATGACGCAATCCCGAATTCATGGAAGAGCACGATGCAAAACTGCTGACTCGGCGTCATACCATCGCCCCCCCCCCCCCCCCGATTCGTGGAAGAGCCGCGTTCAAGGTTAGTCAGATCGAATATCTCCAAGAGCACGATGCAAAACTGCTGACTCGGCGTCATCCCCCCCCCCCCTCATCTAGCATTTTTCCAAGAGCACGTGTGCAGCTGACGTTCAAGGTCGAATTCCTGGAAGAGTACGACGTTGCGGTGTAGAATTTCATGCACCCCACCCCAGAATTCCTGTTGCGCAGTTGGAGACGATGCAGCGACCAAATTCCAAAACGATGCAAAAAAATGCTAGCGAGGTGGTGTAGCCGCCGCCGCCGCCGCCGCCGCCCCTCGTCTAGAATTTGTCCAAGAGCACGATGCAAAACTGCTGACTCGGCGTCATCCTACAGCCGCGGATCATTTTTTCTCTCTTTTCCTCCAAATCTACCGCAATAGTTGACGCTCGTCCAACTGATCGACCATTTGGAAAAAAACGTTCAAGGTCAGTCAGATGATGCAATCTCGAATTCTACGACCGAAAACTGCTGACTCGACGTCATATCATCGCCTCCCCCACCCCCTGATTCGTGGAAGAGCACGTTGCAACGCGTTCAAGGTTAGTCATATCTCTAAGAGTACCCCCTCCCCTTCATAGCAGGATTTTCAAACGGGCACGAGCCTGCACAATGACTCATCGCCGTATAAAGTTACAACCGCGGATCATTTTCAAAATGCTGACTCGGCGTCATATCAATCCTTCTAGAACGTTCTAGAATGTTCCAGAAGCTTCTATAGAATTCGTCCAAGAGTACCCCCTCCCCTTCATAGCAGGATTTTCAAACTGGCACGAGCCTGCACAATGAATCATCGTCGTATAAAGTTACAACCGCGTGCAGCTAACGTTCAAGGTCATTCAGATGATGCAATCTCGAATTCTACGATGCAAAACTGCTGACTCGGCGTCATATCAATCCTTCTAGAACGTTCTAGAATGTTCCAGAAGCTTCTATAGAATTCGTCCAAGAGTACCCCCTTCCCCTTCATAGCAGGATTTTCAAACTGGCACGAGCCTGCACAATTACTCATCGTCGTATAAAGTAACAACCGCGGATCATTTTTCTCTCTTTTCCTCCAAATCTATCGCCATAGTTGACGCTCGTCCAACAGATCGGCCATTTTGAAAAAATCTGCAAGCTAGCAGTTTTGCCCCACCAGTAACAGGTTCAAGCATTATAAAAGCCAATGATTTGCTCACAGACGAGCACAAGAAACGGAGCAAGAAATTTGAAAGGGTGCTCTGTAAAGTGTCGTTAGAATTGTGAAAAATGTATTCTCAAGTTACGGAAGAATTCTCCTGCAAGAGGAAATATCCATATTCGGTGCGAGAAGAAGAAGAGGAGGAGGACAGAAAACGCTTTGCCGAAATGCGAAAAGCGCGTGATGAAAAGTAAGTGCTTGAAGTATATTTACTTTGGACATGTTCAAATATATTCAATCAACTTATGTATGGAGAATGATAGGCAGAAATATTAATTTTCAATTCATTATTTGTTCTAGAACCAGACTGCAACGTTCGATTAGAATTTTGGGTCGAACGTATCCGCTGACAGATTCCTGCACAAAGTTCCTTGATATTGGTATAAATATCCGCGAGAACAATTTCGATGTGCAACTGATTTTATCCGATAACCGCAACAACAACCTGGAATTGTGCATAACAACGTGGTCCGCAATTGTAGCCGACGGAGACAACATATGCAGTTTCTTCGACGAGTCAACAAACACGCGCGACGACATTCATTTTGAAGATTTAAGTATCGGATTTGGGAAATTATACGACGGAAAAATAATTAAGTTTTACAAAGGAGATACATATATATCAATAATGCGAAACACGTTTAAAAAAATGTTATGTTTAAATGATTGCATAATCGAACTGCATAAATTATTATACGATAAATTGTATTCAGTCGAACGAAAGTTTGAAGACTATGTGACGTTAGTTCGTAGATACAAGGGAGTTAAAATGATCCCGGAAGTTACTAAATACATCAAAGAAAGCGACGTTTATGATCCCAAATCTATTATCGACTGTGAATTAGTAGCTTTAGGTATTCATATAATCATAATCGCATCGACCCAATTGCCATGTCATCAATTCAAAGATTATTAATAAAATGATTTGCCTTAATAAACTATAATATCAATTCATTGAATTTTTTCATTCGTTACAATTCTCTCTACCTACTTTCCTTATACGTTAAACGCCCCAATCCGTTGAACGCACGTTGGTTTTTGGAAAATCATTTCCCTCTCGAAGGTACATATATCCGGTTACATTCAAAAATCTCAGCAGTATTTCAAACAAGCACGAGCATGCACAATGACTCATCACCGCATAAGGTTCCATCTCGACCGATGCGCCATCACAAATTTTTGCAATCTTAATTCTACTACCATGCATAATACTATGGTGTTGAAAGTGCAGTATCAAATTTCATTTTATTCCCCCCCATCTTAGCTGACAAATTTTATACTTGTGCGAGGTCTGCTTACCAGAGATAGATCATTGTGGCCATACGTCGTAAAGCGAGCAACATCTCATTCTTAGCGCTTCATTGTGGCCATACGCCGTTAAGCGAGCAACATCTCATTCTTAGCGCTCTTTGTACAAGTAAGAGATATGGAGGCGGTCTTATTGCAAGAACTTCAACGTACGGTTGAACTCTTAACGCAAAGCGCTGCCAATATTAATAATACCGATGCTCGCGATGCATGGTTGTCGCAATGCAATTCGTGTATCCAATTAATCGTGGATCGATTACAAGTTGGGCAGGATTTGACGATTGGAGCGCGAATTTCTTTGACAGATAAGATTGCAAAACTGAAGTCACTAAGAGCGGTTTTGCCAGGATCTGTGAAATCGGGTGAAGGTTATGGAACAATCGACCAATCACACGCATCATCGCTTATTTGGGAGAACGTGGAAACAGCTTTTGCAAGCCGAGTAACCACGGGAATTGTGATTAACAGTGAACATATCGATCCGCGACAGTTTCTGGAAGATGCTAAGACAATAGTATTTGAACAGATAAATGAAGTGTTTAAAAAATATACGTGTATAAAAGTGAATGCAGTGTTCTACGGAGACTTCGTCGTGAACGACCGGAGTGACGTGAAGAGCTTCAGCGTTAAAAACAAACAATTATGGTCAACATCAGACTTGAACGAGTGGTACGACAATTCCGTGCTAAATCCAGTTTTGACCTCGCTAGAAGAATTTCAGGAACGCGACAGTGGATGGGCTTTATCAAGAATAGTACATTTGATGGTTAACATCAACAAATGCAATCCAATGCATGCTGGTTGTTACCTCGATTTGCCACCAATCATCAAGGTTAAAAAGGCTGTGGTAAATGTGGTTGCCAACGACAACGCCTGTTTTGCCAGATCAGTAGTGGCTGCATTATATCCAGCAGATAATCACGTTAACCGAGCGTCGTCGTATCCCCCATATAACAGGGTTTTAAATTTGGAAGGAATCGCATTTCCCGTAACGCTCAATCAAGTGCCTACATTCGAACATCAAAACGACGTTTCGATAAACGTCTACTGCTGGGACGCGGATTCGAAGAGATGTACTCCACTGCGACTCACGACCAATAAAAGATCTCGTCACGTTAATTTGTTAATGTTCAACACCACCACGCAGAATGCATATCACTTTGCATGGATCAAGAATCTATCTCGACTCGTCTCAAATCAGCTCAGTAAGAACGGACATAAAACTCACATATGCGACAGGTATGTATTATATCAGCACCACATTTCAGTATACATATGCGCACATTTTTATATTAATGATTCGTCTTTTTTCATATACAGATGTCTTCATTATTTTATTACCGAAGAGAAGTTACAGCGCCACACTAAGGATTGCATGGACCTCAATGATTGTGCCATCATTTTACCATCAAGCGAGAATAATCTGTTAAAATTTGACAATGTTCATCATCGCGAGAGACATCCATTCATCGTGTACGCGGACTTTGAATGTATGCTGGGAAGGATAAATGCGAATGAGATCGCTCACGAACACCACAACCGTGCCTATCAGCAGCACGAGGCATACAGCGTAGGATATTATTTTCATTGTGCGTATGACTCGTCAATGTGCAAATATGGTATGTATCGCGGTTCGGATTGCGCTATGTGGTTCGTACGAGAACTCGAAAATCTTGTTGAGAAATTAGCACCGATATTCAATAATATTGTGCCAATGAATGTCCTGACAAGTGTCGAAGTGGAAATTTATAAGAGAGCAACGCATTGTCATATTTGTGGGAAACCGTTCGACATCGGCGAAACAAAGGTGCGCGACCATTGCCATTTTACGGGTCGTTATCGCGGTCCAGCCCATCAGGCGTGCAACTTAAATTACAAGAATACGCATTTCGTTCCAGTAGTTTTTCATAATTTAACGGGATACGATGCACATTTTATTATCAAAGAACTGGCAACCGCGTTTGACGGAACGACCTCAGTATTACCGATTACAAAAGAAAAATACATCTCCTTCATCAAAACAGTCCAATCTTCCAAAATTAAACTTCGATTTATAGATTCGTTTAAATTTCTAAACTCATCTTTGGATAAATTAAGTTCATATATGAGGAAAGATCACATGACGATTTTACGATCGCAATTTAATTATTTGGACGATGGAAAATTTGATCTGCTGACACGGAAGGGTGTATTTCCCTATGACTATATTGACAACTGTGAAAAATTGGATGAGACTGCATTACCGACACGCGACAAATTTTACAATCAGTTGAACGACTGTAATGTGTCGGAAGAGGATTACGATCACGCGGCGAAGGTGTGGCGCAATTTTAACATTACTACGCTCGGCGAGTACAGTGATTTATATTTAAAAACTGACGTTTTATTGCTCGCCGACATTTTTGAAAATTTTCGTAACAGTTGTTTGCAAAGTTACGGGCTGGACCCCGCCTATTATTATACATTGCCGGGCTTCACGTGGGATGCGATGTTAAAGTATACTCGTATAGAGTTAGAATTATTAACAGATATCGATATGCTTCTTTTCGTAGAGCGTGGCATCCGCGGCGGTTTGAGTCAATGTTCCCACAGATATGCAAAGGCCAATAATAAATACATGGATTCATACAATGCAGAAGAACCGTCGCGATATTTGATATATTTCGACGTTAATAATTTGTACGGGTGGGCAATGTCGCAGTATCTACCTTACGGCGAATTTACGTGGTTGGACGATAATGAAATCGAAAATTTCGACGTTCGCGCAATATCTCAAACTTCGGACGATGGATACATTTTGGAAGTCGATTTGGAGTATCCAACAGAGTTGCACGACAGACATGCCGATTTACCGTTTTGTCCAACGCGCGAAAAACCTCCCGCAGCGAAACACGAGAAACTACTCGCTACGGTGCAGGCTAAGACCCGTTACGTCATTCACTATGGCAATCTACAACAATGCATAAGACACGGTTTAAAACTCACCAAAGTCCATCGAATCTTGCGATTTAAGCAATCTCCATGGCTTCAAAAGTACATTGATCTAAATACGCGGCTTCGAACTGCAGCCACCAATGATTTTGAAAAAAATTTATTTAAATTAATGAATAATGCTGTTTTCGGTAAAACCATGGAGAACGTTCGAAAGCACGTTGATGTCAAGTTAGTGACGAAATGGGAAGGTAGATACGGTGCAGAGGCTCTCATTGCAAAACCAAATTTCCATAGCAGATCTATTTTTACGGAAAACTTAGTTGCGATAGAATTACGAAAATTGGAAATCATATTTAAGAAGCCCATTTATGTTGGTATGTGTATTCTGGATATATCGAAAACATGTTTGTATGAATTCCATCACAATTATATTTGGCCCGAATTTAAAGAGCGTTGCAAGATAATGTACACCGACACGGACAGCCTCATTTACGAACTCGAGTGCGACGACATATATGACGTAATGAAACGCGATATACATCGGTTTGACACGAGCGACTACGACGATGACAATGTATACGGTATGCCAAGAGCGAATAAGAAAGTGCCAGGATTAATGAAAGATGAGAATAACGGACGCATAATGACTGAGTTTGTAGGACTTCGGTCGAAGATGTATGCTTTGCGCGTAGATGGTAGGAAAGACACGAAAAAAGTAAAAGGTGTCAAACATAATGTAATTAGCAAATCTATCTGCTTCGATGATTATGTCCACTGCTTGCACGAGCAAATGGAAATGTATCGCGAACAAAGGTGCATTCGCTCGAAATTACACAATGTATACTCCATATCGGAAAAGAAAAAGGTTCTTAGTCCGTATGACGACAAGCGTTATATCGAAGCGGAATCCACAGGAACATTGCCCTGGGGGCATTACAAAATTAATAAATAATCCTACAGACTCTGTTATTATGCGTCCAGTGCATGTGAATGAGTATTATCGTACCACCAAAGCAAATGAAAAAATTATCTTTGTAAAATATTTTTATTACGTACAATTATAAAACATTATCCGAGCTTATCCATGAATTATGCGACGAATCAAACCCCAACCATTTGACGAAACATTTATTTCCCTTTCTTTTTAAAACTTTTTCTACTAAATAAACATCGGGATTCTTTACTTTTTGTAGCTCGCAATCGTAAAATCCGCCGGTAAGAGGACGATTTTGCATATCTTGCAAGAGATACGTTACAGGATTGGTTCGCTGGATTTTAATAATTGTGAAAATTTCGGTCGTCCAGTTCGGCGTATAACCCTTTGCGAAGAGAGTCTTATGTTTGCTAACTCGCACGTAATCGCCGATCTTGAACTTTCCCGGAGCTGCGATCTTCACGTTGGAATATACGGACGATAAGAGCGCGTCAGCGTGTTTCGGTGTCACGTCCACGGGGCGCATCCCGGTGGTGCGATGTTTTCTACGATTGTAATCGGAGACCAGTGTCGATAAAATAGTCGTCCATTTGTAGGTTCCATTCAGCGTAAAACTTTGCCACATTTTGTTTTTCAAGGTTCTGTTCCAACGTTCCACTATGGACGCTTTCATTACGCTGTACGTAGAGTAATGATTTATATCGTATTTTTTCATAAGATTTTGAAATTCCGCATTATAAAATTCCGTTCCCTTATCCGTTTGAAGATTCCTCGGTTTTCTTCCATCCTTTAAAATGCGGAGAAAAGCATTGGCAACCTCTTTCCCATTTTTCGTTTTCAACGCTACTCCCCATGCGTATTTAGATAAGACATCGATGACGGTGAGTATGTAGTTGTGACCACTGTTGACTCGCGCATACAGCTGCATATCTACGAGATCCGCTTGCCAGAGATCGTCGTAACCACGTACGATGACTCGTCTCCGTATAAAGTTACGTCTCGCCGGCGCGTGTAGCTCCTTCACCAGCTGTCTCTTTTCATCCGTAATTTGGCCGCTCTTTTCTTCCTTCTTCATTTCCGTAGATTAACGTCGAGCTCTGCAGACGCGTCAATTTATAATCAACCCAGCTTCGCGAAGTTCTTCGATTATGGAAACAATTTCGTTGTCGTGTCCCGTATGTCCCGCGGATTTCGATGATAGGAGAAGGCGCAATCTGTCGACGAGCTCGTTCGGCTCATTCCAATGCACATAGTCCACTGCGTTGTCGTTAACCACTTTATCAAGCGGTACCAACCTACCTCCCGATCGTTTGCTCTTAAACGAAGAGATGATAGATTTATACTTGTAACCTTTGTTACTTTTTACTGGTCCCGCCGCCAGATGGTTGCGCCTATGAGCATTCGTCGATCTTAATATGTCCGCGTACTTGCGTAAGTCTGCTTCGTTGTACAAAGTGTCGTCGGGCATTCTCATAAACAACAATTCGTACAAGCCATTTGTTCCCTTGTACCTAGTCCCGTTTATTAGCACATCATCGTTTTTATTTACGTCAAAAACGGCATTACCCAGCATTAGTGTGTTATTTTTTAGGTATATCCCGTAGACATCGTCTATTTTTTTCTCACTATCGGTAAAGAGCAAACGAATATATTTCGCCGCCAAGGGTCCTAGATTATTAGCGAAGTGACTACGCATGCTATCGTTATGCGTGTTCCAAAATTGTTGCATAGAAACATCGCTGTCTTCGTCAGTGTCACCATACGTTTCAGTCGCACCCATCGGCGCTTCATTATGGACATTGGAATAAGCGCGTTCTCTCTGTACGTGTTCTATCTGCTGATCTGAAGAAGTGCCAGGGTCGGAGAAAAGGCGAGTTCTTATAGTTTGCGAGCTTTGAGGATTAAGAAGATTTGGAGTTGGCGTCGAAGCTTGAAAATCACATTTTGCTTGCGGTTCTTCGATCTTCGCGGATGGCACCGCCGATTCCGCCGCGACTCGATGAGATGTATTTTCCATAATTCGTTGTAAGGGCTCTATCACGGGCTTTAGGCGTTTCTCCGTTATTCGTTCATCGTCGATGCCTTCCGACTTGAGAGCTCTACGTTTCTTACGAATAATATCGCTCGTTTCAGCTATAGCTTGTGCAATTTTACTCGCTTCCCTAATATCACTCATTTTCGATACTTGCATCTGCGGTGAGGCCTGCACTCAAAGCGTTCCGTCAAAGGACTGAGTCGTTTAGAAAATTACAAACTCGTTAAATCCTCTTCTGTAACGGCCATGTCTCATTGAGCTGTCCTTGTCGATTAGTACGAAACCGTATTTGACCTGCCAACAGCGCGCGCACAATTCGCAAAAATGAGCATACGACATATCCGTATTTACATGATCGTTGTAAATGTGCCTTAAATTCGTGCCATCCTGCTTGAATACAATTAGAACGTTGGCATTGTCGCGAATTAATTGTTTTGGTATTCGCGTGTAAGTTTGACAGAGATAGAAACAGTCCACGCGCGAGTGCCTACCCATAGCGAAATATTCTCTTATCACGTTCTGTTTGTCGCATGCAACGTCATCAAATATAAACACCGAATCCGGCAACGCTTCGTTTGGAGGCACGACGTCGATGTTATTTGAAAATGGAAAGTATCCGATTTCGGGAACATTAGCCAAGACTTTTTCGAGATATTTGTACTTTGGTTGTTGCAATGATTTTGAGTAGACGTATACGTTATCAAACTTTACGCCGTTCGGACTCTCGATCAGACTAATCACGACATTCGTTTTCCCGCAATTCGACGGCCCGCATATTATGCAGCGTATCGTATTCGGCAAGAGAGGCCCGTGTCGTTGACGTATATCCGCGCGCATCGATCTAGCGTCTAAGTTGCGAACGCGAATAGACCAGGGCTGCTTTGCGAAACGCATATCGCCGATGGAATGACAATTACGTTCGAGGAATCGCCTTATAAGTTCTACACGGTAGTCACTCAAAGAGAGAGAGATTGCAAAAGGTTGAA
Source organism: Tiphia femorata (assembly GCA_944319695.1). NCBI lineage: Eukaryota > Metazoa > Arthropoda > Insecta > Hymenoptera > Tiphiidae > Tiphia > Tiphia femorata. The sequence goes on from CALUEP010000001.1 coordinate 150,458, forward strand.
CAGTGGATGTGCTTATCGAATTTATATTGTTCATGGGGAGGAGAGGGGTCATGAAAAGAAGAAGTTAAACAATAAATATATATTTATTTGAAAAGAATACAAAAGGCAGATATCATTCCAAGTGAATCGTTCGATTTTGGCTTTTTTCCGCGACACACGCTCATTTCGACACATCCGATGCATCGTCGCTCTCGCAATCTTCTTCCGCTCGATCTATCCTTCTCTGGATACATTCGTGACACTTATTTTTCGGGGGTGGAGGACCATCGATGTGTATACGATCCCCTGGCCTGTTATAGTGTTCTAGGCACCGCTGATGTCTCACGCTACTGCGGGGATATTACTAACTGCTGCTGTTGCACTTTCTCGTTTTCTTTCCGCATCAATCGAACATCGTGTCGCTTAAGAGAGTTTGCGTACTACGTTGGTCAATGGATTATATTCCACGATGCGATCGTGTATGATTAGACAATAAGCGCTAGTTCTTTCGGGCACGTTGTCGGCGCATTCAAAATCGATTCTTACATCGACTGTAGCGCTTTTGATCGATTCAATCTGCCGCGAACAATCAATAACGACGAACGGGCCATAGATGAAAAATTGTAATTTATCATACGCAGGTTCATCATCGCCGCTGCAGTCAGTCGCACCGTAATACGATTTTTTAAATTTCGCATACATATCGTACAGGACGGAGTATCTATTTTTGTCAAAATCAAGATTTAAATTATCGTACGGATACGATTCCGAATTTAAAAATAGGCGAAAATTAGTGAGTTTGCAGTTGTCAAATTTGCAGATACGCTTAGTCAGTTTGTTTTTTCTATCCGTTTGTAAGGCAAATATCACGTATCGTGGCTTCTCCAATTGCGTTGTCGCCTTAATGCTCCATGTATGATTAGTGGTCGTTTGTAACATTGGATACTCGTATAAGTCCCAGGAACGGTAACTCATAGTTACGGGCGTACCGTTCTCAAGGACGCGTAGCAACGAAAGTTTGTGTCTTTCTTCCAGGGTGACGTGTGGGACCCTCCACTGTACCTTGTGTAATTGCAAACTGTAAGTTGCACCATCTGTTCCAAAAACAGCGTTTTTATCGTCTCGCGATCGAATCAGAATCAATTCGTGATGCGCATTGATCACTATGCGTTTGTAATCTTCGCAGAAACCCAGTAGCATTTTCAGAGGCAGGCAAAAGTCAAAGTAGCCTGTTACATTACGCGTCTCTATCCAACCAGCGTTCTCGAGTATTGTTGATTTTCCCTTTGACAGTGATATTCCATTCTTCAACGTAGTTGTTGTTCCGACGTTTTTGCATCGATCAATCTCCACGCCATTTAATTCATATCGGATTTCATCAAACATAAATGCTATGCAATTCCTTTCAAGTTCGACTTTTGCATCTGCGGCATTTCCATCGTTGAGACTGAGTTTTCCTTCGACGTAAAGGTAACTTTCGCTAGGAAGCGTGTACAAATCTTGTTGTTGGATCGGAATCCGTATTTCATCATTATTCCCCAATGTCGTATTAGCGTAGGGGCTATAACTGTGTAATTCAATCTTTGTAATTCGATCGTCGGAGATCGGCAAACTACCAACGTTCAAGGGATCCATCGTTTCCTTTTTTAACTGCAAATCCCAACGATTCTAGAAATTGCACGTTTTCCTTGCGCAAATCTTGCGATGCGTTCCGTTTGGGATCACTATTCCTACTGAATGATTGCAGAAAATTCATATCGTTTAATACACGATTATCTGTACTTTTGCTGTCGTTGCAATTGTTGTTGTAATTGTTGCTGTCGTAAAAGCAGTTGGCGCGTTTGCACTTGCATTTCTCGTTCCACCCATTTCCGAACGTGTTTTTCAATGAAACGTTCCACGGCGCGTTTGACTGTGCTTTCGATGAAGCGTTCGATCGAGCGTTCGATTGGGCGTTCCGACTGTTGATCGTTGTCTCCGTGTACAGCAACATTATGTTGAACAATTTTTGGCATTAATTATTTTTACTTTACAGATCGTTAAATATTCGATGTGTTGTGTATATAACGGTGTTATTTAATACACCGTCTAACATGAAGTCTGACCGTCACCTCTTCTCCTCTGAAGTTTACCAAATTATCGTTTTGATCGGTAATGCGTACGCTAAGGTGATCGATGACTCCTGCGGTGACAGGAAGGTAAATGACGTTTGAAGGACATTCCGAGATCTTATATCCCGGCGGCACGCGCGGCGAAAACTCATGAATCGTGTGAACGCATCGTCCATTGCAGTACGCTCCAGTTGTGACGTTACATTCGATTCTCAGTGCGTTTATTTTCATAATATTTACCGGCATATCCGACACGTGCCATTGTCCGGCTTCTAATACGCGATACGTTGAAAACCCGAGAAGCGGTCCAATATTATTGGGCCTAGTGAAGTCGATAGTATAGTCGCTATAAATTTCGCTCTTCAAAGTGTTGTTATTCGTGCGGAGAATGATTGTCCTCTTTTTGCTCGTTATATTTTCTTGGAAGTATCTATTTATCGCTTCGAGTTCGTAGGAGCCATCTGGAATCGTTATCTCCCCATCGGTGCCAAAATAAAATTTATTGTTTGTCCCGTCGACATTCGGTATTGCGTTGAATGCTTGAAAATCGACGAGTCCGAGTTCATACTTATCATCGTTCAATTCAATGGGTGGAAAATAGTCTGTGCTGAGCACGGAAGTCTTTCCGGTTAACGTTAATGTCAACGACATTTTTATAACTGTGGAACCTTCACTTATCGAGGCAATTTTTATATGTTTTCGATGATAAAACGTAAACAGAGTTGCCCGCACACACTGCTATCGAAACTTTGATACTGCGTATGATTATACAAAACTGTTGCGTCTCTTCCGAAGTAGTTGATTAATTCTAGCGGTGGTTTCAAATTTCCAAAAGAATCGAAGTACTTTACGCGATTACCTCGCTTTACGTACGCTACCCAGTGTGTTCCCGGGCCTGCAAGGCTATCTAAGTTCACAATGCCGCATTCGTTAACGTGCGATTTAGAAGGTAAATCCGTTCGCATAAAAACACCTCGAAACGATGGGACGTTTAATTTTCGCGCCAGGTCGTGTAATTGTACGTTCGTCGTAGCACCCTGCGGAAGCCTTACCGCTTCTCGCGGCGTTTTTTTTTTTTAATTCCGCCTCCACGTTTGTACGGTTTGAGATAAAGTCCGCGTCCTTCCATGATGCGATGGTGGCGTTTCATTTCCTCCAGTGTCTTGCGCGTCGCGGAAGCGTCGTTAACGGTCTTGGCGATACTCGCGGAAGCATCGTTAACGGCCTTGGCGATACTCGCCGCACCACCAGCCACCGTTCCCAACGCCGATAGGCCCGCAAAAATAGGCACTAGTGCTGGAAGAAATCCACCCCGTTTTGCAATCGGTAGTGTGCGTGATTTCTTCTTCTTACTATTTTTTTTCGGTGCCATTTCTGTCTATCGATACTCAACTGCAGCAGCGCATATAAACGAAAATCTTTTGTAATCTGATGCGTAGCCTTTCGCTGATAATTCGAAGATGAAACGTGCACATTGCGCCACTGTGCAAAAAGAAATAAATTTTTTTCCCAAATGCATGTGTTTATATAGAGATGTCGTCCACGCCAAAGTGATTCGAAACACGTGAGAATCCTATTTGGAAGTGTATCGATTGGGCGTTCAACGGATCATTCGAGCGTTCAACGGAACGTTCAATGGATCGTTCGATTGGACGTTCAACGCATCGTTCGATCGGAAAATCCCGTTCTAGCGTCCAACGGAGCGTTCGATCGACCGTTCTAGCGTTCAACGGAGCGTTCGATCGACCGTTCGACCGTTCAACGGAGCGTTCGATCGAGCGTTCTAGCGTTCAACGGAGCGTTCGATCGATCGTTCTAGCGTTCAACGGAGCGTTCTATCGACCGTTCTAGCGTTCAACGGAGCGTTCGATCGACCGTTCTTGCGTTAAACGGAGCGTTCGATCGACCGTTCTAGCGTTCAACGGAGCGTTCGATCGACCGTTCTAGCGTTCAACGGAGCGTTCGATCGACCGTTCTAGCGTTCAACGGAGCGTTCGATCGACCGTTCTAGCGTTCAACGGAGCGTTCGATCGACCGTTCTTGCGTTCAACGGAGCGTTCGATCGACCGTTCTTGCGTTCAACGGAGCGTTCGATCGACCGTTCTTGCGTTCAACGGAGCGTTCGATCGACCGTTCTTGCGTTCAACGGAGCGTTCGATCGACCGTTCTAGCGTTCAACGGAGCGTTCAACGGAGCGTTCGATCGACCGTTCTTGCGTTCGATGGAGCGTTCGATCGACCATTCTAGCGTTCAACGGAGCGTTCGATCGACCGTTCTAGCGTTCAACGGAGCGTTCGATCGACCGTTCTAGCGTTCAACGGAGCGTTCGATCGACCGTTCTAGCGTTCAACGGAGCGATCGATCGAGCGTTCTAGCGTTCAACGGAGCGTTCGATCGATCGTTCTAGCGTTCAACGGAGCGTTCGATCGACCGTTCTAGCGTTCAACGGAGCGTTCGATCGACCGTTCTAGCGTTCAACGGAGCGTTCGATCGACCGTTCTAGCGTTCAACGGAGCGTTCGATCGACCGTTCTTGCGTTAAACGGTGCGTTCGATCGACCGTTCTAGCGTTCAACGGAGCGTTCGATCGACCGTTCTAGCGTTCAACGGAGCGTTCGATCGACCGTTCTAGCGTTCAACGGAGCGTTCGACTGTTCGACAGAGCGTTCGATCGACCGTTCGACAGATAGATTTTTTTCCAAATGGCCGATCTGTTGGACGAGCGTCAACTATGGCGATAGATTTGGAGGAAAAGAGAGAAAAATGATCCGCGGTTGTTACTTTATACGACGATGAGTCATTGTGCAGGCTCGTGCCAGTTTGAAAATCCTGCTATGAAGGGGAAGGGGGTACTCTTGGACGAATTCTATAGAAGCTTCTGGAACATTCTAGAACGTTCTAGAAGGATTGATATGACGCCGAGTCAGCAGTTTTGCATCGTAGAATTCGAGATTGCATCATCTGAATGACCTTGAACGTTAGCTGCACGCGGTTGTAACTTTATACGACGATGATTCATTGTGCAGGCTCGTGCCAGTTTGAAAATCCTGCTATGAAGGGGAGGGGGTACTCTTGGACGAATTCTATAGAAGCTTCTGGAACATTCTAGAACGTTCTAGAAGGATTGATATGACGCCGAGTCAGCATTTTGAAAATGATCCGCGGTTGTAACTTTATACGGCGATGAGTCATTGTGCAGGCTCGTGCCCGTTTGAAAATCCTGCTATGAAGGGGAGGGGGTACTCTTAGAGATATGACTAACCTTGAACGCGTTGCAACGTGCTCTTCCACGAATCAGGGGGTGGGGGAGGCGATGATATGACGTCGAGTCAGCAGTTTTGCGTCGTAGCATTCGAGATTGCATCATCTGACTGACCTTGAACGTTTTTTTCCAAATGGTCGATCAGTTGGACGAGCGTCAACTATTGCGGTAGATTTGGAGGAAAAGAGAGAAAAAATGATCCGCGGCTGTAGGATGACGCCGAGTCAGCAGTTTTGCATCGTGCTCTTGGACAAATTCTAGACGAGGGGCGGCGGCGGCGGCGGCGGCGGCTACACCACCTCGCTAGCATTTTTTTGCATCGTTTTGGAATTTGGTCGCTGCATCGTCTCCAACTGCGCAACAGGAATTCTGGGGTGGGGTGCATGAAATTCTACACCGCAACGTCGTACTCTTCCAGGAATTCGACCTTGAACGTCAGCTGCACACGTGCTCTTGGAAAAATGCTAGATGAGGGGGGGGGGGGGGATGACGCCGAGTCAGCAGTTTTGCATCGTGCTCTTGGAGATATTCGATCTGACTAACCTTGAACGCGGCTCTTCCACGAATCGGGGGGGGGGGGGGGGGGCGATGGTATGACGCCGAGTCAGCAGTTTTGCATCGTGCTCTTCCATGAATTCGGGATTGCGTCATTCGACTGACCTTGAACGTCAGCAGTTTTGCGTCGTGCTCTTCCACGAATCAGGGGGTGGGGGGCAAAAATGTGCTGACAGTCAGCAGTTTTGCATCGTGCTCTTCCACGAATTAGGGGGTGGGGGGGCAAAAATGTGCTGACAGTCAGCAGTTTTGCATCGTGCTCTTCCACGAATTGCTGCGTCGGTGTAATTTGATATGTAATTTGATACTGCTGAGTCAGCGATTTGGTCCAGAATCGGCATAGTATATCTACTGGAACTCCCTTGTAGGGGCCTGACCGGCCCCCCACCGCCGACGGGGAGGAGCAAACTCACTAGCCCCCTAAGTCAGGGGTGATGAGGCTCCTCCCCGCCGACCTCATCCACCGTCACCTCGACCGGCGGTGGGCCTCGGCCTAAGCGTCCGGGCCCGCCGCCTGCTATTGTCCCCTAAATGGGGTCCATCGGCGGGGGGCCTTGAGCGCCCCCCTCGAACTCCTCTCCTTCTTCTTTGCCGGGGCACTCGGCCCCGGCGCACCCTCTCGGCCTCCTCCTTTTTCTGCATCACGGACTCGCAGAAAAAGGAGAAGGCCCGCCACGATTTCTCCCGTCCCAGGATGGCATTAATGACCCCGGGAAGGGAGAGATCGGGCCCAATCTCCCCGACGAGCACCGCCCTTTCTACGGTCCACGCTGGACAACTGTCCAGCGTGTGCTGGGCGGTGTCGTTGGGGTCACCGCAGTGGTGGCAGCCCGACGTTGGCTCCTTTCCGATGCGACGCAGATACGACCCGAAGCAGCCATGCCCGGTAATGATCTGCGTCGCTCGGAAGGACAGCCCGCCCCATGCCCGACCTAGCCATCGGTCGAGCACGGGCAGGACAGCCCCGACGGTACGCTGCCCCGCGACATTCGGGGCAGCGAGTCTCCTCCTCCATTCTGAGATGGAGATCCGCCGGTTGTGGCGTCTTATCCTGGCGCGGTTGGCCTCCGTTACGGGTACCCCCTTATCCCTAAGGGACTTAACCTCCTCGTAAGCCCGGGCATGTTCCCGGGCCACAAGATCAACCGGGGGTACCCCGGCCAATACCGCCGCCGCCTCGTGGGAGATGGTGCGGTAGCCCCTCACCACCCTGATGGCCATGGTCCTCAAGGCCCCGGCCAGGGACGCCCGGGCTTTCGCCGACATGGCCTCGGCCCATACGGGCGCCCCGTACAGGGCTACCGCTCTCACCATGTTGACATAGAGGCGGCGCACCCGACCATCCGGCCCGCCCACGTTGGGGAGAATCCTCACCAACGCGTCCGCGCAAGACTTTGCGCGGCGGGCCGCTCCCGTCAGGTGGCCGTCGAAACGCCACTGGCCGTCCAAGGTCAGCCCCAAATACTTAAGTTGGGGCTGGACCTTAACGCGGACCGCATCCACGACGAGGCTCATGTCCGCCGGTGGCGGCCCCCGGGCCCTCTTAAAGAAGAACAGGGCCTCGGTTTTACTGGCCGCCACCTTGAGGCCTGCGTCGCGGATGGAACCAATCACAGCCGAAGCTGCCACCTCCCCTCTCGCGAGGGATTCCCCCCAGTCCCTTCCCCCGGCTAGAATGAGAGTGTCATCTGCATAGCAAATGACACTGCAGCCGGGAGGGAGGGCAGTGTACAATACCGCGTCGTACCCCAAGTTCCAGAGCAGGGGCCCCAGAACGGACCCCTGGGGCACGCCGCGGTGTACCTCCCCCTCGCGCACGCGACCATTCCTGTCGACGTACGCGAGCCGCCTGTCCCGGAGGTAGTCGCTCACGACGCGCTGGAGGTACAACGGTACCCCAGTGCGCCGGAGCGACTCCCTAATCCTCGGCCAGGGGAGGGTGTTAAAAGCATTGCTGATATCTAAAGATATCGCTAGCACCACCCCTCCCTGGCTTGTCACCTGTTCCGAGAGGGCCTTAACACGGTTGATCGCATCAAGCGTCGACCGGCCCTCTCGGAAACCGAATTGGGCCCCGCTAACATCGGGGCCCACCCGGGACATGTGCTGGACGAGGCGGTTGGCAATGATTCTTTCGAAGAGTTTGCCGGCCTCGTCCAGCAGGCAGATCGGCCTGTAGGCCGATGGGGACTCCTCGTTTTTGCCCTCCTTTCGGAGGAGGACTAGGTTGGCCCTCCTCCAGGCTGGGGGGAAAATCCCTCGCCTCAAGCACCCACTGAAAACTCCTCTGTACTGCTCGGCGAGGACGCGCATCGCCATCGCCAGGACCCTCTTGTGCAGGCCGTCGGGGCCGGGGGCAGTGCGTCTGCCACCGAGTCCCCTTTTCACGGCCCGCAGGAACTCCTCCTCCCCGACCGCGAGGTTCTCCGTCCAGTCAACGGGACTGAGCGGTTCGGGGACCGCCTCCTCCGCCCCGCAATCGGCGGGGGGGAATAAGGCGGCGACCACCCTTTCGACGAACCCCGGGTCGAGGCTCTCCGTCAGTGGGGGCGCCCAAGGCCTCAGTTTCTTGAGGACCATTTTGTAAGGGCGCCCCCACGGGTCTTCGTCCAAACCCTGGAGGAGTTCCTCCCAGGCCCTGGCCTTGGCTCCTCTGATGGCTTTACGGAGGAGTACCCTTGTTGCCCGGTACTCCTCCCACCTATCGATCCTCTCGGCTACCTCCCCTCGGCGATTATGCCGGACCGCCCGCCGCCCCAGGCGGATTGTTGTCCGCCTGAGGTCGGCTATCTCCTCCGTCCACCAATAGGCGGCCCGGCTTGACCGAAGCCTGACCCGCGGCATTGCCGCATCGCATGCCCTTTGAAGGGCCTTGGTCAGGCGCTCGGCCTCGCACGAGGGGTCCTCCTCTTCGTTAGGAGTGGTCCAATCGTTGGACCACGCCGCCGAGATGATCGAGGCCATCAGCGCGTCCTCGTCGAGCCTTTTCAGGGCCCATCGCGGTCGGGGGTCTGCCCCCCGGCGGCGGCTACCTTCCTGGGGGGTGGCTCGGACCACCGTTTTTATATAACGGTGGTCCGACAGGTTTTCAACACCCTGTAGCACCCCCCAGCTTTGCACCATCGCTGCGGCAGGGGGGGTAGCCCATGTCAAATCAACAATCGACTCCCCCCGCCACCGCACACACGTGCTAACTCGGCCTCGATTTAACAGCACAAGGCCGAGCGCCGCCGCCCACTCCTCAAGGACCACGCCCCTGGCGTTGGTACGCCGGGAACCCCAGGTCGTGGACCAGGCGTTGAAGTCCCCGGCGACCAACACCGGCCGCGGCCCGAGGCGCCTAACACAGGCCCCGAGGCCGTCGAGCCGCTCCTCGAACAGGGCGTGGCCACCGGACGGGGGGAGATAGACCCCCACGACCGCGATAGGCCCCCACTGGACCGCCACAAAGTGGTTGCCGCTCTCCACCCGGGAGCAAGTCCACCTGCCCGGCTCCCATCTCCACGTGATCGCCACCGAGTCTTCCGTGTCTCCCGCCCGGAATGGGTGGCCGGGCGGGACCCGGTTCGGCTCGGCGGCGATCCCCAGCTCAAAGCCGCTCTCCGCGAGGCTGTGAAGGAAAAGATCCTGCGCCCCGCGGGAGCGGTTCAAATTCGCCTGGAGGAGGGCGTGCCCCATTACTGGGGCGCGTCATTACCCTCCTCCAGAGGCTCCACCTCCATTGCCCCCTCTGGGGGCGATGTCGGGAGCGGGACTACCGCCCCCACCTGCACCTCCTTGGCTCCTTCAGGAGCCGATGTCAGGGGCGGAACAGCCGTCCCCCCCTGCAGCTCCTTAGCTCCGCCCGCGGGCGGGGCCTGCTGGGTCGGCGCCCGCTTTTTTCTCCCCGGGGGGGCGCAGTTCTTGCCCCCCAGGACGTGGTCGGCCTTTCGCCCCAGGTCCGCGCATACGGGGCACCTGGGGGCCGCCGCACAGCTTCTCGCCACGTGTCCTGGGGCGCCGCACCGATAACATTTATCGGCGCGGTCAGCTGTCCCCGGGCACGTCGCCCTCACGTGCCCACGCTCCAGGCACCCGAAGCATCGGAGGGGGCGGGCGTCAAGGATTTCAATCCTCGCCCGTGTCCATCCGACCTGGATGGACCCCCCCTCCGACGCTTTTTTCGCAGCCGCCAGGGGCAGCCGCGCCCAAACACTCCCCTGCCCCTGCTCCTGGGAGCGGACGTCCCCGGTTTTGACCTCAGACCGGGGACAGCCCCCCTTCGCCGACAGCGCCATCCCGACCTCGTCGGGCGTGACCGACCCGTCAAGCCCTCGGACCCTGACATCCGCGCACTTGACGGGCCTGCTCACCTTGACGCCCTCCCTGTCCACGAGAGCTTGCCTCATCTTCGAGGCGAGGGCGTCGGCCTTGGTGGCGCTATCGACACCAGGGACCTCGATGACGAGGGCCGCGGTCGCTCCCGTGCGGGTAGTTATACCCCCGACAATTCCCACCTCGGCCAGGCTGATCTGCGCCCTCACAAAGGTCATAGTGGGGGCGTACTGCCCCCTGGGGCAGGTCAGCACTACGGCCGAGGTTCGCGGGAGCCTCCTCCTTGCCGCTTTTTTCTGTCCGCCCTTGGTGTTTTGGGCGGACTTAGCGAGTGGAGCAGGGGTTGTTACGGGAAGTGTGGCGCGGGCAGGGGCGGTTCCCCGCTTCGCCCGACGCCCCACCACCTGGGCCCAGGTTCCCTCCTCCTTCTCTGGGGCGGCGGTTTCTGCGACCGCCGCCGCCGCCTTGGGGGCCACCTCCGACCCGGCCCTATTCGTCGAGGAGGGACGTCCCTCCTTCCTCTTCCCGGCCGGCTTATCCGGCACGGACTTAGCCTTAGGTGGCTTGTTTGCCCCACCCGTGGCCGACTCCGCCTTCTTTTTCACGGCCTTTTGGGCCTTTTGGGGAGGAGCAGCACTCCCCTCTACCCCCTTGCCGTCATGACCCTTCGAGACTGCCTCAGCTGTCTTCTCACCGGGAGGGGAATTCCTCTCTATGGAGGAAGGGGAGGTGAGGAGTTTCTCCATAACGGAGATAAACAAATTCTCCATTTGCCCCACCCTCCCCTCCACACCCTTAATCAGGGCGCTCAGTCGCCCCTCCAAGTCCCCCACCGACTTGATCGGCGACCCCTTCGCCGCGCCATCTCTCCCAACCCTTTCGGGGAGGGGTGTGTCCCTCCGGTGGGTGGGAACTGGGTCATCCTCCACCACCTCCATGACGCCGAGGGGGGCGTTGCGCATTGTTCCGTCCGCGGGGGCGGGTGAGGAGGAGGGCGCGCTTCCGCTCCGTAGGCCCTCGATTTCCGCTTTGAGGCTGCGGACTTCGTCCCGCAGCCTCGCGATCTCCTCCTCCTTTCCCTCCTCCCCGGGGTCGGGGAGGGATCTTTGGGCCCGGACGACCAGCGTGTCGGTCGCAACCTTCGCGTAAAGGGCAGCGTCCCTCAGCATCTTGATGAAGGTGCCCTTTAGGTGCTTGGACCGACACGCCACATGGTCGACCTTGGCCACCTCCTTAAGGAGCGCGGCGGCAATGTCCCATGAGGGGCGCCTTGCTAACTCCCTTTCAAGCCGTAGCTCCTTCCCCCTCGCATCCCGCCGGTACTTCACGGGGTCGTACCCCCCCTCGGCGATTTCCTCCGCCTCCCGGATCTCGGCATTCAGTGCCTCCAGGGTCTTTCTCGCCGCATGGATGGCCCTTGTCTCGACCCCAGCAACGGTCATGGCGGGGCGACCTTCTCTCTTTCCTCCCTTCTCAGGAAAAGGGGCGTCCGATTCGCTCCCCACCTCCATTTCTTCCTGGGAGCAGGAGGAGTGGCTGCTCGCCCGATTCCTCTTTCCCCCCCTTCTGTTTCCGCGGCTTCGCTTGACGGCGCCAGAGGCAGTCGTCCGCAACGTCGCGGCGCTTGCGCCAGAGTCGGAGGATGACTCCTCGGCCACTTCTTCCGGGGGGGTTTGCGAATCCCCTACGGCTTCCCCCTCTGTACTAACGGCCGTGGGCCCCGGTGGCGGGGACCCCGTGTTAGCACTAATGCCAGAAAAGGGCGCACCGGCGCGCCTTTTCTTAGATTTGGGCCCAGGGCGATATGCACCCGGGGCCTTATCCTCGGAGGTAGCTGGTCGCTCCGACCCGCCAGCATTCCCCGTCGAAGTCGAGGGGGCAGCAGCGGCCGCCCCTTCGCCACGCCTCTCTTCAACGCTACGCGAAGATTCTTCTCCTCGCTTTTCTGTCATGTCTATTCCTGTCATTTTGGATTCATCCCATGCCCAGCTGCGGCTCCGCTCACCAGGGCGTGCCCTCCCGCCCAGCACGCACCCCGGCCTCGCCCCGAACGCGCCCGAAACATGACCGGCACGCGCACGGGGTCCGACCAAAGACGCGCACCGAGCGGTTACCCCGAGTTCCCCCGGGGGGTGAGCATATACCTCGGGTCGGGGGTATGTATCATCCCCGACACTGGGTTCCAGCCCCCTACTTACCGCGCAGCTTCCGCCGCACGGCTTTCTGGGGTCCCTGGCCTCCGACCTCCAGGGCACCGCAGCTGGGGGCGCCACCCAGGGGGCCCCACGGACGGTTGGGGCGAGGACGTTGCGCCCCGTCCACGCCTTGCCCGCCGTGGCGACCGGCAAATCACGCCTCGTCCGGTGCCCAAGACTTCGGAAGGGACGCAATCGCCCCGAGCACCGGACACTAGACCCCCGTCGCCCGAGCCCAGACCCAGGAATACTTCCTGGCGGCCTCGGGCGGCCGAGCCGGCCGGACCCTGACCCGGGAATACGTCCCGGCGGCCCCGACCGGCTCCTACTAGCGCCTCCCGAGAGGGACCGGCCCTGCCTCGGAATACGTCCGAGCGGCCCGGATTCCTCCTCCGCCACCGGGCAGGTAAGGAGACCACGTCCCCTGCTGCCTCGGTACGGGTTCCCGTCCCGCCCGTGCTCGGACCACGTCCTAGTCGGTGCAGGACGGGGAAACCTCTCCGTCATTGGCTGCGGGAGCACCCGCGTGCAATGCCTCTGGTGAGATTTAACCCAACTTCCTTCATCGGCTGCGGGAACACCCGCGTGCAATGCCTCTGGAAGTGGGTGATCCCCCCTGTGATTTTTTATCGAGGTTTACTCCTCTAGGCACGGTGGCGGAGTAAACTCCCCCTAACGGCTCCGGCCAGCCGGGCGTTTGTAATCCGGGTCGCCATCCCTTACCAGCTTGGAGGGAAACCCCCTCCTAACGGTGAACTGGTCACCGGGCTCAGGTCCCTCGGGAGCGCCAACTCCCGTACCCGGGTGCTCGAACGAGCACCAGGGCCCCTGAGGTGAACTGTAGCGGTATCTCACACGAGAGAACGGTGAAAGTTGAGTTTCACGATTTCCTCGACAACAGATGTGGCTACAGTACAAAAACTTCATATTCTAAGCTAAATTCACCAATTTTAAGCTAGAAGCTCGGAACATGAAGCTGTAGCAATAGCCCACGCGAGAAAACTGTGAAAGTTGTGTTTGACAATTTCCTCGTCAACGGCTGTTGCTAGAGCACAAATGCCTCACATTCTACGCTAAAATCACCAATTTGAAGCTACAAGCTAGGAAAATGTAGCTGTAACTACATCACACGCGAGAGAATGGTGAAAGTTGAGTTTCACTATTTCCTCGACAACAGATGTTGCTACAGTACAAAAGCCTCACATTCTAAGCTATATTCACCAATTTGAAACTAGAAGCTCGGAAAATGAAGCTGTAGCGATATCCCACACGAGAGAACGGTGAAAACTTGAGTTTGACGATTTCCTCGACAACGGCTGTTGCTAGAGCACAAATGCCTCACATTCTACGCTAAAATCATCAATTTGAAGCTAAAAGCTAGGAACTGAAGCTGTAGCGATATCTCATGCGGGAGAACGGTGAGAACCTGATTTTCACGATTACTTCGACAACAGACGTCGCTACAGTACAAAAGCTTCACATTCTAAGCTAAATTCACCAATTTAAAACTAGAAGCTCGGAAAATGAAGCTGTAGCGATATCCCACACGAGAGAACGGTGAAAACTTGAGTTTGACGATTTCCTCGACAACGGCTGTTGCTAGAGCACAAATGCCTCACATTCTATGCTAAATTCACCAATTTGAAGCTAAAAGCTAGTAAAATGCAGCTGTAACGATATCTCACGCGAGAGAACGGTGAAAGTTGAGTTTGACGATTTCCTCCACAACGGCTGTTGCTAGAGCACAAATGCCTCACATTCTATGCTAAATTCACCAATTGTAAGCTAAAAGCTAGGAACTGAAGCTGTAGCGATATCTCACGCGAGAGAACGGTGCGAACCTGATTTTCACGGTTACCTCGACAACAGACGTCGCTAAAGTACAAAAGCTTCACATTCAAAGCTAAGTTCACCAATTTGAAGCTAGAAGCTCTGAAAATGAAGCTGTAGCGATAGCCCACGTGAGAGAACTGTGAAACTTGAGTTTGACGATTACCTCGACAACGGCCGTTGCTAGAGCACAAATGCCTCACATTCTATGCTAAATTCACCCATTTTAAGTTAGAAGCTCAGAAAATGAATCTGTAGCGATAGCCCACACGAGAGAACGGTGAAAAGTTGGGTTTCACGATTCCCTCGAGAACAGCTGTTGCTAGAGCACAATAGCCTCACATTCTAAGCTAAATTCACCAATTTGAAGCTAAAAGCTAGGAACTGAAGCTGTAGCGATATCTCACGTGGGAGAACGGAGAGAACCTGATTTTCACGGTTACCTCGACAACAGACGTCGCTACAGTACAAAAGCTTCACATTCAAAGCTAAGTTCACCAATTTGAAATTAGAAGCTCGGAAAATGAAGCTGTAGCGATATCCCACACGAGAGAACGGTGAAAGTTGAGATTGACGATATCCTCGAGAACGGCCGTTGCTAGAACACAAATGCCTCACATTCTACGCTAAAATCACCAAATTGAAGCTAGAAGCTAGGGAATGAAGCTGTACCGATATTTCACGCGAGAGAACGATGATAAGTTGAGTTTCACGATTTCCTCGACAACAGATGTTGCTACAGTTCAAAAGCCTCACATTCTAAGCGAAATTCACCAATTTTAAGTTAGAAGCTCGGAACATGAAGCTGTAGCAATAGCCCACGCGAGAGACCTGTGAAAGTTGTGTTTGACAATTTCCTCGTCAACGGCTGTTGCTACAGTACAAAAGCCTCACATTCTAAGCTAAATTCACCATTTTTAAGCTAGAAGCCTGAATAATGCAGCTGTAACGATATCTCATGCGAGAGAACGGTGAAAGTTGAGTTTCACGATTTCCTCGACAACAGATGTTGCTACAGTACAAAAGCTTCACATTCTAAGCTAGATTCACCAATTTTAAGATAGATGCTCGGAAAATGAAGCTGTAGCGATAGCCCACGCGAGAGAACTGGGAAAGTTGAGTTTGACAATTTCCTCGTCAACGGCAGTTGCTAGAGCACAGATGCCTCACATTCTAAACTAAATTCACCATTTTTAAGCTAGAAGCCTGATAAATGCAGCTCTAACGATATCTCATGCGAGAGAACGGTGAAAGTTGAGTTTCACGATTTCCTCGACAACAGATGTTGCTACAGTACAAATGCCTCACATTCTAAGCTGAATTCACCAATTTGAAGCAAAAAGCTAGGAACTGAAGCTGTAGCGATATCTCACGCGGGAGAACAGCGAGAACCTGATTTTCACGATTACCTCGACAACAGACGTCGCTGCAGTACAAAAGCTTCACATTCTAAGCTAGATTCACCAATTTTAAGCTAGAAGCTCGGAAAAAGAAGCTGTAGCAATAGCCCACGCGAGAGAACTGTGAAAGTTGAGTTTGACAATTTCATCGTCAACGGCTGTTGCTAGAGCACAGATGCCTCACATTCTAAACTAAATTCACCATTTTTAAGCTAGAAGCCTGATAAATGCAGCTCTAACGATATCTCATGCGAGAGAACGGTGAAAGTTGAGTTTCACGATTTCCTCGACAACAGATGTTGCTACAGTACAAATGCCTCACATTCTAAGCTGAATTCACCAATTTGAAGCTAAAAGCCAGGAAAATGCAACTGTAGCGATATCTCACACGAGAGAACGGTGAAAGTTGAGTTTCACGATTTCCTCGACAACAGATGTGGCTACAGTACAAAAACTTCATATTCTAAGCTAAATTCACCAATTTTAAGCTAGAAGCTCGGAACATGAAGCTGTAGCAATAGCCCACGCGAGAAAACTGTGAAAGTTGTGTTTGACAATTTCCTCGTCAACGGCTGTTGCTAGAGCACAAATGCCTCACATTCTACGCTAAAATCACCAATTTGAAGCTACAAGCTAGGAAAATGCAGCTGTAACTACATCTCACGCGAGAGAATGGTGAAAGTTGAGTTTCACTATTTCCTCGACAACAGATGTTGCTACAGTACAAAAGCCTCACATTCTAAGCTATATTCACCAATTTGAAACTAGAAGCTCGGAAAATGAAGCTGTAGCGATATCCCACACGAGAGAACGGTGAAAACTTGAGTTTGACGATTTCCTCGACAACGGCTGTTGCTATAGCACAAATGCCTCACATTCTACGCTAAAATCACCAATTTGAAGCTACAAGCTAGGAAAATGCAGCTGTAACGATATCTCATGCGAGAGAACGGTGAAAGCTGTGTTTGACGATTTCCTCCACAACGGTTGTTGCTACAGTACAAAAGCCTCACATTCTAAGCTAGATTCACCAATTTTAAGCTAGAAGCTCAGAAAATGAATTTGTAGCGATATCCCACACGAGAGAACGGTGAAAAGTTGAGTTTGACGATTCCCTCGACAACAGCTGTTGCTAGAGCACAAAAGCCTCACATTCTAAGCTAAATTCATCAATTTGAAGCTAAAAGCTAGGAACTGAAGCTGTAGCGATATCTCATGCGGGAGAACGGTGAGAACCTGATTTTCACGATTACTTCGACAACAGATGTTGCTACAGTACAAAAGCCTCACATTCTAAGCTAAATTCACCAATTTTAAACTAGAAGCTCGGAACATGAAGCTGTAGCAATAGCCCACGCGACAAAACTGTGAAAGTTGTGTTTGACAATTTCCTCGTCAACGGCTGTTGCTAGAGCACAAATGCCTCACATTCTACGCTAAAATCACCAATTTGAAGCTACAAGCTAAGAAAATGCAGCTGTAACTACATCTCACGCGAGTGAATGGTGAAAGTTGAGTTTCACTATTTCCTCGACAACAGATGTTGCTACAGTACAAAAGCCTCACATTCTAAGCTATATTCACCAATTTGAAACTAGAAGCTCGGAAAATGAAGCTGTAGCGATATCCCACACGAGAGAACGGTGAAAACTTGAGTTTGACGATTTCCTCGACAACGGCTGTTGCTAGAGCACAAATGCCTCACATTCTACGCTAATATCACCAATTTGAAGCTAAAAGCTAGGAAAATGCAGCTGTAACGATATCTCACGCGAGAGAACGGTGAAAGTTGAGTTTGACGATTTCCACCACAACGGTTGTTGCTACAGTACAAAAGCCTCACATTCTAAGCTAGATTCACCAATTTTAAGCTAGAAGCTCAGAAAATGAATTTGTAGCGATATCCCACGCGAGAGAACGGTGAAAAGTTGAGTTTGACGATTCCCTCGACAACAGCTGTTGCTAGAGCACAAAAGCCTCACATTCTAAGCTAAATTCATCAATTTGAAGCTAAAAGCTAGGAACTGAAGCTGTAGCGATATCTCATGCGGGAGAACGGTGAGAACCTGATTTTCACGATTACTTCGACAACAGACGTCGCTACAGTACAAAAGCCTCACATTCTAAGCTAAATTCACCAATTTGAAACTAGAAGCTCGGAAAATGAAGCTGTAGCGATATCCCACACGAGAGAACGGTAAAAACTTGAGTTTGACGATTTCCTCGACAACGGCTGTTGCTAGAGCACAAATGCCTCACATTCTATGCTAAATTCACCAATTTGAAGCTAAAAGCTAGGAAAATGCAGCTGTAACGATATCTCACGCGAGAGAACGGTGCAAGTTGAGTTTGACGATTTCCTCCACAACGGCTGTTGCTAGAGCACAAATGCCTCACATTCTATGCTAAATTCATCAATTGTAAGCTAAAAGCTAGGAACTGAAGCTGTAGCGATATCTCACGCGAGAGAACGATGATAAGTTGAGTTTCTCGATTTCCTCGACAACAGATGTTGCTACAGTACAAACGCCTCACATTCTAAGCTAAATTCACCAATTTGAAGCTAAAAGCTAGGAACTGAAGCTGTAGCGATACCTCACGCGGGAGAACGGTGCGAACCTGATTTTCACGGTTACCTCGACAACAGACGTCGCTAAAGTACAAAAGCTTCACATTGAAAGCTAAGTTCACCAATTTTAAGCTAGAAGCTCGGAAAATGAAGCTGTAGCGATATCCCACACGAGAGAACGGTGAAAGTTCAGATTGACGATATCCTCGAGAACGGCCGTTGCTAGAACACAAATGCCTCACATTCTACGCTAAAATCACCAATTTGAAGCTAAAAGCAAGGAGAATGCAGCTGTAACGATATCTCACCTGAGAGAACGGTGAAAGTTGAGTTTGACGATTACCTCGACAACGGCTGTTGCTAGAGCACAAATGCCTTACATTCTACGCTAAATTCACCAATTTGAAGCTAAAAGCTAGGAAAATGCAGCTGTAACGATATCTCACCTCAGAGAACGGTGAAAGTTGAGTGTGACGATTTCTTCGACAACGGCTGTTGCTAGAGCACAAAAGCAACAAATTCTAAACTAAACTCACCAATCAGAAGCTAAAAGCCAGGAAAATGCAGCCGTAGCGATATCACACGCGAGAGAACGGTGAAAGTTGAGATTGACGATTTCCTCGAGAACGGCTGTTGCTAGAGCACAAATGCCTCACATTTTACGCTAAAATCACCAATTTGAAACTGAAAGCTAGGAAAATGCAGCTGTAACGATATCTCATGCGAGAGAACGGTGAAAGTTGAGTTTGACGATTTCCTCGACAACGGCTGTTGCTAGAGCACAAATGCCTCACATTCTATGCTAAATTCACCAATTGTAAGCTAAAAGCTAGGAACTGAAGCTGTAGCGATATCTCACGCGAGAGAACGGTGAAAGTTGAGTTTGACGATTTCCTCGACAACAGATGTTGCTACAGTACAAAAGCCTCACATTCTAAGCTAGATTCACCAATTTTAAGCTAGATGCTCGGAAAATGAAGCTGTAGCGATAGCCCACGCGAGAGAACTGGGAAAGTTGAGTTTGACAATTTCCTCGTCAACGGCTGTTGCTAGAACACAAATGCCTCACATTCTAACCTAAATTTACCATTTTTAAGCTAGAAGCCTGAATAATGCAGCTGTAACGATATCTCATGCGAGAGAACGGTGAAAGTTGAGTTTGACGATTTCCTCGACAACGGCTGTTGCTAGAGCACAAATGCCTCACATTCTATGCTAAATTCACCAATTGTAAGCTAAAAGCTAGGAACTGAAGCTGTAGCGATATCTCACGCGAGAGAACGATGATAAGTTGAGTTTCTCGATTTCCTCGACAACAGATGTTGCTACAGTACAAACGCCTCACATTCTAAGCTAAATTCACCAATTTGAAGCTAAAAGCTAGGAACTGAAGCTGTAGCGATACCTCACGCGGGAGAACGGTGCGAACCTGATTTTCACGGTTACCTCGACAACAGACGTCGCTAAAGTACAAAAGCTTCACATTCAAAGCTAAGTTCACCAATTTTAAGCTAGAAGCTCGGAAAATGAAGCTGTAGCGATATCCCACACGAGAGAACGGTGAAACTTCAGATTGACGATATCCTCGAGAACGGCCGTTGCTAGAACACAAATGCCTCACATTCTAAGCTAAATTAACCAATTTTAAGCTAGAAGCTCGGAACATGAAGCTGTAACAATAGCCCACGCGAGAGAACTGTGAAAGTTGAGTGTGACGATTTCTTCGACAACGGCTGTTGCTAGAGCACAAAAGCCACAAATTCTAAACTAAACTCACCAATCAGAAGCTAAAAGCCAGGAAAATGCAGCCGTAGCGATATCTCACCTGAGAGAACGGTGAAAGTTGAGTGTGACGATTTCTTCGACAACGGCTGTTGCTAGAGCACAAAAGCCACAAATTCTAAACTAAACTCACCAATCAGAAGCTAAAAGCCAGGAAAATGCAGCCGTAGCGATATCACACGCGAGAGAACGGTGAAAGTTGAGATTGACGATTTCCTCGAGAACGGCTGTTGCTAGAGCACAAATGCCTCACATTTTACGCTAATATCACCAATTTGAAACTGAAAGCTAGGAAAATGCAGCTGTAACGATATTTTATGCGAGAGAACGGTGAAAGTTGAGTTTGACGATTTCCTCGACAACGGCTGTTGCTAGAGCACAAATGCCTCACATTCTACGCTAAAATCACCAATTTGAAGCTAAAAGCTAGGAAAATGCAGCTGTAACGATATCACACCTGAAAGAACGGTGGAAGTTGAGTGTGACGATTTCTTCGACAACGGCTGTTTCTAGAGCACAAAAGCAACAAATTCTAAACTAAACTCACCAATCAGAAACTAAAAGCCAGGAAAATGCAGCCGTAGCGATATCACACGCGAGATAACGGTGAAAAGTTGAGTTTGACGATTCCCTCGACAACAGCTGTTGCTAGAGCACAATAGCCTCACATTCTAAGCTAAAGTCACCAATTTGAAGCTAAAAGCTAGGAACTGAAGCTGTAGCGATATGTCACGCGGGAGAACGGCGAGAACCTGATTTTCACGATTACCTCGACAACAGACGTCGCTACAGTACAAAAGCCTCACATTCTTAGCTAAATTCACCATTTTGAAGCTAAAAGCTAGGAAATGAAGCTGTACCGATATCTCACGCGAGAGAACGATGATAAGTTGAGTTTCACGATTTCCTCGACAACAGATGTTGCTACAGTACAAAAGCCTCACATTCTAAGCTAAATTCACCAATTTGAAGCTAAAAGCTAGGAAAATGCAGCTGTAACGATATCTCACGCGAGAGAACGGTGCAAGTTGAGTTTGACGATTTCCTCCACAACGGCTGTTGCTAGAGCACAAATGCCTCACATTCTATGCTAAATTCATCAATTGTAAGCTAAAAGCTAGGAACTGAAGCTGTAGCGATATCTCACGCGAGAGAACGATGATAAGTTGAGTTTCTCGATTTCCTCGACAACAGATGTTGCTACAGTACAAACGCCTCACATTCTAAGCTAAATTCACCAATTTGAAGCTAAAAGCTAGGAACTGAAGCTGTAGCGATACCTCACGCGGGAGAACGGTGCGAACCTGATTTTCACGGTTACCTCGACAACAGACGTCGCTAAAGTACAAAAGCTTCACATTCTAAGCTAGATTCACCAATTTTAAGCTAGAAGCTCGGAAAAAGAAGCTGTAGCAATAGCCCACGCGAGAGAACTGTGAAAGTTGAGTTTGACAATTTCCTCGTCAACGGCTGTTGCTAGAGCACAGATGCCTCACATTCTAAACTAAATTCACCATTTTTAAGATAGAAGCCTGATAAATGCAGCTGTAACGATATCTCATGCGAGAGAACGGTGAAAGTTGAGTTTCACGATTTCCTCGACAACAGATGTTGCTACAGTACAAATGCCTCACATTCTAAGCTGAATTCACCAATTTGAAGCTAAAAGCCAGGAAAATGCAGCTGTAACTACATCTCACGCGAGAGAATGGTGAAAGTTGAGTTTCACTATTTCCTCGACAACAGATGTTGCTACAGTACAAAAGCCTCACATTCTAAGCTATATTCACCAATTTGAAACTAGAAGCTCGGAAAATGAAGCTGTAGCGATATCCCACACGAGAGAACGGTGAAAACTTGAGTTTGACGATTTCCGCGACAACGGCTGTGGCTAGAGCACAAATGCCTCACATTCTACGCTAATATCACCAATTTGAAGCTAAAAGCTAGGAAAATGCAGCTGTAACGATATCTCACGCGAGAGAACGGTGAAAGTTGAGTTTGACGATTTCCTCCACAACGGTTGTTGCTACAGTACAAAAGCCTCACATTCTAAGCTAAATTCACGAATTTGAAGCTACAAGCTCGGAAAATGAAGCTGTACCGATATCCCACACGAGAGAACGGTGAAAACTTGAGTTTGACGATTCCCTCGACAACAGCTGTTGCTAGAGCACAAAAGCCTCACATTCTATGCTAAATTCACCATTTTGAAGCTAAAAGCTAGGAACTGAAGGTGTAGCGATATCTCACGCGAGAGAACGATGATTAGTTGAGTTTCTCGATTTCCTCGACAACGGCTGTTGTTAGAGCACAAAAGCCACAAATTCTAAACTAAACTCACCAATCAGAAGCTAAAAGCCAGGAAAATGCAGCCGTAGCGATATCACACGCGAGAGAACGGTGAAAATTGAGATTGACGATTTCCTCGAGAACGGCTGTTGCTAGAGCACAAATGCCTCACATTCTACGCTAATATCACCAATTTTAAGCTAGAAGCTCGGAACATGAAGCTGTAGCGATAGCCCACGCGAGAGAACTGTGAAAGTTGTATTTGACAATTTCCTCGTCAACGGCTGTTCCTAGAACACAAATGCCTCACATTCTACGCTATAATAACCAATTTGAAGCAAAAAACTAGGAAATGAAGCTGTACCGATATCTCACGCGAGAGAACGATGATAAGTTGAGCTTCACGATTTCCTTGACAACAGATGTTGCTACAGTACAAAAGCCTCACATTCTAAGCTAGATTCACCAATTTTAAGCTAGAATCTCAGAAAATGAATCTGTAGCGATATCCCACACGAGAGAACGGTGAAAAGTTGAGTTTGACGATTCCCTCGACAACAGCTGTTGCTAGAGCACAAAAGCCTCACATTCTAAGCTAAATTCATCAATTTGAAGCTAAAAGCTAGGATCTGAAGCTGTAGCGATATCTCATGCGGGAGAACGGGGAGAACCTGATTTTCACGATTACCTCGACAACAGACGTCGGTACAGTACAAAAGCTTCGCATTCTAAGCTAAATTCACCAATTTTAAGCTAGAAGCTCGGAACATGAAGCTCTAGCAATAGCCCACGCGAGAGAACTGGGGAAGTTGAGTTTGACAATTTCCTCGTCAACGGCTGTTGCTAGAGCACAAATGCCTCACATTCTAACCTAAATTCACCATTTTTAAGCTAGAAGCCTGAATAATGCAGCTGTAACGATATCTCACGCGAGAGAACGGTGCAAGTTGAGTTTGACGATTTCCTCCACAACGGTTGTTGCTACAGTACAAAAGCCTCACATTCTAAGCTAGATTCACCAATTTTAAGCTAGAAGCTCAGAAAATGAATTTGTAGCGATATCCCACACGAGAGAACGGTGAAAAGTTGAGTTTGACGATTCCCTCGACAACAGCTGTTGCTAGAGCACAAATGCCTCACATTCTACGCTAAAATCACCAATTTGAAGCTAAAAGCTAGGAACTGAAGCTGTAGCGATATCTCATGCGGGAGAACGGTGAGAACCTGATTTTCACGATTACTTCGACGACAGACGTCGCTACAGTACAAAAGCCTCACATTCTAAGCTAAATTCACCAATTTGAAACTAGAAGCTCGGAAAATGAAGCTGTAGCGATATCCCACACGAGAGAACGGTGAAAACTTGAGTTTGACGATTTCCTCGACAACGGCTGTTGCTAGAGCACAAATGCCTCACATTCTAAACTAAATTCACCATTTTTAAGATAGAAGCCTGATAAATGCAGCTGTAACGATATCTCATGCGAGAGAACGGTGAAAGTTGAGTTTCACGATTTCCTCGACAACAGATGTTGCTACAGTACAAATGCCTCACATTCTAAGCTGAATTCACCAATTTGAAGCTAAAAGCCAGGAAAATGCAGCTGTAACTACATCTCACGCGAGAGAATGGTGAAAGTTGAGTTTCACTATTTCCTCGACAACAGATGTTGCTACAGTACAAAAGCCTCACATTCTAAGCTATATTCACCAATTTGAAACTAGAAGCTCGGAAAATGAAGCTGTAGCGATATCCCACACGAGAGAACGGTGAAAACTTGAGTTTGACGATTTCCTCGACAACGGCTGTGGCTAGAGCACAAATGCCTCACATTCTACGCTAATATCACCAATTTGAAGCTAAAAGCTAGGAAAATGCAGCTGTAACGATATCTCACGCGAGAGAACGGTGAAAGTTGAGTTTGACGATTTCCTCCACAACGGTTGTTGCTACAGTACAAAAGCCTCACATTCTAAGCTAAATTCACGAATTTGAAGCTACAAGCTCGGAAAATGAAGCTGTACCGATATCCCACACGAGAGAACGGTGAAAACTTGAGTTTGACGATTCCCTCGACAACAGCTGTTGCTAGAGCACAAAAGCCTCACATTCTATGCTAAATTCACCATTTTGAAGCTAAAAGCTAGGAACTGAAGGTGTAGCGATATCTCACGCGAGAGAACGATGATTAGTTGAGTTTCTCGATTTCCTCGACAACGGCTGTTGTTAGAGCACAAAAGCCACAAATTCTAAACTAAACTCACCAATCAGAAGCTAAAAGCCAGGAAAATGCAGCCGTAGCGATATCACACGCGAGAGAACGGTGAAAATTGAGATTGACGATTTCCTCGAGAACGGCTGTTGCTAGAGCACAAATGCCTCACATTCTACGCTAATATCACCAATTTTAAGCTAGAAGCTCGGAACATGAAGCTGTAGCGATAGCCCACGCGAGAGAACTGTGAAAGTTGTATTTGACAATTTCCTCGTCAACGGCTGTTCCTAGAACACAAATGCCTCACATTCTACGCTATAATAACCAATTTGAAGCAAAAAACTAGGAAATGAAGCTGTACCGATATCTCACGCGAGAGAACGATGATAAGTTGAGCTTCACGATTTCCTTGACAACAGATGTTGCTACAGTACAAAAGCCTCACATTCTAAGCTAGATTCACCAATTTTAAGCTAGAATCTCAGAAAATGAATCTGTAGCGATATCCCACACGAGAGAACGGTGAAAAGTTGAGTTTGACGATTCCCTCGACAACAGCTGTTGCTAGAGCACAAAAGCCTCACATTCTAAGCTAAATTCATCAATTTGAAGCTAAAAGCTAGGATCTGAAGCTGTAGCGATATCTCATGCGGGAGAACGGGGAGAACCTGATTTTCACGATTACCTCGACAACAGACGTCGGTACAGTACAAAAGCTTCGCATTCTAAGCTAAATTCACCAATTTTAAGCTAGAAGCTCGGAACATGAAGCTCTAGCAATAGCCCACGCGAGAGAACTGGGGAAGTTGAGTTTGACAATTTCCTCGTCAACGGCTGTTGCTAGAGCACAAATGCCTCACATTCTAACCTAAATTCACCATTTTTAAGCTAGAAGCCTGAATAATGCAGCTGTAACGATATCTCACGCGAGAGAACGGTGCAAGTTGAGTTTGACGATTTCCTCCACAACGGTTGTTGCTACAGTACAAAAGCCTCACATTCTAAGCTAGATTCACCAATTTTAAGCTAGAAGCTCAGAAAATGAATTTGTAGCGATATCCCACACGAGAGAACGGTGAAAAGTTGAGTTTGACGATTCCCTCGACAACAGCTGTTGCTAGAGCACAAATGCCTCACATTCTACGCTAAAATCACCAATTTGAAGCTAAAAGCTAGGAACTGAAGCTGTAGCGATATCTCATGCGGGAGAACGGTGAGAACCTGATTTTCACGATTACTTCGACGACAGACGTCGCTACAGTACAAAAGCCTCACATTCTAAGCTAAATTCACCAATTTGAAACTAGAAGCTCGGAAAATGAAGCTGTAGCGATATCCCACACGAGAGAACGGTGAAAACTTGAGTTTGACGATTTCCTCGACAACGGCTGTTGCTAGAGCACAAATGCCTCACATTCTATGCTAAATTCACCAATTGTAAGCTAAAAGCTAGGAACTGAAGCTGTAGCGATATCTCACGCGAGAGAACGGTGCGAACCTGATTTTCACGGTTACCTCGACAACAGACGTCGCTAAAGTACAAAAGCTTCACATTCAAAGCTAAGTTCACCAATTTTAAGCTAGAAGCTCTGAAAATGAAGCTGTAGCGATAGCCCACGTGAGAGAACTGTGAAACTTGAGTTTGACGATTACCTCGACAACGGCCGTTGCTAGAGCACAAATGCCTCACATTCTATGCTAAATTCACCCATTTTAAGTTAGAAGCTCAGAAAATGAATCTGTAGCGATAGCCCACACGAGAGAACGGTGAAAAGTTGGGTTTCACGATTCCCTCGAGAACAGCTGTTGCTAGAGCACAATAGCCTCACATTCTAAGCTAAATTCACCAATTTGAAGCTAAAAGCTAGGAACTGAAGCTGTAGCGATATCTCACGTGGGAGAACGTAGAGAACCTGATTTTCACGGTTACCTCGACAACAGACGTCGCTACAGTACAAAAGCTTCACATTCAAAGCTAAGTTCACCAATTTGAAACTAGAAGCTCGGAAAATGAAGCTGTAGCGATATCCCACACGAGAGAACGGTGAAAGTTGAGATTGACGATATCCTCGAGAACGGCCGTTGCTAGAACACAAATGCCTCACATTCTACGCTAAAATCACCAAATTGAAGCTAGAAGCTAGGGAATGAAGCTGTACCGATATTTCACGCGAGAGAACGATGATAAGTTGAGTTTCACGATTTCCTCGACAACAGATGTTGCTACAGTTCAAAAGCCTCACATTCTAAGCGAAATTCACCAATTTTAAGTTAGAAGCTCGGAACATGAAGCTGTAGCAATAGCCCACGCGAGAGACCTGTGAATGTTGTGTTTGACAATTTCCTCGTCAACGGCTGTTGCTACAGTACAAAAGCCTCACATTCTAAGCTAAATTCACCATTTTTAAGCTAGAAGCCTGAATAATGCAGCTGTAACGATATCTCATGCGAGAGAACGGTGAAAGTTGAGTTTCACGATTTCCTCGACAACAGATGTTGCTACAGTACAAAAGCTTCACATTCTAAGCTAAATTCACCAATTTTAAGCTAGAAGCTCGGAACAAGAAGCTGTAGCAATAGCCCACGCGAGAGACCTGTGAAAGTTGTGTTTGACAATTTCCTCGTCAACGGCTGTTGCTACAGTACAAAAGCCTCACATTCTAAGCTAAATTCACCATTTTTAAGCTAGAAGCCTGAATAATGCAGCTGTAACGATATCTCATGCGAGAGAACGGTGAAAGTTGAGTTTCACGATTTCCTCGACAACAGATGTTGCTACAGTACAAAAGCTTCACATTCTAAGCTAGATTCACCAATTTTAAGCTAGATGCTCGGAAAATGAAGCTGTAGCCATAGCCCACGCGAGAGAACTGGGAAAGTTGAGTTTGACAATTTCCTCGTCAACGGCTGTTGCTAGAGCAAAAATGCCTCACATTCTAACCTAAATTCACCAATTTGAAGCAAAAAGCTAGGAAATGAAGCTGTAACGATATCTCACGCGAGAGAACGATGATAAGTTGAGTTTTACGATTTCCTTGACAACAGATGTTGCTACAGTACAAAAGCCTCACATTCTAAGCTAGATTCACCAATTTTAAGCTAGATGCTCGGAAAATGAAGCTGTAGCGATAGCCCACGCGAGAGAACTGGGAAAGTTGAGTTTGACAATTTCCTCGTCAACGGCTGTTGCTAGAGCACAAATGCCTCACATTCTAACCTAAATTCACCATTTTTAAGCTAGAAGCCTGAATAATGCAGCTGTAACGATATCTCATGCGAGAGAACGGTGAAAGTTGAGTTTCACGATTTCCTCGACAACAGATGTTGCTACAGTACAAAAGCTTCACATTCTAAGCTAAATTCACCAATTTTAAGCTAGAAGCTCGGAACATGAAGCTGTAACAATAGCCCACGCGAGAGAACTGTGAAAGTTGTGTTTGACAATTTCCTCGTCAACGACTGTTGCTAGAGCACAAATGCCTCACATTCTATGCTAAATTCACCAATTTTAAGCTAGAAGCTCAGAAAATGAAACTGTAGCGACATACCACTCGAGAGAACGGTGAAAACTTGAGTTTGCCGATTTCCTCGACAACGGCTGTTGCTAGAGCTCAAAAGCAACAAATTCTAAACTAAACTCACCAATCAGAAGCTAAAAGCCAGGAAAATGCAGCCGTAGCGATATCACACGCGAGAGAACGGTGAAAGTTGAGA
Organism: Tiphia femorata; assembly: GCA_944319695.1. NCBI lineage: Eukaryota > Metazoa > Arthropoda > Insecta > Hymenoptera > Tiphiidae > Tiphia > Tiphia femorata. The sequence continues at coordinate 178,676 of CALUEP010000001.1, forward strand.
TTGACGATTTCCTCGAGAACGGCTGTTGCTAGAGCACAAATGCCTCACATTTTACGCTAAAATCACCAATTTGAAACTGAAAGCTAGGAAAATGCAGCTGTAACGATATCTCATGCGATAGAACGGTGAAAGTTGTGTTTGACGATTTCCTCCACAACGGTTGTTGCTACAGTACAAAAGCCTCACATTCTAAGCTAGATTCACCAATTTTAAGCTAGAGGCTCAGAAAATGAATTTGTAGCGATATCCCACACGAGAGAACGGTGAAAAGTTGAGTTTGACGATTCCCTCGACAACAGCTGTTGCTAGAGCACAAAAGCCTCACATTCTAAGCTAAATTCATCAATTTGAAGCTAAAAGCTAGGAACTGAAGCTGTAGCGATATCTCATGCGGGAGAACGGTGAGAACCTGATTTTCACGATTACTTCGACAACAGATGTTGCTACAGTACAAAAGCCTCACATTCTAAGCTAAATTCACCAATTTTAAACTAGAAGCTCGGAACATGAAGCTGTAGCAATAGCCCACGCGAGAAAACTGTGAAAGTTGTGTTTGACAATTTCCTCGAGAACGGCTGTTGCTAGAGCACAAATGCCTCACATTTTACGCTAAAATCACCAATTTGAAACTGAAAGCTAGGAAAATGCAGCTGTAACGATATCTCACGCGAGAGAACGGTGAAAGTTGAGTTTGACGATTTCCTCGACAACAGATGTTGCTACAGTACAAAAGCCTCACATTCTAAGCTAAATTCACCAATTTTAAGCTAGAAGCTCGGAACATGAAGCTGTAGCGACAGCCCACGCGAGAGAACTGTGAAAGTTGTATTTGACAATTTCCTCGTCAACGGCTGTTCCTAGAACACAAATGCCTCACATTCTAAGCTAAATTCACCAATTTTAAGCTAGAAGCTCGGAACATGAAGCTGTAACAATAGCCCACGCGAGAGAACTGTGAAAGTTGAGTGTGACGATTTCTTCGACAACGGCTGTTGCTAGAGCACAAAAGCCACAAATTCTAAACTAAACTCACCAATCAGAAGCTAAAAGCCAGGAAAATGCAGCCGTAGCGATATCTCACCTGAGAGAACGGTGAAAGTTGAGTGTGACGATTTCTTCGACAACGGCTGTTGCTAGAGCACAAAAGCCACAAATTCTAAACTAAACTCACCAATCAGAAGCTAAAAGCCAGGAAAATGCAGCCGTAGCGATATCACACGCGAGAGAACGGTGAAAGTTGAGATTGACGATTTCCTCGAGAACGGCTGTTGCTAGAGCACAAATGCCTCACATTTTACGCTAAAATCACCAATTTGAAACTGAAAGCTAGGAAAATGCAGCTGTAACGATATCTTATGCGAGAGAACGGTGAAAGTTGAGTTTGACGATTTCCTCGACAACGGCTGTTGCTAGAGCACAAATGCCTCACATTCTACGCTAAAATCACCAATTTGAAGCTAAAAGCTAGGAAAATGCAGCTGTAACGATATCACACCTGAGAGAACGGTGGAAGTTGAGTGTGACGATTTCTTCGACAACGGCTGTTTCTAGAGCACAAAAGCAACAAATTCTAAACTAAACTCACCAATCAGAAACTAAAAGCCAGGAAAATGCAGCCGTAGCGATATCACACGCGAGATAACGGTGAAAAGTTGAGTTTGACGATTCCCTCGACAACAGCTGTTGCTAGAGCACAATAGCCTCACATTCTAAGCTAAATTCACCAATTTGAAGCTAAAAGCTAGGAACTGAAGCTGTAGCGATATGTCACGCGGGAGAACGGCGAGAACCTGATTTTCACGATTACCTCGACAACAGACGTCGCTACAGTACAAAAGCCTCACATTCTTAGCTAAATTCACCATTTTGAAGCTAAAAGCTAGGAAATGAAGCTGTACCGATATCTCACGCGAGAGAACTGTGAAAGTTGAGTTTGACAATTTCCTCGTCAACGGCTGTTGCCAGAGCACAGATGCCTCACATTCTAAACTAAATTCACCATTTTTAAGCTAGAAGCCTGATAAATGCAGCTGTAACGATATCTCATGCGAGAGAACGGTGAAAGTTGAGTTTCACGATTTCCTCGACAACAGATGTTGCTACAGTACAAATGCCTCACATTCTAAGCTGAATTCACCAATTTGAAGCTAAAAGCCAGGAAAATGCAGCTGTAACTACATCTCACGCGAGAGAATGGTGAAAGTTGAGTTTCACTATTTCCTCGACAACAGATGTTGCTACAGTACAAAAGCCTCACATTCTAAGCTATATTCACCAATTTGAAACTAGAAGCTCGGAAAATGAAGCTGTAGCGATATCCCACACGAGAGAACGGTGAAAACTTGAGTTTGACGATTTCCTCGACAACGGCTGTGGCTAGAGCACAAATGCCTCACATTCTACGCTAATATCACCAATTTGAAGCTAAAAGCTAGGAAAATGCAGCTGTAACGATATCTCACGCGAGAGAACGGTGAAAGTTGAGTTTGACGATTTCCTCCACAACGGTTGTTGCTACAGTACAAAAGCCTCACATTCTAAGCTAAATTCACGAATTTGAAGCTACAAGCTCGGAAAATGAAGCTGTACCGATATCCCACACGAGAGAACGGTGAAAACTTGAGTTTGACGATTCCCTCGACAACAGCTGTTGCTAGAGCACAAAAGCCTCACATTCTATGCTAAATTCACCATTTTGAAGCTAAAAGCTAGGAACTGAAGGTGTAGCGATATCTCACGCGAGAGAACGATGATTAGTTGAGTTTCTCGATTTCCTCGACAACGGCTGTTGCTAGAGCACAAAAGCCACAAATTCTAAACTAAACTCACCAATCAGAAGCAAAAAGCCAGGAAAATGCAGCCGTAGCGATATCACACGCGAGAGAACGGTGAAAGTTGAGATTGACGATTTCCTCGAGAACGGCTGTTGCTAGAGCACAAATGCCTCACATTCTACGCTAATATCACCAATTTGAAACTGAAAGCTAGGAAAATGCAGCTGTAACGATATCTCACGCGAGAGAACGATGATAAGTTGAGCTTCACGATTTCCTTGACAACAGATGTTGCTACAGTACAAAAGCCTCACATTCTAAGCTAGATTCACCAATTTTAAGCTAGAATCTCAGAAAATGAATCTGTAGCGATATCCCACACGAGAGAACGGTGAAAAGTTGAGTTTGACGATTCCCTCGACAACAGCTGTTGCTAGAGCACAAAAGCCTCACATTCTAAGCTAAATTCATCAATTTGAAGCTAAAAGCTAGGATCTGAAGCTGTAGCGATATCTCATGCGGGAGAACGGGGAGAACCTGATTTTCACGATTACCTCGACAACAGACGTCGGTACAGTACAAAAGCTTCGCATTCTAAGCTAAATTCACCAATTTTAAGCTAGAAGCTCGGAACATGAAGCTCTAGCAATAGCCCACGCGAGAGAACTGGGGAAGTTGAGTTTGACAATTTCCTCGTCAACGGCTGTTGCTAGAGCACAAATGCCTCACATTCTAACCTAAATTCACTATTTTTAAGCTAGAAGCCTGAATAATGCAGCTGTAACGATATCTCATGCGAGAGAACGGTGAAAGTTGAGTTTCACGATTTCCTCGACAACAGATGTTGCTACAGTACAAAAGCTTCACATTCTAAGCTAAATTCACCAATTTTAAGCTAGAAGCTCGGAACATGAAGCTGTAGCAATAGCCCACGCGAGAGACCTGTGAAAGTTGTGTTTGACAATTTCCTCGTCAACGGCTGTTGCTACAGTACAAAAGCCTCACATTCTAAGCTAAATTCACCATTTTTAAGCTAGAAGCCTGAATAATGCAGCTGTAACGATATCTCATGCGAGAGAACGGTGAAAGTTGAGTTTCACGATTTCCTCGACAACAGATGTTGCTACAGTACAAAAGCTTCACATTCTAAGCTAGATTCACCAATTTTAAGCTAGATGCTCGGAAAATGAAGCTGTAGCCATAGCCCACGCGAGAGAACTGGGAAAGTTGAGTTTGACAATTTCCTCGTCAACGGCTGTTGCTAGAGCAAAAATGCCTCACATTCTAACCTAAATTCACCAATTTGAAGCAAAAAGCTAGGAAATGAAGCTGTAACGATATCTCACGCGAGAGAACGATGATAAGTTGAGTTTTACGATTTCCTTGACAACAGATGTTGCTACAGTACAAAAGCCTCACATTCTAAGCTAGATTCACCAATTTTAAGCTAGATGCTCGGAAAATGAAGCTGTAGCGATAGCCCACGCGAGAGAACTGGGAAAGTTGAGTTTGACAATTTCCTCGTCAACGGCTGTTGCTAGAGCACAAATGCCTCACATTCTAACCTAAATTCACCATTTTTAAGCTAGAAGCCTGAATAATGCAGCTGTAACGATATCTCATGCGAGAGAACGGTGAAAGTTGAGTTTCACGATTTCCTCGACAACAGATGTTGCTACAGTACAAAAGCTTCACATTCTAAGCTAAATTCACCAATTTTAAGCTAGAAGCTCGGAACATGAAGCTGTAACAATAGCCCACGCGAGAGAACTGTGAAAGTTGTGTTTGACAATTTCCTCGTCAACGACTGTTGCTAGAGCACAAATGCCTCACATTCTATGCTAAATTCACCAATTTTAAGCTAGAAGCTCAGAAAATGAAACTGTAGCGACATACCACTCGAGAGAACGGTGAAAACTTGAGTTTGCCGATTTCCTCGACAACGGCTGTTGCTAGAGCTCAAAAGCAACAAATCCTAAACTAAACTCACCAATCAGAAGCTAAAAGCCAGGAAAATGCAGCCGTAGCGATATCACACGCGAGAGAACGGTTAAAGTTGAGATTGACGATTTCCTCGAGAACGGCTGTTGCTAGAGCACAAATGCCTCACATTTTACGCTAAAATCACCAATTTGAAACTGAAAGCTAGGAAAATGCAGCTGTAACGATATCTCATGCGAGGAGAACGGTGAAAGTTGTGTTTGACGATTTCCTCCACAACGGTTGTTGCTACAGTACAAAAGCCTCACATTCTAAGCTAGATTCACCAATTTTAAGCTAGAGGCTCAGAAAATGAATTTGTAGCGATATCCCACACGAGAGAACGGTGAAAAGTTGAGTTTGACGATTCCCTCGACAACAGCTGTTGCTAGAGCACAAAAGCCTCACATTCTAAGCTAAATTCATCAATTTGAAGCTAAAAGCTAGGAACTGAAGCTGTAGCGATATCTCATGCGGGAGAACGGTGAGAACCTGATTTTCACGATTACTTCGACAACAGATGTTGCTACAGTACAAAAGCCTCACATTCTAAGCTAAATTCACCAATTTTAAACTAGAAGCTAGGAACATGAAGCTGTAGCAATAGCCCACGCGAGAAAACTGTGAAAGTTGTGTTTGACAATTTCCTCGAGAACGGCTGTTGCTAGAGCACAAATGCCTCACATTTTACGCTAAAATCACCAATTTGAAACTGAAAGCTAGGAAAATGCAGCTGTAACGATATCTCACGCGAGAGAACGGTGAAAGTTGAGTTTGACGATTTCCTCGACAACAGATGTTGCTACAGTACAAAAGCCTCACATTCTAAGCTAAATTCACCAATTTTAAGCTAGAAGCTCGGAACATGAAGCTGTAGCGATAGCCCACGCGAGAGAACTGTGAAAGTTGTATTTGACAATTTCCTCGTCAACGGCTGTTCCTAGAACACAAATGCCTCACATTCTAAGCTAAATTCACCAATTTTAAGCTAGAAGCTCGGAACATGAAGCTGTAACAATAGCCCACGCGAGAGAACTGTGAAAGTTGAGTGTGACGATTTCTTCGACAACGGCTGTTGCTAGAGCACAAAAGCCACAAATTCTAAACTAAACTCACCAATCAGAAGCTAAAAGCCAGGAAAATGCAGCCGTAGCGATATCTCACCTGAGAGAACGGTGAAAGTTGAGTGTGACGATTTCTTCGACAACGGCTGTTGCTAGAGCACAAAAGCCACAAATTCTAAACTAAACTCACCAATCAGAAGCTAAAAGCCAGGAAAATGCAGCCGTAGCGATATCACACGCGAGAGAACGGTGAAAGTTGAGATTGACGATTTCCTCGAGAACGGCTGTTGCTAGAGCACAAATGCCTCACATTTTACGCTAAAATCACCAATTTGAAACTGAAAGCTAGGAAAATGCAGCTGTAACGATATCTTATGCGAGAGAACGGTGAAAGTTGAGTTTGACGATTTCCTCGACAACGGCTGTTGCTAGAGCACAAATGCCTCACATTCTACGCTAAAATCACCAATTTGAAGCTAAAAGCTAGGAAAATGCAGCTGTAACGATATCACACCTGAGAGAACGGTGGAAGTTGAGTGTGACGATTTCTTCGACAACGGCTGTTTCTAGAGCACAAAAGCAACAAATTCTAAACTAAACTCACCAATCAGAAACTAAAAGCCAGGAAAATGCAGCCGTAGCGATATCACACGCGAGATAACGGTGAAAAGTTGAGTATGACGATTCCCTCGACAACAGCTGTTGCTAGAGCACAATAGCCTCACATTCTAAGCTAATTCACCAATTTGAAGCTAAAAGCTAGGAACTGAAGCTGTAGCGATATGTCACGCGGGAGAACGGCGAGAACCTGATTTTCACGATTACCTCGACAACAGACGTCGCTACAGTACAAAAGCCTCACATTCTTAGCTAAATTCACCATTTTGAAGCTAAAAGCTAGGAAATGAAGCTGTACCGATATCTCACGCGAGAGAACGATGATAATTTGAGTTTCACGATTTCCTCGACAACAGATGTTGCTACAGTACAAAAGCCTCACATTCTAAGCTAAATTCACCAATTTGAAGCTAAAAGCTAGGAACTGAAGCTGTAGCGATATCTCACGCGGGAGAACAGCGAGAACCTGATTTTCGCGATTACCTCGACAACAGACGTCGCTCCAGTACAAAAGCTTCACATTCTAAGCTAGATTCACCAATTTTAAGCTAGAAGCTCGGAAAAAGAAGCTGTAGCAATAGCCCACGCGAGAGAACTGTGAAAGTTGAGTTTGACAATTTCCTCGTCAACGGCTGTTGCCAGAGCACAGATGCCTCACATTCTAAACTAAATTCACCATTTTTAAGCTAGAAGCCTGATAAATGCAGCTGTAACGATATCTCATGCGAGAGAACGGTGAAAGTTGAGTTTCACGATTTCCTCGACAACAGATGTTGCTACAGTACAAATGCCTCACATTCTAAGCTGAATTCACCAATTTGAAGCTAAAAGCCAGGAAAATGCAGCTGTAACTACATCACACGCGAGAGAACGGTGAAAGTTGAGATTGACGATTTCCTCGAGAACGGCTGTTGCTAGAGCACAAATGCCTCACATTCTACGCTAATATCACCAATTTGAAACTGAAAGCTTGGAAAATGCAGCTGTAACGATATCTCACGCGAGAGAACGGTGAAAGTTGAGTTTGACGATTTCCTCGACAACAGATGTTGCTACAGTACAAAAGCCTCACATTCTAAGCTAAATTCACCAATTTTAAGCTAGAAGCTCGGAACATGAAGCTGTAGCGATAGCCCACGCGAGAGAACTGTGAAAGTTGTATTTGACAATTTCCTCGTCAACGGCTGTTCCTAGAACACAAATGCCTCACATTTTACGCTATAATAACCAATTTGAAGCAAAAAACTAGGAAATGAAGCTGTACCGATATCTCACGCGAGAGAACGATGATAAGTTGAGCTTCACGATTTCCTTGACAACAGATGTTGCTACAGTACAAAAGCCTCACATTCTAAGCTAGATTCACCAATTTTAAGCTAGAATCTCAGAAAATGAATCTGTAGCGATATCCCACACGAGAGAACGGTGAAAAGTTGAGTTTGACGATTCCCTCGACAACAGCTGTTGCTAGAGCACAAAAGCCTCACATTCTAAGCTAAATTCATCAATTGAAGCTAAAAGCTAGGATCTGAAGCTGTAGCGATATCTCATGCGGGAGAACGGGGAGAACCTGATTTTCACGATTACCTCGACAACAGACGTCGGTACAGTACAAAAGCTTCGCATTCTAAGCTAAATTCACCAATTTTAAGCTAGAAGCTCGGAACATGAAGCTCTAGCAATAGCCCACGCGAGAGAACTGGGGAAGTTGAGTTTGACAATTCCTCGTCAACGGCTGTTGCTAGAGCACAAATGCCTCACATTCTAACCTAAATTCACTATTTTGAAGCTAGAAGCCTGAATAATGCAGCTGTAACGATATCTCATGCGAGAGAACGGTGAAAGTTGAGTTTCACGATTTCCTCGACAACAGATGTTGCTACAGTACAAAAGCTTCACATTCTAAGCTAAATTCACCAATTTTAAGCTAGAAGCTCGGAACATGAAGCTGTAACAATAGCCCACGTGAGAGAACTGTGAAAGTTGAGTGTGACGATTTCTTCGACAACGGCTGTTGCTAGAGCACAAATGCCTCACATTCTACGCTAAAATCATCAATTTGAAGCTAAAAGCTAGGAAAATGCAGCTGTAACGATATCTCACCTGAGAGAACGGTGAAAGTTGAGTGTGACGATTTCTTCGACAACGGCTGTTTCTAGAGCACAAAAGCAACAAATTCTAAACTAAACTCACCAATCAGAAACTAAAAGCCAGGAAAATGCAGCCGTAGCGATATCACACGCGAAATAACGGTGAAAAGTTGAGTTTGACGATTTCCTCGACAACGGCTGTTGCTACAGTACAAAAGCCTCACAATCTAAGCTATATTCACCAATTTGAAACTAGAAGCTCGGAAAATGAAGCTGTAGCGATATCCCACACGAGAGAACGGTGAAAACTTGAGTTTGACGATTTCCTCGACAACGGCTGTTGCTAGAGCACAAATGCCTCACATTCTACGCTAATATCACCAATTTGAAGCTAAAAGCTAGGAAAATGCAGCTGTAACGATATCTCACGCGAGAGAACGGTGAAAGTTGAGTTTGACGATTTCCTCCACAACGGTTGTTGCTACAGTACAAAAGCCTCACATTCTAAGCTAGATTCACCAATTTTAAGCTAGAAGCTCAGAAAATGAATTTGTAGCGATATCCCACGCGAGAGAACGGTGAAAAGTTGAGTTTGACGATTCCCTCGACAACAGCTGTTGCTAGAGCACAAAAGCCTCACATTCTAAGCTAAATTCATCAATTTGAAGCTAAAAGCTAGGAACTGAAGCTGTAGCGATATCTCATGCGGGAGAACGGTGAGAACCTGATTTTCACGATTACTTCGACAACAGACGTCGCTACAGTACAAAAGCCTCACATTCTAAGCTAAATTCACCAACTTGAAACTAGAAGCTCGGAAAATGAAGCTGTAGCGATATCCCACACGAGAGAACGGTGAAAACTTGAGTTTGACGATTTCCTCGACAACGGCTGTTGCTAGAGCACAAATGCCTCACATTCTATGCTAAATTCACCAATTTGAAGCTAAAAGCTAGGAAAATGCAGCTGTAACGATATCTCACGCGAGAGAACGGTGCAAGTTGAGTTTGACGATTTCCTCCACAACGGCTGTTGCTAGAGCACAAATGCCTCACATTCTATGCTAAATTCACCAATTGTAAGCTAAAAGCTAGGAACTGAAGCTGTAGCGATATCTCACGCGAGAGAACGATGATAAGTTGAGTTTCTCGATTTCCTCGACAACAGATGTTGCTACAGTACAAACGCCTCACATTCTAAGCTAAATTCACCAATTTGAAGCTAAAAGCTAGGAACTGAAGCTGTAGCGATACCTCACGCGGGAGAACGGTGCGAACCTGATTTTCACGGTTACCTCGACAACAGACGTCGCTAAAGTACAAAAGCTTCACATTCAAATCTAAGTTCACCAATTTTAAGCTAGAAGCTCGGAAAATGAAGCTGTAGCGATATCCCACACGAGAGAACGGTGAAAGTTCAGATTGACGATATCCTCGAGAACGGCCGTTGCTAGAACACAAATGCCTCACATTCTACGCTAAAATCACCAATTTGAAGCTAAAAGCAAGGAGAATGCAGCTGTAACGATATCTCACCTGAGAAAACGGTGAAAGTTGAGTTTGACGATTACCTCGACAACGGCTGTTGCTACAGCACAAATGCCTTACATTCTACGCTAAATTCACCAATTTGAAGCTAAAAGCTAGGAAAATGCAGCTGTAACGATATCTCACCTCAGAGAACGGTGAAAGTTGAGTGTAACGATTTCTTCGACAACGGCTGTTGCTAGAGCACAAAAGCAACAAATTCTAAACTAAACTCACCAATCAGAAGCTAAAAGCCAGGAAAATGCAGCCGTAGCGATATCACACGCGAGAGAACGGTGAAAGTTGAGATTGACGATTTCCTCGAGAACGGCTGTTGCTAGAGCACAAATGCCTCACATTTTACGCTAAAATCACCAATTTGAAACTGAAAGCTAGGAAAATGCAGCTGTAACGATATCTCATGCGAGAGAACGGTGAAAGTTGAGTTTGACGATTTCCTCGACAACGGCTGTTGCTAGAGCACAAATGCCTCACATTCTATGCTAAATTCACCAATTGTAAGCTAAAAGCTAGGAACTGAAGCAGTAGCGATATCTCACGCGAGAGAACGGTGAAAGTTGAGTTTGACGATTTCCTCGACAACAGATGTTGCTACAGTACAAAAGCCTCACATTCTAAGCTAGATTCACCAATTTTAAGCTAGATGCTCGGAAAATGAAGCTGTAGCGATAGCCCACGCGAGAGAACTGGGAAAGTTGAATTTGACAATTTCCTCGTCAACGGCTGTTGCTAGAGCACAAATGCCTCACATTCTATGCTAAATTCACCAATTGTAAGCTAAAAGCTAGGAACTGAAGCTGTAGCGATATCTCACGCGAGAGAACGATGATAAGTTGAGTTTCTCGATTTCCTCGACAACAGATGTTGCTACAGTACAAACGCCTCACATTCTAAGCTAAATTCACCAATTTGAAGCTAAAAGCTAGGAACTGAAGCTGTAGCGATACCTCACGCGGGAGAACGGTGCGAACCTGATTTTCACGGTTACCTCGACAACAGACGTCGCTAAAGTACAAAAGCTTCACATTCAAAGCTAAGTTCACCAATTTTAAGCTAGAAGCTCGGAAAATGAAGCTGTAGCGATATCCCACACGAGAGAACGGTGAAACTTCAGATTGACGATATCCTCGAGAACGGCCGTTGCTAGAACACAAATGCCTCACATTCTAAGCTAAATTCACCAATTTTAAGCTAGAAGCTCGGAACATGAAGCTGTAACAATAGCCCACGCGAGAGAACTGTGAAAGTTGAGTGTGACGATTTCTTCGACAACAGCTGTTGCTAGAGCACAAAAGCCACAAATTCTAAACTAAACTCACCAATCAGAAGCTAAAAGCCAGGAAAATGCAGCCGTAGCGATATCTCACCTGAGAGAACGGTGAAAGTTGAGATTGACGATTTCCTCGAGAACGGCTGTTGCTAGAGCACAAATGCCTCACATTTTACGCTAATATCACCAATTTGAAACTGAAAGCTAGGAAAATGCAGCTGTAACGATATCTTATGCGAGAGAACGGTGAAAGTTGAGTTTGACGATTTCCTCGACAACGGCTGTTGCTAGAGCACAAATGCCTCACATTCTACGCTAAAATCACCAATTTGAAGCTAAAAGCTAGGAAAATGCAGCTGTAACGATATCACACCTGAGAGAACGGTGGAAGTTGAGTGTGACGATTTCTTCGACAACGGCTGTTTCTAGAGCACAAAAGCAACAAATTCTAAACTAAACTCACCAATCAGAAACTAAAAGCCAGGAAAATGCAGCCGTAGCGATATCACACGCGAGATAACGGTGAAAAGTTGAGTTTGACGATTCCCTCGACAACAGCTGTTGCTAGAGCACAATAGCCTCACATTCTAAGCTAAATTCACCAATTTGAAGCTAAAAGCTAGGAACTGAAGCTGTAGCGATATGTCACGCGGGAGAACGGCGAGAACCTGATTTTCACGATTACCTCGACAACAGACGTCGCTACAGTACAAAAGCCTCACATTCTTAGCTAAATTCACCATTTTGAAGCTAAAAGCTAGGAAATGAAGCTGTACCGATATCTCACGCGAGAGAACGATGATAAGTTGAGTTTCACGATTTCCTCGACAACAGATGTTGCTACAGTACAAAAGCCTCACATTCTAAGCTAAATTCACCAATTTGAAGCTAAAAGCTAGGAACTGAAGCTGTAGCGATATCTCACGCGGGAGAACAGCGAGAACCTGATTTTCACGATTACCTCGACAACAGACGTCGCTCCAGTACAAAAGCTTCACATTCTAAGCTAGATTCACCAATTTTAAGCTAGAAGCTCGGAAAAAGAAGCTGTAGCAATAGCCCACGCGAGAGAACTGTGAAAGTTGAGTTTGACAATTTCCTCGTCAACGGCTGTTGCTAGAGCACAGATGCCTCACATTCTAAACTAAATTCACCATTTTTAAGCTATAAGCCTGATAAATGCAGCTGTAACGATATCTCATGCGAGAGAACGGTGAAAGTTGAGTTTCACGATTTCCTCGACAACAGATGTTGCTACAGTACAAATGCCTCACATTCTAAGCTGAATTCACCAATTTGAAGCTAAAAGCCAGGAAAATGCAGCTGTAACTACATCTCACGCGAGAGAATGGTGAAAGTTGAGTTTCACTATTTCCTCGACAACAGATGTTGCTACAGTACAAAAGCCTCACATTCTAAGCTATATTCACCAATTTGAAACTAGAAGCTCGGAAAATGAAGCTGTAGCGATATCCCACACGAGAGAACGGTGAAAACTTGAGTTTGACGATTTCCTCGACAACGGCTGTGGCTAGAGCACAAATGCCTCACATTCTACGCTAATATCACCAATTTGAAGCTAAAAGCTAGGAAAATGCAGCTGTAACGATATCTCACGCGAGAGAACGGTGAAAGTTGAGTTTGACGATTTCCTCCACAACGGTTGTTGCTACAGTACAAAAGCCTCACATTCTAAGCTAAATTCACCAATTTTAAGCTAGAAGCTCGGAACATGAAGCTGTAGCAATAGCCCACGCGAGAAAACTGTGAAAGTTGTGTTTGACAATTTCCTCGTCAACGGCTGTTGCTAGAGCACAAATGCCTCACATTCTACGCTAAAATCACCAATTTGAAGCTACAAGCTAGGAAAATGCAGCTGTAACTACATCTCACGCGAGAGAATGGTGAAAGTTGAGTTTCACTATTTCCTCGACAACAGATGTTGCTACAGTACAAAAGCCTCACATTCTAAGCTATATTCACCAATTTGAAACTAGAAGCTCGGAAAATGAAGCTGTAGCGATATCCCACACGAGAGAACGGTGAAAACTTGAGTTTGACGATTTCCTCGACAACGGCTGTTGCTAGAGCACAAATGCCTCACATTCTACGCTAAAATCACCAATTTGAAGCTACAAGCTAGGAAAATGCAGCTGTAACTCCATCTCACGCGAGAGAATGGTGAAAGTTGAGTTTCACTATTTCCTCGACAACAGATGTTGCTACAGTACAAAAGCCTCACATTCTAAGCTATATTCACCAATTTGAAACTAGAAGCTCGGAAAATGAAGCTGTAGCGATATCCCACACGAGAGAACGGTGAAAACTTGAGTTTGACGATTTCCTCGACAACGGCTGTTGCTAGAGCACAAATGCCTCACATTCTACGCTAATATCACCAATTTGAAGCTAAAAGCTAGGAAAATGCAGCTGTAACGATATCTCACGCGAGAGAACGGTGCAAGTTGAGTTTGACGATTTCCTTCACAACAGATGTTGCTACAATACAAAAGCCTCACATTCTAAGCTAGATTCACCAATTTTAAGCTAGAAGCTCAGAAAATGAAGCTGTAGCGACATACCACTCGAGAGAACGGTGAAAACTTGAGTTTGCCGATTTCCTCGACAACGGCTGTTGCTAGAGCTCAAAAGCAACAAATTCTAAACTAAACTCACCAATCAGAAGCTAAAAGCCAGGAAAATGCAGCCGTAGCGATATCACACGCGAGAGAACGGTGAAAGTTGAGATTGACGATTTCCTCGAGAACGGCTGTTGCTAGAGCACAAATGCCTCACATTTTACGCTAAAATCACCAATTTGAAACTGAAAGCTAGGAAAATGCAGCTGAAACGATATCTCATGCGAGAGAACGGTGAAAGCTGTGTTTGACGATTTCCTCCACAACGGTTGTTGCTACAGTACAAAAGCCTCACATTCTAAGCTAGATTCACCAATTTTAAGCTAGAAGCTCAGAAAATGAATTTGTAGCGATATCCCACACGAGAGAACGGTGAAAAGTTGAGTTTGACGATTCCCTCGACAACAGCTGTTGCTAGAGCACAAAAGCCTCACATTCTAAGCTAAATTCATCAATTTGAAGCTAAAAGCTAGGAACTGAAGCTGTAGCGATATCTCATGCGGGAGAACGGTGAGAACCTGATTTTCACGATTACTTCGACAACAGATGTTGCTACAGTACAAAAGCCTCACATTCTAAGCTAAATTCACCAATTTTAAACTAGAAGCTCGGAACATGAAGCTGTAGCAATAGCCCACGCGACAAAACTGTGAAAGTTGTGTTTGACAATTTCCTCGTCAACGGCTGTTGCTAGAGCACAAATGCCTCACATTGTACGCTAAAATCACCAATTTGAAGCTACAAGCTAAGAAAATGCAGCTGTAACTACATCTCACGCGAGTGAATGGTGAAAGTTGAGTTTCACTATTTCCTCGACAACAGATGTTGCTACAGTACAAAAGCCTCACATTCTAAGCTATATTCACCAATTTGAAACTAGAAGCTCGGAAAATGAAGCTGTAGCGATATCCCACACGAGAGAACGGTGAAAACTTGAGTTTGACGATTTCCTCGACAACGGCTGTTGCTAGAGCACAAATGCCTCACATTCTACGCTAATATCACCAATTTGAAGCTAAAAGCTAGGAAAATGCAGCTGTAACGATATCTCACGCGAGAGAACGGTGAAAGTTGAGTTTGACGATTTCCACCACAACGGTTGTTGCTACAGTACAAAAGCCTCACATTCTAAGCTAGATTCACCAATTTTAAGCTAGAAGCTCAGAAAATGAATTTGTAGCGATATCCCACGCGAGAGAACGGTGAAAAGTTGAGTTTGACGATTCCCTCGACAACAGCTGTTGCTAGAGCACAAAAGCCTCACATTCTAAGCTAAATTCATCAATTTGAAGCTAAAAGCTAGGAACTGAAGCTGTAGCGATATCTCATGCGGGAGAACGGTGAGAACCTGATTTTCACGATTACTTCGACAACAGACGTCGCTACAGTACAAAAGCCTCACATTCTAAGCTAAATTCACCAATTTGAAACTAGAAGCTCGGAAAATGAAGCTGTAGCGATATCCCACACGAGAGAACGGTGAAAACTTGAGTTTGACGATTTCCTCGACAACGGCTGTTGCTAGAGCACAAATGCCTCACATTCTATGCTAAATTCACCAATTTGAAGCTAAAAGCTAGGAAAATGCAGCTGTAACGATATCTCACGCGAGAGAACGGTGCAAGTTGAGTTTGACGATTTCCTCCACAACGGCTGTTGCTAGAGCACAAATGCCTCACATTCTATGCTAAATTCATCAATTGTAAGCTAAAAGCTAGGAACTGAAGCTGTAGCGATATCTCACGCGAGAGAACGATGATAAGTTGAGTTTCTCGATTTCCTCGACAACAGATGTTGCTACAGTACAAACGCCTCACATTCTAAGCTAAATTCACCAATTTGAAGCTAAAAGCTAGGAACTGAAGCTGTAGCGATACCTCACGCGGGAGAACGGTGCGAACCTGATTTTCACGGTTACCTCGACAACAGACGTCGCTAAAGTACAAAAGCTTCACATTGAAAGCTAAGTTCACCAATTTTAAGCTAGAAGCTCGGAAAATGAAGCTGTAGCGATATCCCACACGAGAGAACGGTGAAAGTTCAGATTGACGATATCCTCGAGAACGGCCGTTGCTAGAACACAAATGCCTCACATTCTACGCTAAAATCACCAATTTGAAGCTAAAAGCAAGGAGAATGCAGCTGTAACGATATCTCACCTGAGAGAACGGTGAAAGTTGAGTTTGACGATTACCTCGACAACGGCTGTTGCTAGAGCACAAATGCCTTACATTCTACGCTAAATTCACCAATTTGAAGCTAAAAGCTAGGAAAATGCAGCTGTAACGATATCTCACCTCAGAGAACGGTGAAAGTTGAGTGTGACGATTTCTTCGACAACGGCTGTTGCTAGAGCACAAAAGCAACAAATTCTAAACTAAACTCACCAATCAGAAGCTAAAAGCCAGGAAAATGCAGCCGTAGCGATATCACACGCGAGAGAACGGTGAAAGTTGAGATTGACGATTTCCTCGAGAACGGCTGTTGCTAGAGCACAAATGCCTCACATTTTACGCTAAAATCACCAATTTGAAACTGAAAGCTAGGAAAATGCAGCTGTAACGATATCTCATGCGAGAGAACGGTGAAAGTTGAGTTTGACGATTTCCTCGACAACGGCTGTTGCTAGAGCACAAATGCCTCACATTCTATGCTAAATTCACCAATTGTAAGCTAAAAGCTAGGAACTGAAGCTGTAGCGATATCTCACGCGAGAGAACGGTGAAAGTTGAGTTTGACGATTTCCTCGACAACAGATGTTGCTACAGTACAAAAGCCTCACATTCCAAGCTAGATTCACCAATTTTAAGCTAGATGCTCGGAAAATGAAGCTGTAGCGATAGCCCACGCGAGAGAACTGGGAAAGTTGAGTTTGACAATTTCCTCGTCAACGGCTGTTGCTAGAACACAAATGCCTCACATTCTAACCTAAATTTACCATTTTTAAGCTAGAAGCCTGAATAATGCAGCTGTAACGATATCTCATGCGAGAGAACGGTGAAAGTTGAGTTTGACGATTTCCTCGACAACGGCTGTTGCTAGAGCACAAATGCCTCACATTCTATGCTAAATTCACCAATTGTAAGCTAAAAGCTAGGAACTGAAGCTGTAGCGATATCTCACGCGAGAGAACGATGATAAGTTGAGTTTCTCGATTTCCTCGACAACAGATGTTGCTACAGTACAAACGCCTCACATTCTAAGCTAAATTCACCAATTTGAAGC
This sequence comes from Tiphia femorata, assembly GCA_944319695.1. Classification (NCBI taxonomy): domain Eukaryota; kingdom Metazoa; phylum Arthropoda; class Insecta; order Hymenoptera; family Tiphiidae; genus Tiphia; species Tiphia femorata. Next base: position 195,883 of record CALUEP010000001.1, read on the forward strand.
TAAAAGCTAGGAACTGAAGCTGTAGCGATACCTCACGCGGGAGAACGGTGCGAACCTGATTTTCACGGTTACCTCGACAACAGACGTCGCTAAAGTACAAAAGCTTCACATTCAAAGCTAAGTTCACCAATTTTAAGCTAGAAGCTCGGAAAATGAAGCTGTAGCGATATCCCACACGAGAGAACGGTGAAACTTCAGATTGACGATATCCTCGAGAACGGCCGTTGCTAGAACACAAATGCCTCACATTCTAAGCTAAATTAACCAATTTTAAGCTAGAAGCTCGGAACATGAAGCTGTAACAATAGCCCACGCGAGAGAACTGTGAAAGTTGAGTGTGACGATTTCTTCGACAACGGCTGTTGCTAGAGCACAAAAGCCACAAATTCTAAACTAAACTCACCAATCAGAAGCTAAAAGCCAGGAAAATGCAGCCGTAGCGATATCTCACCTGAGAGAACGGTGAAAGTTGAGTGTGACGATTTCTTCGACAACGGCTGTTGCTAGAGCACAAAAGCCACAAATTCTAAACTAAACTCACCAATCAGAAGCTAAAAGCCAGGAAAATGCAGCCGTAGCGATATCACACGCGAGAGAACGGTGAAAGTTGAGATTGACGATTTCCTCGAGAACGGCTGTTGCTAGAGCACAAATGCCTCACATTCCAAGCTAGATTCACCAATTTTAAGCTAGATGCTCGGAAAATGAAGCTGTAGCGATAGCCCACGCGAGAGAACTGGGAAAGTTGAGTTTGACAATTTCCTCGTCAACGGCTGTTGCTAGAACACAAATGCCTCACATTCTAACCTAAATTTACCATTTTTAAGCTAGAAGCCTGAATAATGCAGCTGTAACGATATCTCATGCGAGAGAACGGTGAAAGTTGAGTTTGACGATTTCCTCGACAACGGCTGTTGCTAGAGCACAAATGCCTCACATTCTATGCTAAATTCACCAATTGTAAGCTAAAAGCTAGGAACTGAAGCTGTAGCGATATCTCACGCGAGAGAACGATGATAAGTTGAGTTTCTCGATTTCCTCGACAACAGATGTTGCTACAGTACAAACGCCTCACATTCTAAGCTAAATTCACCAATTTGAAGCTAAAAGCTAGGAACTGAAGCTGTAGCGATACCTCACGCGGGAGAACGGTGCGAACCTGATTTTCACGGTTACCTCGACAACAGACGTCGCTAAAGTACAAAAGCTTCACATTCAAAGCTAAGTTCACCAATTTTAAGCTAGAAGCTCGGAAAATGAAGCTGTAGCGATATCCCACACGAGAGAACGGTGAAACTTCAGATTGACGATATCCTCGAGAACGGCCGTTGCTAGAACACAAATGCCTCACATTCTAAGCTAAATTAACCAATTTTAAGCTAGAAGCTCGGAACATGAAGCTGTAACAATAGCCCACGCGAGCGAACTGTGAAAGTTGAGTGTGACGATTTCTTCGACAACGGCTGTTGCTAGAGCACAAAAGCCACAAATTCTAAACTAAACTCACCAATCAGAAGCTAAAAGCCAGGAAAATGCAGCCGTAGCGATATCTCACCTGAGAGAACGGTGAAAGTTGAGTGTGACGATTTCTTCGACAACGGCTGTTGCTAGAGCACAAAAGCCACAAATTCTAAACTAAACTCACCAATCAGAAGCTAAAAGCCAGGAAAATGCAGCCGTAGCGATATCACACGCGAGAGAACGGTGAAAGTTGAGATTGACGATTTCCTCGAGAACGGCTGTTGCTAGAGCACAAATGCCTCACATTTTACGCTAATATCACCAATTTGAAACTGAAAGCTAGGAAAATGCAGCTGTAACGATATTTTATGCGAGAGAACGGTGAAAGTTGAGTTTGACGATTTCCTCGACAACGGCTGTTGCTAGAGCACAAATGCCTCACATTCTACGCTAAAATCACCAATTTGAAGCTAAAAGCTAGGAAAATGCAGCTGTAACGATATCACACCTGAAAGAACGGTGGAAGTTGAGTGTGACGATTTCTTCGACAACGGCTGTTTCTAGAGCACAAAAGCAACAAATTCTAAACTAAACTCACCAATCAGAAACTAAAAGCCAGGAAAATGCAGCCGTAGCGATATCACACGCGAGATAACGGTGAAAAGTTGAGTTTGACGATTCCCTCGACAACAGCTGTTGCTAGAGCACAATAGCCTCACATTCTAAGCTAAAGTCACCAATTTGAAGCTAAAAGCTAGGAACTGAAGCTGTAGCGATATGTCACGCGGGAGAACGGCGAGAACCTGATTTTCACGATTACCTCGACAACAGACGTCGCTACAGTACAAAAGCCTCACATTCTTAGCTAAATTCACCATTTTGAAGCTAAAAGCTAGGAAATGAAGCTGTACCGATACCTCACGCGAGAGAACGATGATAAGTTGAGTTTCACGATTTCCTCGACAACAGATGTTGCTACAGTACAAAAGCCTCACATTCTAAGCTAAATTCACCAATTTGAAGCTAAAAGCTAGGAAAATGCAGCTGTAACGATATCTCACGCGAGAGAACGGTGCAAGTTGAGTTTGACGATTTCCTCCACAACGGCTGTTGCTAGAGCACAAATGCCTCACATTCTATGCTAAATTCATCAATTGTAAGCTAAAAGCTAGGAACTGAAGCTGTAGCGATATCTCACGCGAGAGAACGATGATAAGTTGAGTTTCTCGATTTCCTCGACAACAGATGTTGCTACAGTACAAACGCCTCACATTCTAAGCTAAATTCACCAATTTGAAGCTAAAAGCTAGGAACTGAAGCTGTAGCGATACCTCACGCGGGAGAACGGTGCGAACCTGATTTTCACGGTTACCTCGACAACAGACGTCGCTAAAGTACAAAAGCTTCACATTCTAAGCTAGATTCACCAATTTTAAGCTAGAAGCTCGGAAAAAGAAGCTGTAGCAATAGCCCACGCGAGAGAACTGTGAAAGTTGAGTTTGACAATTTCCTCGTCAACGGCTGTTGCTAGAGCACAGATGCCTCACATTCTAAACTAAATTCACCATTTTTAAGATAGAAGCCTGATAAATGCAGCTGTAACGATATCTCATGCGAGAGAACGGTGAAAGTTGAGTTTCACGATTTCCTCGACAACAGATGTTGCTACAGTACAAATGCCTCACATTCTAAGCTGAATTCACCAATTTGAAGCTAAAAGCCAGGAAAATGCAGCTGTAACTACATCTCACGCGAGAGAATGGTGAAAGTTGAGTTTCACTATTTCCTCGACAACAGATGTTGCTACAGTACAAAAGCCTCACATTCTAAGCTATATTCACCAATTTGAAACTAGAAGCTCGGAAAATGAAGCTGTAGCGATATCCCACACGAGAGAACGGTGAAAACTTGAGTTTGACGATTTCCTCGACAACGGCTGTGGCTAGAGCACAAATGCCTCACATTCTACGCTAATATCACCAATTTGAAGCTAAAAGCTAGGAAAATGCAGCTGTAACGATATCTCACGCGAGAGAACGGTGAAAGTTGAGTTTGACGATTTCCTCCACAACGGTTGTTGCTACAGTACAAAAGCCTCACATTCTAAGCTAAATTCACGAATTTGAAGCTACAAGCTCGGAAAATGAAGCTGTACCGATATCCCACACGAGAGAACGGTGAAAACTTGAGTTTGACGATTCCCTCGACAACAGCTGTTGCTAGAGCACAAAAGCCTCACATTCTATGCTAAATTCACCATTTTGAAGCTAAAAGCTAGGAACTGAAGGTGTAGCGATATCTCACGCGAGAGAACGATGATTAGTTGAGTTTCTCGATTTCCTCGACAACGGCTGTTGTTAGAGCACAAAAGCCACAAATTCTAAACTAAACTCACCAATCAGAAGCTAAAAGCCAGGAAAATGCAGCCGTAGCGATATCACACGCGAGAGAACGGTGAAAATTGAGATTGACGATTTCCTCGAGAACGGCTGTTGCTAGAGCACAAATGCCTCACATTCTACGCTAATATCACCAATTTTAAGCTAGAAGCTCGGAACATGAAGCTGTAGCGATAGCCCACGCGAGAGAACTGTGAAAGTTGTATTTGACAATTTCCTCGTCAACGGCTGTTCCTAGAACACAAATGCCTCACATTCTACGCTATAATAACCAATTTGAAGCAAAAAACTAGGAAATGAAGCTGTACCGATATCTCACGCGAGAGAACGATGATAAGTTGAGCTTCACGATTTCCTTGACAACAGATGTTGCTACAGTACAAAAGCCTCACATTCTAAGCTAGATTCACCAATTTTAAGCTAGAATCTCAGAAAATGTATCTGTAGCGATATCCCACACGAGAGAACGGTGAAAAGTTGAGTTTGACGATTCCCTCGACAACAGCTGTTGCTAGAGCACAAAAGCCTCACATTCTAAGCTAAATTCATCAATTTGAAGCTAAAAGCTAGGATCTGAAGCTGTAGCGATATCTCATGCGGGAGAACGGGGAGAACCTGATTTTCACGATTACCTCGACAACAGACGTCGGTACAGTACAAAAGCTTCGCATTCTAAGCTAAATTCACCAATTTTAAGCTAGAAGCTCGGAACATGAAGCTCTAGCAATAGCCCACGCGAGAGAACTGGGGAAGTTGAGTTTGACAATTTCCTCGTCAACGGCTGTTGCTAGAGCACAAATGCCTCACATTCTAACCTAAATTCACCATTTTTAAGCTAGAAGCCTGAATAATGCAGCTGTAACGATATCTCACGCGAGAGAACGGTGCAAGTTGAGTTTGACGATTTCCTCCACAACGGTTGTTGCTACAGTACAAAAGCCTCACATTCTAAGCTAGATTCACCAATTTTAAGCTAGAAGCTCAGAAAATGAATTTGTAGCGATATCCCACACGAGAGAACGGTGAAAAGTTGAGTTTGACGATTCCCTCGACAACAGCTGTTGCTAGAGCACAAATGCCTCACATTCTACGCTAAAATCACCAATTTGAAGCTAAAAGCTAGGAACTGAAGCTGTAGCGATATCTCATGCGGGAGAACGGTGAGAACCTGATTTTCACGATTACTTCGACGACAGACGTCGCTACAGTACAAAAGCCTCACATTCTAAGCTAAATTCACCAATTTGAAACTAGAAGCTCGGAAAATGAAGCTGTAGCGATATCCCACACGAGAGAACGGTGAAAACTTGAGTTTGACGATTTCCTCGACAACGGCTGTTGCTAGAGCACAAATGCCTCACATTCTATGCTAAATTCACCAATTGTAAGCTAAAAGCTAGGAACTGAAGCTGTAGAGATATCTCACGCGAGAGAACGGTGCGAACCTGATTTTCACGGTTACCTCGACAACAGACGTCGCTAAAGTACAAAAGCTTCACATTCAAAGCTAAGTTCACCAATTTTAAGCTAGAAGCTCTGAAAATGAAGCTGTAGCGATAGCCCACGTGAGAGAACTGTGAAACTTGAGTTTGACGATTACCTCGACAACGGCCGTTGCTAGAGCACAAATGCCTCACATTCTATGCTAAATTCACCCATTTTAAGTTAGAAGCTCAGAAAATGAATCTGTAGCGATAGCCCACACGAGAGAACGGTGAAAAGTTGGGTTTCACGATTCCCTCGAGAACAGCTGTTGCTAGAGCACAATAGCCTCACATTCTAAGCTAAATTCACCAATTTGAAGCTAAAAGCTAGGAACTGAAGCTGTAGCGATATCTCACGTGGGAGAACGTAGAGAACCTGATTTTCACGGTTACCTCGACAACAGACGTCGCTACAGTACAAAAGCTTCACATTCAAAGCTAAGTTCACCAATTTGAAACTAGAAGCTCGGAAAATGAAGCTGTAGCGATATCCCACACGAGAGAACGGTGAAAGTTGAGATTGACGATATCCTCGAGAACGGCCGTTGCTAGAACACAAATGCCTCACATTCTACGCTAAAATCACCAAATTGAAGCTAGAAGCTAGGGAATGAAGCTGTACCGATATTTCACGCGAGAGAACGATGATAAGTTGAGTTTCACGATTTCCTCGACAACAGATGTTGCTACAGTTCAAAAGCCTCACATTCTAAGCGAAATTCACCAATTTTAAGTTAGAAGCTCGGAACATGAAGCTGTAGCAATAGCCCACGCGAGAGACCTGTGAAAGTTGTGTTTGACAATTTCCTCGTCAACGGCTGTTGCTACAGTACAAAAGCCTCACATTCTAAGCTAAATTCACCATTTTTAAGCTAGAAGCCTGAATAATGCAGCTGTAACGATATCTCATGCGAGAGAACGGTGAAAGTTGAGTTTCACGATTTCCTCGACAACAGATGTTGCTACAGTACAAAAGCTTCACATTCTAAGCTAGATTCACCAATTTTAAGATAGATGCTCGGAAAATGAAGCTGTAGCGATAGCCCACGCGAGAGAACTGGGAAAGTTGAGTTTGACAATTTCCTCGTCAACGGCTGTTGCTAGAGCAAAAATGCCTCACATTCTAACCTAAATTCACCAATTTGAAGCAAAAAGCTAGGAAATGAAGCTGTAGCGATATCTCACGTGGGAGAACGTAGAGAACCTGATTTTCACGGTTACCTCGACAACAGACGTCGCTACAGTACAAAAGCTTCACATTCAAAGCTAAGTTCACCAATTTGAAACTAGAAGCTCGGAAAATGAAGCTGTAGCGATATCCCACACGAGAGAACGGTGAAAGTTGAGATTGACGATATCCTCGAGAACGGCCGTTGCTAGAACACAAATGCCTCACATTCTACGCTAAAATCACCAAATTGAAGCTAGAAGCTAGGGAATGAAGCTGTACCGATATTTCACGCGAGAGAACGATGATAAGTTGAGTTTCACGATTTCCTCGACAACAGATGTTGCTACAGTACAAAAGCTTCACATTCTAAACTAAATTCACCAATTTTAAGCTAGAAGCTCGGAACATGAAGCTGTAACAATAGCCCACGCGAGAGAACTGTGAAAGTTGTGTTTGACAATTTCCTCGTCAACGACTGTTGCTAGAGCACAAATGCCTCACATTCTATGCTAAATTCACCAATTTTAAGCTAGAAGCTCAGAAAATGAAACTGTAGCGACATACCACTCGAGAGAACGGTGAAAACTTGAGTTTGCCGATTTCCTCGACAACGGCTGTTGCTAGAGCTCAAAAGCAACAAATTCTAAACTAAACTCACCAATCAGAAGCTAAAAGCCAGGAAAATGCAGCCGTAGCGATATCACACGCGAGAGAACAGTGAAAGTTGAGATTGACGATTTCCTCGAGAACGGCTGTTGCTAGAGCACAAATGCCTCACATTTTACGCTAAAATCACCAATTTGAAACTGAAAGCTAGGAAAATGCAGCTGTAACGATATCTCATGCGAGAGAACGGTGAAAGTTGTGTTTGACGATTTCCTCCACAACGGTTGTTGCTACAGTACAAAAGCCTCACATTCTAAGCTAGATTCACCAATTTTAAGCTAGAGGCTCAGAAAATGAATTTGTAGCGATATCCCACACGAGAGAACGGTGAAAAGTTGAGTTTGACGATTCCCTCGACAACAGCTGTTGCTAGAGCACAAAAGACTCACATTCTAAGCTAAATTCATCAATTTGAAGCTAAAAGCTAGGAACTGAAGCTGTAGCGATATCTCATGCGGGAGAACGGTGAGAACCTGATTTTCACGATTACTTCGACAACAGATGTTGCTACAGTACAAAAGCCTCACATTCTAAGCTAAATTCACCAATTTTAAACTAGAAGCTCGGAACATGAAGCTGTAGCAATAGCCCACGCGACAAAACTGTGAAAGTTGTGTTTGACAATTTCCTCGTCAACGGCTGTTGCTAGAGCACAAATGCCTCACATTCTACGCTAAAATCACCAATTTGAAGCTACAAGCTAAGAAAATGCAGCTGTAACTACATCTCACGCGAGTGAATGGTGAAAGTTGAGTTTCACTATTTCCTCGACAACAGATGTTGCTACAGTACAAAAGCCTCACATTCTAAGCTATATTCACCAATTTGAAACTAGAAGCTCGGAAAATGAAGCTGTAGCGATATCCCACACGAGAGAACGGTGAAAACTTGAGTTTGACGATTTCCTCGACAACGGCTGTTGCTAGAGCACAAATGCCTCACATTCTACGCTAATATCACCAATTTGAAGCTAAAAGCTAGGAAAATGCAGCTGTAACGATATCTCACGCGAGAGAACGGTGCAAGTTGAGTTTGACGATTTCCACCACAACGGTTGTTGCTACAGTACAAAAGCCTCACATTCTAAGCTAGATTCACCAATTTTAAGCTAAAAGCTAGGAACTGAAGCTGTAGCGATACCTCACGCGGGAGAACGGTGCGAACCTGATTTTCACGGTTACCTCGACAACAGACGTCGCTAAAGTACAAAAGCTTCACATTGAAAGCTAAGTTCACCAATTTTAAGCTAGAAGCTCGGAAAATGAAGCTGTAGCGATATCCCACACGAGAGAACGGTGAAAGTTCAGATTGACGATATCCTCGAGAACGGCCGTTGCTAGAACACAAATGCCTCACATTCTACGCTAAAATCACCAATTTGAAGCTAAAAGCAAGGAGAATGCAGCTGTAACGATATCTCACCTGAGAGAACGGTGAAAGTTGAGTTTGACGATTACCTCGACAACGGCTGTTGCTAGAGCACAAATGCCTTACATTCTACGCTAAATTCACCAATTTGAAGCTAAAAGCTAGGAAAATGCAGCTGTAACGATATCTCACCTCAGAGAACGGTGAAAGTTGAGTGTGACGATTTCTTCGACAACGGCTGTTGCTAGAGCACAAAAGCAACAAATTCTAAACTAAACTCACCAATCAGAAGCTAAAAGCCAGGAAAATGCAGCCGTAGCGATATCACACGCGAGAGAACGGTGAAAGTTGAGATTGACGATTTCCTCGAGAACGGCTGTTGCTAGAGCACAAATGCCTCACATTTTACGCTAAAATCACCAATTTGAAACTGAAAGCTAGGAAAATGCAGCTGTAACGATATCTCATGCGAGAGAACGGTGAAAGTTGAGTTTGACGATTTCCTCGACAACGGCTGTTGCTAGAGCACAAATGCCTCACATTCTATGCTAAATTCACCAATTGTAAGCTAAAAGCTAGGAACTGAAGCTGTAGCGATATCTCACGCGAGAGAACGGTGAAAGTTGAGTTTGACGATTTCCTCGACAACAGATGTTGCTACAGTACAAAAGCCTCACATTCCAAGCTAGATTCACCAATTTTAAGCTAGATGCTCGGAAAATGAAGCTGTAGCGATAGCCCACGCGAGAGAACTGGGAAAGTTGAGTTTGACAATTTCCTCGTCAACGGCTGTTGCTAGAACACAAATGCCTCACATTCTAACCTAAATTTACCATTTTTAAGCTAGAAGCCTGAATAATGCAGCTGTAACGATATCTCATGCGAGAGAACGGTGAAAGTTGAGTTTGACGATTTCCTCGACAACGGCTGTTGCTAGAGCACAAATGCCTCACATTCTATGCTAAATTCACCAATTGTAAGCTAAAAGCTAGGAACTGAAGCTGTAGCGATATCTCACGCGAGAGAACGATGATAAGTTGAGTTTCTCGATTTCCTCGACAACAGATGTTGCTACAGTACAAACGCCTCACATTCTAAGCTAAATTCACCAATTTGAAGCTAAAAGCTAGGAACTGAAGCTGTAGCGATACCTCACGCGGGAGAACGGTGCGAACCTGATTTTCACGGTTACCTCGACAACAGACGTCGCTAAAGTACAAAAGCTTCACATTCAAAGCTAAGTTCACCAATTTTAAGCTAGAAGCTCGGAAAATGAAGCTGTAGCGATATCCCACACGAGAGAACGGTGAAACTTCAGATTGACGATATCCTCGAGAACGGCCGTTGCTAGAACACAAATGCCTCACATTCTAAGCTAAATTAACCAATTTTAAGCTAGAAGCTCGGAACATGAAGCTGTAACAATAGCCCACGCGAGAGAACTGTGAAAGTTGAGTGTGACGATTTCTTCGACAACGGCTGTTGCTAGAGCACAAAAGCCACAAATTCTAAACTAAACTCACCAATCAGAAGCTAAAAGCCAGGAAAATGCAGCCGTAGCGATATCTCACCTGAGAGAACGGTGAAAGTTGAGTGTGACGATTTCTTCGACAACGGCTGTTGCTAGAGCACAAAAGCCACAAATTCTAAACTAAACTCACCAATCAGAAGCTAAAAGCCAGGAAAATGCAGCCGTAGCGATATCACACGCGAGAGAACGGTGAAAGTTGAGATTGACGATTTCCTCGAGAACGGCTGTTGCTAGAGCACAAATGCCTCACATTTTACGCTAATATCACCAATTTGAAACTGAAAGCTAGGAAAATGCAGCTGTAACGATATTTTATGCGAGAGAACGGTGAAAGTTGAGTTTGACGATTTCCTCGACAACGGCTGTTGCTAGAGCACAAATGCCTCACATTCTACGCTAAAATCACCAATTTGAAGCTAAAAGCTAGGAAAATGCAGCTGTAACGATATCACACCTGAAAGAACGGTGGAAGTTGAGTGTGACGATTTCTTCGACAACGGCTGTTTCTAGAGCACAAAAGCAACAAATTCTAAACTAAACTCACCAATCAGAAACTAAAAGCCAGGAAAATGCAGCCGTAGCGATATCACACGCGAGATAACGGTGAAAAGTTGAGTTTGACGATTCCCTCGACAACAGCTGTTGCTAGAGCACAATAGCCTCACATTCTAAGCTAAAGTCACCAATTTGAAGCTAAAAGCTAGGAACTGAAGCTGTAGCGATATGTCACGCGGGAGAACGGCGAGAACCTGATTTTCACGATTACCTCGACAACAGACGTCGCTACAGTACAAAAGCCTCACATTCTTAGCTAAATTCACCATTTTGAAGCTAAAAGCTAGGAAATGAAGCTGTACCGATACCTCACGCGAGAGAACGATGATAAGTTGAGTTTCACGATTTCCTCGACAACAGATGTTGCTACAGTACAAAAGCCTCACATTCTAAGCTAAATTGACCAATTTGAAGCTAAAAGCTAGGAAAATGCAGCTGTAACGATATCTCACGCGAGAGAACGGTGCAAGTTGAGTTTGACGATTTCCTCCACAACGGCTGTTGCTAGAGCACAAATGCCTCACATTCTATGCTAAATTCATCAATTGTAAGCTAAAAGCTAGGAACTGAAGCTGTAGCGATATCTCACGCGAGAGAACGATGATAAGTTGAGTTTCTCGATTTCCTCGACAACAGATGTTGCTACAGTACAAACGCCTCACATTCTAAGCTAAATTCACCAATTTGAAGCTAAAAGCTAGGAACTGAAGCTGTAGCGATACCTCACGCGGGAGAACGGAGCGAACCTGATTTTCACGGTTACCTCGACAACAGACGTCGCTAAAGTACAAAAGCTTCACATTCTAAGCTAGATTCACCAATTTTAAGCTAGAAGCTCGGAAAAAGAAGCTGTAGCAATAGCCCACGCGAGAGAACTGTGAAAGTTGAGTTTGACAATTTCCTCGTCAACGGCTGTTGCTAGAGCACAGATGCCTCACATTCTAAACTAAATTCACCATTTTTAAGATAGAAGCCTGATAAATGCAGCTGTAACGAAATCTCATGCGAGAGAACGGTGAAAGTTGAGTTTCACGATTTCCTCGACAACAGATGTTGCTACAGTACAAATGCCTCACATTCTAAGCTGAATTCACCAATTTGAAGCTAAAAGCCAGGAAAATGCAGCTGTAACTACATCTCACGCGAGAGAATGGTGAAAGTTGAGTTTCACTATTTCCTCGACAACAGATGTTGCTACAGTACAAAAGCCTCACATTCTAAGCTATATTCACCAATTTGAAACTAGAAGCTCGGAAAATGAAGCTGTAGCGATATCCCACACGAGAGAACGGTGAAAACTTGAGTTTGACGATTTCCTCGACAACGGCTGTGGCTAGAGCACAAATGCCTCACATTCTACGCTAATATCACCAATTTGAAGCTAAAAGCTAGGAAAATGCAGCTGTAACGATATCTCACGCGAGAGAACGGTGAAAGTTGAGTTTGACGATTTCCTCCACAACGGTTGTTGCTACAGTACAAAAGCCTCACATTCTAAGCTAAATTCACGAATTTGAAGCTACAAGCTCGGAAAATGAAGCTGTACCGATATCCCACACGAGAGAACGGTGAAAACTTGAGTTTGACGATTCCCTCGACAACAGCTGTTGCTAGAGCACAAAAGCCTCACATTCTATGCTAAATTCACCATTTTGAAGCTAAAAGCTAGGAACTGAAGGTGTAGCGATATCTCACGCGAGAGAACGATGATTAGTTGAGTTTCTCGATTTCCTCGACAACGGCTGTTGTTAGAGCACAAAAGCCACAAATTCTAAACTAAACTCACCAATCAGAAGCTAAAAGCCAGGAAAATGCAGCCGTAGCGATATCACACGCGAGAGAACGGTGAAAATTGAGATTGACGATTTCCTCGAGAACGGCTGTTGCTAGAGCACAAATGCCTCACATTCTACGCTAATATCACCAATTTTAAGCTAGAAGCTCGGAACATGAAGCTGTAGCGATAGCCCACGCGAGAGAACTGTGAAAGTTGTATTTGACAATTTCCTCGTCAACGGCAGTTCCTAGAACACAAATGCCTCACATTCTACGCTATAATAACCAATTTGAAGCAAAAAACTAGGAAATGAAGCTGTACCGATATCTCACGCGAGAGAACGATGATAAGTTGAGCTTCACGATTTCCTTGACAACAGATGTTGCTACAGTACAAAAGCCTCACATTCTAAGCTAGATTCACCAATTTTAAGCTAGAATCTCAGAAAATGAATCTGTAGCGATATCCCACACGAGAGAACGGTGAAAAGTTGAGTTTGACGATTCCCTCGACAACAGCTGTTGCTAGAGCACAAAAGCCTCACATTCTAAGCTAAATTCATCAATTTGAAGCTAAAAGCTAGGATCTGAAGCTGTAGCGATATCTCATGCGGGAGAACGGGGAGAACCTGATTTTCACGATTACCTCGACAACAGACGTCGGTACAGTACAAAAGCTTCGCATTCTAAGCTAAATTCACCAATTTTAAGCTAGAAGCTCGGAACATGAAGCTCTAGCAATAGCCCACGCGAGAGAACTGGGGAAGTTGAGTTTGACAATTTCCTCGTCAACGGCTGTTGCTAGAGCACAAATGCCTCACATTCTAACCTAAATTCACCATTTTTAAGCTAGAAGCCTGAATAATGCAGCTGTAACGATATCTCACGCGAGAGAACGGTGCAAGTTGAGTTTGACGATTTCCTCCACAACGGTTGTTGCTACAGTACAAAAGCCTCACATTCTAAGCTAGATTCACCAATTTTAAGCTAGAAGCTCAGAAAATGAATTTGTAGCGATATCCCACACGAGAGAACGGTGAAAAGTTGAGTTTGACGATTCCCTCGACAACAGCTGTTGCTAGAGCACAAATGCCTCACATTCTACGCTAAAATCACCAATTTGAAGCTAAAAGCTAGGAATGAAGCTGTAGCGATATCTCATGCGGGAGAACGGTGAGAACCTGATTTTCACGATTACTTCGACGACAGACGTCGCTACAGTACAAAAGCCTCACATTCTAAGCTAAATTCACCAATTTGAAACTAGAAGCTCGGAAAATGAAGCTGTAGCGATATCCCACACGAGAGAACGGTGAAAACTTGAGTTTGACGATTTCCTCGACAACGGCTGTTGCTAGAGCACAAATGCCTCACATTCTATGCTAAATTCACCAATTGTAAGCTAAAAGCTAGGAACTGAAGCTGTAGAGATATCTCACGCGAGAGAACGGTGCGAACCTGATTTTCACGGTTACCTCGACAACAGACGTCGCTAAAGTACAAAAGCTTCACATTCAAAGCTAAGTTCACCAATTTTAAGCTAGAAGCTCTGAAAATGAAGCTGTAGCGATAGCCCACGTGAGAGAACTGTGAAACTTGAGTTTGACGATTACCTCGACAACGGCCGTTGCTAGAGCACAAATGCCTCACATTCTATGCTAAATTCACCCATTTTAAGTTAGAAGCTCAGAAAATGAATCTGTAGCGATAGCCCACACGAGAGAACGGTGAAAAGTTGGGTTTCACGATTCCCTCGAGAACAGCTGTTGCTAGAGCACAATAGCCTCACATTCTAAGCTAAATTCACCAATTTGAAGCTAAAAGCTAGGAACTGAAGCTGTAGCGATATCTCACGTGGGAGAACGTAGAGAACCTGATTTTCACGGTTACCTCGACAACAGACGTCGCTACAGTACAAAAGCTTCACATTCAAAGCTAAGTTCACCAATTTGAAACTAGAAGCTCGGAAAATGAAGCTGTAGCGATATCCCACACGAGAGAACGGTGAAAGTTGAGATTGACGATATCCTCGAGAACGGCCGTTGCTAGAACACAAATGCCTCACATTCTACGCTAAAATCACCAAATTGAAGCTAGAAGCTAGGGAATGAAGCTGTACCGATATTTCACGCGAGAGAACGATGATAAGTTGAGTTTCACGATTTCCTCGACAACAGATGTTGCTACAGTTCAAAAGCCTCACATTCTAAGCGAAATTCACCAATTTTAAGTTAGAAGCTCGGAACATGAAGCTGTAGCAATAGCCCACGCGAGAGACCTGTGAAAGTTGTGTTTGACAATTTCCTCGTCAACGGCTGTTGCTACAGTACAAAAGCCTCACATTCTAAGCTAAATTCACCATTTTTAAGCTAGAAGCCTGAATAATGCAGCTGTAACGATATCTCATGCGAGAGAACGGTGAAAGTTGAGTTTCACGATTTCCTCGACAACAGATGTTGCTACAGTACAAAAGCTTCACATTCTAAGCTAGATTCACCAATTTTAAGATAGATGCTCGGAAAATGAAGCTGTAGCGATAGCCCACGCGAGAGAACTGGGAAAGTTGAGTTTGACAATTTCCTCGTCAACGGCTGTTGCTAGAGCAAAAATGCCTCACATTCTAACCTAAATTCACCAATTTGAAGCAAAAAGCTAGGAAATGAAGCTGTAACGATATCTCACGCGAGAGAACGATGATAAGTTGAGTTTTACGATTTCCTTCACAACAGATGTTGCTACAGTACAAAAGCCTCACATTCTAAGCTAGATTCACCAATTTTAAGCTAGATGCTCGGAAAATGAAGCTGTAGCGATAGCCCACGCGAGAGAACTGAGAAAGTTGAGTTTGACAATTTCCTCGACAACGGCTGTTGCTAGAGCACAAATGCCTCACATTCTAACCTAAATTCACCATTTTTAAGCTAGAAGCCTGAATAATGCAGCTGTAACGGTATCTCATGCGAGAGAACGGTGAAAGTTGAGTTTCACGATTTCCTCGACAACAGATGTTGCTACAGTACAAAAGCTTCACATTCTAAGCTAAATTCACCAATTTTAAGCTAGAAGCTCGGAACAAGAAGCTGTAGCAATAGCCCACTCGAGAGACCTGTGAAAGTTGTGTTTGACAATTTCCTCGTCAACGGCTGTTGCTAGAGTACAAACGCCTCACATTCTAAGCTAAATTCACCATTTTTAAGCTAGAAGCCTGAATAATGCAGCTGTAACGATATCTCATGCGAGAGAACGGTGAAAGTTGAGTTTCACGATTTCCTCGACAACAGATGTTGCTACAGTACAAAAGCTTCACATTCTAAGCTAGATTCACCAATTTTAAGCTAGATGCTCGGAAAATGAAGCTGTAGCCATAGCCCACGCGAGAGAACTGGGAAAGTTGAGTTTGACAATTTCCTCGTCAACGGCTGTTGCTAGAGCAAAAATGCCTCACATTCTAACCTAAATTCACCAATTTGAAGCAAAAAGCTAGGAAATGAAGCTGTAACGATATCTCACGCGAGAGAACGATGATAAGTTGAGTTTTACGATTTCCTTGACAACAGATGTTGCTACAGTACAAAAGCCTCACATTCTAAGCTAGATTCACCAATTTTAAGCTAGATGCTCGGAAAATGAAGCTGTAGCGATAGCCCACGCGAGAGAACTGGGAAAGTTGAGTTTGACAATTTCCTCGTCAACGGCTGTTGCTAGAGCACAAATGCCTCACATTCTAACCTAAATTCACCATTTTTAAGCTAGAAGCCTGAATAATGCAGCTGTAACGATATCTCATGCGAGAGAACGGTGAAAGTTGAGTTTCACGATTTCCTCGACAACAGATGTTGCTACAGTACAAAAGCTTCACATTCTAAACTAAATTCACCAATTTTAAGCTAGAAGCTCGGAACATGAAGCTGTAACAATAGCCCACGCGAGAGAACTGTGAAAGTTGTGTTTGACAATTTCCTCGTCAACGACTGTTGCTAGAGCACAAATGCCTCACATTCTATGCTAAATTCACCAATTTTAAGCTAGAAGCTCAGAAAATGAAACTGTAGCGACATACCACTCGAGAGAACGGTGAAAACTTGAGTTTGCCGATTTCCTCGACAACGGCTGTTGCTAGAGCTCAAAAGCAACAAATTCTAAACTAAACTCACCAATCAGAAGCTAAAAGCCAGGAAAATGCAGCCGTAGCGATATCACACGCGAGAGAACAGTGAAAGTTGAGATTGACGATTTCCTCGAGAACGGCTGTTGCTAGAGCACAAATGCCTCACATTTTACGCTAAAATCACCAATTTGAAACTGAAAGCTAGGAAAATGCAGCTGTAACGATATCTCATGCGAGAGAACGGTGAAAGTTGTGTTTGACGATTTCCTCCACAACGGTTGTTGCTACAGTACAAAAGCCTCACATTCTAAGCTAGATTCACCAATTTTAAGCTAGAGGCTCAGAAAATGAATTTGTAGCGATATCCCACACGAGAGAACGGTGAAAAGTTGAGTTTGACGATTCCCTCGACAACAGCTGTTGCTAGAGCACAAAAGACTCACATTCTAAGCTAAATTCATCAATTTGAAGCTAAAAGCTAGGAACTGAAGCTGTAGCGATATCTCATGCGGGAGAACGGGGAGAACCTGATTTTCACGATTACCTCGACAACAGACGTCGGTACAGTACAAAAGCTTCGCATTCTAAGCTAAATTCACCAATTTTAAGCTAGAAGCTCGGAACATGAAGCTGTAACAATAGCCCACGCGAGAGAACTGTGAAAGTTGAGTGTGACGATTTCTTCGACAACGGCTGTTGCTAGAGCACAAATGCCTCACATTCTACGCTAAAATCACCAATTTGAAGCTAAAAGCTAGGAAAATGCAGCTGTAACGATATCTCACCTGAGAGAACGGTGAAAGTTGAGTGTGACGATTTCTTCGACAACGGCTGTTTCTAGAGCACAAAAGCAACAAATTCTAAACTAAACTCACCAATCAGAAACTAAAAGCCAGGAAAATGCAGCCGTAGCGATATCACACGCGAAATAACGGTGAAAAGTTGAGTTTGACGATTTCCTCGACAACGGCTTTTGCTGCAGTACAAAAGCCTCACATTCTAAGCTATATTCACCAATTTGAAACTAGAAGCTCGGAAAATGAAGCTGTAGCGATATCCCACACGAGAGAACGGTGAAAACTTGAGTTTGACGATTTCCTCGACAACGGCTGTTGCTAGAGCACAAATGCCTCACATTCTACGCTAATATCACCAATTTGAAGCTAAAAGCTAGGAAAATGCAGCTGTAACGATATCTCACGCGAGAGAACGGTGCAAGTTGAGTTTGACGATTTCCTCCACAACGGTTGTTGCTACAGTACAAAAGCCTCACATTCTAAGCTAGATTCACCAATTTTAAGCTAGAAGCTCAGAAAATGAATTTGTAGCGATATCCCACACGAGAGAACGGTGAAAAGTTGAGTTTGACGATTCCCTCGACAACAGCTGTTGCTAGAGCACAAAAGCCTCACATTCTAAGCTAAATTCATCAATTTGAAGCTAAAAGCTAGGAACTGAAGCTGTAGAGATATCTCATGCGGGAGAACGGTGAGAACCTGATTTTCACGATTACTTCGACAACAGATGTTGCTACAGTACAAAAGCCTCACATTCTAAGCTAAATTCACCAATTTTAAACTAGAAGCTCGGAACATGAAGCTGTAGCAATAGCCCACGCGAGAAAACTGTGAAAGTTGTGTTTGACAATTTCCTCGAGAACGGCTGTTGCTAGAGCACAAATGCCTCACATTTTACGCTAAAATCACCAATTTGAAACTGAAAGCTAGGAAAATGCAGCTGTAACGATATCTCATGCGAGAGAACGGTGAAAGTTGAGTTTGACGATTTCCTCGACAACGGCTGTTGCTAGAGCACAAATGCCTCACATTCTATGCTAAATTCACCAATTGTAAGCTAAAAGCTAGGAACTGAAGCTGTAGCGATATCTCACGCGAGAGAACGGTGAAAGTTGAGTTTGACGATTTCCTCGACAACAGATGTTGCTACAGTACAAAAGCCTCACATTCTAAGCTAGATTCACCAATTTTAAGCTAGATGCTCGGAAAATGAAGCTGTAGCGATAGCCCACGCGAGAGAACTGGGAAAGTTGAGTTTGACAATTTCCTCGTCAACGGCTGTTGCTAGAACACAAATGCCTCACATTCTAACCTAAATTCACCATTTTTAAGCTAGAAGCCTGAATAATGCAGCTGTAACGATATCTCATGCGAGAGAACGGTGAAAGTTGAGTTTGACGATTTCCTCGACAACGGCTGTTGCTAGAGCACAAATGCCTCACATTCTATGCTAAATTCACCAATTGTAAGCTAAAAGCTAGGAACTGAAGCTGTAGCGATATCTCACGCGAGAGAACGATGATAAGTTGAGTTTCTCGATTTCCTCGACAACAGATGTTGCTACAGTACAAACGCCTCACATTCTAAGCTAAATTCACCAATTTGAAGCTAAAAGCTAGGAACTGAAGCTGTAGCGATACCTCACGCGGGAGAACGGTGCGAACCTGATTTTCACGGTTACCTCGACAACAGACGTCGCTAAAGTACAAAAGCTTCACATTCAAAGCTAAGTTCACCAATTTTAAGCTAGAAGCTCGGAAAATGAAGCTGTAGCGATATCCCACACGAGAGAACGGTGAAACTTCAGATTGACGATATCCTCGAGAACGGCCGTTGCTAGAACACAAATGCCTCACATTCTAAGCTAAATTCACCAATTTTAAGCTAGAAGCTCGGAACATGAAGCTGTAACAATAGCCCACGCGAGAGAACTGTGAAAGTTGAGTGTGACGATTTCTTCGACAACGGCTGTTGCTAGAGCACAAAAGCCACAAATTCTAAACTAAACTCACCAATCAGAAGCTAAAAGCCAGGAAAATGCAGCCGTAGCGATATCTCACCTGAGAGAACGGTGAAAGTTGAGTGTGACGATTTCTTCGACAACGGCTGTTGCTAGAGCACAAAAGCCACAAATTCTAAACTAAACTCACCAATCAGAAGCTAAAAGCCAGGAAAATGCAGCCGTAGCGATATCACACGCGAGAGAACGGTGAAAGTTGAGATTGACGATTTCCTCGAGAACGGCTGTTGGTAGAGCACAAATGCCTCACATTTTACGCTAATATCACCAATTTGAAACTGAAAGCTAGGAAAATGCAGCTGTAACGATATCTTATGCGAGAGAACGGTGAAAGTTGAGTTTGACGATTTCCTCGACAACGGCTGTTGCTAGAGCACAAATGCCTCACATTCTACGCTAAAATCACCAATTTGAAGCTAAAAGCTAGGAAAATGCAGCTGTAACGATATCACACCTGAGAGAACGGTGGAAGTTGAGTGTGACGATTTCTTCGACAACGGCTGTTTCTAGAGCACAAAAGCAACAAATTCTAAACTAAACTCACCAATCAGAAACTAAAAGCCAGGAAAATGCAGCCGTAGCGATATCACACGCGAGATAACGGTGAAAAGTTGAGTTTGACGATTCCCTCGACAACAGCTGTTGCTAGAGCACAATAGCCTCACATTCTAAGCTAAATTCACCAATTTGAAGCTAAAAGCTAGGAACTGAAGCTGTAGCGATATGTCACGCGGGAGAACGGCGAGAACCTGATTTTCACGATTACCTCGACAACAGACGTCGCTACAGTACAAAAGCCTCACATTCTTAGCTAAATTCACCATTTTGAAGCTAAAAGCTAGGAAATGAAGCTGTACCGATATCTCACGCGAGAGAACGATGATAAGTTGAGTTTCACGATTTCCTCGACAACAGATGTTGCTACAGTACAAAAGCCTCACATTCTAAGCTAAATTCACCAATTTGAAGCTAAAAGCTAGGAACTGAAGCTGTAGCGATATCTCACGCGGGAGAACAGCGAGAACCTGATTTTCACGATTACCTCGACAACAGACGTCGCTCCAGTACAAAAGCTTCACATTCTAAGCTAGATTCACCAATTTTAAGCTAGAAGCTCGGAAAAAGAAGCTGTAGCAATAGCCCACGCGAGAGAACTGTGAAAGTTGAGTTTGACAATTTCCTCGTCAACGGCTGTTGCTAGAGCACAGATGCCTCACATTCTAAACTAAATTCACCATTTTTAAGCTAGAAGCCTGATAAATGCAGCTGTAACGATATCTCATGCGAGAGAACGGTGAAAGTTGAGTTTCACGATTTCCTCGACAACAGATGTTGCTACAGTACAAATGCCTCACATTCTAAGCTGAATTCACCAATTTGAAGCTAAAAGCCAGGAAAATGCAGCTGTAACTACATCTCACGCGAGAGAATGGTGAAAGTTGAGTTTCACTATTTCCTCGACAACAGATGTTGCTACAGTACAAAAGCCTCACATTCTAAGCTAGATTCACCAATTTTAAGCTAGAAGCTCAGAAAATGAATTTGTAGCGATATCCCACACGAGAGAACGGTGAAAAGTTGAGTTTGACGATTCCCTCGACAACAGCTGTTGCTAGAGCACAAAAGCCTCACATTCTAAGCTAAATTCATCAATTTGAAGCTAAAAGCTAGGAACTGAAGCTGTAGCGATATCTCATGCGGGAGAACGGTGAGAACCTGATTTTCACGATTACTTCGACAACAGACGTCGCTACAGTACAAAAGCCTCACATTCTAAGCTAAATTCACGAATTTGAAGCAAAAAGCTAGGAAATGAAGCTGTAACGATATCTCACGCGAGAGAACGATGATAAGTTGAGTTTTACGATTTCCTTGACAACAGATGTTGCTACAGTACAAAAGCCTCACATTCTAAGCTAGAATCACCAATTTTAAGCTAGATGCTCGGAAAATGAAGCTGCAGCGATAGCCCACGCGAGAGAACGGTGAAAGTTGAGTTTCACGATTTCCTCGACAACAGATGTTGCTACAGTACAAATGCCTCACATTCTAAGCTGAATTCACCAATTTGAAGCTAAAAGCCAGGAAAATGCAACTGTAGCGGTATCTCACACGAGAGAACGGTGAAAGTTGAGTTTCACGATTTCCTCGACAACAGATGTGGCTACAGTACAAAAACTTCATATTCTAAGCTAAATTCACCAATTTTAAGCTAGAAGCTCGGAACATGAAGCTGTAGCAATAGCCCACGCGAGAAAACTGTGAAAGTTGTGTTTGACAATTTCCTCGTCAACGGCTGTTGCTAGAGCACAAATGCCTCACATTCTACGCTAAAATCACCAATTTGAAGCTACAAGCTAGGAAAATGTAGCTGTAACTACATCACACGCGAGAGAATGGTGAAAGTTGAGTTTCACTATTTCCTCGACAACAGATGTTGCTACAGTACAAAAGCCTCACATTCTAAGCTATATTCACCAATTTGAAACTAGAAGCTCGGAAAATGAAGCTGTAGCGATATCCCACACGAGAGAACGGTGAAAACTTGAGTTTGACGATTTCCTCGACAACGGCTGTTGCTAGAGCACAAATGCCTCACATTCTACGCTAAAATCACCAATTTGAAGCTAAAAGCTAGGAACTGAAGCTGTAGCGATATCTCATGCGGGAGAACGGTGAGAACCTGATTTTCACGATTACTTCGACAACAGACGTCGCTACAGTACAAAAGCCTCACATTCTAAGCTAAATTCACCAAGTTGAAACTAGAAGCTCGGAAAATGAAGCTGTAGCGATATCCCACACGAGAGAACGGTGAAAACTTGAGTTTGACGATTTCCTCGAGAACGGCTGTTGCTAGAGCACAAATGCCTCACATTTTACGCTAATATCACCAATTTGAAACTGAAAGCTAGGAAAATGCAGCTGTAACGATATCTTATGCGAGAGAACGGTGAAAGTTGAGTTTGACGATTTCCTCGACAACGGCTGTTGCTAGAGCACAAATGCCTCACATTCTACGCTAAAATCACCAATTTGAAGCTAAAAGCTAGGAAAATGCAGCTGTAACGATATCACACCTGAGAGAACGGTGGAAGTTGAGTGTGACGATTTCTTCGACAACGGCTGTTTCTAGAGCACAAAAGCAACAAATTCTAAACTAAACTCACCAATCAGAAACTAAAAGCCAGGAAAATGCAGCCGTAGCGATATCACACGCGAGATAACGGTGAAAAGTTGAGTTTGACGATTCCCTCGACAACAGCTGTTGCTAGAGCACAATAGCCTCACATTCTAAGCTAAATTCACCAATTTGAAGCTAAAAGCTAGGAACTGAAGCTGTAGCGATATGTCACGCGGGAGAACGGCGAGAACCTGATTTTCACGATTACCTCGACAACAGACGTCGCTACAGTACAAAAGCCTCACATTCTTAGCTAAATTCACCATTTTGAAGCTAAAAGCTAGGAATTGAAGCTGTACCGATATCTCACGCGAGAGAACGATGATAAGTTGAGTTTCACGATTTCCTCGACAACAGATGTTGCTACAGTACAAAAGCCTCACATTCTAAGCTAAATTCACCAATTTGAAGCTAAAAGCTAGGAACTGAAGCTGTAGCGATATCTCACGCGGGAGAACAGCGAGAACCTGATTTTCACGATTACCTCGACAACAGACGTCGCTCCAGTACAAAAGCTTCACATTCTAAGCTAGATTCACCAATTTTAAGCTAGAAGCTCGGAAAAAGAAGCTGTAGCAATAGCCCACGCGAGAGAACTGTGAAAGTTGAGTTTGACAATTTCCTCGTCAACGGCTGTTGCTAGAGCACAGATGCCTCACATTCTAAACTAAATTCACCATTTTTAAGCTAGAAGCCTGATAAATGCAGCTGTAACGATATCTCATGCGAGAGAACGGTGAAAGTTGAGTTTCACGATTTCCTCGACAACA
This sequence comes from Tiphia femorata, assembly GCA_944319695.1. Lineage (NCBI taxonomy): Eukaryota > Metazoa > Arthropoda > Insecta > Hymenoptera > Tiphiidae > Tiphia > Tiphia femorata. Next base: position 219,173 of record CALUEP010000001.1, read on the forward strand.
GATGTTGCTACAGTACAAATGCCTCACATTCTAAGCTGAATTCACCAATTTGAAGCTAAAAGCCAGGAAAATGCAGCTGTAACTACATCTCACGCGAGAGAATGGTGAAAGTTGAGTTTCACTATTTCCTCGACAACAGGTGTTGCTACAGTACAAAAGCCTCACATTCTAAGCTAGATTCACCAATTTTAAGCTAGAAGCTCAGAAAATGAATTTGTAGCGATATCCCACACGAGAGAACGGTGAAAAGTTGAGTTTGACGATTCCCTCGACAACAGCTGTTGCTAGAGCACAAAAGCCTCACATTCTAAGCTAAATTCATCAATTTGAAGCTAAAAGCTAGGAACTGAAGCTGTAGCGATATCTCATGCGGGAGAACGGTGAGAACCTGATTTTCACGATTACTTCGACAACAGACGTCGCTACAGTACAAAAGCCTCACATTCTAAGCTAAATTCACGAATTTGAAGCAAAAAGCTAGGAAATGAAGCTGTAACGATATCTCACGCGAGAGAACGATGATAAGTTGAGTTTTACGATTTCCTTGACAACAGATGTTGCTACAGTACAAAAGCCTCACATTCTAAGCTAGATTCACCAATTTTAAGCTAGATGCTCGGAAAATGAAGCTGCAGCGATAGCCCACGCGAGAGAACGGTGAAAGTTGAGTTTCACGATTTCCTCGACAACAGATGTTGCTACAGTACAAATGCCTCACATTCTAAGCTGAATTCACTAATTTGAAGCTAAAAGCCAGGAAAATGCAACTGTAGCGGTATCTCACACGAGAGAACGGTGAAAGTTGAGTTTCACGATTTCCTCGACAACAGATGTGGCTACAGTACAAAAACTTCATATTCTAAGCTAAATTCACCAATTTTAAGCTAGAAGCTCGGAACATGAAGCTGTAGCAATAGCCCACGCGAGAAAACTGTGAAAGTTGTGTTTGACAATTTCCTCGTCAACGGCTGTTGCTAGAGCACAAATGCCTCACATTCTACGCTAAAATCACCAATTTGAAGCTACAAGCTAGGAAAATGTAGCTGTAACTACATCACACGCGAGAGAATGGTGAAAGTTGAGTTTCACTATTTCCTCGACAACAGATGTTGCTACAGTACAAAAGCCTCACATTCTAAGCTATATTCACCAATTTGAAACTAGAAGCTCGGAAAATGAAGCTGTAGCGATATCCCACACGAGAGAACGGTGAAAACTTGAGTTTGACGATTTCCTCGACAACGGCTGTTGCTAGAGCACAAATGCCTCACATTCTACGCTAAAATCACCAATTTGAAGCTAAAAGCTAGGAACTGAAGCTGTAGCGATATCTCATGCGGGAGAACGGTGAGAACCTGATTTTCACGATTACTTCGACAACAGACGTCGCTACAGTACAAAAGCCTCACATTCTAAGCTAAATTCACCAAGTTGAAACTAGAAGCTCGGAAAATGAAGCTGTAGCGATATCCCACACGAGAGAACGGTGAAAACTTGAGTTTGACGATTTCCTCGACAACGGCTGTTGCTAGAGCACAAATGCCTCACATTCTATGCTAAATTCACCAATTTGAAGCTAAAAGCTAGTAAAATGCAGCTGTAACGATATCTCACGCGAGAGAACGGTGAAAGTTGAGTTTGACGATTTCCTCCACAACGGCTGTTGCTAGAGCACAAATGCCTCACATTCTATGCTAAATTCACCAATTGTAAGCTAAAAGCTAGGAACTGAAGCTGTAGCGATATCTCACGCGAGAGAACGGTGCGAACCTGATTTTCACGGTTACCTCGACAACAGACGTCGCTAAAGTACAAAAGCTTCACATTCAAAGCTAAGTTCACCAATTTTAAGCTAGAAGCTCTGAAAATGAAGCTGTAGCGATAGCCCACGTGAGAGAACTGTGAAACTTGAGTTTGACGATTACCTCGACAACGGCCGTTGCTAGAGCACAAATGCCTCACATTCTATGCTAAATTCACCCATTTTAAGTTAGAAGCTCAGAAAATGAATCTGTAGCGATAGCCCACACGAGAGAACGGTGAAAAGTTGGGTTTCACGATTCCCTCGAGAACAGCTGTTGCTAGAGCACAATAGCCTCACATTCTAAGCTAAATTCACCAATTTGAAGCTATAAGCTAGGAACTGAAGCTGTAGCGATATCTCACGTGGGAGAACGGAGAGAACCTGATTTTCACGGTTACCTCGACAACAGACGTCGCTACAGTACAAAAGCTTCACATTCAAAGCTAAGTTCACCAATTTGAAACTAGAAGCTCGGAAAATGAAGCTGTAGCGATATCCCACACGAGAGAACGGTGAAAGTTGAGATTGACGATATCCTCGAGAACGGCCGTTGCTAGAACACAAATGCCTCACATTCTAAGCTAAATTCACCAATTTGAAGCTATAAGCTAGGGAATGAAGCTGTACCGATATCTCATGCGAGAGAACGGTGAAAGTTGAGTTTCACGATTTCCTCGACAACAGATGTTGCTACAGTACAAAAGCTTCACATTCTAAGCTAGATTCACCAATTTTAAGATAGATGCTCGGAAAATGAAGCTGTAGCGATAGGCCACGCGAGAGAACTGGGAAAGTTGAGTTTGACAATTTCCTCGTCAACGGCTGTTGCTAGAGCAAAAATGCCTCACATTCTAACCTAAATTCACCAATTTGAAGCAAAAAGCTAGGAAATGAAGCTGTAACGATATCTCACGCGAGAGAACGATGATAAGTTGAGTTTTACGATTTCCTTCACAACAGATGTTGCTACAGTACAAAAGCCTCACATTCTAAGCTAGATTCACCAATTTTAAGCTAGATGCTCGGAAAATGAAGCTATAGCAATAGCCCACGCGAGAGAACTGGGAAAGTTGAGTTTGACAATTTCCTCGTCAACGGCTGTTGCTAGAGCACAAATGCCTCACATTCTAACCTAAATTCACCATTTTTAAGCTAGAAGCCTGAATAATGCAGCTGTAACGGTCTCTCATGCGAGAGAACGGTGAAAGTTGAGTTTCACGATTTCCTCGACAACAGATGTTGCTACAGTACAAAAGCTTCACATTCTAAGCTAAATTCACCAATTTTAAGCTAGAAGCTCGGAACATGAAGCTGTAGCAATAGCCCACGCGAGAGACCTGTGAAAGTTGTGTTTGACAATTTCCTCGACAACGGCTGTTGCTACAGTACAAATGCCTCACATTCTAACCTAAATTCACCAATCAGAAGCTAAAAGCCAGGAAAATGCAGCCGTAGCGATATCACACGCGAGAGAACGGTGAAAGTTGAGATTGACGATTTCCTCGAGAACGGCTGTTGCTAGAGCACAAATGCCTCACATTTTACGCTAAAATCACCAATTTGAAACTGAAAGCTAGGAAAATGCAGCTGTAACGATATCTCATGCGAGAGAACGGTGAAAGTTGTGTTTGACGATTTCCTCCACAACGGTTGTTGCTACAGTACAAAAGCCTCACATTCTAAGCTAGATTCACCAATTTTAAGCTAGAAGCTCAGAAAATGAATTTGTAGCGATATCCCACACGAGAGAACGGTGAAAAGTTGAGTTTGACGATTCCCTCGACAACAGCTGTTGCTAGAGCACAAAAGCCTCACATTCTAAGCTAAATTCATCAATTTGAAGCTAAAAGCTAGGAACTGAAGCTGTAGCGATATCTCATGCGGGAGAACGGTGAGAACCTGATTTTCACGATTACTTCGACAACAGATGTTGCTACAGTACAAAAGCCTCACATTCTAAGCTAAATTCACCAATTTTAAACTAGAAGCTCGGAACATGAAGCTGTAGCAATAGCCCACGCGAGAAAACTGTGAAAGTTGTGTTTGACAATTTCCTCGTCAACGGCTGTTGCTAGAGCACAAATGCCTCACATTCTACGCTAAAATCACCAATTTGAAGCTACAAGCTAAGAAAATGCAGCTGTAACTACATCTCACGCGAGTGAATGGTGAAAGTTGAGTTTCACTATTTCCTCGACAACAGATGTTGCTACAGTACAAAAGCCTCACATTCTAAGCTATATTCACCAATTTGAAACTAGAAGCTCGGAAAATGAAGCTGTAGCGATATCCCACACGAGAGAACGGTGAAAACTTGAGTTTGACGATTTCCTCGACAACGGCTGTTGCTAGAGCACAAATGCCTCACATTCTACGCTAATATCACCAATTTGAAGCTAAAAGCTAGGAAAATGCAGCTGTAACGATATCTCACGCGAGAGAACGGTGAAAGTTGAGTTTGACGATTTCCTCCACAACGGTTGTTGCTACAGTACAAAAGCCTCACATTCTAAGCTAGATTCACCAATTTTAAGCTAGAAGCTCAGAAAATGAATTTGTAGCGATATCCCACGCGAGAGAACGGTGAAAAGTTGAGTTTGACGATTCCCTCGACAACAGCTGTTGCTAGAGCACAAAAGCCTCACATTCTAAGCTAAATTCATCAATTTGAAGCTAAAAGCTAGGAACTGAAGCTGTAGCGATATCTCATGCGGGAGAACGGTGAGAACCTGATTTTCACGATTACTTCGACAACAGACGTCGCTACAGTACAAAAGCCTCACATTCTAAGCTAAATTCACCAACTTGAAACTAGAAGCTCGGAAAATGAAGCTGTAGCGATATCCCACACGAGAGAACGGTGAAAACTTGAGTTTGACGATTTCCTCGACAACGGCTGTTGCTAGAGCACAAATGCCTCACATTCTATGCTAAATTCACCAATTTGAAGCTAAAAGCTAGGAAAATGCAGCTGTAACGATATCTCACGCGAGAGAACGGTGCAAGTTGAGTTTGACGATTTCCTCCACAACGGCTGTTGCTAGAGCACAAATGCCTCACATTCTATGCTAAATTCACCAATTGTAAGCTAAAAGCTAGGAACTGAAGCTGTAGCGATATCTCACGCGAGAGAACGATGATAAGTTGAGTTTCTCGATTTCCTCGACAACAGATGTTGCTACAGTACAAACGCCTCACATTCTAAGCTAAATTCACCAATTTGAAGCTAAAAGCTAGGAACTGAAGCTGTAGCGATACCTCACGCGGGAGAACGGTGCGAACCTGATTTTCACGGTTACCTCGACAACAGACGTCGCTAAAGTACAAAAGCTTCACATTCAAAGCTAAGTTCACCAATTTTAAGCTAGAAGCTCGGAAAATGAAGCTGTAGCGATATCCCACACGAGAGAACGGTGAAAGTTCAGATTGACGATATCCTCGAGAACGGCCGTTGCTAGAACACAAATGCCTCACATTCTACGCTAAAATCACCAATTTGAAGCTAAAAGCAAGGAGAATGCAGCTGTAACGATATCTCACCTGAGAAAACGGTGAAAGTTGAGTTTGACGATTACCTCGACAACGGCTGTTGCTAGAGCACAAATGCCTTACATTCTACGCTAAATTCACCAATTTGAAGCTAAAAGCTAGGAAAATGCAGCTGTAACGATATCTCACCTCAGAGAACGGTGAAAGTTGAGTGTAACGATTTCTTCGACAACGGCTGTTGCTAGAGCACAAAAGCAACAAATTCTAAACTAAACTCACCAATCAGAAGCTAAAAGCCAGGAAAATGCAGCCGTAGCGATATCACACGCGAGAGAACGGTGAAAGTTGAGATTGACGATTTCCTCGAGAACGGCTGTTGCTAGAGCACAAATGCCTCACATTTTACGCTAAAATCACCAATTTGAAACTGAAAGCTAGGAAAATGCAGCTGTAACGATATCTCATGCGAGAGAACGGTGAAAGTTGAGTTTGACGATTTCCTCGACAACGGCTGTTGCTAGAGCACAAATGCCTCACATTCTATGCTAAATTCACCAATTGTAAGCTAAAAGCTAGGAACTGAAGCTGTAGCGATATCTCACGCGAGAGAACGGTGAAAGTTGAGTTTGACGATTTCCTCGACAACAGATGTTGCTACAGTACAAAAGCCTCACATTCTAAGCTAGATTCACCAATTTTAAGCTAGATGCTCGGAAAATGAAGCTGTAGCGATAGCCCACGCGAGAGAACTGGGAAAGTTGAATTTGACAATTTCCTCGTCAACGGCTGTTGCTAGAACACAAATGCCTCACATTCTAACCTAAATTCACCATTTTTAAGCTAGAAGCCTGAATAATGCAGCTGTAACGATATCTCATGCGAGAGAACGGTGAAAGTTGAGTTTGACGATTTCCTCGACAACGGCTGTTGCTAGAGCACAAATGCCTCACATTCTATGCTAAATTCACCAATTGTAAGCTAAAAGCTAGGAACTGAAGCTGTAGCGATATCTCACGCGAGAGAACGATGATAAGTTGAGTTTCTCGATTTCCTCGACAACAGATGTTGCTACAGTACAAACGCCTCACATTCTAAGCTAAATTCACCAATTTGAAGCTAAAAGCTAGGAACTGAAGCTGTAGCGATACCTCACGCGGGAGAACGGTGCGAACCTGATTTTCACGGTTACCTCGACAACAGACGTCGCTAAAGTACAAAAGCTTCACATTCAAAGCTAAGTTCACCAATTTTAAGCTAGAAGCTCGGAAAATGAAGCTGTAGCGATATCCCACACGAGAGAACGGTGAAACTTCAGATTGACGATATCCTCGAGAACGGCCGTTGCTAGAACACAAATGCCTCACATTCTAAGCTAAATTCACCAATTTTAAGCTAGAAGCTCGGAACATGAAGCTGTAACAATAGCCCACGCGAGAGAACTGTGAAAGTTGAGTGTGACGATTTCTTCGACAACAGCTGTTGCTAGAGCACAAAAGCCACAAATTCTAAACTAAACTCACCAATCAGAAGCTAAAAGCCAGGAAAATGCAGCCGTAGCGATATCTCACCTGAGAGAACGGTGAAAGTTGAGTGTGACGATTTCTTCGACAACGGCTGTTGCTAGAGCACAAAAGCCACAAATTCTAAACTAAACTCACCAATCAGAAGCTAAAAGCCAGGAAAATGCAGCCGTAGCGATATCACACGCGAGAGAACGGTGAAAGTTGAGATTGACGATTTCCTCGAGAACGGCTGTTGCTAGAGCACAAATGCCTCACATTTTACGCTAATATCACCAATTTGAAACTGAAAGCTAGGAAAATGCAGCTCTAACGATATCTTATGTGAGAGAACGGTGAAAGTTGAGTTTGACGATTTCCTCGACAACGGCTGTTGCTAGAGCACAAATGCCTCACATTCTACGCTAAAATCACCAATTTGAAGCTAAAAGCTAGGAAAATGCAGCTGTAACGATATCACACCTGAGAGAACGGTGGAAGTTGAGTGTGACGATTTCTTCGACAACGGCTGTTTCTAGAGCACAAAAGCAACAAATTCTAAACTAAACTCACCAATCAGAAACTAAAAGCCAGGAAAATGCAGCCGTAGCGATATCACACGCGAGATAACGGTGAAAAGTTGAGTTTGACGATTCCCTCGACAACAGCTGTTGCTAGAGCACAATAGCCTCACATTCTAAGCTAAATTCACCAATTTGAAGCTAAAAGCTAGGAACTGAAGCTGTAGCGATATGTCACGCGGGAGAACGGCGAGAACCTGATTTTCACGATTACCTCGACACCAGATGTCGCTACAGTACAAAAGCCACACATTCTTAGCTAAATTCACCATTTTGAAGCTAAAAGCTAGGAAATGAAGCTGTACCGATATCTCACGCGAGAGAACGATGATAAGTTGAGTTTCACGATTTCCTCGACAACAGATGTTGCTACAGTACAAAAGCCTCACATTCTAAGCTAAATTCACCAATTTGAAGCTAAAAGCTAGGAACTGAAGCTGTAGCGATATCTCACGCGGGAGAACAGCGAGAACCTGATTTTCACGATTACCTCGACAACAGACGTCGCTCCAGTACAAAAGCTTCACATTCTAAGCTAGATTCACCAATTTTAAGCTAGAAGCTCGGAAAAAGAAGCTGTAGCAATAGCCCACGCGAGAGAACTGTGAAAGTTGAGTTTGACAATTTCCTCGTCAACGGCTGTTGCTAGAGCACAGATGCCTCACATTCTAAACTAAATTCACCATTTTTAAGCTAGAAGCCTGATAAATGCAGCTGTAACGATATCTCATGCGAGAGAACGGTGAAAGTTGAGTTTCACGATTTCCTCGACAACAGATGTTGCTACAGTACAAATGCCTCACATTCTAAGCTGAATTCACCAATTTGAAGCTAAAAGCCAGGAAAATGCAGCTGTAACTACATCTCACGCGAGAGAATGGTGAAAGTTGAGTTTCACTATTTCCTCGACAACAGATGTTGCTACAGTACAAAAGCCTCACATTCTAAGCTATATTCACCAATTTTAAGCTAGAAGCTCAGAAAATGAATTTGTAGCGATATCCCACGCGAGAGAACGGTGAAAAGTTGAGTTTGACGATTCCCTCGACAACAGCTGTTGCTAGAGCACAAAAGCCTCACATTCTAAGCTAAATTCATCAATTTGAAGCTAAAAGCTAGGAACTGAAGCTGTAGCGATATCTCATGCGGGAGAACGGTGAGAACCTGATTTTCACGATTACTTCGACAACAGACGTCGCTACAGTACAAAAGCCTCACATTCTAAGCTAAATTCACCAATTTGAAGCTAAAAGCTAGGAAAATGCAGCTGTAACGATATCTCACGCGAGAGAACGGTGCAAGTTGAGTTTGACGATTTCCTCGACAACGGCTGTTGCTAGAGCACAAATGCCTCACATTCTATGCTAAATTCACCAATTTGAAGCTAAAAGCTAGGAAAATGCAGCTGTAACGATATCTCACGCGAGAGAACGGTGCAAGTTGAGTTTGACGATTTCCTCCACAACGGCTGTTGCTAGAGCACAAATGCCTCACATTCTATGCTAAATTCACCAATTGTAAGCTAAAAGCTAGGAACTGAAGCTGTAGCGATATCTCACGCGAGAGAACGATGATAAGTTGAGTTTCTCGATTTCCTCGACAACAGATGTTGCTACAGTACAAACGCCTCACATTCTAAGCTAAATTCACCAATTTGAAGCTAAAAGCTAGGAACTGAAGCTGTAGCGATACCTCACGCGGGAGATCGGTGCGAACCTGATTTTCACGGTTACCTCGACAACAGACGTCGCTAAAGTACAAAAGCTTCACATTCAAAGCTAAGTTCACCAATTTTAAGCTAGAAGCTCGGAAAATGAAGCTGTAGCGATATCCCACACGAGAGAACGGTGAAAGTTCAGATTGACGATATCCTCGAGAACGGCCGTTGCTAGAACACAAATGCCTCACATTCTACGCTAAAATCACCAATCAGAAGCTAAAAGCCAGGAAAATGCAGCCGTAGCGATATCTCACCTGAGAGAACGGTGAAAGTTGAGTTTGACGATTACCTCGACAACGGCTGTTGCTAGAGCACAAATGCCTTACATTCTACGCTAAATTCACCAATTTGAAGCTAAAAGCTAGGAAAATGCAGCTGTAACGATATCTCACCTCAGAGAACGGTGAAAGTTGAGTGTGACGATTTCTTCGACAACGGCTGTTGCTAGAGCACAAAAGCAACAAATTCTAAACTAAACTCACCAATCAGAAGCTAAAAGCCAGGAAAATGCAGCCGTAGCGATATCACACGCGAGAGAACGGTGAAAGTTGAGATTGACGATTTCCTCGAGAACGGCTGTTGCTAGAGCACAAATGCCTCACATTTTACGCTAAAATCACCAATTTGAAACTGAAAGCTAGGAAAATGCAGCTGTAACGATATCTCATGCGAGAGAACGGTGAAAGTTGAGTTTGACGATTTCCTCGACAACGGCTGTTGCTAGAGCACAAATGCCTCACATTCTATGCTAAATTCACCAATTGTAAGCTAAAAGCTAGGAACTGAAGCTGTAGCGATATCTCACGCGAGAGAACGGTGAAAGTTGAGTTTGACGATTTCCTCGACAACAGATGTTGCTACAGTACAAAAGCCTCACATTCTAAGCTAGATTCACCAATTTTAAGCTAGATGCTCGGAAAATGAAGCTGTAGCGATAGCCCACGCGAGAGAACTGGGAAAGTTGAGTTTGACAATTTCCTCGTCAACGGCTGTTGCTAGAACACAAATGCCTCACATTCTAACCTAAATTCACCATTTTTAAGCTAGAAGCCTGAATAATGCAGCTGTAACGATATCTCATGCGAGAGAACGGTGAAAGTTGAGTTTGACGATTTCCTCGACAACGGCTGTTGCTAGAGCACAAATGCCTCACATTCTATGCTAAATTCACCAATTGTAAGCTAAAAGCTAGGAACTGAAGCTGTAGCGATATCTCACGCGAGAGAACGATGATAAGTTGAGTTTCTCGATTTCCTCGACAACAGATGTTGCTACAGTACAAACGCCTCACATTCTAAGCTAAATTCACCAATTTGAAGCTAAAAGCTAGGAACTGAAGCTGTAGCGATACCTCACGCGGGAGAACGGTGCGAACCTGATTTTCACGGTTACCTCGACAACAGACGTCGCTAAAGTACAAAAGCTTCACATTCAAAGCTAAGTTCACCAATTTTAAGCTAGAAGCTCGGAAAATGAAGCTGTAGCGATATCCCACACGAGAGAACGGTGAAACTTCAGATTGACGATATCCTCGAGAACGGCCGTTGCTAAAACACAAATGCCTCACATTCTAAGCTAAATTCACCAATTTTAAGCTAGAAGCTCGGAACATGAAGCTGTAACAATAGCCCACGCGAGAGAACTGTGAAAGTTGAGTGTGACGATTTCTTCGACAACGGCTGTTGCTAGAGCACAAAAGCCACAAATTCTAAACTAAACTCACCAATCAGAAGCTAAAAGCCAGGAAAATGCAGCCGTAGCGATATCTCACCTGAGAGAACGGTGAAAGTTGAGTGTGACGATTTCTTCGACAACGGCTGTTGCTAGAGCACAAAAGCCACAAATTCTAAACTAAACTCACCAATCAGAAGCTAAAAGCCAGGAAAATGCAGCCGTAGCGATATCACACGCGAGAGAACGGTGAAAGTTGAGATTGACGATTTCCTCGAGAACGGCTGTTGCTAGAGCACAAATGCCTCACATTTTACGCTAATATCACCAATTTGAAACTGAAAGCTAGGAAAATGCAGCTGTAACGATATCTTATGCGAGAGAACGGTGAAAGTTGAGTTTGACGATTTCCTCGACAACGGCTGTTGCTAGAGCACAAATGCCTCACATTCTACGCTAAAATCACCAATTTGAAGCTAAAAGCTAGGAAAATGCAGCTGTAACGATATCACACCTGAGAGAACGGTGGAAGTTGAGTGTGACGATTTCTTCGACAACGGCTGTTTCTAGAGCACAAAAGCAACAAATTCTAAACTAAACTCACCAATCAGAAACTAAAAGCCAGGAAAATGCAGCCGTAGCGATATCACACGCGAGATAACGGTGAAAAGTTGAGTTTGACGATTCCCTCGACAACAGCTGTTGCTAGAGCACAATAGCCTCACATTCTAAGCTAAATTCACCAATTTGAAGCTAAAAGCTAGGAACTGAAGCTGTAGCGATATGTCACGCGGGAGAACGGCGAGAACCTGATTTTCACGATTACCTCGACAACAGACGTCGCTACAGTACAAAAGCCTCACATTCTTAGCTAAATTCACCATTTTGAAGCTAAAAGCTAGGAAATGAAGCTGTACCGATATCTCACGCGAGAGAACGATGATAAGTTGAGTTTCACGATTTCCTCGACAACAGATGTTGCTACAGTACAAAAGCCTCACATTCTAAGCTAAATTCACCAATTTGAAGCTAAAAGCTAGGAACTGAAGCTGTAGCGATATCTCACGCGGGAGAACAGCGAGAACCTGATTTTCACGATTACCTCGACAACAGACGTCGCTCCAGTACAAAAGCTTCACATTCTAAGCTAGATTCACCAATTTTAAGCTAGAAGCTCGGAAAAAGAAGCTGTAGCAATAGCCCACGCGAGAGAACTGTGAAAGTTGAGTTTGACAATTTCCTCGTCAACGGCTGTTGCTAGAGCACAGATGCCTCACATTCTAAACTAAATTCACCATTTTTAAGCTAGAAGCCTGATAAATGCAGCTGTAACGATATCTCATGCGAGAGAACGGTGAAAGTTGAGTTTCACGATTTCCTCGACAACAGATGTTGCTACAGTACAAATGCCTCACATTCTAAGCTGAATTCACCAATTTGAAGCTAAAAGCCAGGAAAATGCAGCTGTAACTACATCTCACGCGAGAGAATGGTGAAAGTTGAGTTTCACTATTTCCTCGACAACAGATGTTGCTACAGTACAAAAGCCTCACATTCTAAGCTATATTCACCAATTTGAAACTAGAAGCTCGGAAAATGAAGCTGTAGCGATATCCCACACGAGAGAACGGTGAAAACTTGAGTTTGACGATTTCCTCGACAACGGCTGTGGCTAGAGCACAAATGCCTCACATTCTACGCTAATATCACCAATTTGAAGCTAAAAGCTAGGAAAATGCAGCTGTAACGATATCTCACGCGAGAGAACGGTGAAAGTTGAGTTTGACGATTTCCTCCACAACGGTTGTTGCTACAGTACAAAAGCCTCACATTCTAAGCTAAATTCACGAATTTGAAGCTACAAGCTCGGAAAATGAAGCTGTACCGATATCCCACACGAGAGAACGGTGAAAACTTGAGTTTGACGATTCCCTCGACAACAGCTGTTGCTAGAGCACAAAAGCCTCACATTCTATGCTAAATTCACCATTTTGAAGCTAAAAGCTAGGAACTGAAGGTGTAGCGATATCTCACGCGAGAGAACGATGATTAGTTGAGTTTCTCGATTTCCTCGACAACGGCTGTTGCTAGAGCACAAAAGCCACAAATTCTAAACTAAACTCACCAATCAGAAGCTAAAAGCCAGGAAAATGCAGCCGTAGCGATATCACACGCGAGAGAACGGTGAAAGTTGAGATTGACGATTTCCTCGAGAACGGCTGTTGCTAGAGCACAAATGCCTCACATTCTACGCTAATATCACCAATTTGAAACTGAAAGCTAGGAAAATGCAGCTGTAACGATATCTCACGCGAGAGAACGGTGAAAGTTGAGTTTGACGATTTCCTCGACAACAGATGTTGTTACAGTACAAAAGCCTCACATTCTAAGCTAAATTCACCAATTTTAAGCTAGAAGCTCGGAACATGAAGCTGTAGCGATAGCCCACGCGAGAGAACTGTGAAAGTTGTATTTGACAATTTCCTCGTCAACGGCTGTTCCTAGAACACAAATGCCTCACATTCTACGCTATAATAACCAATTTGAAGCAAAAAACTAGGAAATGAAGCTGTACCGATATCTCACGCGAGAGAACGATGATAAGTTGAGCTTCACGATTTCCTTGACAACAGATGTTGCTACAGTACAAAAGCCTCACATTCTAAGCTAGATTCACCAATTTTAAGCTAGAATCTCAGAAAATGAATCTGTAGCGATATCCCACACGAGAGAACGGTGAAAAGTTGAGTTTGACGATTCCCTCGACAACAGCTGTTGCTAGAGCACAAAAGCCTCACATTCTAAGCTAAATTCATCAATTTGAAGCTAAAAGCTAGGATCTGAAGCTGTAGCGATATCTCATGCGGGAGAACGGGGAGAACCTGATTTTCACGATTACCTCGACAACAGACGTCGGTACAGTACAAAAGCTTCGCATTCTAAGCTAAATTCACCAATTTTAAGCTAGAAGCTCGGAACATGAAGCTCTAGCAATAGCCCACGCGAGAGAACTGGGGAAGTTGAGTTTGACAATTTCCTCGTCAACGGCTGTTGCTAGAGCACAAATGCCTCACATTCTAACCTAAATTCACCATTTTTAAGCTAGAAGCCTGAATAATGCAGCTGTAACGATATCTCATGCGAGAGAACGGTGAAAGTTGAGTTTCACGATTTCCTCGACAACAGATGTTGCTACAGTACAAAAGCTTCACATTCTAAGCTAAATTCACCAATTTTAAGCTAGAAGCTCGGAACATGAAGCTGTAACAATAGCCCACGCGAGAGAACTGTGAAAGTTGAGTGTGACGATTTCTTCGACAACGGCTGTTGCTAGAGCACAAATGCCTCACATTCTACGCTAAAATCACCAATTTGAAGCTAAAAGCTAGGAAAATGCAGCTGTAACGATATCTCACCTGAGAGAACGGTGAAAGTTGAGTGTGACGATTTCTTCGACAACGGCTGTTTCTAGAGCACAAAAGCAACAAATTCTAAACTAAACTCACCAATCAGAAACTAAAAGCCAGGAAAATGCAGCCGTAGCGATATCACACGCGAAATAACGGTGAAAAGTTGAGTTTGACGATTTCCTCGACAACGGCTGTTGCTAGAGCACAAATGCCTCACATTCTACGCTAATATCACCAATTTGAAGCTAAAAGCTAGGAAAATGCAGCTGTAACGATATCTCACGCGAGAGAACGGTGAAAGTTGAGTTTGACGATTTCCTCCACAACGGTTGTTGCTACAGTACAAAAGCCTCACATTCTAAGCTAAATTCACCAATTTGAAGCTACAAGCTCGGAAAATGAAGCTGTACCGATATCCCACACGAGAGAACGGTGAAAACTTGAGTTTGACGATTTCCTCGACAACGGCTGTTGCTAGAGCACAAATGCCTCACATTCTATGCTAAATTCACCAATTGTAAGCTAAAAGCTAGGAACTGAAGCTGTGGCGATACCTCACGCGGGAGAACGGTGCGAACCTGATTTTCACGGTTACCTCGACAACAGACGTCGCTAAAGTACAAAAGCTTCACATTCAAAGCTAAGTTCACCAATTTTAAGCTAGAAGCTCGGAAAATGAAGCTGTAGCGATAGCCCACGTGAGAGAACTGTGAAACTTGAGTTTGACGATTACCTCGACAACGGCCGTTGCTAGAGCACAAATGCCTCACATTCTATGCTAAATTCACCAATTTTAAGCTAGAAGCTCAGAAAATGAATCTGTAGCAACAGCCGTTGTCGAAGAAATCGTCACACTCAACTTTCACCGTTCTCTCAGGTGAGATATCGTTACAGCTGCATTTTCCTTGCTTTTAGCTTCAAATTGGTGATTTTAGCGTAGAATGTGAGGCATTTGTGCTCTGGCAACAGCCGTTGACGAGGAAATTGTCAAATACAACTTTCACAGTTCTCTCGCGTGGGCTATCGTTACAGCTTCATTTTCCGAGCCTCTAGCTTAAAATTGGTGCATCTAGCTTAGAATTTGAGGCTTTTGTACTGTAGCAACATCTGTTGTCAAGGAAATCGTGAAACTCAACTTATCATTGTTCTCTCGCGTGAGATATCGATACAGCTGCATTTTCCTGGCTTTCAGCTTCAAATTTGTGAATATAGCTTAGAATGTGTGGCTTTTTACTGTAGCAACATCTGTTGTCGAGGTAATCGTGAAAATCAGCTTCAGTTCTTAGCTTTTAGCTTCAAATTGGTGAATTTAGCTTAGAATGTGAGGTTTTGTACTGCAGCAACATCTGTTGTCGAGGAAATCGTGAAACTCAACTTTCACCGTTCTCTCAGGTGAGATATCGTTACAGCTGCATTTTCCTAGCTTTTAGCTTCAAATTGGTGAAATTAGCTTAGAATGTGAGGCTTTTGTACTGTAGCAACAACCGTTGTGGAGGGAATCGTCAAACTCAACTTTCACCGTTCTCTCGTGTGAGATATCGCTACAGTTGCATTTTCCTGGCTTTTAGCTTCAAATTGGTGAATTTAGCTTAGAATGTGAGGCATTTGTACTGTAGCAACATCTGTTGTCGAGGAAATCGTGAAACTCAACATTCACCGTTCTCTCGCATGAGATATCGTTACAGCTGCATTTATCAGGCTTCGAGCTTAAAAATGGTGAATTTAGTTTAGAATGTGAGGCATCTGTGCTCTAGCAACAACCGTTGACGAGGAAATTGTCAAACTCAACTTTCACAGTTCTCTCGCGTGGGCTATCGCTACAGCTTCATTTTCGGTGCTGCTAGCTTAAAATTGGTGAATTTAGCTTAGAATGTGAGGCGTTTGTACTGTAGCAACAGCTGTTGTCGAGGAAATCGAGAAACTCAACTTATCATCGTTCTCTCGCGTGAGATATCGCTACAGCTTCAGTTCCTAGCTTTTAGCTTAAAATTGGTGAACTTAGCTTTGAATGTGAAGCTTTTGTACTGTTGTTACGTAGGGAGTTGTCAGGATGGAAGGTCCCAGTAACAGATTGTTTGAAGGAAGAAATTGAACCCGAGCGGTAGAGCTCAATTCTTCCCTATTAGGAATTTAGTGGAGTAGGCTAGGATAAGGCTTGGGTTAGCGCACCTTCCTGCGTCTGAATGTCTAATGACATATGACTCCACTAGGATTCTGGGTTTAACAGATATCAAAACGTATATTGACTTGAATAATTACAAGTGAGATCGCAACTCAGGTGTACAATGCGACTGAGGGCGATCGATTTGATACAAGAATAATCCTATTCCGCGATTTACACTAGTTATTATGCTTTAAAGCTAACTCAACACGGAGGAGACACGTTTACGCGTTCGCGACGTGATTTTAATATTCTTAGTTGCGCTTACAAACTACAGCTCCAGGCTCTTGCGTGGGCTGGCAAAGATTTAAAGTATGTTTTACGCGGTTGAGTCTACGCGTAGCCAGTTCGTGGTCTACGTTTACCGAGAGTCAAGTATTCCGCGGGCCCTTCCCGATTTTACGTGGCAAAGCGACTATTGCGCGGTGCTTGACGATAAAGTACGGGACTTTGTCCTTACCCGAGATTCTAATGTGAATCGGTGCAAGAGAACGGAGCAGAGTGACAGCGTAACGATGTCTGAAACTCTAAAGGCAATGTTGATTGTAATCGCGAGTCTTTTATTGCAAATGATACGGTGGTCAAGCGAGGCGCGGAGTGCGGTGTGCGTACCCTAAAAGTAGGTAGGCAAGAGGCGCGCGACATGTGGTGCGAGCCCATGCTGGAGGAGTCAACGCATTCCTCAGCTGGGCCGCCTCGCGATGTCTAAATGCTGACGCGTCTCCTTCGCGGTGAGTGCCCTACATGGAGCATGATCCGAGCGTTTAACTATCTTAATGTTTAATAAAAATATGAGGTACCGAGTATGTAACACCCCCCACCTTAAATGAAACATCGTCTCGGTGGACGATGCTTTCACGTACGTCTCGTATCGTGCTTCATGTAGCGCGTTCGTTTGTTATTCTAACTAAAATTAATTATTGCCTTTTTTTTTTTTTTTTTTTTTTTTTATAGCAAAATAAAACTTCCGCATAATAAAAAAAAAGGAAAAAAAAAACATATGTATATGTACAACGCCGAAACGTATGACGATTGGCACGGGTATCCCTGTCTTGCACAGAAAGTGACACTATGTGATGTATTAGGAAGTCCGTGAGCGTGTCATTCCACGTGCTAAGCTAACCATACTGCGAGAGTTGACGTACATCAAACCTCGCGTGTGGTGCTAAGTTCAAGTGTGGCTCCCTGATCTTTTCCACGCAGGGAAAAGAGGGGAGCCCATTCCACATTCGTCTTTCATGCCATCCATTCCACTTTGTTACACTCGCGGGGGGGCTTTTGTGGTTATTTATAAATGTTTGTAATTTGTAAAGGGGAGGGAAAAGCGGCACTTGGGGCACTAGAACTTTCTTCCTCTGTCTATTTGATGTGTTCCGGAGAATGGGTGCAGTAGAAGGGCCCGGTAGGCAGGACGGTCGGTTCCTTCGGCCGTTCGGCGGTGTTGTGATCCGTCCGGTGGCCGGTGGTGCAGGTCGTACAATTGTGTCGCATACCCATGATGTTCATAATGATGAAGCCATACTGGTTCTCGATTGGATTGCGCGGGCGTTGCTGCAGTTTGTGGTGGAAATGTTAGGTTTGATTTCCGCCGTGGTGGATGGTGGCATTTCTTGTATATCCTGCCGGTGGTTGTGGTTTTGTTGGCTACGCCCGGTCTTCTTAGTTTAGTTGCCTTTTGCTTTGGCATTATTGATTTACAAATATTTTGCTGTCTAAATGAATTAGTACGATGGTGAATGAACGATGGGTATCGATCAACGTATTGCTTATGAGGTTTGGTTTGCGAGGGATGTGTTGGTCTGTTCTGTAATGGTCCAGGGCTATTCACAATGGTTGGATAGTTCATCCTGTCAGTTGCTGGATGTATTTTGTGGTCATTGGTGAACTCACTGCGTTCGTTTTTCCTGTCTGTCTCACGTTCTGGATTTTCGCTTGTTAGTGATGCTGTGCGAGATAGAACGAGATAGACGTTGGTCTTGGTAGGTGGGAGTTCCAAATGGGCAGTTTTCAGTTCCTCCCGTTCTTGTTGTATGGTGAATCCTTCTTGAGGGAGTTTGTCCACTGCGGTGGGTAATGCCCCATACTTTCTTATGGTTGTAGATTCAGGTGAGAGGGGGCTTCCTATGGATTCTTGTGCTTCCGTGTCTTCACCATAGCGTTGCATGATGTAAGTCGGATGTGTTTCAGAAAACAATTCGTTTAGAGCTAGTGAATCGGTTTCGTCTTCCGTGTAAGAGTTGGTTTTAAGAGTTGGATGTTCCGAGTGGGGTGTATGTTGTACGATCCAGTCCTCGTGTACAGTTGGTCTCCCTTGCAGGGGTTTGTACTTTCCAATGCTTAGTTTCCAATCCTGATGTTTGGATTTCGCAAAACGGAAGTCATCCATAGAATCATCTGTATCCGTGTCTTCTTCGTGGCACTCAGTGTTTCCGGTGAAATGGAAGTTATCCATAGAATCGTCTGTATCCGTGTCCTCTTCGTGGCACTCAGTGTTTCCGGTGTGATTTGCGTTGAATTGTTTTTCAGAAAATAATTCCTCCAGAGTCAGCGAATCCGTGTCATCTTCCGTGAAGGACGATAATGAATTTACAGATTTCATTAGGTTGTCTGGTGGCAGATTTTTGTCCTGCCTCTTAAGTATGGACAAAGGTGTTGACAATTCTTGATTCTTCCTTGTGGATGATTTCCAGTCAGCGTCTATGAAGCTGAAGGTATCTTCAGGGTCGAGTATCTTCCGGTTGTAATGCACTGGTGCTGATTCTCCTTGGAATTTCTTGTTTTCCTTTGACACGTAGAAGGCAGGTTTCTTTCGGCGAGATTTTGAAATTTGATTGAACGGCTTTGGTTCGTCCGGAGCATTTTGGGCGATCATGCATAGTTTCCCGAAAGATAACTTTGATGAGGTTTGTTCTAAGTATGCTGCTCCTAGGATGGCATCATAAGGCCAAACAGCGTTTTCTATTATGTGGAAAAATACTGGGTGCTGGTCAATTGTTAGGATGGTGGCTCCGATGGACATGATTGACTTCCCCGATAGTCCAGAGATGTTAGTCTTTTGGTCTGACATCAGTGATACTTCCTCCCGGAGGGCCTCTGATTTTATCAAATTAACCGGTGAGCCCGTGTCGATTAGAAACGATGCTGTCCGAAATTTCAGTTCGGGTACATCTAGGGTGATAGTTGGTGGGGCGGCTTCTTTGCAGGTGTTTTCTTCATTCAGATGCACTGCGCAAGCACTGTAGACACGATGCTGAGAAGCGCGTTCCTCCCCGTCCTCCATGAACGGGCTATCACTTGGACTTCGTGTGTTCGAGCGCCCATCTTGACAGGTTTTCCCGTCATGGCCCTTTTTACCACATTTCCAGCAGTACCACTTATATTTTATTTGTCCCGTCGGGTCTTGCGGTGGGCTAGTTGGTGGAAGCTCGTTTTCGTAATATTCCTGATTTTCCTGAGAGTAAGATGCAGCCAATGGTGTTGGAGGCGACTTAGGCCTGTATTCGTGTGTGGCCGAAATGCTGTATGTGTGAGGCCGAGAAGGCCGTTCCTCAATTTCGTACAGTGGGTCATCGTGCCAGCTGACGTTGCGTTCTCGCGGCCGGTAGCCTTCCCGGTATTTGTCATACGGGGAAGGTGAATTTGGATACGCCGTCTCTCTATACGGTTGCTGATGTCGCGTGGCGTAATCCACCCCACAATACTGGTCTCTCGTAACACCACGGATCGCGTAATGAACGCTGAGGCGTCTTTCCAGATCCATAACCTCGTCTAATGCGTCGTCCAAAGACGTAAACGTCTTATGGCCGAGTTTGGTGTTCATCGGTTCCGGTAAACCGAATAGGAAGTTTTCTAGTAACGCTGCGTTTACTTCCTTCTTCTTACCCTCTTGTTCGTCGGTGGGTAAATCACTGATCGCGGTTTTTGCTTTGCGGGCCAACTTGACTGCTCGATTTACGTATTGTCGAACTGTTTCGCCCCTACCTATTTGCAAATGGCGCATTTCCATTTGAATAGTTGCCACATCCGACGCGGGGGCATACCGCTTTTTTAGATGTTTAATTAAATCGGCAATCGTCGTAAATGATTTGTCGAGTATATCATCCCGCGCGGCGCCCTGAATTTTGTTCATTGCCAAAAGCAGAAAACGCAACTCATCTCCGACATTGAGCTGCACTTTTGCCGCATTTAATGCTCTTATAAATTCAGAAAGTGACCGCGACTCACCATCGAATGTTGGCAATGGTGCCACGGCATTCTGAATCCGCGATTCCTTGAATGTAAAATTCAAGGCTTCAACCACCGATTGGTTGAAGTCCGAATTCCCAGTGCTAGTCGTCATTTTCAAACACAGTGGATTGCCGACGAATGGGAATTAAGGATGTTGGAAATAAAAGGAACGAAAAGTCGAGAGATATGAATAAGACCAAGACAGTCAAATCCGTCCTCAAGCTTTCGTCAGAATACGAGAGATATGAATAAGACCAAGACAGTCAAATCCGTCCTCAAGCTTCTGTTGGAATTGAAAGGAACGAAAGACGAGAGATATGAATAAGACCAAGACAGTCAAATCCGTCCTCAAGCTTTCGTCAGAAGACAAGAGATATGAATAAGACCAAAACAGTCAAATCCGTCCTCAAGCTTCTGTTGGAATAGAAAGGAACGAAAGACGAGAGATATGAATAAGACCAAGACAGTCAAATCCGTCCTCAAGCTTTCGTCAGAAGACAAGAGATATGAATAAGACCAAGACAGTCAAATCCGTCCTCAAGCTTCTGTTGGAATAGAAAGGAGAGAAAAAAAAAATTTTGGAAAAATTTGGTGTGTGGAATCCCACTTCTGACACCAGTTTTCTGTTACGTAGGGAGTTGTCAGGATGGAAGGTCCCAGTAACAGATTGTTTGAAGGAAGAAATTGAACCCGAGCGGTAGAGCTCAATTCTTCCCTATTAGGAATTTAGTGGAGTAGGCTAGGATAAGGCTTGGGTTAGCGCACCTTCCTGCGTCTGAATGTCTAATGACATATGACTCCACTAGGATTCTGGGTTTAACAGATATCAAAACGTATATTGACTTGAATAATTACAAGTGAGATCGCAACTCAGGTGTACAATGCGACTGAGGGCGATCGATTTGATACAAGAATAATCCTATTCCGCGATTTACACTAGTTATTATGCTTTAAAGCTAACTCAACACGGAGGAGACACGTTTACGCGTTCGCGACGTGATTTTAATATTCTTAGTTGCGCTTACAAACTACAGCTCCAGGCTCTTGCGTGGGCTGGCAAAGATTTAAAGTATGTTTTACGCGGTTGAGTCTACGCGTAGCCAGTTCGTGGTCTACGTTTACCGAGAGTCAAGTATTCCGCGGGCCCTTCCCGATTTTACGTGGCAAAGCGACTATTGCGCGGTGCTTGACGATAAAGTACGGGACTTTGTCCTTACCCGAGATTCTAATGTGAATCGGTGCAAGAGAACGGAGCAGAGTGACAGCGTAACGATGTCTGAAACTCTAAAGGCAATGTTGATTGTAATCGCGAGTCTTTTATTGCAAATGATACGGTGGTCAAGCGAGGCGCGGAGTGCGGTGTGCGTACCCTAAAAGTAGGTAGGCAAGAGGCGCGCGACATGTGGTGCGAGCCCATGCTGGAGGAGTCAACGCATTCCTCAGCTGGGCCGCCTCGCGATGTCTAAATGCTGACGCGTCTCCTTCGCGGTGAGTGCCCTACATGGAGCATGATCCGAGCGTTTAACTATCTTAATGTTTAATAAAAATATGAGGTACCGAGTATGTAACACTGTAGCGACGTCTGTTGTCGAGGTAACCGTGAAAATCAGGTTCGCACCGCTCTCCCGCGTGAGGTATCGCTACAGCTTCAGTTCCTAGCTTTTAGCTTCAAATTGGTGAATTTAGCTTAGAATGTGAGGCGTTTGTACTGTAGCAACATCTGTTGTCGAGGAAAACGTGAAACTCAACTTTCACCGTTCTCTCGCGTGAGATACAGGGTGTCCCGCAATAGGTGTAATCCCCGCGAAGGGGTTATAGGTGAAGTGATTCTGAACAAGATTTTCCTTTGCGAAAATGTTTGATGAGGCTTCATTTTTGAATTATTAACGAAAAACACTGGCGAATGAGCGCACCCGTAGAGCCCGCGCACAGGGCCGTAACGCTCGCAACTCACCGCGTCGGCCATGGTCGTAGACGGGCGCGCACCGCGATGTTTCGGCACGAAACGACATACCGAAATTATGTCAAATGACAAATAATAGCCAAGGATTCATTAGCCTTGAGTAACGAATACCCCAATTACTAGTTGCGTAGATTTAACAGACTGTTTAAGTACTCTAACATTGGACGTAACTACTATTACCTTTCGATTTGACAAATCAAAGTGTTTAATACCTTTATTTTTCATTTCAAAGTAACACGGAATAAGATCTCGAAAATAATTCCCGTCAATTATTCCAAACAAAAAGTTTTGAGAAATAACAAATATTTTTGATAAACGACTTTTTTATTCAACGAATAATTATTGAAATAGAATATCAAAGAAAAATATTACTCACAGCCTTGGATGAAACTGGATCACTGTCACTGGGCTACTCCGCCAATCCAGACCATTCGTAGAACACAAGAATACGTAGCGCGCCGCCGAACAGCTGATCCAAGCGAGGCCCCGATCGGGTCACTGAACTCGCGTCATTACACAGTCACTAACGCACTCCCTATGTTTACATGCGACAGAGTTGTTTTAGGCAATAGTAATTGGTGGTCCTGAAAAATACCGATTGTTCTCCTCTTCAGAGAAGGGGCTCAATGTGCCCCTCCCCTTCATCCCTGGGCACATTCTCGCGTATTTTGTAACAATTTCCTGTATCTTGCAAAAAATACCCGTGGCAAATTGTTTATTGGCCTATAAGTGCCGTGGCCCGCTGACTGTTTTCTCGTTATTCGTATCTTTGTACGAAATGAAGTACAAAAATAATGAGCGAAAGAATGACTTCTCTGATTTATTAAAACAACGTGTTCATTCGACGGCCCAAGACGAACTGCGCCTTCTGTTTGTACCACAGACCCAAATGTGGCCTGCGCGCACGTTTCGCACACACATGTGCGCCGGGAGCTTGATGTAAACATAGGGAGTGTGTTAGTGACTGTGCAACGACGGGAGTTCCGTGACCCGATCGGGGCCTCGCTTGGATCAGCTGTTCGGCGGAGCGCTACGTATTCTTGTGTTCTACGAATGGTTTGGATTGACGGAGTAGCCCTGTGACAGTTATCCAGTTTCATCCAAGGCTGTGAGTAATATTTTTCTTTAGTATTCTATTTCAATTATTCGTTGAATAAAAAAGTCGTTTCTCAAAATTATTTGTTATTTCTAAAAACTTTTTGTTCGGAATAATTGACGGGAATTATTTTCGAGATCTTATTCCGTGTTACTTTGAAATAAAAAATAAAGGTATTAAACACTTTAAATTGTCAAATCGAAAGGAAATAGTAGTTACGTCTAATGTTAAAGTACTTAAACAATCTGTTAAATCTACGCAACTAGTAATTGGGGTATTCATTACTCAAGACAAATGGATCTCTGGATGTTATTTGTCATTTGACATAATTTCGGTCCGTCGCTTCGTGCCGAAGCATCGCGGTGCGCGCCCGTCCATGACCACGGTCGGCGCGGTGAGTGGCGAGCGTTACGGCCCTGCGCGCGGGCTCTACGAGTGCGCTCATTCGCTAGTGTTTTTCGTTAATAATTCAAAAATGAAGCCTCATCCAACATTTTCGCAAAGGAAAATCTTGTTCAGAATCACTTCAGCTATAACCCCTTCGCGGGGATTACACCTATTGCGGGACACCCTGTATAGTTACAGCTGCATTTTCCTAGCTTGTAGCTTCAAATTGGTGATTTTAGCGTAGAATGTGAGGCATTTGTGCTCTAGCAACAGCCGTTGACGAGGAAATTGTCAAACACAACATTCACAGTTCTCTCGCGTGGGCTATTGTTACAGCTTCATGTTCCGAGCTTCTAGCTTAAAGTTGGTGAATTTAGCTTAGAATGTGAAGCTTTTGTACTGTAGCAACATCTGTTGTCGAGGAAATCGTGAAACTCAACTTTCACCGTTCTCTCGTGTGAGATATCGCTACAGCTGCATTTTCCTGGCTTTTAGCTTCAAATTGGTGAATTTAGCTTAGAATGTGAGGCTTTTGTACTGTAGCAACATCTGTTGTCGAGGTAATCGTGAAAATCAGGTTCTCGCCGTTCTCCCGCGTGAGATATCGCTACAGCTTCAGTTCTTAGCTTTTAGCTTCAAATTGGTGAATTTTGCTTAGAATGTTAGGTTTTGTACTGTAGCAACATCTGTTGTCGAGGGAATCGTGAAACTCAACTTTCACCGTTCTCTCAGGTGAGATATCGTTACAGCTGCATTTTCCTAGCTTTCAGCTTCAAATTGGTGAAATTAGCTTAGAATGTGAGGCTTTTGTACTGTAGCAACAATCGTTGTGGAGGGAATCGTCAAACTCAACTTTCACCGTTCTCTCGTGTGAGATATCGCTACAGTTGCATTTTCCTGGCTTTTAGCTTCAAATTGGTGAATTTAGCTTAGAATGTGAGGCTTTTGTACTGTAGCAACAGCCGTTGACGAGGAAATTGTCAAACACAACTTTCACAGGTCTCTCACGTGGGCTATTGCTACAGCTTCATGTTCCGAGCTTCTAGCTTAAAATTGGTGAATTTAGCTTAGAATGTGAGGCTTTTGTACTGTAACAACATCTGTTGTCGAGGAAATCGTCAAACTCAACTTTCACCGTTCTCTCGCGTGAGATATCGTTACAGCTGCATTTTCCTAGCTTTTAGTTTCAAATTGGTGATATTAGCGTAGAATGTGAGGCATTTGTGCTCTAGCAACAACCGTTGTGGAGGGAATCGTCAAACTCAACTTTCACCGTTCTCTCGTGTGAGATATCGCTACTGTTGCATTTTCCTGGCTTATAGCTTCAAATTGTTGAATTTAGCTTAGAATGTGAGGCTTTTGTACTGTAGCAACAGCTGTTGACGAGGAAATTGTCAAACACAACTTTCACAGGTCTCTCGCGTGGGCTATCGTTACAGCTTCATTTTCGGTGCTGCTAGCTTAAAATTGGCGGATTTAGCTTAGAATGTGAGGCTTTTGTACTGTAGCAACATCTGTTGTCAAGGAAATCCTGAAACTCAACTTATCATCGTTCTCTCGCGTGAGATATCGGTACAGCTTCATTTCCTAGCTTTTAGCTTCAAATTGGTGAATTTAGCTTAGAATGTGAGGCATTTGTGCTCTAGCAACAGCCGTTCTCGAGGAAATCGTCAATCTCAACTGTCACCGTTCTCTCGCGTGTGATATCGCTACGGCTGCATTATCCTGGCTTTTAGCTTCTGATTGGTGAGTTTAGTTTAGAATTTGTGGCTTTTGTGCTCTAGCAACAGCCGTTGTCGAAGAAATCGTCACATTCAACTTTCACCGTTCTCTCAGGTGAGATATCGTTACAGCTGCATTTTCCTTGCTTTTAGCTTCAAATTGGTGATTTTAGCGTAGAATGTGACTCTTTTGTACTGTAGCAACATCTGTT
This sequence comes from Tiphia femorata, assembly GCA_944319695.1. NCBI lineage: Eukaryota > Metazoa > Arthropoda > Insecta > Hymenoptera > Tiphiidae > Tiphia > Tiphia femorata. The sequence continues at coordinate 245,114 of CALUEP010000001.1, forward strand.
GTCGAGGAAATCGTGAAACTCAACTTTCACCGTTTTCTCGCATGAGATATCGTTACAGCTGCATTTTCCTGGCTTTTAGCTTCAAATTGGTGAATTTAGCTTAGAATGTGAGGCTTTTGTACTGTAGCAACAGCCGTTGACGAGGAAATTGTCAAACACAACTTTCACAGGTCTCTCGCGTGGGCTATTGCTACAGCTTCATGTTCCGAGCTTCTAGCTTAAAATTGGTGAATTTAGCTTAGAATGTGAGGCTTTTGTACTGTAGCAACATCTGTTGTCGAGGAAATCGTGAAACTCAACTGTCACCGTTCTCTCGCATGAGATATCGTTACAGCTGCATTTATCAGGCTTCTAGCTTAAAAATGGTGAATTTAGTTTAGAATGTGAGGCATCTGTGCTCTAGCAACAGCCGTTGACGAGGAAATTGTCAAACTCAACTTTCACAGTTCTCTCGCGTGGGCTATCGCTACAGCTTCATTTCCGAGCTTCTAGCTTAAAATTCGTGAACTTAGCTTTGAATGTGAAGCTTTTGTACTGTAGCGACGTCTGTTGTCAAGGTAACCGTGAAAATCAGGTTCGCACCGCTCTCACGCGTGAGGTATCGCTACAGCTTCAGTTCCTAGCTTTTAGCTTCAAATTGGTGAATTTAGCTTAGAATGTGAGGCGTTTGTACTGTAGCAACATCTGTTGTCGAGGAAATCGAGAAACTCAACTTATCATCGTTCTCTCGCGTGAGATATCGCTACAGCTTCAGTTCCTAGCTTTTAGCTTAAAATTGGTGAATTTAGCATAGAATGTGAGGCATTTGTGCTCTAGCAACAACCGTTGTCGAGGAAATCGTCAAACTCAAGTTTTCACCGTTCTCTCGTGTGGGATATCGCTACAGCTTCATTTTCCGAGCTTCTAGTTTCAAATTGGTGAATTTAGCTTAGAATGTGAGGCTTTTGTACTGTAGCGACGTCTGTTGTCGAGGTAACCGTGAAAATCAGGTTCTCGCCGTTCTCCCGCGTGAGATATCGCTACAGCTTCAGTTCTTAGCTTTTAGCTTCAAATTGGTGAATTTAGCTTAGAATGTTAGGTTTTGTACTGTAGCAACATCTGTTGTCGAGGAAATCGTGAAACTCAACTTTCACCGTTCTCTCAGGTGAGATATCGTTACAGCTGCATTTTCCTAGCTTTTAGCTTCAAATTGGTGAAATTAGCTTAGAATGTGAGGCTTTTGTACTGTAGCAACAACCGTTGTGGAGGGAATCGTCAAACTCAACTTTCACCGTTCTCTCGTGTAAGATATCGCTACAGTTGCATTTTCCTGGCTTTTAGCTTCAAATTGGTGAATTTAGCTTAGAATGTGAGGCTTTTGTACTGTAGCAACATCTGTTGTCGAGGAAATCGTGAAACTCAACTTTCACCGTTCTCTCGCATGAGATATCGTTACAGCTGCATTTTCCTGGCTTTTAGCTTCAAATTGGTGAATTTAGCTTAGAATGTGAGGCTTTTGTACTGTAGCAACAGCCGTTGACGAGGAAATTGTCAAACACAACTTTCACAGGTCTCTCGCGTGGGCTATTGCTACAGCTTCATGTTCCGAGCTTCTAGCTTAAAATTGGTGAATTTAGCTTAGAATGTGAGGCTTTTGTACTGTAGCAACATCTGTTGTCGAGGAAATCGTGAAACTCAACTTTCACCGTTCTCTCGCATGAGATATCGTTACAGCTGCATTTATCAGGCTTCTAGCTTAAAAATGGTGAGTTTAGTTTAGAATTTGTGGCTTTTGTGCTGTAGCAACAGCCGTTGTCGAAGAAATCGTCACACTCAACTTTCACCGTTCTCTCAGGTGAGATATCGTTACAGCTGCATTTTCCTTGCTTTTAGCTTCAAATTGGTGATTTTAGCGTAGAATGTGAGGCATTTGTGCTCTAGCAACAGCCGTTGTCGAGGAAATCGTCAAACTCAAGTTTTCACCGTTCTCTCGTGTGGGATATCGCTACAGCTTCATTTTCCGAGCTTCTAGTTTCAAATTGGTGAATTTAGCTTAGAATGTGAGGCTTTTGTACTGTAGCGACGTCTGTTGTCGAGGAAATCGTGAAACTCAACTACTCACCGTTCTCTCGCATGAGATATCGTTACAGCTGCATTTTCCTGGCTTTTAGCTTCAAATTGGTGATTTTAGCGTAGAATGTGAGGCATTTGTGCTCTAGCAACAGCCGTTGTCGAAGAAATCGTCACACTCAACTTTCACCGTTCTCTCAGGTGAGATATCGTTACAGCTGCATTTTCCTTGCTTTTAGCTTCAAATTGGTGATTTTAGCGTAGAATGTGAGGCATCTGTGCTCTAGCAACAGCCGTTGACGAGGAAATTGTCAAACTCAACTTTCACAGTTCTCTCGCGTGGGCTATCGCTACAGCTTCATTTCCGAGCTTCTAGCTTAAAATTCGTGAACTTAGCTTTGAATGTGAAGCTTTTGTACTGTAGCGACGTCTGTTGTCAAGGTAACCGTGAAAATCAGGTTCGCACCGCTCTCACGCGTGAGGTATCGCTACAGCTTCAGTTCCTAGCTTTTAGCTTCAAATTGGTGAATTTAGCTTAGAATGTGAGGCGTTTGTACTGTAGCAACATCTGTTGTCGAGGAAATCGAGAAACTCAACTTATCATCGTTCTCTCGCGTGAGATATCGCTACAGCTTCAGTTCCTAGCTTTTAGCTTAAAATTGGTGAATTTAGCATAGAATGTGAGGCATTTGTGCTCTAGCAACAACCGTTGTCGAGGAAATCGTCAAACTCAAGTTTTCACCGTTCTCTCGTGTGGGATATCGCTACAGCTTCATTTTCCGAGCTTCTAGTTTCAAATTGGTGAATTTAGCTTAGAATGTGAGGCTTTTGTACTGTAGCGACGTCTGTTGTCGAGGTAACCGTGAAAATCAGGTTCTCGCCGTTCTCCCGCGTGAGATATCGCTACAGCTTCAGTTCTTAGCTTTTAGCTTCAAATTGGTGAATTTAGCTTAGAATGTTAGGTTTTGTACTGTAGCAACATCTGTTGTCGAGGAAATCGTGAAACTCAACTTTCACCGTTCTCTCAGGTGAGATATCGTTACAGCTGCATTTTCCTAGCTTTTAGCTTCAAATTGGTGAAATTAGCTTAGAATGTGAGGCTTTTGTACTGTAGCAACAACCGTTGTGGAGGGAATCGTCAAACTCAACTTTCACCGTTCTCTCGTGTAAGATATCGCTACAGTTGCATTTTCCTGGCTTTTAGCTTCAAATTGGTGAATTTAGCTTAGAATGTGAGGCTTTTGTACTGTAGCAACATCTGTTGTCGAGGAAATCGTGAAACTCAACTTTCACCGTTCTCTCGCATGAGATATCGTTACAGCTGCATTTTCCTGGCTTTTAGCTTCAAATTGGTGAATTTAGCTTAGAATGTGAGGCTTTTGTACTGTAGCAACAGCCGTTGACGAGGAAATTGTCAAACACAACTTTCACAGGTCTCTCGCGTGGGCTATTGCTACAGCTTCATGTTCCGAGCTTCTAGCTTAAAATTGGTGAATTTAGCTTAGAATGTGAGGCTTTTGTACTGTAGCAACATCTGTTGTCGAGGAAATCGTGAAACTCAACTTTCACCGTTCTCTCGCATGAGATATCGTTACAGCTGCATTTATCAGGCTTCTAGCTTAAAAATGGTGAGTTTAGTTTAGAATTTGTGGCTTTTGTGCTGTAGCAACAGCCGTTGTCGAAGAAATCGTCACACTCAACTTTCACCGTTCTCTCAGGTGAGATATCGTTACAGCTGCATTTTCCTTGCTTTTAGCTTCAAATTGGTGATTTTAGCGTAGAATGTGAGGCATTTGTGCTCTAGCAACAGCCGTTGTCGAGGAAATCGTCAAACTCAAGTTTTCACCGTTCTCTCGTGTGGGATATCGCTACAGCTTCATTTTCCGAGCTTCTAGTTTCAAATTGGTGAATTTAGCTTAGAATGTGAGGCTTTTGTACTGTAGCGACGTCTGTTGTCGAGGAAATCGTGAAACTCAACTACTCACCGTTCTCTCGCATGAGATATCGTTACAGCTGCATTTTCCTGGCTTTTAGCTTCAAATTGGTGATTTTAGCGTAGAATGTGAGGCATTTGTGCTCTAGCAACAGCCGTTGTCGAAGAAATCGTCACACTCAACTTTCACCGTTCTCTCAGGTGAGATATCGTTACAGCTGCATTTTCCTTGCTTTTAGCTTCAAATTGGTGATTTTAGCGTAGAATGTGAGGCATTTGTGCTCTAGCAACAGCCGTTGACGAGGAAATTGTCAAACACAACTTTCACAGTTCTCTCGCGTGGGCTATTGCTACAGCTTCATGTTCCGAGCTTCTAGCTTAAAATTGGTGAATTTAGCTTAGAATGTGAAGCTTTTGTACTGTAGCAACATCTGTTGTCGAGGAAGTCGTGAAACTAAACTTATCATCGTACTCTCGCGTGAGATATCGATACAGCTGCATTTTCCTGGCTTTCAGCTTCAAACTGGTGAATATAGCTTAGAATGTGTGGCTTTTTACTATAGCAACATCTGTTGTCGAGGTAATCGTGAAAATCAGCTTCAGTTCTTAGCTTTTAGCTTCAAATTGGTGAATTTAGCTTAGAATGTGAGGTTTTGTATTGTAGCAACATCTGTTGTCGAGGAAATCGTGACACTCAACTTTCACCGTTCTCTCAGGTGAGATATCGTTACAGCTGCATTTTCCTAGCTTTTAGCTTCAAATTGGTGAAATTAGCTTAGAATGTGAGGCTTTTGTACTGTAACAACAACCGTTGTGGAGGGAATCGTCAAACTCAACTTTCACCGTTCTCTCGTGTGAGATATCGCTACAGTTGCATTTTCCTGGCTTTTAGCTTCAAATTGGTGAATTTAGCTTAGAATGTGAAGCTTTTGTACTGTAGCGACGTCTGTTGTCGAGGTAACCGTGAAAATCAGGTTCGCACCGCTCTCCCGCGTGAGGTATCGCTACAGCTTCAGTTCCTAGCTTTTAGCTTCAAATTGGTGAATTTAGCTTAGAATGTGAGGCGTTTGTACTGTAGCAACATCTGTTGTCGAGGAAATCGAGAAACTCAACTTATCATCGTTCTCTCGCGTGAGATATCGCTACAGCTTCAGTTCCTAGCTTTTAGCTTAAAATTGGTGAATTTAGCATAGAATGTGAGGCATTTGTGCTCTAGCAACAGCCGTTGTCGAGGAAATCGTCAAACTCAAGTTTTCACCGTTCTCTCGTGTGGGATATCGCTACAGCTTCATTTTCCGAGCTTCTAGTTTCAAATTGGTGAATTTAGCTTAGAATGTGAGGCTTTTGTACTGTAGCAACATCTGTTGTCGAGGAAGTCGTGAAACTCAACTTTCACCGTTCTCTCGCGTGAGATATAGTTACAGCTGCATTTTCCTAGCTTGTAGCTTCAAATTGGTGATTTTAGCGTAGAATGTGAGGCATTTGTGCTCTAGCAACAGCCGTTGACGAGGAAATTGTCAAACACAACATTCACAGTTCTCTCGCGTGGGCTATTGCTACAGCTTCATGTTCCGAGCTTCTAGCTTAAAATTGGTGAATTTAGCTTAGAATGTGAAGCTTTTGTACTGTAGCAACATCTGTTGTCGAGGTAATCGTGAAAATCAGGTTCTCGCCGTTCTCCCGCGTGAGATATCGCTGCAGCTTCAGTTCTTAGCTTTTAGCTTCAAATTGGTGAATTTAGCTTAGAATGTTAGGTTTTGTACTGTACCAACATCTGTTGTCGAGGAAATCGTGAAACTCAACTTTCACCGTTCTCTCAGGTGAGATATCGTTACAGCTGCATTTTCCTAGCTTTTAGCTTCAAATTGGTGAAACTAGCTTACAATGTGAGGCTTTTGTACTGTAGCAACAACCGTTGTGGAGGGAATCGTCAAACTCAACTTTCACCGTTCTTTTTTTTTTTTTTTTTTTTTTTTTTTTTCGTGGGGAAATGCTTTACGCATACCCTCGCCTCCCGGGGCCGAGGACGAGGGTTATGTGGGACTCTCCCGGCGCTAATGCGCCGGGTCTACCCACTAAAACCCCACGGTGGCCGTCTCGGTGCTTGTGTGAAGGGTGCCCAGGCTTCGCCAGCGGCATATCATCCGGGCACCCTTTGCACCCGGCCCACCCCGCTTGACTGGGGCGGGCTTTCTTCGTGGCACCCCCTTTGAATGGGGGTGCCAACACCTTCTCCTCGGGTAAGGTGCCGACCACAGACACCCCACCCGACTCCTCGATGGCGGGCCGGGACGCGGGGGTCCCCACCCGCGCCCGACCCATATTGCCTCCCATCTTCCTCCCCCGCACAACAGGCGCGGGGAAGGGAACTCCCTTGTAGGGGCCTGACCGGCCCCCCCCCCCGCCGACGGGGAGGAGCAAACTCACTAGCCCCCTAAGTCAGGGGTGATGAGGCTCCTCCCCGCCGACCTCATCCACCGTCACCTCGACCGGCGGTGGGCCTCGGCCTAAGCGTCCGGGCCCGCCGCCTGCTATTGTCCCCTAAATGGGGTCCATCGGCGGGGGGCCTTGAGCGCCCCCCTCGAACTCCTCTCCTTCTTCTTTGCCGGGGCACTCGGCCCCGGCGCACCCTCTCGGCCTCCTCCTTTTTCTGCATCACGGACTCGCAGAAAAAGGAGAAGGCCCGCCACGATTTCTCCCGTCCCAGGATGGCATTAATGACCCCGGGAAGGGAGAGATCGGGCCCAATCTCCCCGACGAGCACCGCCCTTTCTACGGTCCACGCTGGACAACTGTCCAGCGTGTGCTGGGCGGTGTCGTCGGGGTCACCGCAGTGGTGGCAGCCCGACGTTGGCTCCCTTCCGATGCGACGCAGATACGACCCGAAGCAGCCATGCCCGGTAATGATCTGCGTCGCTCGGAAGGACAGCCCGCCCCATGCCCGACCTAGCCATCGGTCGAGCACGGGCAGGACAGCCCCGACGGTACGCTGCCCCGCGACATTCGGGGCAGCGAGTCTCCTCCTCCATTCTGAGATGGAGATCCGCCGGTTGTGGCGTCTTATCCTGGCGCGGTTGGCCTCCGTTACGGGTACCCCCTTATCCCTAAGGGACTTAACCTCCTCGTAAGCCCGGGCATGTTCCCGGGCCACGAGATCAACCGGGGGTACCCCGGCCAATACCGCCGCCGCCTCGTGGGAGATGGTGCGGTAGCCCCTCACCACCCTGATGGCCATGGTCCTCAAGGCCCCGGCCAGGGACGCCCGGGCTTTCGCCGACATGGCCTCGGCCCATACGGGCGCCCCGTACAGGGCTACCGCTCTCACCATGTTGACATAGAGGCGGCGCACCCGACCATCCGGCCCGCCCACGTTGGGGAGAATTCTCACCAACGCGTCCGCGCAAGACTTTGCGCGGCGGGCCGCTCCCGTCAGGTGGCCGTCGAAACGCCACTGGCCGTCCAAGGTCAGCCCCAAATACTTAAGTTGGGGCTGGACCTTAACGCGGACCGCATCCACGACGAGGCTCATGTCTGCCGGTGGCGGCCCCCGGGCCCTCTTAAAGAAGAACAGGGCCTCGGTTTTACTGGCCGCCACCTTGAGGCCTGCGTCGCGGATGGAACCAATTACAGCCGAAGCTGCCACCTCCCCTCTCGCGAGGGATTCCCCCCAGTCCCTTCCCCCGGCTAGAATGAGAGTGTCATCTGCATAGCAAATGACACTGCAGCCGGGAGGGAGGGCAATACCGCGTCGTACCCCAAGTTCCAGAGCAGGGGCCCCAGAACGGACCCCTGGGGCACGCCGCGGTGTACCTTCCCCTCGCGCACGCGACCATTCCTGTCGACGTACGCGAGCCGCCTGTCCCGGAGGTAGTCGCTCACGACGCGCTGGAGGTACAACGGTACCCCACTGCGCCGGAGCGACTCCCTAATCCTCGGCCAGGGGAGGGTGTTAAAAGCATTGCTGATATCTAAAGATATCGCAAGCACCACCCCTCCCTGGCTTGTCACCTGTTCCGAGAGGGCCTTAACACGGTTGATCGCATCAAGCGTCGACCGGCCCTCTCGGAAACCGAATTGATAATTCAATGAACTATATATAATGAAAGTTCAATATATAGTTTGATTAATAGGGTATTGTATATTTGAATTTATCTTTATATTAAAATTAAATGGTAAAATATAAAAAATTATAATTGATAAGGTTAGGGCAATAACTCCCCCTAATTTATTTGGGATAGATCGGAGAATTGCATATGCAAATAAAAAATATCATTCTGGTTGAATATGAATAGGTGTAATTATTGGATTAGCTATAACAAAATTGTCTGGGTCTCTTAATATAAATGGGTATTGAAGAACTAAAATTATTAGTAATATAATTAATAGAATAAAGGTTAATCTATCTTTAATAGTAAAGTACGGGTGGAATGGTCTTATAAATTTTAATCTTTTTGATCCAACAGGATTTCTAGATTTTCTTGTATGTAGTATAAATAAATGAATAATAACTAGGGCTATAATAATAAGTGGAATAATAAAATGTAATGAATAGAATCGATTTAGAGTTGCGTTGTTAATTGAGAATCCCCCCCAAATTCACATAACTATTGTATTTCCTAAGTAAGGAATAGTGGAGATTAAATTTGTAATTACTGTTGCCCCTCAGAATGATATTTGGCCTCATGGAAGAATATATCCTATAAATGCTGCTGCTATTGAAAGAATTATAATTGTTACTCCCGATATTCATACAAAAGTTTTGGTAAAAGATTGATAATAAATTCCTCGACCTATGTGGATAAATATACATATAAAGTATATTGAGGCCCCATTTATGTGGATATTACGAATTAAGAATCCATAGTTTACTTCTTGACAGATATGAATAATCCTATTAAAGGCTATCTCTGTATTTGGACAGTAATGCATAGATAAAAATAATCCTGATAAAATTTGGATAATTAGACAAACTCCTAAAGCTGATCCTGTATTCCAATAATAAGAAATATTTGAAGGGGTTGGTAATTTAATTAATGAATTATCTATAATTGTTAATAGTTCATTACCTTTTAAAATGGATTTTTTCATACTTAATTTTAATTTTTAGAGATTTTTTCTTAAAAAAAACCTTAGAAATATTGATTATTATGATTATAAGAAAAAGTATTATTATAATTATAAATGTTTTTGAATGGTTGATAAACTTATATATTGATAAAGATTCAATTGAATATAGATTATTAGTAATATTTAACTGTGGGTATTCTAAATCTATTAATGAAACATTAACTGTAAGAAAGATTGTCGTGATTATAAAAATGGCTAAATTAAGAGTTAAAATTATTATTTTTGAGTTAAGTTCTATCTTTTTATTTGGGGTTATGGATGAAAAATAAAATATTATAATTAATAACCCTCTAATTATAACTAAAAATAGGAGGTAAGAAAAAAAATAAATTTTGTTTCATTTATTTATAATAAAGGTAATAATAATGATTATAATGATTAAGTTAATTAGTATTTTCAATGGGTGAATTGAATTAATATTAATAAGAATTATTAAATTGATTATTAAAATGATTAATAAGATAATTATGTTAAAATTTGCAAAAAATCTAGGTGTAAAAGTTTGGGGTAATTTTGTCATATTCAAGAAATAGTTTAATTAAAACATTAATTTTGGGAATTAACAATATAATTTTTTATTTTCTTGATGATTTTAAACTGGGTTAATTTAAATTTACAAAATTTATGTTTTAGTTTTAAACTATAAAATCTATAAAAAGTCTATAAATCTTGATTTATTAACTTTAATTTTGACTCTACTTTCTTTGGTTTTATTTATTAAATTTTATGGTCATATGCTTTTAACTTTAATTGGACTTGAGTATTTAGTTTCCTTAGTTTTATTAAATCTTTATATTTATTTTTGTATTTATTTTCTTGAATTTTATTTAATTTATTTTTTATTGATTGTTGTTTGTGAAAGGATTTTAGGTATAATTTTAATAGTTGAATTAATTCGATTTTATGGATTAGATAGTAGTAAGGTTATTTCGTTAATTGAATGATAAGTTTGATTATTTCAATGATTTTTTTGGGTTTTTTTTTCATATTTGAATGTTTTTTAATTATTTTCTTTTCTTTAATTTGTTTTTTAATGTTTTTTTGTTTTTTGTTTATATTTTCATTAGATATATATTGAACATTTTTAAGCAATTGTTTTGGGGTGGATATTTATTCCTATTTGTTAATTTTATTAGTATTTTGAATATTTGGTATAATGTTTTTGTGTATTAATAATTTAGATTATTTTCAAATATTTATATTTTTAGTATTAATATTTTTTTTGATTTTAAGATTCATAAGATTAAATTTATTTGTTTTTTATTTATTTTTCGAGATAAGTTTAATTCCTATTTTTTTAATTATTCTTCGGGGAGGTTATAATTTTGAGCGTTTAAAAGCTGGTATGTATATATTTATTTATACTTTAATTGTTTCATTACCTCTTTTATTAATTATATTTATATTATATGTAAATTATTTTTCCTTAATATATTTTTATTATTTATATTTTAATATTAATTTGAATTTTGTAATTTATTTATTAGTCATTTTATCTTTTTTAGTTAAATTACCAATATATTTAGTTCATATTTGATTACCTAAAGCTCATCTTGAGGCTCCTGTTTATGGTTCAATAATTTTAGCTAGAGTAATGTTAAAATTAGGTAGATATGGGTTATTACGTTTAATAATAATAATGGAAATGTCTGCTTTGAATTATAATTATATATTTATTAGAATTAGTTTGGTTGGAATATTTTTTGTTAGTTTAATTTGTTTATGTCAATTAGATATAAAGAAATTAATTGCTTATTCTTCTGTAGTTCATATAGGATTATTAGTATCTGGAATAATAAGAATAAGATTGATTGGGTTTTTAGGTTCTTATATTATAATGATTGCTCATGGTTTATGTTCTTCAGGTTTATTTTATTTAGTAAATTTAAGATTTTATCGAACTATAAGTCGAAGGGTTATATTAAATAAGGGTATAATTAATTGATTTTCATCTTTAAGAATATTTTGATTTATATTTTGTGTTTGTAATTTATCTTCTCCTTTGTCTTTAAATTTAGTTGGGGAAATTATATTACTTGGTTCTTTAATTTGTTGAGATTGAGGTTTAATTGTAATTTTAATATTAACTTGTTTTTTTAGTTCTTTATATTCGATTTATTTATTTAGAGTTAGTCAACATGGGGGTTTAAATTTAAAATATATAGGTCTATATTCTGTTAAATTAATTGATTATTTAATTTTACTTTTACATTGATTGCCTTTAAAGTTTTTGATTTTTAATTTGAATTTTTTAATATAATTTAGATAATTTAATTTAAAATAATGATTTGTGGTATCATACATACAATTAAAATTGTTCTAAATTATAATTTATTTATTCAGATTTTTTTTTTTTTTTTTGGATGTTTGTTAAATTTTTTTGGTTATTTACTTTTTTTAAATGATTATAGATTTTTAATAGTTTGAAATTTGTTTGAAGTAAATTCTTTAATATTTAATTTTATTATTTTAATTGATTGAATGAGAATATTTTTTTTTAGAGTAGTTATATTAATTTCTTCTATAGTATTGATTTATTGTTTAGATTATATATCAGGAGAATTAAATTTAGATCGTTTTATTATATTATTAGTATTATTTGTAATTTCTATAATTTTTATAATTTTAAGTCCAAATTTAATTAGAATTATTTTAGGGTGAGATGGACTTGGTTTAATTTCTTATTGTTTAGTAATTTATTATATAAATAATAATTCTAATTTATCTGGAATGATTACTTTTTTATCTAATCGTGTGGGGGATGTAGGTTTATTATTGTCAATTTCTTTAATTATTTTAAATTCTAGTTGAAATCTATTTTATTATTTTAATTTTTCTTTAATAATTTTTTTAATTTTAATATTATGTTCAATTACTAAAAGGGCTCAAATTCCTTTTTCTTCTTGATTGCCAAAAGCTATGGCTGCTCCGACTCCTGTTAAATTTATAGATCAGCTAAAATTAAGCTTTTAGGTTCATACCCTAACTATAGAATCATTCTTCTATGTAAATATGCCTGAAAAAGGTCTAATATGATATATTAGCTCATATAATTTTTAATTATTATTTATATTTCAATTTAATAGAAAATTGGTACTTACATTCTAATATGATCAAGTCAACAATCTTGATGGAAAAGATTGGAACTTACATTCTAATATGATCAAATCTATTATAATTTAATTATTAATTATATTTAATAATAAATTAAAATTCTCTTTAATCTTACAGGGGGGGAAAACTTTAAGATTAAAATTGAATATTTTAATATAGTTACTAATATTAAAAATTGAAGAATTAATTTCAAATTAATTTAATGTATTAGTATATTAATATTATACATTATATTAATATATATTAGTAAAAATGACGCTTTAAAATTTACAATTTTAAAGCAATAAAATTATTAAAAATTTAATTTTTGTTTATTAAGTTAATTTAATTAATTTATTTTGTATATATAATTATTTGAATATTTTGTTATTTTAATGTATTATTTTAAGAATTTATTTAGTAGTAATTTTGGATTTTAATATTAGTTTTTAACAATGTAGTGCCAGCATTAGCGGTTAGACTATTAAGACGAATTAATTTGTTTTTATTATATTAATTTTTTTTATTTAATTTAATTTGGGTTTTTGTTGGTGAAATGAAATATAATATTTAATTTTATTATGAGAGATATAATAATGTTGAATATAAATTATTAGGATTAGATACCCTATTTTTCAATTTAAATTTTTAAATAAAAGTATTAAATGGTTAATCATTAAATATAGAGAATTTGGCGGTATTTTATAAAGTTAGGGGAACCTGTAATTTAGTTTGATTTTCCACGATAGGATAAACTTATTTTTGTTTTATATATTGTCGTTTATAATTAATTTTTAGTATATTAAGTGTTAATTTTTTATTATATATTCTAATTCAGATCAATGTGTAAATTAATTAAGAAATTATGGGTTACAATAAGTTTTATTTTTAGATATATACTTTTAAAATTATTTTGAAACTGGACTTAATAGTAAAATTTAATAATTTTTAATTTTGAATTTTATCTTAAATATGTACAAATTGCCCGTCATTCTGTATTATAGACAAGTCGTAACAAAGTAAAAACAATGGAAATTGTTTTTAGTTAGGTTTTAGTTTAATAAAAATTTTTCGTTTACATTGAAAAGATCAATAAATTTTGAAATTTAATTTATTGTTAATTTATTCTTTATTGTTTTTGTTAATTTTGTTTAGGAAAGTTTTTTTATGTTTAGTATTATTTTAGATAAAATTTTAAGGTTTATTGTTAGAAAAGTGATTGATTATTTAAGAATTTAATAAAGTTTATTTAATTAATTATACCTTTTGTATCAGGGTTTATTAAAATGTTAAATTTATTTTTTTTTCTCGAAAATTGAATGAGTTAAAATAATATATTTTTTTTTGTTGTATAAAAATTTATAATATTATTTTAGAAATGAAATGTTAATCGAATTTTTAGATATCTAGTTTTTTTATAATTATATTTAACTTAGATAGAAAATTTAATTTATTTAATTAAATTAAATTGATTTATTTTCTATTAAGAAATTTAGGGATTAGCTTAAATTTTTTTCTAAAAATTTATTTGTTATTGAAATTTAATATATTTAGAATTTATTTTTTTTTGTAAAAATTTAATAATTTATTTTTATTATAATTATTTAACTAATTATTTAGTGATTTTATAGAAATAGTTTATTGAACAATATTTTGGGTAAAATAATGATAAAATTAGTATATAAATTATGTATTTATAGGTTTTTTTTTTTATTTAGTTATAATAATTAGGCAATTAAAATTATTTAATTTATATTCACCTGTTTATCAAAAACATGTTCTTAAGTATAATAATTTAAGATTAAATCTGCTCAATGAAAATTTAAATAGCTGCAGTATTTTGACTGTACAAAGGTAGCATAATAATTTGTTTTTTTATTAAAAACTGGAATGAATGATTTGATGAAATATAAACTGTTTTTATTTAATTATTTGAATTTAAATTTTAGGTTAAAATTCTTAAATATTTTATTGGGACGAGAAGACCCTGTAGAACTTTATAAATAATTATAAGTTTTTTAATAATTAGATATTTGGTTGGGAGGATTAGTTGATTAATTTAACTCAATTTTTTTTTTTCATTAATTTATGTTAATTAGAATGATTTTTAGATTAGTTACCTCAGGGATAACAGCATAATGTTTTTTTTAAGATCTTATTAATAAAAATGTTTATGACCTCGATGTTGAATTAAGTTAAATATTAAATGTAATTTTTTAATTATTAAGTCTGTTCGACTTTTAAAAACTTACATGATTTGAGTTCAGATCGGTGTAAGCCAGATCGGTTTCTATCTAGTAATAATTTATTTGTATTTGTACGAAAGGACTTTACTTTTTTAAAATTTAATTTTTATGAATAATATTAATAATTATTTTGGCAGATTAGTGTGATAAATTTAGAATTTGTTTATATAATAATTTTATTATAAATAATAATTTGTCCACAGTTTGTTAATTTTTTAATAAATTTTTCAGTTATTTTTCTTAGAATAGTTTTTATATTAGTGGGAGTTGGATTCTTTACTTTATTGGAACGAAAATCATTAAGTTACATTCAGAATCGGAAAGGCCCAAATAAGTTGGGATTTTTGGGGTTATTACAGCCTATAGGGGATGGGATAAAGTTGTTTAGAAAGGAAATTTTTTCTTTGAAGGTTTCTAATTACTTTTGATTTTATTTTAGATCTTTAGGAGTTATATTTTTGTGTTTTTTTTGTTGATTGGTTATACCCTTTTTTTTTTACATTCATTTAATGAGTTTTGGTATTTTATTTTTATTGTGTTGTTTAAGGTTAATGAGTTATTTTATTTTAATTATTGGTTGATCTTCAAATTCAATTTATTCTAATTTAGGGGCTATACGGAGTGTTGCTCAAATTATTTCTTATGAAATTAGAATAATTTTAATCATTCTTAGGTGTTTGATTCTAGTAGAAGGATTTAATTTATATTTTTTTTATTATCAACGTAGATTTAGAATATTTTTATTTATATTTCCGGTTTCTTTAGTTTTTTTTGTTAGGATTTTAGCTGAATTGAATCGAACTCCTTTTGACTTAATTGAGGGGGAAAGAGAATTAGTTTCTGGTTTTAACACTGAATATTATAGGGGGATGTTTGCTTTGATTTTTTTATCAGAGTATGGTATAATCTTTTTATTTAGTTGTTTATTTACTTGTATGTTTATTGGACTTAGAGTCTTTGATTTTGGTGGGCTTATTATAGTTTTGTTAATTTCTTTTTTAATTATTGTAATTCGCGGAGTTTTACCTCGTATTCGTTATGATGAATTAATATATATGTGTTGGAAGGTTTTTTTACCAATATCTTTATTTTATTTACTTTATATTGTTAACTTGAAGATTGCTTTTACCTATTTTCTATTTTAGTTTAGATTAAAACGTAAATTTAGTGCTTAAAAAAAATAAAATTTTTAAATTTTTTAAGAATTTTTCCTATTTTCTATTTTAGTTTAGATTAAAACGTAAATTTAGTGCTTAAAAAAAATAAAATTTTTAAATTTTTTAAGAATTTTTTCTATTTTCTATTTTAGTTTAGATTAAAACGTAAATTTAGTGCTTAAAAAATTATTTAAGCTAATAGATTTTATTTCTATTTTATATTTTCAAAATATATACTTATTCAAGTTCATTAACTCCCTAATTTTTTTCGTAAATAATTTTATCTCAAAATGAGTTTAAATGTGTAGTTAAAATTAAATAAAGAAAATAAATAATTGAATTCATTTGTCTAATAATAACAAAAGGATTTTCAATAGGTTTGGCTCCAGTTCATGTTAATAAAAAAAATGACATAATGAAAATTCAATATATAGTTTGATTAATAGGGTATTGTATATTTGAATTTATTTTTATATTGAAATTAAATGGTAATATATAAAAGATTATAATTGATATGGTTAGAGCAATAACTCCTCCTAATTTATTTGGAATGGATCGGATAATTGCATATGCAAACAAAAAATATCATTCTGGTTGAATATGGATAGGTGTAATTATTGGATTGGCTATAGTAAAATTGTCTGGGTCTCTTAATATAAATGGATATTGAAGAACTAAAATTATTAGTATTATAATTAATAGGATAAAAGTTAATCTATCTTTAATAGTAAAATATGGATGAAATGGTCTTATAAATTTTAATCTTTTTGACCCAACTGGATTTCTGGATTTTCTTGTATGTAATATAAATAAGTGAATAATAACTAGAACTAGAATAATAAGAGGGATAATAAAATGTAATGAATAGAATCGATTTAGTGTTGCATTATTAATTGAGAACCCTCCTCAAATTCATATAACTATTGTATTTCCTAGGTAAGGAATAGTGGAAATTAAATTTGTAATTACTGTTGCTCCTCAGAATGATATTTGACCTCATGGAAGAATATATCCTATAAATGCTGCTGCTATTGAAAGAATTATAATTGTTACTCCCGAGATTCACACAAAAGTTTTAGTAAAAGATTGATAGTACATTCCTCGACCTATATGAATAAATATACATATAAAGTATATTGAGGCTCCATTTATGTGAATATTACGTATTAAAAATCCATAGTTTACTTCTTGGCAAATATGGATAATTCTATTAAAGGCTATTTCTGTATTTGGGCAATAATGTATAGATAAAAATAATCCTGATAGAATTTGGATAATTAAACAAATTCCTAGAGCTGACCCTGTATTTCAATAATAAGAAATATTTGAAGGGGTTGGTAATTTGATTAATGAATTATCTATAATTATTAATAATTCATTATCTTTTAAAATGGATTTTTTCATACTTAATTTTAATTTTTAGAGATTTTTTCTTATAAAAAATCTTAGAAATATTAATTATTATGATTATAAGAAAAAGTATCATTATAATTATGAATGTTTTTGAATGGTCAAGAAATTTATATATTGATAAAGATTCAATTGAATTCAAATTACTTGTAATATTTAACTGCGGGTACTCTAAATCTATTAATGATACATTTACTGTAAGAAAAATTGTTATGATTATTAAAATGGCTAAATTAATAGTTAAGATTATTATTTTTGAGTTAAGTTCTATCTTTTTATTTGGGATTATGGATGAAAAATAAAATATTATAATTAATAACCCTCTAATTATAACTAAAAATAGGAGGTATGAAAAAAAATAAGTTTTGTTTCATTTATTTATAATAAAGGTAATAATTATAATTATAATTATTAAGTTAATTAGTATTTTCAATGGGTGGATTGAATTAATATTAATAAGAATTATTAAATTAATTATTAAAATGATTAACAAAATAATTGTATTAAAATTTGCAAAAAATCTAGGTGTAAAAGTTTGAGGCAATTTTGTCATATCCAAGAAATAGTTTAATTAAAACATTAATTTTGTTAGGGTTTAAAAATAGGAACAATCCATGTCCCACAAGTTGGATGTGCTTATATACTGCTTCTCGTTAGTTTATGGACAAGTGGCCGTGCGCCCTTCTAGTGTGGCTATGCTCTCAGTCGTGTCTACCGCATGAAAGTGATTATACCTGTTTCTGTATAATTCTTACTTAATAAACTAACCGTGTTATATGTTAATAGAATCTGTATCCCATACATAATCCTAACAGGTTATGGGCCCAGATCGACGTGTAAATTACGCGAAAGATTGAGAGTTTTTTTTCTTCGTAATCGAAAAGAAGATCGATATCGATCAACCACGTGGTCAAGAAATTAGGTTATGCACGTGGAGTGTAAGCAACGAAAAAAGGTATCATTTAAAAGCTGTGTGTAATGGCTGGAAATATACACAGGATAGAAAGCCTCACGTCGGTAAATTACGACGCATGGTGTATTCAAGTGGAAGCTCTTCTTACGAAGAACGATGCATGGGGATACGTAGATGGATCGATTAAGCGACCGATTGTAAGGGCAGAAGATGCAGCGACGGAGGTAGCGGCACAGGCCTGGGATATCGCGGATAGAAAGGCAAAGGCTGATTTGATATTATCTATTGGACTATCAGAGATAAAATTGATACGAGGCTGTAAAACGACACAGGAGGTATGGCAAAAATTAAAGTCAGTCTATGCATCTAGGGGACCTGCTAAGAAGGCAGCATTATTATCGCGTTTAGTAGCGTATAAAATGTCAGAAAATGGTAACCTACGAGAACATATCAATGGATTTGTTGAGGTAGTAGACAAATTGGCAGATATGGGAATTAATATAAATGAAGAATTATTATGTATTATGCTATTAACCAGCTTGCCTGAGTCGTATGAGAATTTCAGATGTGCCATTAAATCTAGAGATGAGCTACCCACTCTTGAAACTGTAAAGGTCAAAGCTTTAGAAGAATGTGAGTCAAGAAAACAATGTCAGGCAGATGAACATGGGGCATTATTTACAAAGCAATCTATTAATCGCCATAAGCATTGGAATACGCGCTCTACAGATAGTTATGGTGTGTCATTAAACAAACAACATCTGAATCGTTATAACAATTGGCATTCAAAGGATAGGGATCATGTACAAAGACCAAAAATGAAATGTTTCAATTGTGGAAAAATAGGTCACAAGGTAAGTGATTGCAGACTCAAAAAGAACGACTATAGATCAGAAGCCAAAACAGTAAAGGAATCACTATATGTGGAGTCTGATGTAGAAAGAGCGTATGAAGTGAAAGAACAATTAGATGGTGAATACTGGTGCTTAGACAGTGGATGCACCACACATCTCTGCAAGGATCCATCAAAATTCACAAACATGAAGTTATCCGAGTCAAAGAAGTTAAATATGGCCAATAACTCTTCGGCACAAGTAAAGGCCACAGGTGAGGTAGAGGTGAATATCGAAATAGACAATATTTGTAAACCTGTAGAATTTAAAGAGACATTGTACGTACCAGAGTTAAGAACAAATTTGATATCTGTGGCAAAAATTACGGATAAGGGAAATGAAATAATTTTTAAGAGAAATGAAGCAGTTGTAAAAGCTGCAGATGGAAGGGTTAAAATAAAAGCAAAGCGGATAGGGAATCTGTATTATGTCCAAGAGAAAGTAGAATCTGCTAATAATATTTCTAGCTATGTACAGAGAGAAAATGAATTAAAACTATGGCACGAAAGACTAGGTCATTTAAATATGAAAGATGTAGTACAAATGGGTGAAAAGAAAATGGGACTAAAGGTAGGGATGAAAAATAGTACAGAGAAATTTACCTGTGAAACCTGCCTAGAAGGTAAGATGTCTTCACTACCATTTCCTAAAGAGAGTGACAGATGTTTAAGGCCTTTAGAAATAGTGCACTCTGACGTGTGTGGACCTATGAGCAAAAATTCACTCAGAGGCTCAAGGTATATGGTGACATTTACTGATGATTATAGTAGATGGTGTGAAGTATATTTCTTGAAACACAAATATGAGGTATTTGAAGCATTTTAGACTTTCAAGAATCGAGCAGAAAAGCAGACAGGACATAAAATAAAATGTTTACAAAGTGACAATGGTGGAGAGTATTCTAATAAAATATTTGAGAAATTTCTAAAAAGTGAAGGAATTCGAAGACGGCTATCGGCTCCATACACTCCGGCCCAAAACGGAACAGCCGAACGTAAAAACAGAACGCTAATCGAAATGGCGCGATGTATGCTTATTGAAGCACAACTATCACATACTTTTTGGGCTGAGGCTGTCTCTACAGCGAATTATATAAGGAATAGATGCATAACGAAGAGTTTAGGAAGAAGAAGTCCATTCGAAGTGTGGTATGGAAAACAACCCAATCTCCACTATCTACGAACTTTCGGGAGAAAGGCTCATGTACTAATCAAGGACCCACATAGAAGAAAACTTGATTCAAAGACGAGAATAGGAATTTTCGTCGGATACTCTGAAGAAGCGAAAGCTTATCGAGTATATATACCAAATGAACGGAGAGTCATCACATCCAGAGATGTAAAAGTTATAGAAGAAAAAGTAGCAGTGCAAAATAGTATTAATATTGAAAATGACAAGAATTCTCAATTGAATGAAATACAACAAGAAATAATCATTTGGAACAAAGACAGTAGGCAATGCGGAATAGAATCTGAAGAAAGAGAAGAACTTCCAAGAGTAAGAACACCAGAAGCAAGTGGCGATGGAGATCAAATTATTGATCAAGTGAGAGCGCCGGGAAGACCGAAAATCATACGTACAGGAAAAAGGGGAAGACCCCGAAAATTATACAGGACTACGAATGAACAGTCAAATACAGAGACAGATGAACTGGAAAGAAATCTGAATCAAGAGTTAATTCAAGAAGGAGCAAGTCTAGCAGAGATAAAAGTAGAAGATGCTCTATCAGGGGATTTCAAATCGGAATGGATGAAAGCTATCCAAGAAGAGGTAAAATGTCTACTAAAAAATAAAACCTTTGACCTAATAGACAGACCAAAAAACAAACAGATAGTCGGGTGCAGGACAGTACTTACGAACAAGATAAATACAGATGGATCTCTAAGCAAGAGAAAAGCGAGAATAGTAGCGAAAGGATATAGTCAACGACCAGGAGTCGACTTTACCGAAACATTCTCTCCTGTAGCGAGACTAGACTCTATCAGGTTGCTACTAGCAATAGCGGCAGAAAAAGATATGTTGATTGAACAATTGGATATTACTAGTGCATATCTAAATGGAAAACTCAATGAGGAAGTATTTATGGAGATTCCGGAATTGTTCCATGAAAATCTACAGAAAATTGTAAATCAGAAAGAAGATAGAGATGTGATAGAAATTGCCAAGAGGATGCTAAATCAATTAGCTAACGAAGGTGATAAAGTCTGTCGTTTAGATAAGGCGATATATGGATTAAAACAAGCTGCAAGACAATGGAACGAAGAATTAGATAAAATATTAAAAAAGGTTGGACTTGTGTCTACGATAGCAGATCCGTGCATATATCGTGGAACCATACGTGACG
Organism: Tiphia femorata; assembly: GCA_944319695.1. Lineage (NCBI taxonomy): Eukaryota > Metazoa > Arthropoda > Insecta > Hymenoptera > Tiphiidae > Tiphia > Tiphia femorata. Next base: position 266,279 of record CALUEP010000001.1, read on the forward strand.
GATGCGTGTATCTAGCTGTATATGTGGATGATATGTTAATCATATCAGACAATCAAGAAGCAATTGAAACTATAAAAAGAGCATTAGCAAGACATTTTGAGGTCAAAAACTTAGGAACAGCACGGTATTGTCTTGGCATTGAAATACATAAAGAACATGGACGAATAATATTATCGCAAAGAAAATACATAAAAGACCTTTTGGAACGTTACGGCATGGAAAATTGCAATGGAGTAGGAACACCCATGGACAAGAATGTTACATTTGAGGAACAAAACTTGCAGGGCGAGAACAAGAGGAGGCCTTATAGAGAATTGATAGGGGCTCTAACATACTTGGCTGGAGCGACGAGACCCGATATATCTCATGCAGTGAGCGTACTAGCTCAATTTAATGAATCATATGGAGAAACACATTGGGGTGCTGCAAAAAGAGTTCTAAGGTATTTGAAGTCTACAATAAGTTATAGCATTTGTTACAGGCGGGGAAAGGATGAGGTCAAAGGATATGTTGACGCCGACTGGGGAAGGTGCAAATTAGATCGGCGATCATACACTGGATATGTATTCACATGTGGAGGAGGACCAATCTCATGGAAATCACAAAAACAGAGGACAGTTGCTTTATCTACAACCGAAGCAGAGTATATGGCTCTGGCCGAAGCCGTGAAAAACGCTGTATATTTAACACAATTTTTAACCGAATTGAATTTGAGTCATTTATCTAAGATGGTTATATTTAATGATAATTTTGGAGCTCAATTATTATCCAAGAACGCGATAGTACATGCTAGAACAAAACATATAGATATAAGATATCATTTTTTAAGAGACACGTTGAAAGACAATACTATAAGTGTAGAGCATTTGAAGACTGACGAAATGCTAGCAGATATTCTAACAAAGCCTTTAACCAAAGAAAAACATTACTACTGTATGGAAAACTTAAATGTAAGGAATTATTGCGCTCACAATGAAAAATGTGGGAACTTGTCTTGAGAGGAGGTGTTAGGGTTTAAAAATAGGAACAATCCATGTCCCACAAGTTGGATGTGCTTATATACTGCTTCTCGTTAGTTTATGGACAAGTGGCCGTGCGCCCTTCTAGTGTGGCTATGCTCTCAGTCGTGTCTACCGCATGAAAGTGATTATACCTGTTTCTGTATAATTCTTACTTAATAAACTAACCGTGTTATATGTTAATAGAATCTGTATCCCATACATAATCCTAACAAATTTTGGGAATTAACAATATAATTTCTTATTTTCTTGATGATTTTAAACTGGGTTAATTTAAATTTACAAAATTTATGTTTTAGTTTTAAACTATAAAATTTATAAAAAGTCTATAAATCTTGATTTATTAACTTTAACTTTGACTTTACTTTCTTTAGTTTTATTTATTAAATTTTATGGTCATATGCTTTTAACTTTAATTGGGCTTGAGTATTTAGTTTCTTTAGTTTTACTAAATCTTTATATTTATTTTTGTATTTATTTTCTTGAATTTTATTTGATTTATATTTTATTGATTGTTGTTTGTGAAAGGATTTTAGGTATAATTTTAATAGTTGAATTAATTCGATTTTATGGATTAGATAGTAGTAAGGTTATTTCGTTAGTTGAATGATAAGTTTAATTATTTCAATGATTTTTTTGATTTTTTTTTTTATATTTGAATATCTTTTAATTATTTTCTTTTCGTTAATTTGTTTTTTTATGTTTTTTTGTTTTTTGTTTGTATTTTCATTAGATATATATTGAACATTTTTAAGTAATTGTTTTGGAACGGATATTTATTCTTATTTGTTAATTTTATTAGTATTTTGAATATTAGGTATAATATTTTTGTGTATTAGCGATTCAGATTATTTTCAAATATTTATGTTTTTGTTATTAATGCTTTTTTTGATTTTGAGATTTATGAGATTGAATTTATTTATTTTTTATTTATTTTTCGAAATGAGATTAATTCCTATTTTTTTAATTATTCTTCGGGGAGGATATAATTTTGAGCGTTTAAAAGCTGGTATATACGAGGTGTGGCAGAAAAGTAATGAGACTGGCAACACTGCAAGCGATCTGGCAACGCTGCGCTGTTTTCTTTGATAGAGCACGTGTATCGGTACCTTCCCATAGTTCAGCGCGAATTTCAATTCCTTCCGTTAATTACGTGATTTTTGTGACTGCTATTAGCGAAGTTGTGTTTTGGTTGTGCGTCACGGAAAATGGAACAGCAGAATTTGGAGCAACGTTGTGCCATTAAATTTTGTGTTAAGCTTGGAGAATCGGCAAGTGCGACGGTAAATTGATGAACGATAAATCTGTTCAAATTTAATTGTTCACTCAACATTCTCAATGTTAAACGACAGTCTGAACTCACAAGAGTGTTCACACGTTCGATGTTTTCATCGGTTTTCGAAGTTGAAAGCCTCCCAGTACGGTGTTCATCTTCAAGGTGTTTTCTGCCTTCCAAAAATGATTTGTGCCAGCGAAAAACTTGAGCTCGGGACAAAGAATGTTCCCCGTAGGTCTGTTTAAGCTTTTCAAACGTCGCACTTGCCGATTCTCCAAGCTTAACACAAAATTCTGCCGTTCCATTTTCCGTGACGCACAACCAAAACACAACTTCGCTAATAGCAGTCACAAAAATCACGTAATTAACGGAAGGACTTGAAATTCGCACTGAACTATAGGAAGGTACTGATACACGTGCTCTATCAAGGAAAACAGCGCACCGTTGCCAGATCGCTTGCAGTGTTGCCAGTCTCATTACTTTTCTGCCACACCTCGTATATATTTATCTATACTTTAATTGTTTCGTTACCTCTTTTATTAATTATATTTATATTATATGTAAATTATTTTTCTTTAATATATTTTTATTATTTACATTTTAATATTAATTTAAGTTTTATAATTTATTTATTAGTTATTTTATCTTTTTTAGTTAAATTACCAATATATATAGTTCATATTTGGTTACCTAAAGCTCATCTTGAAGCTCCTGTTTATGGTTCAATAATTTTAGCTAGAGTGATGTTAAAATTAGGTAGATATGGGTTATTACGTTTAATAACAATAATGGAATTGTCTGCTTTAAATTATAATTATATTTTTATTAGAATTAGTCTGGTTGGAATATTTTTTGTTAGTTTAATTTGTTTATGTCAATTAGATATGAAGAAATTAGTTGCTTATTCTTCTGTAGTTCATATAGGATTATTGGTATCTGGAATAATGAGAATAAGATTGATCGGTTTTTTAGGTTCTTACATTATAATAATTGCTCATGGTTTATGTTCTTCAGGTTTGTTTTATTTAGTAAATTTAAGATTTTATCGAACTATAAGTCGAAGAGTCATACTAAATAAGGGTATAATTAATTGATTTTCATCTTTGAGAATATTTTGATTTATATTTTGTGTTTGTAATTTATCTTCACCCTTGTCTTTAAATTTAGTTGGAGAAATTATATTACTTAGTTCTTTAGTTTGTTGAGATTGAGGTTTAATTGTAATTTTAATATTAACTTGTTTTTTTAGTTCTTTATATTCAATTTATCTATTTAGAATTAGTCAACATGGAGGTTTAAATGTAAAATATATAGGATTATATTCTGTTAAATTAATTGATTATTTAATTTTACTTTTACATTGACTACCTTTAAATTTTTTGATTTTTAATTTGAATTTTTTAATATAATTTAGATAATTTAATTTAAAATAATGATTTGTGGAATCGTATATACAATTTAAAATTGTTCTAAATTATAATTTATTTGTTTAGATTTTTTTTTTTTCTGATTGGATGTTTAGTAAATTTTTTTGGTTATTTACTTTTTCTAAATGATTACAGATTTTTAATAGTTTGAAATTTATTTGAGGTAAATTCTTTGATATTTAATTTTATTATTTTAATTGACTGAATGAGAATGTTTTTTTTTAGAGTGGTTATATTAATTTCTTCTATAGTGTTAATTTATTGTTTAGATTATATATCAGGAGAATTAAATTTAGATCGTTTTATTATATTATTAGTGTTATTTGTGATTTCTATAATTTTTATAATTTTAAGTCCAAATTTAATTAGAATTGTTTTAGGGTGAGATGGTCTTGGTTTAATTTCTTATTGTTTAGTAATTTATTATATAAATAATAACTCTAATTTATCTGGAATAATTACTTTTTTATCTAATCGTGTGGGTGATGTAGGTTTACTATTGTCAATTTCTTTACTTATTTTAAATTCTAGTTGAAATTTATTTTATTACTTTAATTTTTCTTTAATAATTTTTTTAATTTTAATATTGTGTTCAATTACTAAAAGAGCTCAAATTCCTTTTTCTTCTTGATTACCTAAAGCTATAGCTGCTCCGACTCCAGTCTCAGCTTTAGTTCATTCTTCAACTTTAGTAACAGCGGGAATTTATTTAATAATTCGCTATAATTATTTAATTTACTATAGAAAGGTTAATAATATTTTATTAATTCTGTCTTCAGTAACTATATTTATAGCTGGGTTAATAGCAATATTTGAAAATGATCTTAAAAAAATTATTGCTCTTTCTACTTTAAGTCAATTGGGACTAATAATAATAATTTTGAGAATGGGTGGAGTTAAATTGGCTTTTTTTCATTTAATTACACATGCTTTATTTAAATCTTTATTATTTTTAACATCTGGTTTAATTATTCATTACTTATTGGGAATTCAAGATATTCGATTTATAGGAGGATTAATTAATTTTATTCCTTTAAATTTAGTTATATTTATGGGATCAAAATTTTCCTTATGTGGAATTATATTTATATCTGGATTTTATTCAAAAGATTTAATTATTGAATTTATTTTTATAAATAATTTAAATGTGTTTATTTTATTAATGTTAATATTAGGTACATTATTTACTGTAATTTATTCTTTTCGTTTGATGTATTATTTGTTAATTAGAAATTTTGTTTATATAAAATTCTATATAAAGTTTGAATTTATCTATATATATATTTCTATAGTTTTACTATATTTTTTATCAATTATAGGGGGAAGACTATATTTTTATATGATTGTTATTAATTGTGACTATTTTTTTATCATTAATTTTAAAATTAATAGTTATATTAATTTTAATTTTTGGTATAGTGGGGTTTAGTTTAATTGTATTATTTAATTCAGTTTTAATATGATTAAATAAATTTTCTTTAATATGATTTATTGACTGTTTTTTATTGATTAATAATTTAAATCTAATAACATTAGGTAAATTTTTTTATAAGTTAGATAATTATTGAATTAATAATTTTTTCTTAAATTTAACTATGTTTACAAAAGATTTTAGACTAAATTATTTTAATATTTATAAATTTTTTATGTTTTTATTTTTAATTGTTTTATTGATTGTTTAATTTAAATAGCTTAAATTAAAGTTTAATATTGAAGATATTAGGATAATATAATTATTTTTAAATAAATTTACATAAGAAAATTTAATTTTTATATTGAAAATATAATGTTTTATTTAAACTATATAAATTAGAAGTAAAAATGATTTTATCATTTATTTTTGAGTTAGAAGCTCATAATTATTTACTTCTTTGATTAGAATATAATTCAATTTAATTATTAACAATAATCTACCTCTATTTTGGTTTTAATCAATATAAGGATTAATTGTTAATCATAGTTTTAAGTCGAAATTAAATGTATTTACTTTTTATAAAGATATAAAATAGTTTTTCTTTTAATTGCAATTTAAAAATTTTTTTATAAACTAATATCCAATTTTATTCATTTGAAAGAATTTATTAATCATTCAATTAGGGTTCCAACAATTAGAATAATTATAAAAATTGAGAAGATAATTAATCAATTTATTATTGATATTTTTTTTATTACAATAACTAAAGGAAGGATTAAAGAAATCTCTATATCAAACAATAAAAATATAATTCTTAATAAAAAAAATTGAATAGAAAATGGTAGACGAGCGTTTCTAAATGGGTCAAATCCACACTCAAATGGTGAAGATTTTTCTCGATCTTTTTTTTTGTTTTTTGATACAAATATAATGATTAATATCATTAGTGTAATAATTGTTATTGATATAATTATATAATATAATATTAGATTAATTATCTATATTAATTTATTAAATTTTTTAGTTGGAAGCTAATTGTAATTAATTATACTATATAAATTTAATTAAATCTTCATCAGTAAATTACCAAATACAGGAATAATCAAATTACATCAACAAAATGTCAATATCAGCTTGCTGATTCAAGCCCAAAATGTCGTAAACTAGAAAAATGTAAATTTATTAGGCGAATTAAAGAAACAATTAAAAAAATGGTTCCGATTATTACATGTATGCCATGAAATCCAGTAGTTAAAAAAAAAATTGATCCATAAGTTGAATCTGATATAGTAAATGGTGATATACTATATTCATATATTTGTAATATTGAAAAATAAATTCCTAACATGACGGTAATTATTAAGCTAATAATCCTATTTTTGATATTATTATTAATAATTTCATTATGGCATCAAGTAATTGTAATTCCTGAGGAAACAAGAATAATTGTGTTAAGAAGAGGAATATCTATAGGGTTAAAGGGAATGATTCCTTTGGGAGGTCATGAAGCTCCAATTTCAATGCTTGGAGAAAGAGCTATATGAAAATATGTTCAGAAAAAGGAAATGAAAAAAAAAAGTTCTGAAATAATAAATAAAATTATTCCTATACGTAAGCCTCTATAAACTTTATTGGTGTGTATACCTTGAAATGTTCTCTCTCGAACTACATCTCGTCATCATTGAAATATAATTAGAATAATTAAAATTAATCTAAGAAAAAATAAGTTAAATGTCTTTAAATAAAATATTTTGATTGAGCCTACTATTATTATTATTACTCTAATTGATAAAATTAAAGGTCAAGGTCTAATTGTAACTAAATGAAACGGGTGGCTTTGAAGTTTTGTCATATTCTCTTATGTATAAACATATTAAAATTGAAAATACATAAGATTGAATAATAGATATAGCTATTTCTAGAATTATAAGAATAGTTTGTAAAATCAAAGGAATTAAGATTAATTCAATTATTACTTTATTATTTAAAGTACCAATTAAGGTTAATAATAAATGACCAGAAATTATATTAGCTCTTAATCGAACAGAAAGAGTAATTGGTCGAATTAGAATTCTAATGGTTTCAATAATTACTATAAAAGGTATTAAAATAAATGGGGTCCCTAATGGAAGTAGATGTACTATAAAAGTATTTAATTTATGAATAATATTTGAAAATAAAATAGATAATCATATTAATAAGGCTAAATAGAATGAAATAGTTAAATGTCTAGTTATTGTAAACACATAAGGAATTAATCCAAATATATTTCTTATTAAAATTACTAAAAATATTCTGTTTAAAAAAATTAAGTAACTGAGCTTATTTTTTGGTAAAATATTTCTGAATTCATTGTTTAATTTTTTTTGTGATAATATAATAAATAATAAATATTTGGATGGAATTAATCAATATATTACCGGAAATATAATTATTATAAGTATTATAATAATTCAATTTAAATATAGTCTTATATTACTTGATGGATCAAATGAAGAAAATTAATTTGTTATCATATTCAAATTCATTTAATTTTTCTTTTATTTGTTGAAGTGGTTTGAGTATTTTCTGTTTTTATGAAAAAAAAAATTCTAGTAAATAAAATTATAACAATAAAAATAAATATTAATGAAGTATTTATTCAATTTAGAGGAGCTATTTGAGGTATAGAAAATTATTTTTTTCAAGTAACTTTAAAATGACATTTTAATATTATAATTTAACTAAATTTTCTCATTAGAAATATATATATATTATTTATGATTTAAGAGACCATTACTTTAATTAAGTTATCTAATGAAGTTTTAACTCAGTTTATAAAGGATTTTATATTTGTTCTTTCAATAACAATAGGTATAAATCTATGATTTATACCACAAATTTCTGAACATTGACCAAAAAATAACCCAGGACGGATTAATTCTACTATTGCTTGATTAATACGACCAGGACAGGCATCTAATTTGATTCCTAATGAAGGAACTGTTCAAGAGTGGATAACATCTAAGGAAGTAATTAAAATTCGAGTTGAAATTTTATACGGGATAATTATTCGATTATCTACATCTAGTAAACGAAAAATTGATTTAGATATTTCATTAATTATAAAGGAATTGAATTCTAAATTTCTAAAATCAGGATATTCATACTTTCAATATCATTGGTTACCAATACATTTAATAGTTAATCTAGGGAATTTTATTTCATCTATTATATATAAAATTTTTAATGAAGGGAGAGCTATAAATATTAGAATAACTATCGGAATTATTGTTCAAAAAATTTCAATTGTGTGACCTTGTAAAATTATTCGGTTATTAATTTTGTTTGTTAGTAGTATAATAAAAATAAATATAATTATTGAAATAATAATTAATAATAAAAGTATTATTGAGTCATGAAAAATTGTTAAATATTCTATATTAGTTGTATTAGGATCTTGTAAATATAACTTTGATCAAGTGTAAATTTTTAATAAAAGATTTACTTTATAAATGGAGCTTAAATCCATGGCACTAATCTGCCATATTAAAATTTTGAAATAGATGGAATTTCATTATAAGAGTGATTTGAAGGGGGAAAATTTTGTAATCATTCAATTGAAGAGGATACAAAAAATTTATATAAGATTTTTCGTTGTCTAGAAATTCTTTCTCAAATAATAAAAATCAAAAATATAAGTCTATTAAAAGATATAATTGCACCAATTGATGAAATAAAATTTCAAAATAAGTAAGCATCAGGAAAATCTGAGTATCGACGAGGTATACCTCCTAATCCTAAAAAATGTTGCGGAAAAAAAGTTAAATTTACTCTTAGGAATATCATAAAAAATTGGGTTTTTAATCAATTATTATTTAAATAAAGTCCGGTAAAAAGAGGATATCAATGAATAAATCCTCCAATAATCGCAAAAACAGCTCCTATTGATAAAACATAATGAAAATGACCAACTACATAATAGGTGTCATGTAAAATAATATCAACAGAAGAGTTTGAAAGTATGATTCCTGTTAATCCTCCAACTGTAAATAAAAATACAAATCCTATTGATCATATTATAGATGGAGATAAAACAATATTTGTTCCATTAATTGTAGCTAATCATCTAAATACTTTAATACCTGTTGGGATAGCAATAATTATAGTTGCTGAAGTAAAATAAGCACGAGTATCCACATCTAATCCAATGGTAAATATATGATGGGCTCAAACAATAAATCCTAAAAATCCAATTGTTAATATAGCATAAATTATACCTAAAGAACCAAAAGTTTCTTTTTTTCCTCTTTCATTGAAAATTATATGTGAAATTAAGCCAAATCCAGGTAAAATTAAAATATATACTTCTGGGTGACCAAAAAATCAGAACAGATGTTGATATAAAATTGGGTCTCCTCCTCCAGCTGGGTCAAAAAATGATGTATTCAAATTTCGATCCGAAAGTAATATAGTAATTGCTCCAGCTAACACAGGTAGTGACAAAAGTAATAAAATTGCTGTAATAAAAATTGATCAAGTTAATAGAGATAATTGATCAAGTTTTATATTATTATTGTTTATATTTATAATAGTGGATAAAAAATTGATTGCTCCTATGATTGAAGATATTCCAGCTAAATGTAAAGAAAAAATAGAAAAATCTACAGCTGGTCTATTATGAATTAAATTTGATGATAAAGGAGGGTAAACTGTTCATCCTGTACCCACACCATTAGAAACAAAGTTTCTAGATAATAGCAGTAAAATTGAAGGGGGTAATAATCAAAATCTTATATTGTTTATTCGAGGATAGGCTATGTCAGGTGCTCCAATTATAAGAGGAATTAATCAATTACCAAATCCTCCAATTATAAATGGCATAACTATAAAAAAAATTATAATGAATGCATGAGCTGTAACAATAGAATTATAAATTTGATCATCTTTAATTATTTGGTTAGGAGTTCCTAATTCTAATCGAATCAATATTCTTAATGAAGTCCCTAGTATACCGGATCATAAAGCAAAAATGAAATATAATATCCCAATATCTTTATGATTTGTGGAATATAATCATTTATTGATTCATTCTATCATTATATTTAATTAAAATAATGTATGACTTAAATTCATAATATTTTCCATGAATATAATATTAACAATATTTTAAATATAAATTCTATTAAATTTTGTAGATTTTTTTTTTACTTTTCTATAATTATTTTTGCATATTGTGTTAATAACTTAATTTATGTTTGAATTTTTTTAGAAATAAGTGGCATTGTATTTATTTTTTTAATTTTAATTATAAATGAAAGTTTTGATTTTCCTGTAGATTATATAATTAATTATTTTTTTGTGCAAGCTTTATCTTCTATTTTATTAATATTTAGGTTAATTACAATAATAATTTATAAAAATTCCTCATTAATTTTTTATTATAAAATAATTTTATTATTTTGTTTAATAGTAAAAATAGGAATTTATCCATTTCATACTTGAATAATTTATTTAATTAGAAATTCAAGCTGATTTATAAATTATTTTTTAATAACCTTTCAAAAATTAATCCCTTTAGTTTTTAGTTGTATAATTACATTTAATAAATTTTTTATAACTATTTTATTACTTACAAGATTAATTAGAACATTATTAATAATAAACAAAACTAGAATAAAAAAAATTTTTTCTTACTCTTCTTCTAATCATTCTTCATGAATTTTGTTAATTGCCATTATAAACAAAAAAATTTTATTAGTTTATTTATTGATTTATTTTTTAATTATATTAGGTTTATGCTTAATTAATAATAAATTTATAATTAATAATTCACAAAGATTTATTAATTTTAAGTTTTATGATAAAATTATATATTTGATTATATTTATAAGATTAAGAGGATTACCCCCTTTAGCAGGTTTTGGAATAAAATTTTTAATGTTTAACTTTATAATAAATTTAAGATTTACAAATGTATTTTTGTTAGTTATTTCAGCAATTGTTTCTTTTTACGTTTATTTTACATGCATTATACCTGTTTTATATATAAATTTTTCTAATCAAAAATTTATTAATGTTGATTATAATTATAAATTCATTATAGTAATTTTTTTATCTGTAATTTTTTTATGACCATTAATATTTATGGTCTAAAGATTTTAAGTTAATTAAACTATTAATTTTCAAAGTTAAAAATGATTTATAGTAAATTAAATCTTAATACAAAATATACAATTTTAAATTTGCAGTTTAACTTTTTTATTAAAATATAAGATTTAGAACCAAAATTTTTAACATTATGTCTGATTTAAGTAATAAATTGTAAATTTATTTAAAGAGATTTTACTCTTGATGTTATTAAAATATTTAATTTTAATCTTAAAGTTTCCCCCCCCCCCCCCCCTGTAAGATTATAGTGAATTTTAATTTATTATTAAATATAATTAATAATTTAATTGTTTAAATTGATCATATTAAAATGTAAGCTCAATCTTTTTCATCAAGATTGTTGGCTTGATCATATTAGAATGTAAGCTCAATCTTTTTCATCAAGATTGAAATATAAATAATAATTAAAAATTATATGAGCTAATATATCATATTAGACCTTTTTCAGGCATATTTACATAGAAGAATAATTCTATGGTTAGGGTATGAACCTAAAAGCTTGCTTTAGCTGATCTATAAATTTATATTTAACTGATAGTTTCTAAATTTATATCAATAGGTTAAAAATTTTTTGTGTAATTTTAGATTTTTGACTTGCTTGAATGAATTTTTTGTTACTTAATATAATAATTTAAATCAAAATTTTTAAAAAATCATTGAGCTTTATTTAAATAAATTTTCATAGTATTAAGTGTTTTTTTGTAAAAATGGGTAAAAAAAATTAACCTAAATTTAGGGTTTTCGATTGATATCTAAAAATACTAAAACCCAGTTTTTAGTATTAGATTAGTATTGAATTATAATTAGTAAAATTATATTATATTGATATATAAATCTTTAATAATATATAATACATTAATATATATATATATATATATAGAAAAATATTTACAATATTTTTAATTAATTAAAATTCATTTAAATTATTTAATTTAAATATAAAATTAACTCTAATTTAAATATTTAATTAATTGATTAAAAAATTTAATTATTGGAAATTTTTAATTTTATATATTAATAATAATTTAACTATAATTTTATTGCTTTAAAATTTACAATTTTAAAGCGTCATTTTTACTAATATATATTAGTATAATGTATAATATTAATATACTGATACATTAATTTAATTTGAAATTAATTCTTTAATTTTTAATATTAGTAACTATATTAAAATATTTAATTTTAATCTTAAAGTTTCCCCCCCTGTAAGATTATAGTGAATTTTAATTTATTATTAAATATAATTAATAATTTAATTGTTTAAATTGATCATATTAAAATGTAAGCTCAATCTTTTTCATCAAGATTGTTGGCTTGATCATATTAGAATGTAAGCTCAATCTTTTTCATCAAGATTGTTGGCTTGATCATATTAGAATGTAAGCTCAATCTTTTTCATCAAGATTGTTGGCTTGATCATATTAGAATGTAAGCTCAATCTTTTTCATCAAGATTGTTGGCTTGATCATATTAGAATGTAAGCTCAATCTTATTAATTATATTTAATAATAAATTAAAATTCACTATAATCTTACAGGGGGGGAAACTTTAAGATTAAAATTAAATATTTTAATATAGTTACTAATATTAAAAATTAAAGAATTAATTTCAAATTAAATTAATGTATTAGTATATTAATATTATACATTATACTAATATATATTAGTAAAAATGACGCTTTAAAATTGTAAATTTTAAAGCAATAAAATTATAGTTAAATTATTATTAATATATAAAATTAAAAATTTAATTTTTGTTTATTAAGTTAATTTAATTAATTTATTTTGTATATATAATTATTTGAATATTTTATTATATTAATGTATTATTTTAAAAATTTATTTAGTAGTAATTTTGGATTTTAATTTTAGTTTTTAACAATGTAGTGCCAGCATTAGCGGTTATACTATTAAGACAAATTAATTTGTTTTTATTATATTAATTTTTTTTTGTTTAATTTAATTTAGGTTTTTGTTGGTGAAATGAAATATAATATTTAATTTTATTAGGGCTTCCGGTTCCGGAGTGAGTGGAAAGTAATAGAGAGTGTGGTGGGTGACGAGAGAAAGGCATTGTGCGTGAGTCGGAGAGGAGTGAGAAGGTGCGAGTGTGGGAGGAAGGGAAGAGGGAAGGGAGAGGAAGGGAGGGAAGTAAAGGGTGGGATAGGGATAACAGGGAGTGAGGGATAGACGGGATAGAAGGACAGGGCCAGGAGGAAGAGGTTAGGTGGGCTGGGAGAAAAGGCGGGAGAAAGTGACGGGAGTGAAAGGGGAGGTGGCGACACCTGTGAGGGAAAGAGGAAAATGGGAGATAAGGAAGGGAGTGATAGGGACCAGGGAAAGAAAGGAAGGCCGACGATGGCAGAGAGCATAGGCAGGAGTAGAAGCGGAAGTGTAGGGGGGATGGAGGAATGGATGAGGAGGAAGAAAAGGGATAGAGAGGACGAGAAAGGGGATAAGGAGGGAGGGGGGGAAGGATGGGCCTTCAGGAGGAGTAAGGTGGTGGCAAGATCACCGGAGAAGGATGGGGGAAAGGAGCAGGGGGACATGGGGAAGGAAATAGTGAGGGCAGTGAGAGAAGAGATGGGGAGATGGAGGAAGGAAATGGAGGGATGGAGAGAGGAGATGGAAAGGAAGGAGGAGAGATGGAAGGAAGAATGTAGGGAGAGGGAGGAGAAGTGGGAAAGGGAGAAGAGGGAGATATGGGAAAAAATGGGGCAGTTAGGGAAGAGGGTGGAAAGGCTAGAACTGAAGGAGGATGTGGAAAGAAAAGGGAGAGAGGGAATGGAGGAGGTGGTGAAAGGATGGGAGGAGAGGGTGAGGAGAGTAGAGGAAGGAGGCGGGGGGAAGTTAGGAGAAAGATGCAGAGAAATAGAAAGGAGGATTGAGAGGCAGGAAAGGGAGGAGAGAAGGAGGAATATAATCATGAGGGGGGTGGAAGCGGGGGAGGGGAAGGAAAGAGAAAGGGTGGAAGAGATATTGGGGGGCTTAGGAGTAAAGGAGGGGATAGAGGAGGTAAGAAGGGTAGGAGGGAAGGGTGAAAGTAAGATAATATGGGTGAAGCTGAGGACGCAGGAGGTGAAAAAGAAAGTAATGGAGGCGAAGAAGGGACTGAGGGGGCGGAAGGAAAGGGTAGAAGACGATCTGACGAGAGAGGAGAGGAGGGTGAAATGGAGGCTGGAGGAGATGGCGAGGGAGGAGGAAAGGAGGGGGAGAAGGGTGTGGGTGGGCAGGGGGAGGATGAGGATAGATGAGGAATGGTGGTGGTGGGACGAGGAGACAGAGAAGCTGAGGGACGGGAAGGGGAGAGAAAGAGAAAGAAGAGAGGAAGTGGGTGGGAGACAGGGGGAAGGGAGAGAAGGGCCGGGAGGGGGCAAGGGGTAAGGAAGACAGGAGGGGATGAAGGGAGGGAGGAGGGAGAAGGGTGGAAGATAGGGTTTTGGAATGTAGCAGGACTGGCAGGGAAGGACAAGGAGTTTTGGAGATATATAGAGGAATGGGACGTGGTTATGTTGGCGGAGACATGGGTGGAGGAGAAAGGATGGAGAAGAGTGAAAGAGAGGTTGCCAAGGGGGTATAGATGGAGATGGCAAGGGGCGAAGAGGATAAGCAAGATGGGGAGGGCGATGGGGGGTATGGTGACGGGAGTGAGAAGAGGGTGTGAAGGAGAGAGGAAGGGGGAGGAGGAAGAAAGGGAGGGGTGGATGGTGGAGAGTGCGAGGGTGGGTGGGGAGGAATGGGAAATTCTAGGGGTATATGTGAATGGGGATATGGAAGCGAAGGCAAGGAAAATGAGGGGCTGGATGGAGGAGAGGAAGGCAGGGGTGAGGAGGCTGATTATGGGGGACATGAATGCGAGAACAGGAAGGGGGGGAGGATGGGAGAGGGAGGAGGGGGAAGGAGGAAGGAACTCCAAGGACGGAGAGGTAAATGGAGACGGAAGAAGGCTGATGGAATGTTTGGAAGGGACAGGGTGGAGGATATGGAATGGGAATATGGTAGGGGATGAAGAGGGGGAGTATACATACACGGGAGCGAGGGGGGAGACAGTGATAGATTATGTGATGGGGGACGAGGAAGCGAGGGATAGGGTAAAGAGAATGGAGGTAGGCGAAGCGGTGGAGTCGGATCACCATCCGCTGGTAGTGTGGATAAGGGGGGAAGGGGAGAAGAGGGAAAGAAGGGGGAAAGGAGAGAAGAGGGTGGCAAGAGGACTGTGGGGGAGGGAGGGGGTGGAAAATTTCGAAAGGGTCGGGGGAGCGAGGGGCTGGGAGGAAACGGAGGGAAGGGGGATAGGAGAGGAGATAGAAGAGAAGACAGAGAGATGCAGGGGAATGTTGGCAAGGGTGGAAGAGGAAATGGGGGGCAGAGGTAAAGGAAAGAGAGGATGGTGGGATGAGGAGTGTAAGAGAAAGAAGAAAGAGGTGAGGAAGGAATTAAGGCGTTGGAGAAGAGGGAGGGGAGAGGTAGAGGAGTATAGGGCAAGAAAGGCGGAATACAAAAGGTTATGTGAGGAGAAGAAGAAGGAGGAGAACGAGAGATGGCAGAAGGAGGTAGAGGAGGCCAGGGAGGAAGGGCAGGTATGGAAGGTGGTAAATGGGGAAAGGAAGAGGAGAAAGAGAGGGGGGGAGCATATAGAGGGGAAGGAATGGAGGGAATATTTCATGGGGCTGTTAGGAGGGGTGGAGGAAAAGGTAGTAGGGGGAGGAAATGGAAGAGGAGGGGAGGAAGACGAGGAGCGGAACATAGGGAGAGAGGAAATAAGGAGGGCGACAAGGAGGATAAAGGACGGAAAGGCGATGGGTGGTGATGGGATTCCGGGAGAGGTGTGGAAGTACGGGGGGGCTCTGGTAGAGGAATGGGTATGGAAGGTGTGCAACAGAGTGTGGAGGGGGGAGGGCTTCCCGGAGGAATGGAAGGAGGCTGAAGTGGTACCGGTGAGGAAGAAGGGAGAAGGGGAAAGGGTGGAGGAATATAGGGGGGTATCCCTGATGCCGACCCTATATAAGATATACGCGACGGTGCTGGCGGAGAGGATGAAGGAGGAGATGGAGAGGAAGGAGATGGTTCCACAGAGTCAAACGGGCTTTAGGAAAGGGATGGGGGTGATGGAAAATGTGTATGTACTGAACTATTTGGCGGGGAGGGAGGTGGCGAAGAAGAGAGGAAAGGGGGGGATGGTAGCGATGTTTGTGGATTTGAAAGCTGCGTTTGACTCTGTGGAACGGGAGGTGATAGACAGGGCGATGAGGGAAAGGGGGGTGAGGGAGGGCTTGAGGATAAGGGTAAGGGAGATATACGGGGAAACGAGGTGTCGGATAAGGGGTGGGGGGGAAGGAGGGGTGTTTTGGACGGGAAGGGGGGTTAGGCAAGGGTGCCCGCTGAGCCCGCTTTTATTCAACTTGGTGCTGGCAGACTTGGAAGAGGTGCTGAACGAGGAGGGATGGGGGGGGGTTAAGGTAGGGGAAGAGAAGGTAAGGGTGTTGGGGTATGCGGATGACCTCGTGTTGGTGGCGGAGGATCCGGTGGGTCTAAAAATGATGGTGAGAGTGGCGGAGAGATACATGAAGGGAAAGAGGCTAGAGGTAAACGTGGGGAAGACGAAGGTGGTGAGGTTTGGAAGAGGGGGGAGAGGGAGGAGAAAGAAGGAGAGGTGGACGTGGGAAGGAAGGGAAGTGGAGGAGGTGGGGAGCTTCAAGTATTTGGGGTATGTGGTCAGCAGGAATGGAGAGCAGGAGGAGCAGGTGAAGGACAGGGCGGGGAAGGCGGCGGCGGTGATGGGGAGTGTGTGGGGGATTGGGAGGAGAAGGTACGAGAGGGATTGGGAAAGGAGAGGATGGCTGTACGACAGGCTGGTGGGAACAGTGATGGAGTACGGGGCAGAGGTATGGGGTTGGAGGGAAAGGGGGAGGATAGAGGCGCTGCAGGAGAGGTTTTTTAGATGGGAGCTGGGGGTGGAGAGGTGTACACCGGGCTATATGGTGAGGGAGGAAGTGGGGAGGGAAAAGATGGCGGTGAGGATGGCGAGGAGGGCGTGGGGATTTGAGAGGAAGGTACAGGAGGGGGGAGGAAACAGGTGGGCGAGGGAGTGTTTGAAGGAGATAAGAGAGAGGGAGAGGGAGGGAAAGGAGCTGTCGGGATGGGAGAAGGAGAGGAGCGAATGGAGAAGGAGATGGGGGTTGGGGGAAGGAGAGGAGATAAAGGAGGAAGAGTGGGAGAGGATAGTGGAGAGATGGAAGAAAGAGGAAGCGGAAGAGAGGTGGGAAAAAATTGTAAAATCGAAGTACAACCCGTGGTACAGGGTGATAAAGACGGAGGGGAGGCCAGGATACTTGGGGAAGAGATGGGGAGAGGAAAGGAGGAAAAGGTTGGCAAGGGCGAGAATGGGGAACGAGGTAAGGGCAGGGAAATATTGGGAGGAGGAGGAGAAAAGGAAGTGCAGGAGGTGTGGATGGGGGATAGAGGATTGGGAACATGTATGGGAGGGATGCGAGAGGGTCTTAGGGGGAAGAGAAGGGGGATGGCAGGAGAATGTGGGATGGGTACTGGGAGGGGAGGGAGAAGGGGAGGGGTGGCTGAGGGAGTGGGGAAGGAGAAGGAGGGAATGGGAGAAGGTGGGAAGGGAGGAGGGGGAGTGATGTGTGAATGAGAGAGAGAGATTGGGAAGGACCGGAAGTCAGGCGTATTTTGTAAATAATAGATTGTAAGTTAGAGGAATAAGGCTAGTTTTAAGTGTAAGGGATAGGAAGGGAGAAGAGGGAGAGGTAAAGGTGGCGAGCGTGCGAGGCGTGGACATGCGAGCGAGAAGGGAGGAGAGGCAAGGGAGAGAGCGTGCGTGAAGGATGGAATGAGAGGGTGTGTAGGATGGAAGAGAGAAGGGAATGGGTTATGGAGGAGTGATACAGAGAGAGACGGACAAATTGTAACCCCGAGGGGAGTCAATAAATATTATACATACATATTTAATTTTATTATGATGGATATAATAATGTTGAATATAAATTATTAGGATTAGATACCCTATTTTTCAATTTAAATTTTTAAATAAAAGTATTAAATGGTAAATCATTAAATATAGAGAATTTGGCGGTATTTTATAAAGTTAGGGGAACCTGTAATTTAGTTTGATTTTCCACGATAGGATTAACTTATTTTTGTTTTATATATTGTCGTTTATAATTAATTTTTAGTATATTAAGTGTTAATTTTTTATTATATATCTTAATTCAGATCAATGTGTAAATTAATTAAGTAATTATGGGTTACAATAAGTTTTATTTTTAGATATATACTTTTAAAATTATTTTGAAATTGGACTTAATAGTAAAATTTAATAATTTTTAATTTTGAATTTTATATTAAATATGTACAAATTGCCCGTCATTCTGTATTATAGACAAGTCGTAACAAAGTAAAAACAATGGAAATTGTTTTTAGTTAGGTTTTAGTTTAATAAAAACTTTTCGTTTACATTGAAAAGATCAATAAATTTTGAAATTTAATTTATTGTTAATTTATTCTTTATTGTTTTTGTTAATTTTGTTTAGGAAAGTTTTTTTATGTTTAGTATTATTTTAGATAAAATTTTAAGGTTTATTATTAGTAAAGTGATTGATTATTTAAGAATTAAATAAAGTTTATTTAATTAATTGTACCTTTTGTATCAGGGTTTATTAAAATGTTGAATTTATTTTTTTTTCTCGAAAATTGAATGAGTTAAAATAATATTTTTTTTTTGTTGTATATAAATTTATAATATTATTTTAGAAATGAAATGTTAATCGAATTTTTAGATATCTAGTTTTTTTATAATTATATTTAACTTAGATAGAAAATTTAGTTTATTTAATTAAATTAAATTGATTTATTTTCTATTAAGAGATTTAGGGATTAGCTTAAATTTTGTTTAAAAATTTTTTTGTTATTAAAATTTAATATATTTAGAATTGATTTTTTTTTGTAAAAATTTAATAATTTATTTTTATTATAATTATTAACTGATTATTTAGTGATTTTATAAAAATAATTTATTTAATAATATTTTAGATAAAATAATGATAAAATTAGTATATAAATTATGTATTAATAGATTTTTTTTTTTTATTTAATTATAATAATTAGGCAATTAAAATTATTTAATTTATATTCACCTGTTTATCAAAAACATGTTCTTAAGTATAATAATTTAAGATTAAATCTGCTCAATGAAAATTTAAATAGCTGCAGTATTTTGACTGTACAAAGGTAGCATAATAATTTGTTTTTTTATTAAAAACTGGAATGAATGATTTGATGAAATATAAACTGTTTTTATTTAATTATTTGAATTTAAATTTTAGGTTAAAATTCTTAAATATTTTATTGGGACGAGAAGACCCTGTAGAACTTTATATATAATTATAAATTTTTTAATAATTAAGTATTTGGTTGGGAGGATTAGTTGATTAATTTAACTCAATTTTTTTTTTTCATTAATTTATGTTAATTAGAATGATTTTTAGATTAGTTACCTCAGGGATAACAGCATAATGTTTTTTTTAAGATCTTATTAATAAAAATGTTTATGACCTCGATGTTGAATTAAGTTAAATATTAAATGTAATTTTTTAATTATTGAGTCTGTTCGACTTTTAAAAACTTACATGATTTGAGTTCAGATCGGTGTGAGCCAGATCGGTTTCTATCTAGTAATAATTTATTTGTATTTGTACGAAAGGACTTTACTTTTTTAAAATTTAATTTTTATGAATAATATTAATAATTATTTTGGCAGATTAGTGTAATAAATTTAGAATTTGTTTATATAATAATTTTATTATAAATAATAATTTGTCCACAATTTTTTAATTTTTTAATAAATTTTTCAGTTATTTTTCTTAGAATAGTTTTTATATTAGTGGGAGTCGGATTTTTTACTTTATTGGAACGTAAATCATTAAGTTATATTCAGAATCGGAAAGGTCCAAATAAGTTAGGATTTTTAGGGTTATTACAGCCTATGGGAGATGGTATTAAATTGTTTAGTAAGGAAATTTTTTCTTTAAAGGTTTCTAATTACTTTTGATTTTATTTCAGATCTTTAGGAGTTATATTTTTATGTTTTTTTTGTTGATTAGTTATACCTTTTTTTTTTTATATTCATTTAATGAATTTTGGTATTTTATTTTTATTGTGTTGTTTAAGATTAATGAGTTATTTTATTTTAATTATTGGTTGATCTTCAAATTCAATTTATTCTAATTTAGGGGCTATACGGAGAGTCGCTCAAATTATTTCTTATGAAATTAGAATAATTTTAATTATTCTTAGGTGTTTAATTTTGGTAGAAGGATTTAATTTATATTTTTTTTATAATCAACGTGGATTTAGTATATTTTTATTTATATTACCAGTTTCTTTAGTTTTTTTTGTTAGGATTTTAGCTGAATTAAATCGGACTCCTTTTGATTTAATTGAGGGGGAAAGAGAATTAGTTTCTGGTTTTAATACTGAGTATTATAGTGGGTTATTTGCTTTAATTTTTTTGTCAGAGTATGGTATAATCTTTTTATTTAGTTGTTTATTTGTTTGCATATTTATTGGGTTAAGAGTCTTTAATTTTGGGGGGCTTATAATAGTTTTGTTGATTTCTACAGATGATGCTACAGTACAAAAGCCTCACATTCTAAGCTAAATTCACCATTTTGAAGCTAAAAGCCAGGAAAATGCAGCTGTAGCGATATCTCACGCGAGAGAACGGTGAAAGTTGAGTTTCACGATTCCCTCCACAACGGTTGTTGCTAGAGCACAAATGCCTCACATTCTACGCTAATATCACCAATTTGAAACTAAAAGCTAGGAAAATGCAGCTGTAACGATATCTCACGCGAGAGAACGGTGAAAGTTGAGTTTGACGATTTCCTCGACAACAGATGTTGCTACAGTACAAAAGCCTCACATTCTACGCTAAATTCACCAATTTTAAGCTAGAAGCTCGGAACATGAAGCTGTAGCAATAGCCCACGCGAGAGACCTGTGAAAGTTGTGTTTGACAATTTCCTCGTCAACGGCTGTTGCTACAGTACAAAAGCCTCACATTCTAAGCTAAATTCACCAATTTGAAGCTAAAAGCCACGAAAATGCAGCTATAACGATATCTCATGCGAGAGAACGGTGAAAGTTGAGTTTCACGATTTCCTCGACAACAGATGTTGCTACAGTACAAAAGAGTCACATTCTACGCTAAAATCACCAATTTGAAGCTAAAAGCAAGGAAAATGCAGCTGTAGCGATAACTCACGCGAGAGAACGGTGAAAGTTGAGTTTGACGATTTCTTCGACAACGGCTGTTGCTAGAGCACAAAAGCCACAAATTCTAAACTACACTCACCAATCAGAAGCTAAAAGCCAGGAAAATGCAGCCGTAGCGATATCACACGCGAGAGAACGGTGAAAGTTGAGATTGACGATTTCTTTGAGAACGGCTGTTGCTAGAGCACAAATGCCTCACTTTCTACGCTAATATCACCAATTTGAAACTAAAAGCTAGGAAAATGCAGCTGTAACGATATCTCACGCGAGAGAACGGTGAAAGTTGAGTTTGACGATTTCCTCGACAACAGATGTTGCTACAGTACAAAAGCCTCACATTCTAAGCTAAATTAACCAATTTTAAGCTAGAAGCTAGGAACTGAAGCTGTAGCGATATCTCACGCGGGAGAACGGTGAGAACCTGATTTGCACGATTACCTCGACAACAGACGTCGCTACAGTACAAAAGCTTCACATTGTAAGCTAAATTCACCAATTTTAAGCTAGAAGCTCGGAACATGAAGCTGTAGCGATAGCCCACGCGAGAGAACTGTGAAAGTTGTATTTGACAATTTCTTCGTCAACGGCTGTTCCTAGAGCAAAAATGCCTCACATTCTACGCTAAAATCACCAATTTGAAGCTAAAAGCTAGGAAATGCAGCTGACCGATATCTCACCTGAGAGAACGGTGAAAGTTGAGTGTGACGATTTCTTCGACAACGGCTGTTGCCAGAGCACAAAAGCCACAAATTCTAATCTAAACTCACCAATCAGAAACTAAAAGCCAGGAAAATGCAGCCGTAGCGATATCATACGCGAGAGAACGGTGAAAGTTGAGATTGACGATTTCCTCGAGAACGGCTGTTGCTAGAGCACAAATGCCTCACATTCTACGCTAAAATCACCAATTTGAAGCTAAAAGCTAGGAAAATGCAGCTGTAACGATATCTCACGCAAGAGAACGGTGAAAGTTGAGTTTGACGATTTCCTCGACAACAGATGTTGCTACAGTACAAAAGCCTCACATTCTAAGCTAAATTCACCAATTTGAAGCTAAAAGCTAGGAACTGAAGCTGTAGCGATATCTCACTCGGGAGAACGGCGAGAACCTGATTTTCACGATTACCTCGACAACAGACGTCGCTACAGTACAAAAGCTTCACATTCTAAGCTAGATTCACCAATTTTAAGCTAGAAGCTATGAAAAAGAAGCTGTCGCAATAGCCCACGCGAGAGAACTGTGAAAGTTGAGTTCGACAATTTCCTCGTCAACGGCTGTTGTTGCTAGAGCACAAGTGCCTCACATTCTACGCTAAAATCACCAATTTGAAGCTAAAAGCTAGGAAATGAAGCTGTACCGATATCTCACCTGAGAGAACGGTGAAAGTTGCGTGTGACGATTTCTTCGACAACGGCTGTTGCTAGAGCACAAAAGCCACAAATTCTAAACTAAACTCACCAATCAGAAGCTAAAAGCCAGGAAAATGCAGCCGTAGCGATATCACACGCGAGAGAACGGTGAAAGCTGAGATTGACGATTTCCTCGAGAACGGCTGTTGCTAGAGCACAAATGCCTCACATTCTACGCTAAAATCACCAATTTGAAGCTAAAAGCTAGGAAAATGCAGCTGTAACGATATCTCACGCGAGAGAACGGTGAAAGTTGAGTTTGACGATTTCCTCGACAACAGATGTTGCTACAGTACAAAAGCCTCACATTCTAAGCGAAATTCACCAATTTGAAGCTAAAAGCTAGGAACTGAAGCTGTAGCCATATCTCACTCGGGAGAACGGCGAGAACCTGATTTTCACGATTACCTCGACAACAGACGTCGCTACAGTACAAAAGCTTCACATTCTAAGCTAGATTCACCAATTTTAAGCTAGAAGCTATGAAAAAGAAGCTGTCGCAATAGCCCACGCGAGAGAACTGTGAAAGTTGAGTTCGACAATTTCCTCGTCAACGGCTGTTATTGCTAGAGCACAAATGCCTCACATTCTACGCTAAAATCACCAATTTGAAGCTAAAAGCTAGGAAATGAAGCTGTACCGATATCTCACCTGAGAGAACGGTGAAAGTTGCGTGTGACGATTTCTTCGACAACGGCTGTTGCTAGAGCAAAAAAGCCACAAATTCTGAACTAAACTCACCACTCAGAAGCTAAAAGCCAGGAAAATGCAGCCGTAGCGATATCACACGCGAGAGAACGGTGAAAGTTGAGATTGACGATTTCCTCGAGAACGGCTGTTGCTAGAGCACAAATGCCTCACATTCTACGCTAAAATCACCAATTTGAAGCTAAAAGCTAGGACATGAAGCTGTACCGATACCTCACGCGAGAAAACGATGATAAGTTGAGTTCCACGATTTCCTTGACAACAGATGTTGCTACAGTACAAAAGCGTCACATTCTAAGCTAAATTCACCAATTTGAAGCTAAAAGCTAGGAACTGAAGCTGTTGTAGCGATATCTCACGCGAGAGAACGATGATAAGTTGAGTTTCACGATTTCCTTGACAACAGACGTCGCTACAGTACAAAAGCTTCACATTCAAAGCTAAGTTCACCAATTCTAAGCTAGAAGCTCGGAAAATGAAGCTGTAGCGATGGCCCACGCGAGGGAACTGTGAAAGTTGAGTTTGACGATTTCCTCGACAACAGATGTTGCTACAGTACAAAAGCCTCACATTCTAAGCTAAATTCACCAATTTGAAGCTAAAAGCTAGGAACTGAAGCTGTGGCGATACCTCACGCGGGAGAACGGTGAGAACCTGATTTTCACGATTACCTCGACAACAGACGTCGCTACAGTACAAAAGCTTCACATTCAAAGCTAAGTTCACCAATTTTAAGCTAGAAGCTCGGAAAATGAAGCTGTAGCGATAGCCCATGCGAGAGAACTGTGAAAGTTGAGTTTGACAATTTCCTCGTCAACGGCTATTGTTGCTAGAGCACAAATGCCTCACATTCTACGCTAAAATCACCAATTTGAAGCTAAAAGCTAGGAAATGAAGCTGTACCGATATCTCACCTGAGAGAACGGTGAAAGTTGAGTGTGACGATTTCTTCGACAACGGCTGTTGCTAGAGCACAAAAGCCACAAATACTAAACTAAACTCACCAATCAGAAGCTAAAAGCCAGGAAAATGCAGCCGTAGCGGTATCACACGCGAGAGAACGGTGAAAGTTGAGATTGACGATTTCCTCGAGAACGGCTGTTGCTAGAGCACAAATGCCTCACATTCTACGCTAATATCACCAATTTGAAGCGAAAAGCTAGGAAAATGCAGCTGTAACGATATCTCATGCGAGAGAACGGTGAAAGTTGAGTTTGACGATTTCCTCGACAACGGCTGTTGCTAGAGCACAAATGCCTCACATTCTAAACTAAATTCACCAATTTTTAGCTCGAAGCTAGAAAAATGCAGCTGTAACGATATCTCACGCGAGAGAACGGTGAAAGTTGAGTTTGACGATTACCTCGACAACGGCTGTTGCTAGTGCACAAATGCCTCACATTCTACGCTAAAATCACCAATTTGAAGCTAAAAGCTAGGACATGAAGCTGTACCGATATCTCACGCGAGAAAACGATGATAAGTTGAGTTCCACGATTTCCTTGACAACAGATGTTGCTACAGTACAAAAGCCTCACATTCTAAGCTAAATTCACCAATTTGAAGCTAAAAGCTAGGAACTGAAGCTGTAGCGATATCTCACGCGGGAGAACGGTGAGAACCTGATTTGCACGATTACCTCGACAACAGACGTCGCTACAGTACAAAAGCTTCACATTCTAAGCTAAATTCACCATTTTTAAGCTAGAAGCTCGGAACATGAAGCTGTAACAATAGCCCACGCGAGAGAACTGTGAAAGTTGTGTTTGACAATTTCCTCGTCAACGGCTGTTGCTAGAGCACAAATGGCTCACATTCTATGCTAAATTCACCAATTTTAAGCTAGAAGCTCAGAAAATGAAGCTGTAGCGATATACCACTCGAGAGAACGGTGAAAACTTGAGTTTGACGATTTCCTCGACAACGGCTGTTGCTAGAGCACAAATGCCTCACATTCTACGCTAAAATCACCAATTTGAAGCTACAAGCTAGGAAAATGCAGCTGTAACTACATCTCACGCGAAAGAATGGTGAAAGTTGAGTTTCACGATTTCCTCGACAACAGATGTTGCTACAGTACAAAAGCCTCACGTTCTAAGCTATATTCACCAATTTGAAACTAGAAGCTCGGAAAATGAAGCTGTAGCGATATCCCACACGAGAGAACGGTGAAAGTTGAGTTTGACGATTCCCTCCACAACGGTTGTTGCTACAGTACAAAAGCCTCACATTCTAAGCTAAATTCACCAATTTGAAGCTACAAACTCGGAAAATGAAGCTGTACCGATATCCCACACGAGAGAACGGTGAAAACTTGAGTTTGACGATTTCCTCGACAACGGCTGTTGCTAGTGCACAAATGCCTCACATTCTATGCTAAATTCACCAATTGTAAGCTAAAAGTTAGGAACTGAAGCTGTAGCGATATCTCACGCGAGAGAACGATGATAAGTTGAGTTTCTCGATTTCCTCGACAACAGATGTTGCTACAGTACAAACGCCTCACATTCTAAGCTAAATTCACCAATTTGAAGCTAAAAGCTAGGAACTGAAGCTGTAGCGATACCTCACGCGGGAGAACGGTGCGAACCTGATTTTCACGGTTACCTCGACAACAGACGTCGCTAAAGTACAAAAGCTTCACATTCTAAGCTAAATTCACCAATTTTAAGCTAGAAGCTCGGAACATGAAGCTGTAGCGATAGCCCACGCGAGAAAACTGTGAAAGTTGTATTTGACAATTTCTTCGTCAACGGCTGTTCCTAGAGCAAAAATGCCTCACATTCTACGCTAAAATCACCAATTTGAAGCTAAAAGCTAGGAAATGCAGCTGACCGATATTTCACCTGAGAGAACGGTGAAAGTTGAGTGTGACGATTTCTTCGACAACGGCTGTTGCCAGAGCACAAAAGCCACAAATTCTAATCTAAACTCACCAATCAGAAGCTAAAAGCCAGGAAAATGCAGCCGTAGCGATATCATACGCGAGAGAACGGTGAAAGTTGAGATTGACGATTTCCTCGAGAACGGCTGTTGCTAGAGCACAAATGCCTCACATTCTACGCTAATATCACCAATTTGAAGCTAAAAGCTAGGAAAATGCAGCTGTAACGATATCTCACGCGAGAGAACGGTGAAAGTTGAGTTTGACGATTTCCTCGACAACAGATGTTGCTACAGTACAAAA
Source organism: Tiphia femorata (assembly GCA_944319695.1). Lineage (NCBI taxonomy): Eukaryota > Metazoa > Arthropoda > Insecta > Hymenoptera > Tiphiidae > Tiphia > Tiphia femorata. Next base: position 293,162 of record CALUEP010000001.1, read on the forward strand.
GCCTCACATTCTAAGCTAAATTCACCAATTTGAAGCTAAAAGCTAGGAACTGAAGCTGTAGCGATATCTCACGCGGGAGAACGGCGAGAACCTGATTTGCACGATTACCTCGACAACAGACGTCGCTACAGTACAAAAGCTTCACATTCTAAGCTAAATTCACCAATTTTAAGCTAGAAGCTCGGAACATGAAGCTGTAGCGATAGCCCACGCGAGAGAACTGTGAAAGTTGTATTTGACAATTTCTTCGTCAACGGCTGTTCCTAGAGCAAAAATGCCTCACATTCTACGCTAAAATCACCAATTTGAAGCTAAAAGCTAGGAAATGCAGCTGACCGATATCTCACCTGAGAGAACGGTGAAAGTTGAGTGTGACGATTTCTTCGACAACGGCTGTTGCCAGAGCACAAAAGCCACAAATTCTAATCTAAACTCATCAATCAGAAGCTAAAAGCCAGGAAAATGCAGCCGTAGCGATATCATACGCGAGAGAACGGTGAAAGTTGAGATTGACGATTTCCTCGAGAACGGCTGTTGCTAGAGCACAAATGCCTCACATTCTACGCTAATATCACCAATTTGAAGCTAAAAGCTCGGAACATGAAGCTGTAGCGATAGCCCACGCGAGAGAACTGTGAAAGTTGTATTTGACAATTTCTTCGTCAACGGCTGTTCCTAGAGCAAAAATGCCTCACATTCTACGCTAAAATCACCAATTTGAAGCTAAAAGCTAGGAAATGCAGCTGACCGATATCTCACCTGAGAGAACGGTGAAAGTTGAGTGTGACGATTTCTTCGACAACGGCTGTTGCCAGAGCACAAAAGCCACAAATTCTAATCTAAACTCATCAATCAGAAGCTAAAAGCCAGGAAAATGCAGCCGTAGCGATATCATACGCGAGAGAACGGTGAAAGTTGAGATTGACGATTTCCTCGAGAACGGCTGTTGCTAGAGCACAAATGCCTCACATTCTACGCTAATATCACCAATTTGAAGCTAAAAGCTAGGAAAATGCAGCTGTAACGATATCTCACGCGAGAGAACGGTGAAAGTTGAGTTTCACGATTTCCTCGACAACAGATGTTGCTACAGTACAAAAGCCTCACATTCTAAGCTAAATTCACCAATTTGAAGCTAAAAGCTAGGAACTGAAGCTGTAGCCATATCTCACTCGGGAGAACGGCGAGAACCTGATTTTCACGATTACCTCGACAACAGACGTCGCTACAGTACAAAAGCTTCACATTCTAAGCTAGATTCACCAATTTTAAGCTAGAATCTATGAAAAAGAAGCTGTCGCAATAGCCCACGCGAGAGAACTGTGAAAGTTGAGTTCGACAATTTCCTCGTCAACGGCTGTTGTTGCTAGAGCACAAATGCCTCACATTCTACGCTAAAATCACCAATTTGAAGCTAAAAGCTAGGAAATGAAGCTGTACCGATATCTCACCTGAGAGAACGGTGAAAGTTGCGTGTGACGATTTCTTCGACAACGGCTGTTGCTAGAGCACAAAAGCCACAAATTCTAAACTAAACTCACCACTCAGAAGCTAAAAGCCAGGAAAATGCAGCCGTAGCGATATCACACGCGAGAGAACGGTGAAAGTTGAGATTGACGATTTCCTCGAGAACGGCTGTTGCTAGAGCACAAATGCCTCACATTCTACGCTAAAATCACCAATTTGAAGCTAAAAGCTAGGACATGAAGCTGTACCGATATCTCACGCGAGAAAACGATGATAAGTTGAGTTCCACGATTTCCTTGACAACAGATGTTGCTACAGTACAAAAGCCTCACATTCTAAGCTAAATTCACCAATTTGAAGCTAAAAGCTCGGAAAATGAAGCTGTAACGATAGCCCACGCGAGAGAACTGTGAAAGTTGAGTTTGACAATTTCCTCGTCAACGGCTGTTGCTAGAGCACAGATGCCTCACATTCTAAACTAAATTCACCATTTTTAAGCTAGAAGCCTGAAAAATGCAGCTGTAACGATATCTCATGCGAGAGAACGGTGAAAGTTGAGTTTCACGATTTCCTCGACAACAGATGTTGCTACAGTACAAAAGCCTCACATTCTAAGCTAAATTCACCAATTTTAAGCTAGAAGCTCGGAGCATGAAGCTGTAGCAATAGCCCACGCGAGAGACCTGTGAAAGTTGTGTTTGACAATTTTCTCGTCAACGGCTGTTGTTACAGTACAAAAGCCTCTTATTCTAAGCTAAATTCACCAATTTGAAGCTAAAAGCCAGGAAAGTGCAGCTGTAACGATATCTCATGCGAGAGAACGGTGAAAGTTGAGTTTCACGATTTCCTCGACAACAGATGTTGCTACAGTACAAAAGAGTCACATTCTACGCTAAAATCACCAATTTGAAGCTAAAAGCAAGGAAAATGCAGCTGTAACGATATCTCACCTGAGAGAACGGTGAAAGTTGAATGTGACGATTTCTTCGACAACGGCTGTTGCTAGAGCACAAAAGCCACAAATTCTAAACTAAACTCACCAATCAGAAGCTAAAAGCCAGGAAAATGCAGCCGTAGCGATATCTCACGCGAGAGAACGATGATAAGTTGAGTTTCTCGATTTCCTCGACAACAGATGTTGCTACAGTACAAAAGCCTCACATTCTATGCTAAATTCACCAATTTTAAGCTAGAAGCTCAGAAAATGAATCTGTAGCGATATCTCACGCGAGAGAACGGTGAAAGTTGACTTTGACGATTTCTTCGACAACGGCTGTTGCTAGAGCACAAAAGCCACAAATTCTAAACTACACTCACCAATCAGAAGCTAAATGCCAGGAAAATGCAGCCGTAGCGATATCACACGCGAGAGAACGGTGAAAGTTGAGATTGACGATTTCTTTGAGAACGGCTGTTGCTAGAGCACAAATGCCTCACTTTCTACGCTAATATCACCAATTTGAAACTAAAAGCTAGGAAAATGCAGCTGTAACGATATCTCACGCGAGAGAACGGTGAAAGTTGAGTTTGACGATTTCCTCGACAACAGATGTTGCTACAGTACAAAAGCCTCACATTCTAAGCTAAATTCACCAATTTGAAGCTAAAAGCTAGGAACTGAAGCTGTGGCGATACCTCACGCGGGAGAACGGTGAGAACCTGATTTTCACGATTACCTCGACAACAGACGTCGCTACAGTACAAAAGCTTCACATTCAAAGCTAAGTTCACCAATTTTAAGCTAGAAGCTCGGAAAATGAAGCTGTAGCGATAGCCCATGCGAGAGAACTGTGAAAGTTGAGTTTGACAATTTCCTCGTCAACGGCTATTGTTGCTAGAGCACAAATGCCTCACATTCTACGCTAAAATCACCAATTTGAAGCTAAAAGCTAGGATATGAAGCTGTACCGATATCTCACCTGAGAGAACGGTGAAAGTTGAGTTTGACGATTTCCTCGACAACGGCTGTTGCTAGAGCACAAATGCCTCACATTCTAAACTAAATTCACCAATTTTTAGCTCGAAGCTAGAAAAATGCAGCTGTAACGATATCTCACGCGAGAGAACGGTGAAAGTTGAGTTTGACGATTACCTCGACAACGGCTGTTGCTAGTGCACAAATGCCTCACATTCTACGCTAAAATCACCAATTTGAAGCTAAAAGCTAGGACATGAAGCTGTACCGACATCTCACGCGAGAAAACGATGATAAGTTGAGTTCCACGATTTCCTTGACAACAGATGTTGCTACAGTACAAAAGCCTCACATTCTAAGCTAAATTCACCAATTTGAAGCTAAAAGCTAGGAACTGAAGCTGTAGCGATATCTCACGCGGGAGAACGGTGAGAACCTGATTTGCACGATTACCTCGACAACAGACGTCGCTACAGTACAAAAGCTTCACATTCTAAGCTAAATTCACCAATTTTAAGCTAGAAGCTCGGAACATGAAGCTGTAGCGATAGCCCACGCGAGAGAACTGTGAAAGTTGTATTTGACAATTTCTTCGTCAACGGCTGTTCCTAGAGCAAAAATGCCTCACATTCTACGCTAAAATCACCAATTTGAAGCTAAAAGCTAGGAAATGCAGCTGACCGATATCTCACCTGAGAGAACGGTGAAAGTTGAGTGTGACGATTTCTTCGACAACGGCTGCTGCCAGAGCACAAAAGCCACAAATTCTAATCTAAACTCACCAATCAGAAGCTAAAAGCCAGGAAAATGCAGCCGTACCGATATCTCACGCGAGAGAACGGTGAAAGTTGAGTTTGACGATTTCCTCGACAACAGATGTTGGTACAGTACAAAAGCCTCACATTCTAAGCTAAATTCACCAATTTGAAGCTAAAAGCTAGGAACTGAAGCTGTAGCGATATCTCACTCGGGAGAACGGCGAGAACCTGATTTTCACGATTACCTCGACAACAGACGTCGCTACAGTACAAAAGCTTCACATTCTAAGCTAGATTCACCAATTTTAAGCTAGAAGCTATGAAAAAGAAGCTGTCGCAATAGCCCACGCGAGAGAACTGTGAAAGTTGAGTTCGACAATTTCCTCGTCAACGGCTGTTGTTGCTAGAGCACAACTGCCTCACATTCTACGCTAAAATCACTAAGTTGAAGCTAAAAGCTAGGAAATGAAGCTGTACCGATATCTCACCTGAGAGAACGGTGAAAGTTGCGTGTGACGATTTCTTCGACAACGGCTGTTGCTAGAGCACAAAAGCCACAAATTCTAAACTAAACTCACCAATCAGAAGCTAAAAGCCAGGAAAATGCAGCCGTAGCGATATCACACGCGAGAGAACGGTGAAAGTTGAGATTGACGATTCCCTCCACAACGGTTGTTGCTACTGTACAAAAGCCTCACATTCTAAGCTAAATTCACCAATTTGAAGCTAAAAGCTAGGAAATGAAGCTGTACCGATATCTCACGCGAGAGAACGATGATAAGTTGAGTTTGACGATTTCCTCGACAACAGATGTTGCTACAGTACAAAAGCCTCACATTCTAAGCTAAATTCACCAATTTGAAGCTAAAAGCCAGGAAAATGCAGCTGTAGCGATATCTCACACGAGAGAACGGTGAAAGTTGAGTTTGACGATTCCCTCCACAACGGTTGTTGCTACAGTACAAAAGCCTCACATTCTAAGCTAGATTCACCAATTTTAAGCTAGAGGCTCGGAAAATGAAGCTGTAGCGATAGCCCACGCGAAAGAACTGGGAAAGTTGAGTTTGACAATTTCCTCGTCAACGGCTGTTGCTAGAGCACAAATGCCTCACATTCTAACCTAAATTCACCATTTTTAAGCTAGAAGCCTGAATAATGCAGCTGTAACGATATCTCATGCGAGAGAACGGTGAAAGTTGAGTTTCACGATTTCCTCGACAACAGATGTTGCTACAGTACAAAAGCTTCACATTCTAAGCTAAATTCACCATTTTTAAGCTAGAAGCTCGGAACATGAAGCTGTAACAATAGCCCACGCGAGAGAACTGTGAAAGTTGTGTTTGACAATTTCCTCGTCAACGGCTGTTGCTAGAGCACAAATGGCTCACATTCTATGCTAAATTCACCAATTTTAAGCTAGAAGCTCAGAAAATGAAGCTGTAGCGATATACCACTCGAGAGAACGGTGAAAACTTGAGTTTGACGATTTCCTCGACAACGGCTGTTGCTAGAGCACAAATGCCTCACATTCTACGCTAAAATCACCAATTTGAAGCTACAAGCTAGGAAAATGCAGCTGTAACTACATCTCACGCGAAAGAATGGTGAAAGTTGAGTTTCACGATTTCCTCGACAACAGATGTTGCTACAGTACAAAAGCCTCACGTTCTAAGCTATATTCACCAATTTGAAACTAGAAGCTCGGAAAATGAAGCTGTAGCGATATCCCACACGAGAGAACGGTGAAAGTTGAGTTTGACGATTCCCTCCACAACGGTTGTTGCTACAGTACAAAAGCCTCACATTCTAAGCTAAATTCACCAATTTGAAGCTACAAACTCGGAAAATGAAGCTGTACCGATATCCCACACGAGAGAACGGTGAAAACTTGAGTTTGACGATTTCCTCGACAACGGCTGTTGCTAGTGCACAAATGCCTCACATTCTATGCTAAATTCACCAATTGTAAGCTAAAAGTTAGGAACTGAAGCTGTAGCGATATCTCACGCGAGAGAACGATGATAAGTTGAGTTTCTCGATTTCCTCGACAACAGATGTTGCTACAGTACAAACGCCTCACATTCTAAGCTAAATTCACCAATTTGAAGCTAAAAGCTAGGAACTGAAGCTGTAGCGATACCTCACGCGGGAGAACGGTGCGAACCTGATTTTCACGGTTACCTCGACAACAGACGTCGCTAAAGTACAAAAGCTTCACATTCTAAGCTAAATTCACCAATTTTAAGCTAGAAGCTCGGAACATGAAGCTGTAGCGATAGCCCACGCGAGAGAACTGTGAAAGTTGTATTTGACAATTTCTTCGTCAACGGCTGTTCCTAGAGCAAAAATGCCTCACATTCTACGCTAAAATCACCAATTTGAAGCTAAAAGCTAGGAAATGCAGCTGACCGATATCTCACCTGAGAGAACGGTGAAAGTTGAGTGTGACGATTTCTTCGACAACGGCTGTTGCCAGAGCACAAAAGCCACAAATTCTAATCTAAACTCATCAATCAGAAGCTAAAAGCCAGGAAAATGCAGCCGTAGCGATATCATACGCGAGAGAACGGTGAAAGTTGAGATTGACGATTTCCTCGAGAACGGCTGTTGCTAGAGCACAAATGCCTCACATTCTACGCTAATATCACCAATTTGAAGCTAAAAGCTAGGAAAATGCAGCTGTAACGATATCTCACGCGAGAGAACGGTGAAAGTTGAGTTTCACGATTTCCTCGACAACAGATGTTGCTACAGTACAAAAGCCTCACATTCTAAGCTAAATTCACCAATTTGAAGCTAAAAGCTAGGAACTGAAGCTGTAGCCATATCTCACTCGGGAGAACGGCGAGAACCTGATTTTCACGATTACCTCGACAACAGACGTCGCTACAGTACAAAAGCTTCACATTCTAAGCTAGATTCACCAATTTTAAGCTAGAAGCTATGAAAAAGAAGCTGTCGCAATAGCCCACGCGAGAGAACTGTGAAAGTTGAGTTCGACAATTTCCTCGTCAACGGCTGTTGTTGCTAGAGCACAAATGCCTCACATTCTACGCTAAAATCACCAATTTGAAGCTAAAAGCTAGGAAATGAAGCTGTACCGATATCTCACCTGAGAGAACGGTGAAAGTTGCGTGTGACGATTTCTTCGACAACGGCTGTTGCTAGAGCACAAAAGCCACAAATTCTAAACTAAACTCACCACTCAGAAGCTAAAAGCCAGGAAAATGCAGCCGTAGCGATATCACACGCGAGAGAACGGTGAAAGTTGAGATTGACGATTTCCTCGAGAACGGCTGTTGCTAGAGCACAAATGCCTCACATTCTACGCTAAAATCACCAATTTGAAGCTAAAAGCTAGGACATGAAGCTGTACCGATATCTCACGCGAGAAAACGATGATAAGTTGAGTTCCACGATTTCCTTGACAACAGATGTTGCTACAGTACAAAAGCCTCACATTCTAAGCTAAATTCACCAATTTGAAGCTAAAAGCTCGGAAAATGAAGCTGTAACGATAGCCCACGCGAGAGAACTGTGAAAGTTGAGTTTGACAATTTCCTCGTCAACGGCTGTTGCTAGAGCACAGATGCCTCACATTCTAAACTAAATTCACCATTTTTAAGCTAGAAGCCTGAAAAATGCAGCTGTAACGATATCTCATGCGAGAGAACGGTGAAAGTTGAGTTTCACGATTTCCTCGACAACAGATGTTGCTACAGTACAAAAGCCTCACATTCTAAGCTAAATTCACCAATTTTAAGCTAGAAGCTCGGAGCATGAAGCTGTAGCAATAGCCCACGCGAGAGACCTGTGAAAGTTGTGTTTGACAATTTCCTCGTCAACGGCTGTTGTTACAGTACAAAAGCCTCTTATTCTAAGCTAAATTCACCAATTTGAAGCTAAAAGCCAGGAAAGTGCAGCTGTAACGATATCTCATGCGAGAGAACGGTGAAAGTTGAGTTTCACGATTTCCTCGACAACAGATGTTGCTACAGTACAAAAGAGTCACATTCTACGCTAAAATCACCAATTTGAAGCTAAAAGCAAGGAAAATGCAGCTGTAACGATATCTCACGCGAGAGAACGGTGAAAGTTGAGTTTGACGATTTCCTCGACAACAGATGTTGCTACAGTACAAAAGCCTCACATTCTAAGCGAAATTCACCAATTTGAAGCTAAAAGCTAGGAACTGAAGCTGTAGCCATATCTCACTCGGGAGAACGGCGAGAACCTGATTTTCACGATTACCTCGACAACAGACGTCGCTACAGTACAAAAGCTTCACATTCTAAGCTAGATTCACCAATTTTAAGCTAGAAGCTATGAAAAAGAAGCTGTCGCAATAGCCCACGCGAGAGAACTGTGAAAGTTGAGTTCGACAATATCCTCGTCAACGGCTGTTGTTGCTAGAGCACAAATGCCTCACATTCTACGCTAAAATCACCAATTTGAAGCTAAAAGCTAGGAAATGAAGCTGTACCGATATCTCACCTGAGAGAACGGTGAAAGTTGCGTGTGACGATTTCTTCTACAACGGCTGTTGCTAGAGCAAAAAAGCCACAAATTCTAAACTAAACTCACCACTCAGAAGCTAAAAGTCAGGAAAATGCAGCCGTAGCGATATCACACGCGAGAGAACGGTGAAAGTTGAGATTGACGATTTCCTCGAGAACGGCTGTTGCTAGAGCACAAATGCCTCACATTCTACGCTAAAATCACCAATTTGAAGCTAAAAGCTAGGACATGAAGCTGTACCGATATCTCACGCGAGAAAACGATGATAAGTTGAGTTCCACGATTTCCTTGACAACAGATGTTGCTACAGTACAAAAGCGTCACATTCTAAGCTAAATTCACCAATTTGAAGCTAAAAGCTAGGAACTGAAGCTGTTGTAGCGATATCTCACGCGAGAGAACGATGATAAGTTGAGTTTCACGATTTCCTTGACAACAGACGTCGCTACAGTACAAAAGCTTCACATTGTAAGCTAAATTCACCAATTTTAAGCTAGAAGCTCGGAACATGAAGCTGTAGCGATAGCCCACGCGAGAGAACTGTGAAAGTTGTAGTTGACAATTTCTTCGTCAACGGCTGTTCCTAGAGCAAAAATGCCTCACATTCTACGCTAAAATCACCAATTTGAAGCTAAAAGCTAGGAAATGCAGCTGACCGATATCTCACCTGAGAGAACGGTGAAAGTTGAGTGTGACGATTTCTTCGACAACGGCTGCTGCCAGAGCACAAAAGCCACAAATTCTAATCTAAACTCACCAATCAGAAGCTAAAAGCCAGGAAAATGCAGCCGTACCGATATCTCACGCGAGAGAACGGTGAAAGTTGAGTTTGACGATTTCCTCGACAACAGATGTTGGTACAGTACAAAAGCCTCACATTCTAAGCTAAATTCACCAATTTGAAGCTAAAAGCTAGGAACTGAAGCTGTAGCGATATCTCACTCGGGAGAACGGCGAGAACCTGATTTTCACGATTACCTCGACAACAGACGTCGCTACAGTACAAAAGCTTCACATTCTAAGCTAGATTCACCAATTTTAAGCTAGAAGCTATGAAAAAGAAGCTGTCGCAATAGCCCACGCGAGAGAACTGTGAAAGTTGAGTTCGACAATTTCCTCGTCAACGGCTGTTGTTGCTAGAGCACAAATGCCTCACATTCTACGCTAAAATCACTAATTTGAAGCTAAAAGCTAGGAAATGAAGCTGTACCGATATCTCACCTGAGAGAACGGTGAAAGTTGCGTGTGACGATTTCTTCGACAACGGCTGTTGCTAGAGCACAAAAGCCACAAATTCTAAACTAAACTCACCAATCAGAAGCTAAAAGCCAGGAAAATGCAGCCGTAGCGATATCACACGCGAGAGAACGGTGAAAGTTGAGATTGACGATTCCCTCCACAACGGTTGTTGCTACAGTACAAAAGCCTCACATTCTAAGCTAAATTCACCAATTTGAAGCTAAAAGCTAGGAAATGAAGCTGTACCGATATCTCACGCGAGAGAACGATGATAAGTTGAGTTTGACGATTTCCTCGACAACAGATGTTGCTACAGTACAAAAGCCTCACATTCTAAGCTAAATTCACCAATTTGAAGCTAAAAGCCAGGAAAATGCAGCTGTAGCGATATCTCACACGAGAGAACGGTGAAAGTTGAGTTTGACGATTCCCTCCACAACGGTTGTTGCTACAGTACAAAAGCCTCACATTCTAAGCTAGATTCACCAATTTTAAGCTAGAGGCTCGGAAAATGAAGCTGTAGCGATAGCCCACGCGAAAGAACTGGGAAAGTTGAGTTTGACAATTTCCTCGTCAACGGCTGTTGCTAGAGCACAAATGCCTCACATTCTAACCTAAATTCACCATTTTTAAGCTAGAAGCCTGAATAATGCAGCTGTAACGATATCTCATGCGAGAGAACGGTGAAAGTTGAGTTTCACGATTTCCTCGACAACAGATGTTGCTACAGTACAAAAGCTTCACATTCTAAGCTAAATTCACCATTTTTAAGCTAGAAGCTCGGAACATGAAGCTGTAACAATAGCCCACGCGAGAGAACTGTGAAAGTTGTGTTTGACAATTTCCTCGTCAACGGCTGTTGCTAGAGCACAAATGGCTCACATTCTATGCTAAATTCACCAATTTTAAGCTAGAAGCTCAGAAAATGAAGCTGTAGCGATATACCACTCGAGAGAACGGTGAAAACTTGAGTTTGACGATTTCCTCGACAACGGCTGTTGCTAGAGCACAAATGCCTCACATTCTACGCTAAAATCACCAATTTGAAGCTACAAGCTAGGAAAATGCAGCTGTAACTACATCTCACGCGAAAGAATGGTGAAAGTTGAGTTTCACGATTTCCTCGACAACAGATGTTGCTACAGTACAAAAGCCTCACGTTCTAAGCTATATTCACCAATTTGAAACTAGAAGCTCGGAAAATGAAGCTGTAGCGATATCCCACACGAGAGAACGGTGAAAGTTGAGTTTGACGATTCCCTCCACAACGGTTGTTGCTACAGTACAAAAGCCTCACATTCTAAGCTAAATTCACCAATTTGAAGCTACAAACTCGGAAAATGAAGCTGTACCGATATCCCACACGAGAGAACGGTGAAAACTTGAGTTTGACGATTTCCTCGACAACGGCTGTTGCTAGTGCACAAATGCCTCACATTCTATGCTAAATTCACCAATTGTAAGCTAAAAGTTAGGAACTGAAGCTGTAGCGATATCTCACGCGAGAGAACGATGATAAGTTGAGTTTCTCGATTTCCTCGACAACAGATGTTGCTACAGTACAAACGCCTCACATTCTAAGCTAAATTCACCAATTTGAAGCTAAAAGCTAGGAACTGAAGCTGTAGCGATACCTCACGCGGGAGAACGGCGAGAACCTGATTTGCACGATTACCTCGACAACAGACGTCGCTACAGTACAAAAGCTTCACATTCTAAGCTAAATTCACCAATTTTAAGCTAGAAGCTCGGAACATGAAGCTGTAGCGATAGCCCACGCGAGAGAACTGTGAAAGTTGTATTTGACAATTTCTTCGTCAACGGCTGTTCCTAGAGCAAAAATGCCTCACATTCTACGCTAAAATCACCAATTTGAAGCTAAAAGCTAGGAAATGCAGCTGACCGATATCTCACCTGAGAGAACGGTGAAAGTTGAGTGTGACGATTTCTTCGACAACGGCTGTTGCCAGAGCACAAAAGCCACAAATTCTAATCTAAACTCATCAATCAGAAGCTAAAAGCCAGGAAAATGCTGCCGTAGCGATATCATACGCGTGAGAACGGTGAAAGTTGAGATTGACGATTTCCTCGAGAACGGCTGTTGCTAGAGCACAAATGCCTCACATTCTACGCTAATATCACCAATTTGAAGCTAAAAGCTAGGAAAATGCAGCTGTAACGATATCTCACGCGAGAGAACGGTGAAAGTTGAGTTTCACGATTTCCTCGACAACAGATGTTGCTACAGTACAAAAGCCTCACATTCTAAGCTAAATTCACCAATTTGAAGCTAAAAGCTAGGAACTGAAGCTGTAGCCATATCTCACTCGGGAGAACGGCGAGAACCTGATTTTCACGATTACCTCGACAACAGACGTCGCTACAGTACAAAAGCTTCACATTCTAAGCTAGATTCACCAATTTTAAGCTAGAAGCTATGAAAAAGAAGCTGTCGCAATAGCCCACGCGAGAGAACTGTGAAAGTTGAGTTCGACAATTTCCTCGTCAACGGCTGTTGTTGCTAGAGCACAAATGCCTCACATTCTACGCTAAAATCACCAATTTGAAGCTAAAAGCTAGGAAATGAAGCTGTACCGATATCTCACCTGAGAGGACGGTGAAAGTTGCGTGTGACGATTTCTTCGACAACGGCTGTTGCTAGAGCACAAAAGCCACAAATTCTAAACTAAACTCACCACTCAGAAGCTAAAAGCCAGGAAAATGCAGCCGTAGCGATATCACACGCGAGAGAACGGTGAAAGTTGAGATTGACGATTTCCTCGAGAACGGCTGTTGCTAGAGCACAAATGCCTCACATTCTACGCTAAAATCACCAATTTGAAGCTAAAAGCTAGGAAAATGCAGCTGTAACGATATCTCACGCGAGAGAACGGTGAAAGTTGAGTTTGACGATTTCCTCGACAACAGATGTTGCTACAGTACAAAAGCCTCACATTCTAAGCGAAATTCACCAATTTGAAGCTAACAGCTAGGAACTGAAGCTGTAGCCATATCTCACTCGGGAGAACGGCGAGAACCTGATTTTCACGATTACCTCGACAACAGACGTCGCTACAGTACAAAAGCTTCACATTCTAAGCTAGATTCACCAATTTTAAGCTAGAAGCTATGAAAAAGAAGCTGTCGCAATAGCCCACGCGAGAGAACTGTGAAAGTTGAGTTCGACAATATCCTCGTCAACGGCTGTTGTTGCTAGAGCACAAATGCCTCACATTCTACGCTAAAATCACCAATTTGAAGCTAAAAGCTAGGAAATGAAGCTGTACCGATATCTCACCTGAGAGAACGGTGAAAGTTGCGTGTGACGATTTCTTCGACAACGGCTGTTGCTAGAGCAAAAAAGCCACAAATTCTAAACTAAACTCACCACTCAGAAGCTAAAAGCCAGGAAAATGCAGCCGTAGCGATATCACACGCGAGAGAACGGTGAAAGTTGAGATTGACGATTTCCTCGAGAACGGCTGTTGCTAGAGCACAAATGCCTCACATTCTACGCTAAAATCACCAATTTGAAGCTAAAAGCTAGGACATGAAGCTGTACCGATATCTCACGCGAGAAAACGATGATAAGTTGAGTTCCACGATTTCCTTGACAACAGATGTTGCTACAGTACAAAAGCGTCACATTCTAAGCTAAATTCACCAATTTGAAGCTAAAAGCTAGGAACTGAAGCTGTTGTAGCGATATCTCACGCGAGAGAACGATGATAAGTTGAGTTTCACGATTTCCTTGACAACAGACGTCGCTACAGTACAAAAGCTTCACATTCAAAGCTAAGTTCACCAATTTTAAGCTAGAAGCTCGGAAAATGAAGCTGTAGCGATAGCCCACGCGAGAGAACTGTGAAAGTTGAGTTTGACGATTCCCTCCACAACGGTTGTTGCTACAGTACAAAAGCCTCACATTCTAAGCTAAATTAACCAATTTTAAGCTAGAAGCTCGGAAAATGCAGCTGTAACGATATCTCACGCGAGAGAACGGTGAAAGTTGAGTTTGACGATTTCCTCGACAACAGATGTTGCTACAGTACAAAAGCCTCACATTCTAAGCTAAATTCACCAATTTGAAGCTAAAAGCTAGGAACTGAAGCTGTGGCGATACCTCACGCGGGAGAACGGTGAGAACCTGATTTTCACGATTACCTCGACAACAGACGTCGCTACAGTACAAAAGCTTCACATTCAAAGCTAAGTTCACCAATTTTAAGCTAGAAGTTCGGAAAATGAAGCTGTAGCGATAGCCCATGCGAGAGAACTGTGAAAGTTGAGTTTGACAATTTCCTCGTCAACGGCTATTGTTGCTAGAGCACAAATGCCTCACATTCTACGCTAAAATCACCAATTTGAAGCTAAAAGCTAGGAAATGAAGCTGTACCGATATCTCACCTGAGAGAACGGTGAAAGTTGAGTGTGACGATTTCTTCGACAACGGCTGTTGCTAGAGCACAAAAGCCACAAATACTAAACTAAACTCACCAATCAGAAGCTAAAAGCCAGGAAAATGCAGCCGTAGCGGTATCACACGCGAGAGAACGGTGAAAGTTGAGATTGACGATTTCCTCGAGAACGGCTGTTGCTAGAGCACAAATGCCTCACATTCTACGCTAATATCACCAATTTGAAGCGAAAAGCTAGGAAAATGCAGCTGTAACGATATCTCATGCGAGAGAACGGTGAAAGTTGAGTTTGACGATTTCCTCGACAACGGCTGTTGCTAGAGCACAAATGCCTCACATTCTAAACTAAATTCACCAATTTTTAGCTCGAAGCTAGAAAAATGCAGCTGTAACGATATCTCACGCGAGAGAACGGTGAAAGTTGAGTTTGACGATTACCTCGACAACGGCTGTTGCTAGTGCACAAATGCCTCACATTCTACGCTAAAATCACCAATTTGAAGCTAAAAGCTAGGACATGAAGCTGTACCGATATCTCACGCGAGAAAACGATGATAAGTTGAGTTCCACGATTTCCTTGACAACAGATGTAGCTACAGTACAAAAGCCTCACATTCTAAGCTAAATTCACCAATTTGAAGCTAAAAGCTAGGAACTGAAGCTGTAGCGATATCTCACGCGGGAGAACGGTGAGAACCTGATTTGCACGATTACCTCGACAACAGACGTCGCTACAGTACAAAAGCTTCACATTCTAAGCTAAATTCACCAATTTTAAGCTAGAAGCTCGGAACATGAAGCTGTAGCGATAGCCCACGCGAGAGAACTGTGAAAGTTGTATTTGACAATTTCTTCGTCAACGGCTGTTCCTAGAGCAAAAATGCCTCACATTCTACGCTAAAATCACCAATTTGAAGCTAAAAGCTAGGAAATGCAGCTGACCGATATCTCACCTGAGAGAACGGTGAAAGTTGAGTGTGACGATTTCTTCGACAACGGCTGCTGCCAGAGCACAAAAGCCACAAATTCTAATCTAAACTCACCAATCAGAAGCTAAAAGCCAGGAAAATGCAGCCGTACCGATATCTCACGCGAGAGAACGGTGAAAGTTGAGTTTGACGATTTCCTCGACAACAGATGTTGGTACAGTACAAAAGCCTCACATTCTAAGCTAAATTCACCAATTTGAAGCTAAAAGCTAGGAACTGAAGCTGTAGCGATATCTCACTCGGGAGAACGGCGAGAACCTGATTTTCACGATTACCTCGACAACAGACGTCGCTACAGTACAAAAGCTTCACATTCTAAGCTAGATTCACCAATTTTAAGCTAGAAGCTATGAAAAAGAAGCTGTCGCAATAGCCCACGCGAGAGAACTGTGAAAGTTGAGTTCGACAATTTCCTCGTCAACGGCTGTTGTTGCTAGAGCACAAATGCCTCACATTCTACGCTAAAATCACCAATTTGAAGCTAAAAGCTAGGAAATGAAGCTGTACCGATATCTCACCTGAGAGAACGGTGAAAGTTGCGTGTGACGATTTCTTCGACAACGGCTGTTGCTAGAGCACAAAAGCCACAAATTCTAAACTAAACTCACCAATCAGAAGCTAAAAGCCAGGAAAATGCAGCCGTAGCGATATCACACGCGAGAGAACGGTGAAAGTTGAGATTGACGATTCCCTCCACAACGGTTGTTGCTACAGTACAAAAGCCTCACATTCTAAGCTAAATTCACCAATTTGAAGCTAAAAGCTAGGAAATGAAGCTGTACCGATATCTCACGCGAGAGAACGATGATAAGTTGAGTTTGACGATTTCCTCGACAACAGATGTTGCTACAGTACAAAAGCCTCACATTCTAAGCTAAATTCACCAATTTGAAGCTAAAAGCCAGGAAAATGCAGCTGTAGCGATATCTCACACGAGAGAACGGTGAAAGTTGAGTTTGACGATTCCCTCCACAACGGTTGTTGCTACAGTACAAAAGCCTCACATTCTAAGCTAGATTCACCAATTTTAAGCTAGAGGCTCGGAAAATGAAGCTGTAGCGATAGCCCACGTGAAAGAACTGGGAAAGTTGAGTTTGACAATTTCCTCGTCAACGGCTGTTGCTAGAGCACAAATGCCTCACATTCTAACCTAAATTCACCATTTTTAAGCTAGAAGCCTGAATAATGCAGCTGTAACGATATCTCATGCGAGAGAACGGTGAAAGTTGAGTTTCACGATTTCCTCGACAACAGATGTTGCTACAGTACAAAAGCTTCACATTCTAAGCTAAATTCACCATTTTTAAGCTAGAAGCTCGGAACATGAAGCTGTAACAATAGCCCACGCGAGAGAACTGTGAAAGTTGTGTTTGACAATTTCCTCGTCAACGGCTGTTGCTAGAGCACAAATGGCTCACATTCTATGCTAAATTCACCAATTTTAAGCTAGAAGCTCAGAAAATGAAGCTGTAGCGATATACCACTCGAGAGAACGATGAAAACTTGAGTTTGACGATTTCCTCGACAACGGCTGTTGCTAGAGCACAAATGCCTCACATTCTACGCTAAAATCACCAATTTGAAGCTACAAGCTAGGAAAATGCAGCTGTAACTACATCTCACGCGAAAGAATGGTGAAAGTTGAGTTTCACGATTTCCTCGACAACAGATGTTGCTACAGTACAAAAGCCTCACGTTCTAAGCTATATTCACCAATTTGAAACTAGAAGCTCGGAAAATGAAGCTGTAGCGATATCCCACACGAGAGAACGGTGAAAGTTGAGTTTGACGATTCCCTCCACAACGGTTGTTGCTACAGTACAAAAGCCTCACATTCTAAGCTAAATTCACCAATTTGAAGCTACAAACTCGGAAAATGAAGCTGTACCGATATCCCACACGAGAGAACGGTGAAAACTTGAGTTTGACGATTTCCTCGACAACGGCTGTTGCTAGTGCACAAATGCCTCACATTCTATGCTAAATTCACCAATTGTAAGCTAAAAGTTAGGAACTGAAGCTGTAGCGATATCTCACGCGAGGAGAACGATGATAAGTTGAGTTTCTCGATTTCCTCGACAACAGATGTTGCTACAGTACAAACGCCTCACATTCTAAGCTAAATTCACCAATTTGAAGCTAAAAGCTAGGAACTGAAGCTGTAGCGATACCTCACGCGGGAGAACGGTGCGAACCTGATTTTCACGGTTACCTCGACAACAGACGTCGCTAAAGTACAAAAGCTTCACATTCTAAGCTAAATTCACCAATTTTAAGCTAGAAGCTCGGAACATGAAGCTGTAGCGATAGCCCACGCGAGAGAACTGTGAAAGTTGTATTTGACAATTTCTTCGTCAACGGCTGTTCCTAGAGCAAAAATGCCTCACATTCTACGCTAAAATCACCAATTTGAAGCTAAAAGCTAGGAAATGCAGCTGACCGATATTTCACCTGAGAGAACGGTGAAAGTTGAGTGTGACGATTTCTTCGACAACGGCTGTTGCCAGAGCACAAAAGCCACAAATTCTAATCTAAACTCACCAATCAGAAGCTAAAAGCCAGGAAAATGCAGCCGTAGCGATATCATACGCGAGAGAACGGTGAAAGTTGAGATTGACGATTTCCTCGAGAACGGCTGTTGCTAGAGCACAAATGCCTCACATTCTACGCTAATATCACCAATTTGAAGCTAAAAGCTAGGAAAATGCAGCTGTAACGATATCTCACGCGAGAGAACGGTGAAAGTTGAGTTTGACGATTTCCTCGACAACAGATGTTGCTACAGTACAAAAGCCTCACATTCTAAGCTAAATTCACCAGTTTGAAGCTAAAAGCTAGGAACTGAAGCTGTAGCGATATCTCACGCGGGAGAACGGCGAGAACCTGATTTGCACGATTACCTCGACAACAGACGTCGCTACAGTACAAAAGCTTCACATTCTAAGCTAAATTCACCAATTTTAAGCTAGAAGCTCGGAACATGAAGCTGTAGCGATAGCCCACGCGAGAGAACTGTGAAAGTTGTATTTGACAATTTCTTCGTCAACGGCTGTTCCTAGAGCAAAAATGCCTCACATTCTACGCTAAAATCACCAATTTGAAGCTAAAAGCTAGGAAATGCAGCTGACCGATATCTCACCTGAGAGAACGGTGAAAGTTGAGTGTGACGATTTCTTCGACAACGGCTGTTGCCAGAGCACAAAAGCCACAAATTCTAATCTAAACTCATCAATCAGAAGCTAAAAGCCAGGAAAATGCAGCCGTAGCGATATCATACGCGAGAGAACGGTGAAAGTTGAGATTGACGATTTCCTCGAGAACGGCTGTTGCTAGAGCACAAATGCCTCACATTCTACGCTAATATCACCAATTTGAAGCTAAAAGCTAGGAAAATGCAGCTGTAACGATATCTCACGCGAGAGAACGGTGAAAGTTGAGTTTCACGATTTCCTCGACAACAGATGTTGCTACAGTACAAAAGCCTCACATTCTAAGCTAAATTCACCAATTTGAAGCTAAAAGCTAGGAACTGAAGCTGTAGCCATATCTCACTCGGGAGAACGGCGAGAACCTGATTTTCACGATTACCTCGACAACAGACGTCGCTACAGTACAAAAGCTTCACATTCTAAGCTAGATTCACCAATTTTAAGCTAGAAGCTATGAAAAAGAAGCTGTCGCAATAGCCCACGCGAGAGAACTGTGAAAGTTGAGTTCGACAATTTCCTCGTCAACGGCTGTTGTTGCTAGAGCACAAATGCCTCACATTCTACGCTAAAATCACCAATTTGAAGCTAAAAGCTAGGAAATGAAGCTGTACCGATATCTCACCTGAGAGAACGGTGAAAGTTGCGTGTGACGATTTCTTCGACAACGGCTGTTGCTAGAGCACAAAAGCCACAAATTCTAAACTAAACTCACCACTCAGAAGCTAAAAGCCAGGAAAATGCAGCCGTAGCGATATCACACGCGAGAGAACGGTGAAAGTTGAGATTGACGATTTCCTCGAGAACGGCTGTTGCTAGAGCACAAATGCCTCACATTCTACGCTAAAATCACCAATTTGAAGCTAAAAGCTAGGAAAATGCAGCTGTAACGATATCTCACGCGAGAGAACGGTGAAAGTTGAGTTTGACGATTTCCTCGACAACAGATGTTGCTACAGTACAAAAGCCTCACATTCTAAGCGAAATTCACCAATTTGAAGCTAACAGCTAGGAACTGAAGCTGTAGCCATATCTCACTCGGGAGAACGGCGAGAACCTGATTTTCACGATTACCTCGACAACAGACGTCGCTACAGTACAAAAGCTTCACATTCTAAGCTAGATTCACCAATTTTAAGCTAGAAGCTATGAAAAAGAAGCTGTCGCAATAGCCCACGCGAGAGAACTGTGAAAGTTGAGTTCGACAATATCCTCGTCAACGGCTGTTGTTGCTAGAGCACAAATGCCTCACATTCTACGCTAAAATCACCAATTTGAAGCTAAAAGCTAGGAAATGAAGCTGTACCGATATCTCACCTGAGAGAACGGTGAAAGTTGCGTGTGACGATTTCTTCGACAACGGCTGTTGCTAGAGCAAAAAAGCCACAAATTCTAAACTAAACTCACCACTCAGAAGCTAAAAGCCAGGAAAATGCAGCCGTAGCGATATCACACGCGAGAGAACGGTGAAAGTTGAGATTGACGATTTCCTCGAGAACGGCTGTTGCTAGAGCACAAATGCCTCACATTCTACGCTAAAATCACCAATTTGAAGCTAAAAGCTAGGACATGAAGCTGTACCGATATCTCACGCGAGAAAACGATGATAAGTTGAGTTCCACGATTTCCTTGACAACAGATGTTGCTACAGTACAAAAGCGTCACATTCTAAGCTAAATTCACCAATTTGAAGCTAAAAGCTAGGAACTGAAGCTGTTGTAGCGATATCTCACGCGAGAGAACGATGATAAGTTGAGTTTCACGATTTCTTGACAACAGACGTCGCTACAGTACAAAAGCTTCACATTCAAAGCTAAGTTCACCAATTTTTAAGCTAGAAGCTCGGAAAATGAAGCTGTAGCGATAGCCCACGCGAGAGAACTGTGAAAGTTGAGTTTGACGATTCCCTCCACAACGGTTGTTGCTACAGTACAAAAGCCTCACATTCTAAGCTAAATTAACCAATTTTAAGCTAGAAGCTCGGAAAATGCAGCTGTAACGATATCTAACGCGAGAGAAACGGTGAAAGTTGAGTTTTGACGATTTCCTCGACAACAGATGTTGCTACAGTACAAAAGCCTCACATTCTAAGCTAAATTCACCAATTTGAAGCTAAAAGCTAGGAACTGAAGCTGTGGCGATACCTCACGCGGGAGAACGGTGAGAACCTGATTTTCACGATTACCTCGACAACAGACGTCGCTACAGTACAAAAGCTTCACATTCAAAGCTAAGTTCACCAATTTTAAGCTAGAAGCTCGGAAATGAAGCTGTAGCGATAGCCCATGCGAGAGAACTGTGAAAGTTGAGTTTGACAATTTCCTCGTCAACGGCTATTGTTGCTAGAGCACAAATGCCTCACATTCTACGCTAAAATCACCAATTTGAAGCTAAAAGCTAGGAAATGAAGCTGTACCGATATCTCACCTGAGAGAACGGTGAAAGTTGAGTGTGACGATTTCTTCGACAACGGCTGTTGCTAGAGCACAAAAGCCACAAATACTAAACTAAACTCACCAATCAGAAGCTAAAAGCCAGGAAAATGCAGCCGTAGCGGTATCACACGCGAGAGAACGGTGAAAGTTGAGATTGACGATTTCCTCGAGAACGGCTGTTGCTAGAGCACAAATGCCTCACATTCTACGCTAATATCACCAATTTGAAGCGAAAAGCTAGGAAAATGCAGCTGTAACGATATCTCATGCGAGAGAACGGTGAAAGTTGAGTTTGACGATTTCCTCGACAACGGCTGTTGCTAGAGCACAAATGCCTCACATTCTAAACTAAATTCACCAATTTTTAGCTCGAAGCTAGAAAAATGCAGCTGTAACGATATCTCACGCGAGAGAACGGTGAAAGTTGAGTTTGACGATTACCTCGACAACGGCTGTTGCTAGTGCACAAATGCCTCACATTCTACGCTAAAATCACCAATTTGAAGCTAAAAGCTAGGACATGAAGCTGTACCGATATCTCACGCGAGAAAACGATGATAAGTTGAGTTCCACGATTTCCTTGACAACAGATGTAGCTACAGTACAAAAGCCTCACATTCTAAGCTAAATTCACCAATTTGAAGCTAAAAGCTAGGAACTGAAGCTGTAGCGATATCTCACGCGGGAGAACGGTGAGAACCTGATTTGCACGATTACCTCGACAACAGACGTCGCTACAGTACAAAAGCTTCACATTCTAAGCTAAATTCACCAATTTTAAGCTAGAAGCTCGGAACATGAAGCTGTAGCGATAGCCCACGCGAGAGAACTGTGAAAGTTGTATTTGACAATTTCTTCGTCAACGGCTGTTCCTAGAGCAAAAAATGCCTCACATTCTACGCTAAAATCACCAATTTGAAGCTAAAAGCTAGGAAATGCAGCTGACCGATATCTCACCTGAGAGAACGGTGAAAGTTGAGTGTGACGATTTCTTCGACAACGGCTGCTGCCAGAGCACAAAAGCCACAAATTCTAATCTAAACTCACCAATCAGAAGCTAAAAGCCAGGAAAATGCAGCCGTACCGATATCTCACGCGAGAGAACGGTGAAAGTTGAGTTTGACGATTTCCTCGACAACAGATGTTGGTACAGTACAAAAGCCTCACATTCTAAGCTAAATTCACCAATTTGAAGCTAAAGCTAGGAACTGAAGCTGTAGCGATATCTCACTCGGGAGAACGGCGAGAACCTGATTTTCACGATTACCTCGACAACAGACGTCGCTACAGTACAAAAGCTTCACATTCTAAGCTAGATTCACCAATTTTAAGCTAGAAGCTATGAAAAAGAAGCTGTCGCAATAGCCCACGCGAGAGAACTGTGAAAGTTGAGTTCGACAATTTCCTCGTCAACGGCTGTTGTTGCTAGAGCACAAATGCCTCACATTCTACGCTAAAATCACCAATTTGAAGCTAAAAGCTAGGAAATGAAGCTGTACCGATATCTCACCTGAGAGAACGGTGAAAGTTGCGTGTGACGATTTCTTCGACAACGGCTGTTGCTAGAGCACAAAAGCCACAAATTCTAACTAAACTCACCAATCAGAAGCTAAAAGCCAGGAAAATGCAGCCGTAGCGATATCACACGCGAGAGAACGGTGAAAGTTGAGATTGACGATTCCCTCCACAACGGTTGTTGCTACAGTACAAAAGCCTCACATTCTAAGCTAAATTCACCAATTTGAAGCTAAAAGCTAGGAAATGAAGCTGTACCGATATCTCACGCGAGAGAACGATGATAAGTTGAGTTTGACGATTTCCTCGACAACAGATGTTGCTACAGTACAAAAGCCTCACATTCTAAGCTAAATTCACCAATTTGAAGCTAAAAGCCAGGAAAATGCAGCTGTAGCGATATCTCACACGAGAGAACGGTGAAAGTTGAGTTTGACGATTCCCTCCACAACGGTTGTTGCTACAGTACAAAAGCCTCACATTCTAGCTAGATTCACCAATTTAAGCTAGAGGCTCGGAAAATGAAGCTGTAGCGATAGCCCACGTGAAAGAACTGGGAAAGTTGAGTTTGACAATTTCCTCGTCAACGGCTGTTGCTAGAGCACAAATGCCTCACATTCTAACCTAAATTCACCATTTTTAAGCTAGAAGCCTGAATAATGCAGCTGTAACGATATCTCATGCGAGAGAACGGTGAAAGTTGAGTTTCACGATTTCCTCGACAACAGATGTTGCTACAGTACAAAAGCTTCACATTCTAAGCTAAATTCACCATTTTTAAGCTAGAAGCTCGGAACATGAAGCTGTAACAATAGCCCACGCGAGAGAACTGTGAAAGTTGTGTTTGACAATTTCCTCGTCAACGCTGTTGCTAGAGCACAAATGGCTCACATTCTATGCTAAATTCACCAATTTTAAGCTAGAAGCTCAGAAAATGAAGCTGTAGCGATATACCACTCGAGAGAACGATGAAAACTTGAGTTTGACGATTTCCTCGACAACGGCTGTTGCTAGAGCACAAATGCCTCACATTCTACGCTAAAATCACCAATTTGAAGCTACAAGCTAGGAAAATGCAGCTGTAACTACATCTCACGCGAAAGAATGGTGAAAGTTGAGTTTCACGATTTCTCGACAACAGATGTTGCTACAGTACAAAAGAAAGCCTCACGTTCTAAGCTATATTCACCAATTTGAAACTAGAAGCTCGGAAAATGAAGCTGTAGCGATATCCCACACGAGAGAACGGTGAAAGTTGAGTTTGACGATTCCCTCCACAACGGTTGTTGCTACAGTACAAAAGCCTCACATTCTAAGCTAAATTCACCAATTTGAAGCTACAAACTCGGAAAATGAAGCTGTACCGATATCCCACACGAGAGAACGGTGAAAACTTGAGTTTGACGATTTCCTCGACAACGGCTGTTGCTAGTGCACAAATGCCTCACATTCTATGCTAAATTCACCAATTGTAAGCTAAAAGTTAGAAACTGAAGCTGTAGCGATATCTCACGCGAGAGAACGATGATAAGTTGAGTTTCTCGATTTCCTCGACAACAGATGTTGCTACAGTACAAACGCCTCACATTCTAAGCTAAATTCACCAATTTGAAGCTAAAAGCTAGGAACTGAAGCTGTAGCGATACCTCACGCGGGAGAACGGTGCGAACCTGATTTTCACGGTTACCTCGACAACAGACGTCGCTAAAGTACAAAAGCTTCACATTCTAAGCTAAATTCACCAATTTTAAGCTAGAAGCTCGGAACATGAAGCTGTAGCGATAGCCCACGCGAGAGAACTGTGAAAGTTGTATTTGACAATTTCTTCGTCAACGGCTGTTCCTAGAGCAAAAATGCCTCACATTCTACGCTAAAATCACCAATTTGAAGCTAAAAGCTAGGAAATGCAGCTGACCGATATTTCACCTGAGAGAACGGTGAAAGTTGAGTGTGACGATTTCTTCGACAACGGCTGTTGCCAGAGCACAAAAGCCACAAATTCTAATCTAAACTCACCAATCAGAAGCTAAAAGCCAGGAAAATGCAGCCGTAGCGATATCATACGCGAGAGAACGGTGAAAGTTGAGATTGACGATTTCCTCGAGAACGGCTGTTGCTAGAGCACAAATGCCTCACATTCTACGCTAATATCACCAATTTGAAGCTAAAAGCTAGGAAAATGCAGCTGTAACGATATCTCACGCGAGAGAACGGTGAAAGTTGAGTTTGACGATTTCCTCGACAACAGATGTTGCTACAGTACAAAAGCCTCACATTCTAAGCTAAATTCACCAGTTTGAAGCTAAAAGCTAGGAACTGAAGCTGTAGCGATATCTCACGCGGGAGAACGGCGAGAACCTGATTTGCACGATTACCTCGACAACAGACGTCGCTACAGTACAAAAGCTTCACATTCTAAGCTAAATTCACCAATTTTAAGCTAGAAGCTCGGAACATGAAGCTGTAGCGATAGCCCACGCGAGAGAACTGTGAAAGTTGTATTTGACAATTTCTTCGTCAACGGCTGTTCCTAGAGCAAAAATGCCTCACATTCTACGCTAAAATCACCAATTTGAAGCTAAAAGCTAGGAAATGCAGCTGACCGATATCTCACCTGAGAGAACGGTGAAAGTTGAGTGTGACGATTTCTTCGACAACGGCTGTTGCCAGAGCACAAAAGCCACAAATTCTAATCTAAACTCATCAATCAGAAGCTAAAAGCCAGGAAAATGCAGCCGTAGCGATATCATACGCGAGAGAACGGTGAAAGTTGAGATTGACGATTTCCTCGAGAACGGCTGTTGCTAGAGCACAAATGCCTCACATTCTACGCTAATATCACCAATTTGAAGCTAAAAGCTAGGAAAATGCAGCTGTAACGATATCTCACGCGAGAGAACGGTGAAAGTTGAGTTTCACGATTTCCTCGACAACAGATGTTGCTACAGTACAAAAGCCTCACATTCTAAGCTAAATTCACCAATTTGAAGCTAAAAGCTAGGAACTGAAGCTGTAGCCATATCTCACTCGGGAGAACGGCGAGAACCTGATTTTCACGATTACCTCGACAACAGACGTCGCTACAGTACAAAAGCTTCACATTCTAAGCTAGATTCACCAATTTTAAGCTAGAAGCTATGAAAAAGAAGCTGTCGCAATAGCCCACGCGAGAGAACTGTGAAAGTTGAGTTCGACAATTTCCTCGTCAACGGCTGTTGTTGCTAGAGCACAAATGCCTCACATTCTACGCTAAAATCACCAATTTGAAGCTAAAAGCTAGGAAATGAAGCTGTACCGATATCTCACCTGAGAGAACGGTGAAAGTTGCGTGTGACGATTTCTTCGACAACGGCTGTTGCTAGAGCACAAAAGCCACAAATTCTAAACTAAACTCACCACTCAGAAGCTAAAAGCCAGGAAAATGCAGCCGTAGCGATATCACACGCGAGAGAACGGTGAAAGTTGAGATTGACGATTTCCTCGAGAACGGCTGTTGCTAGAGCACAAATGCCTCACATTCTACGCTAAAATCACCAATTTGAAGCTAAAAGCTAGGACATGAAGCTGTACCGATATCTCACGCGAGGAAAACGATGATAAGTTGAGTTCCACGATTTCCTTGACAACAGATGTTGCTACAGTACAAAAGCCTCACATTCTAAGCTAAATTCACCAATTTGAAGCTAAAAGCTCGGAAAATGAAGCTGTAACGATAGCCCACGCGAGAGAACTGTGAAAGTTGAGTTTGACAATTTCCTCGTCAACGGCTGTTGCTAGAGCACAGATGCCTCACATTCAAAACTAAATTCACCATTTTTAAGCTAGAAGCCTGAAAAATGCAGCTGTAACGATATCTCATGCGAGAGAACGGTGAAAGTTGAGTTTCACGATTTCCTCGACAACAGATGTTGCTACAGTACAAAAGCCTCACATTCTAAGCTAAATTCACCAATTTTAAGCTAGAAGCTCGGAGCATGAAGCTGTAGCAATAGCCCACGCGAGAGACCTGTGAAAGTTGTGTTTGACAATTTCCTCGTCAACGGCTGTTGTTACAGTACAAAAGCCTCTTATTCTAAGCTAAATTCACCAATTTGAAGCTAAAAGCCAGGAAAGTGCAGCTGTAACGATATCTCATGCGAGAGAACGGTGAAAGTTGAGTTTCACGATTTCCTCGACAACAGATGTTGCTACAGTACAAAAGAGTCACATTCTACGCTAAAATCACCAATTTGAAGCTAAAAGCAAGGAAAATGCAGCTGTAACGATATCTCACCTGAGAGAACGGTGAAAGTTGAATGTGACGATTTCTTCGACAACGGCTGTTGCTAGAGCACAAAAGCCACAAATTCTAAACTAAACTCACCAATCAGAAGCTAAAAGCCAGGAAAATGCAGCCGTAGCGATATCTCACGCGAGAGAACGATGATAAGTTGAGTTTCTCGATTTCCTCGACAACAGATGTTGCTACAGTACAAAAGCCTCACATTCTATGCTAAATTCACCAATTTTAAGCTAGAAGCTCAGAAAATGAATCTGTAGCGATATCTCACGCGAGAGAACGGTGAAAGTTGAGATTGACGATTTCTTTGAGAACGGCTGTTGCTAGAGCACAAAAGCCTCACATTCTAAGCTAAATTCACCAATTTGAAGCTAAAAGCTAGGAACTGAAGCTGTGGCGATACCTCACGCGGGAGAACGGTGAGAACCTGATTTTCACGATTACCTCGACAACAGACGTCGCTACAGTACAAAAGCTTCACATTCAAAGCTAAGTTCACCAATTTTAAGCTAGAAGCTCGGAAAATGAAGCTGTAGCGATAGCCCATGCGAGAGAACTGTGAAAGTTGAGTTTGACAATTTCCTCGTCAACGGCTATTGTTGCTAGAGCACAAATGCCTCACATTCTACGCTAAAATCACCAATTTGAAGCTAAAAGCTAGGATATGAAGCTGTACCGATATCTCACCTGAGAGAACGGTGAAAGTTGAGTTTGACGATTTCCTCGACAACGGCTGTTGCTAGAGCACAAATGCCTCACATTCTAAACTAAATTCACCAATTTTTAGCTCGAAGCTAGAAAAATGCAGCTGTAACGATATCTCACGCGAGAGAACGGTGAAAGTTGAGTTTGACGATTACCTCGACAACGGCTGTTGCTAGTGCACAAATGCCTCACATTCTACGCTAAAATCACCAATTTGAAGCTAAAAGCTAGGACATGAAGCTGTACCGACATCTCACGCGAGAAAACGATGATAAGTTGAGTTCCACGATTTCCTTGACAACAGATGTTGCTACAGTACAAAAGCCTCACATTCTAAGCTAAATTCACCAATTTGAAGCTAAAAGCTAGGAACTGAAGCTGTAGCGATATCTCACGCGGGAGAACGGTGAGAACCTGATTTGCACGATTACCTCGACAACAGACGTCGCTACAGTACAAAAGCTTCACATTCTAAGCTAAATTCACCAATTTTAAGCTAGAAGCTCGGAACATGAAGCTGTAGCGATAGCCCACGCGAGAGAACTGTGAAAGTTGTATTTGACAATTTCTTCGTCAACGGCTGTTCCTAGAGCAAAAATGCCTCACATTCTACGCTAAAATCACCAATTTGAAGCTAAAAGCTAGGAAATGCAGCTGACCGATATCTCACCTGAGAGAACGGTGAAAGTTGAGTGTGACGATTTCTTCGACAACGGCTGTTGCCAGAGCACAAAAGCCACAAATTCTAAACTAAACTCACCAATCAGAAGCTAAAAGCCAGGAAAATGCAGCCGTAGCGATATCACACGCGAGAGAACGGTGAAAGTTGAGATTGACGATTTCCTCGAGAACGGCTGTTGCTAGAGCACAAATGCCTCACATTCTACGCTAAAATCACCAATTTGAAGCTAAAAGCTAGGAAAATGCAGCTGTAACGATATCTCACGCGAGAGAACGGTGAAAGTTGAGTTTGACGATTTCCTCGACAACAGATGTTGCTACAGTACAAAAGCCTCACATTCTAAGCGAAATTCACCAATTTGAAGCTAAAAGCTAGGAACTGAAGCTGTAGCCATATCTCACTCGGGAGAACGGCGAGAACCTGATTTTCACGATTACCTCGACAACAGACGTCGCTACAGTACAAAAGCTTCACATTCTAAGCTAGATTCACCAATTTTAAGCTAGAAGCTATGAAAAAGAAGCTGTCGCAATAGCCCACGCGAGAGAACTGTGAAAGTTGAGTTCGACAATATCCTCGTCAACGGCTGTTGTTGCTAGAGCACAAATGCCTCACATTCTACGCTAAAATCACCAATTTGAAGCTAAAAGCTAGGAAATGAAGCTGTACCGATATCTCACCTGAGAGAACGGTGAAAGTTGCGTGTGACGATTTCTTCGACAACGGCTGTTGCTAGAGCAAAAAAGCCACAAATTCTAAACTAAACTCACCACTCAGAAGCTAAAAGCCAGGAAAATGCAGCCGTAGCGATATCACACGCGAGAGAACGGTGAAAGTTGAGATTGACGATTTCCTCGAGAACGGCTGTTGCTAGAGCACAGATGCCTCACATTCTACGCTAAAATCACCAATTTGAAGCTAAAAGCTAGGACATGAAGCTGTACCGATATCTCACGCGAGAAAACGATGATAAGTTGAGTTCCACGATTTCCTTGACAACAGATGTTGCTACAGTACAAAAGCGTCACATTCTAAGCTAAATTCACCAATTTGAAGCTAAAAGCTAGGAACTGAAGCTGTTGTAGCGATATCTCACGCGAGAGAACGATGATAAGTTGAGTTTCACGATTTCCTTGACAACAGACGTCGCTACAGTACAAAAGCTTCACATTCAAAGCTAAGTTCACCAATTTTAAGCTAGAAGCTCGGAAAATGAAGCTGTAGCGATAGCCCACGCGAGAGAACTGTGAAAGTTGAGTTTGACGATTCCCTCCACAACGGTTGTTGCTACAGTACAAAAGCCTCACATTCTAAGCTAAATTAACCAATTTTAAGCTAGAAGCTCGGAAAATGCAGCTGTAACGATATCTCACGCGAGAGAACGGTGAAAGTTGAGTTTGACGATTTCCTCGACAACAGATGTTGCTACAGTACAAAAGCCTCACATTCTAAGCTAAATTCACCAATTTGAAGCTAAAAGCTAGGAACTGAAGCTGTGGCGATACCTCACGCGGGAGAACGGTGAGAACCTGATTTTCACGATTACCTCGACAACAGACGTCGCTACAGTACAAAAGCTTCACATTCAAAGCTAAGTTCACCAATTTTAAGCTAGAAGCTCGGAAAATGAAGCTGTAGCGATAGCCCATGCGAGAGAACTGTGAAAGTTGAGTTTGACAATTTCCTCGTCAACGGCTATTGTTGCTAGAGCACAAATGCCTCACATTCTACGCTAAAATCACCAATTTGAAGCTAAAAGCTAGGAAATGAAGCTGTACCGATATCTCACCTGAGAGAACGGTGAAAGTTGAGTGTGACGATTTCTTCGACAACGGCTGTTGCTAGAGCACAAAAGCCACAAATACTAAACTAAACTCACCAATCAGAAGCTAAAAGCCAGGAAAATGCAGCCGTAGCGGTATCACACGCGAGAGAACGGTGAAAGTTGAGATTGACGATTTCCTCGAGAACGGCTGTTGCTAGAGCACAAATGCCTCACATTCTACGCTAAAATCACCAATTTGAAGCTAAAAGCTAGGACATGAAGCTGTACCGATATCTCACGCGAGAAAACGATGATAAGTTGAGTTCCACGATTTCCTTGACAACAGATGTAGCTACAGTACAAAAGCCTCACATTCTAAGCTAAATTCACCAATTTGAAGCTAAAAGCTAGGAACTGAAGCTGTAGCGATATCTCACGCGGGAGAACGGTGAGAACCTGATTTGCACGATTACCTCGACAACAGACGTCGCTACAGTACAAAAGCTTCACATTCTAAGCTAAATTCACCAATTTTAAGCTAGAAGCTCGGAACATGAAGCTGTAGCGATAGCCCACGCGAGAGAACTGTGAAAGTTGTATTTGACAATTTCTTCGTCAACGGCTGTTCCTACAGCAAAAATGCCTCACATTCTACGCTAAAATCACCAATTTGAAGCTAAAAGCTAGGAAATGCAGCTGACCGATATCTCACCTGAGAGAACGGTGAAAGTTGAGTGTGACGATTTCTTCGACAACGGCTGCTGCCAGAGCACAAAAGCCACAAATTCTAATCTAAACTCACCAATCAGAAGCTAAAAGCCAGGAAAATGCAGCCGTACCGATATCTCACGCGAGAGAACGGTGAAAGTTGAGTTTGACGATTTCCTCGACAACAGATGTTGGTACAGTACAAAAGCCTCACATTCTAAGCTAAATTCACCAATTTGAAGCTAAAAGCTAGGAACTGAAGCTGTAGCGATATCTCACTCGGGAGAACGGCGAGAACCTGATTTTCACGATTACCTCGACAACAGACGTCGCTACAGTACAAATGCTTCACATTCTAAGCTAGATTCACCAATTTTAAGCTAGAAGCTATGAAAAAGAAGCTGTCGCAATAGCCCACGCGAGAGAACTGTGAAAGTTGAGTTCGACAATTTCCTCGTCAACGGCTGTTGTTGCTAGAGCACAAATGCCTCACATTCTAATCTAAACTCACCAATCAGAAGCTAAAAGCCAGGAAAATGCAGCCGTACCGATATCTCACGCGAGAGAACGATGATAAGTTGAGTTTCACGATTTCCTTGACAACAGATGTTGCTACAGTACAAAAGCCTCACATTCTAAGCTAAATTAACCAATTTTAAGCTAGAAGCTCGGAAAATGCAGCTGTAACGATATCTCACGCGAGAGAACGGTGAAAGTTGAGTTTGACGATTTCCTCGACAACAGATGTTGCTACAGTACAAAAGCCTCACATTCTAAGCTAAATTCACCAATTTGAAGCTAAAAGCTAGGAACTGAAGCTGTGGCGATACCTCACGCGGGAGAACGGTGAGAACCTGATTTTCACGATTACCTCGACAACAGACGTCGCTACAGTACAAAAGCTTCACATTCAAAGCTAAGTTCACCAATTTTAAGCTAGAAGCTCGGAAAATGAAGCTGTAGCGATAGCCCATGCGAGAGAACTGTGAAAGTTGAGTTTGACAATTTCCTCGTCAACGGCTATTGTTGCTAGAGCACAAATGCCTCACATTCTACGCTAAAATCACCAATTTGAAGCTAAAAGCTAGGAAATGAAGCTGTACCGATATCTCACCTGAGAGAACGGTGAAAGTTGAGTGTGACGATTTCTTCGACAACGGCTGTTGCTAGAGCACAAAAGCCACAAATACTAAACTAAACTCACCAATCAGAAGCTAAAAGCCAGGAAAATGCAGCCGTAGCGGTATCACACGCGAGAGAACGGTGAAAGTTGAGATTGACGATTTCCTCGAGAACGGCTGTTGCTAGAGCACAAATGCCTCACATTCTACGCTAATATCACCAATTTGAAGCGAAAAGCTAGGAAAATGCAGCTGTAACGATATCTCATGCGAGAGAACGGTGAAAGTTGAGTTTGACGATTTCCTCGACAACGGCTGTTGCTAGAGCACAAATGCCTCACATTCTAAACTAAATTCACCAATTTTTAGCTCGAAGCTAGAAAAATGCAGCTGTAACGATATCTCACGCGAGAGAACGGTGAAAGTTGAGTTTGACGATTACCTCGACAACGGCTGTTGCTAGTGCACAAATGCCTTACATTCTACGCTAAAATCACCAATTTGAAGCTAAAAGCTAGGACATGAAGCTGTACCGATATCTCACGCGAGAAAACGATGATAAGTTGAGTTCCACGATTTCCTTGACAACAGATGTAGCTACAGTACAAAAGCCTCACATTCTAAGCTAAATTCACCAATTTGAAGCTAAAAGCTAGGAACTGAAGCTGTAGCGATATCTCACGCGGGAGAACGGTGAGAACCTGATTTGCACGATTACCTCGACAACAGACGTCGCTACAGTACAAAAGCTTCACATTCTAAGCTAAATTCACCAATTTTAAGCTAGAAGCTCGGAACATGAAGCTGTAGCGATAGCCCACGCGAGAGAACTGTGAAAGTTGTATTTGACAATTTCTTCGTCAACGGCTGTTCCTACAGCAAAAATGCCTCACATTCTACGCTAAAATCACCAATTTGAAGCTAAAAGCTAGGAAATGCAGCTGACCGATATCTCACCTGAGAGAACGGTGAAAGTTGAGTGTGACGATTTCTTCGACAACGGCTGCTGCCAGAGCACAAAAGCCACAAATTCTAATCTAAACTCACCAATCAGAAGCTAAAAGCCAGGAAAATGCAGCCGTACCGATATCTCACGCGAGAGAACGGTGAAAGTTGAGTTTGACGATTTCCTCGACAACAGATGTTGGTACAGTACAAAAGCCTCACATTCTAAGCTAAATTCACCAATTTGAAGCTAAAAGCTAGGAACTGAAGCTGTAGCGATATCTCACTCGGGAGAACGGCGAGAACCTGATTTTCACGATTACCTCGACAACAGACGTCGCTACAGTACAAATGCTTCACATTCTAAGCTAGATTCACCAATTTTAAGCTAGAAGCTATGAAAAAGAAGCTGTCGCAATAGCCCACGCGAGAGAACTGTGAAAGTTGAGTTCGACAATTTCCTCGTCAACGGCTGTTGTTGCTAGAGCACAAATGCCTCACATTCTAATCTAAACTCACCAATCAGAAGCTAAAAGCCAGGAAAATGCAGCCGTACCGATATCTCACGCGAGAGAACGATGATAAGTTGAGTTTCACGATTTCCTTGACAACAGATGTTGCTACAGTACAAAAGCCTCACATTCTAAGCTAAATTCACCAATTTTAAGCTAGAAGCTCGGAAAATGAAGCTGTAACGATAGCCCACGCGAGAGAACTGTGAAAGTTGAGTTTGACAATTTCCTCGTCAACGGCTGTTGCTAGAGCACAGATGCCTCACATTCTAAACTAAATTCACCATTTTTAAGCTAGAAGCCTGAAAAATGCAGCTGTAACGATATCTCATGCGAGAGAACGGTGAAAGTTGAGTTTCACGATTTCCTCGACAACAGATGTTGCTACAGTACAAAAGCCTCGCATTCTAAGCTAAATTCACCAATTTGAAGCTAAAAGCCAGGAAAATGCAGCTGTAACGATATCTCATGCGAGAGAACGGTGAAAGTTGAGTTTGACGATTACCTCGACAACGGCTGTTGCTAGTGCACAAATGCCTCACATTCTACGCTAAAATCACCAATTTGAAGCTAAAAGCTAGGACATGAAGCTGTACCGATATCTCACGCGAGAAAACGATGATAAGTTGAGTTCCACGATTTCCTTGACAACAGATGTTGCTACAGTACAAAAGCCTCACATTCTAAGCTAAATTCACCAATTTGAAGCTAAAAGTTAGGAACTGAAGCTGTAGCGATATCTCACGCGGGAGAACGGTGAGAACCTGATTTACACGATTACCTCGACAACAGACGTCGCTACAGTACAAAAGCTTCACATTCTAAGCTAAATTCACCAATTTTAAGCTAAAAGCCAGGAAAATGCAGCTGTAGCGATATCTCACACGAGAGAACGGTGAAAGTTGAGTTTGACGATTCCCTCCACAACGGTTGTTGCTACAGTACAAAAGCCTCACATTCTAAGCTAAATTCACCAATTTGAAGCTAAAAGCTAGGAAATGAAGCTGTACCGATATCTCACGCGAGAGAACGATGATAAGTTGAGTTTGACGATTTCCTCGACAACAGATGTTGCTACAGTACAAAAGCCTCACATTCTAAGCTAAATTCACCAATTTGAAGCTAAAAGCCAGGAAAATGCAGCTGTAGCGATATCTCACACGAGAGAACGGTGAAAGTTGAGTTTGACGATTCCCTCCACAACGGTTGTTGCTACAGTACAAAAGCTTCACATTCTAAGCTAAATTCACCATTTTTAAGCTAGAAGCTCGGAACATGAAGCTGTAACAATAGCCCACGCGAGAGAACTGTGAAAGTTGTGTTTGACAATTTCCTCGTCAACGGCTGTTGCTAGAGCACAAATGGCTCACATTCTATGCTAAATTCACCAATTTTAAGCTAGAAGCTCAGAAAATGAAGCTGTAGCGATATACCACTCGAGAGAACGGTGAAAACTTGAGTTTGACGATTTCCTCGACAACGGCTGTTGCTAGAGCACAAATGCCTCACATTCTACGCTAAAATCACCAATTTGAAGCTACAAGCTAGGAAAATGCAGCTGTAACTACATCTCACGCGAAAGAATGGTGAAAGTTGAGTTTCACGATTTCCTCGACAACAGATGTTGCTACAGTACAAAAGCCTCACGTTCTAAGCTATATTCACCAATTTGAAACTAGAAGCTCGGAAAATGAAGCTGTAGCGATATCCCACACGAGAGAACGGTGAAAGTTGAGTTTGACGATTCCCTCCACAACGGTTGTTGCTACAGTACAAAAGCCTCACATTCTAAGCTAAATTCACCAATTTGAAGCTACAAACTCGGAAAATGAAGCTGTACCGATATCCCACACGAGAGAACGGTGAAAACTTGAGTTTGACGATTTCCTCGACAACGGCTGTTGCTAGTGCACAAATGCCTCACATTCTATGCTAAATTCACCAATTGTAAGCTAAAAGTTAGGAACTGAAGCTGTAGCGATATCTCACGCGAGAGAACGATGATAAGTTGAGTTTCTCGATTTCCTCGACAACAGATGTTGCTACAGTACAAACGCCTCACATTCTAAGCTAAATTCACCAATTTGAAGCTAAAAGCTAGGAACTGAAGCTGTAGCGATACCTCACGCGGGAGAACGGTGCGAACCTGATTTTCACGGTTACCTCGACAACAGACGTCGCTAAAGTACAAAAGCTTCACATTCTAAGCTAAATTCACCAATTTTAAGCTAGAAGCTCGGAACATGAAGCTGTAGCGATAGCCCACGCGAGAGAACTGTGAAAGTTGTATTTGACAATTTCTTCGTCAACGGCTGTTCCTAGAGCAAAAATGCCTCACATTCTACGCTAAAATCACCAATTTGAAGCTAAAAGCTAGGAAATGCAGCTGACCGATATTTCACCTGAGAGAACGGTGAAAGTTGAGTGTGACGATTTCTTCGACAACGGCTGTTGCCAGAGCACAAAAGCCACAAATTCTAATCTAAACTCACCAATCAGAAGCTAAAAGCCAGGAAAATGCAGCCGTAGCGATATCATACGCGAGAGAACGGTGAAAGTTGAGATTGACGATTTCCTCGAGAACGGCTGTTGCTAGAGCACAAATGCCTCACATTCTACGCTAATATCACCAATTTGAAGCTAAAAGCTAGGAAATGAAGCTGTACCGATATCTCACCTGAGAGAACGGTGAAAGTTGCGTGTGACGATTTCTTCGACAACGGCTGTTGCTAGAGCACAAAAGCCACAAATTCTAAACTAAACTCACCAATCAGAAGCTAAAAGCCAGGAAAATGCAGCCGTAGCGATATCACACGCGAGAGAACGGTGAAAGTTGAGATTGACGATTTCCTCGAGAACGGCTGTTGCTAGAGCACAAATGCCTCACATTCTACGCTAAAATCACCAATTTGAAGCTAAAAGCTAGGAAAATGCAGCTGTAACGATATCTCACGCGAGAGAACGGTGAAAGTTGAGTTTGACGATTTCCTCGACAACAGATGTTGCTACAGTACAAAAGCCTCACATTCTAAGCGAAATTCACCAATTTGAAGCTAAAAGCTAGGAACTGAAGCTGTAGCCATATCTCACTCGGTAGAACGGCGAGAACCTGATTTTCACGATTACCTCGACAACAGACGTCGCTACAGTACAAAAGCCTCACATTCTACGCTAATATCACCAATTTGAAGCTAAAAGCTAGGAAATGAAGCTGTACCGATATCTCACCTGAGAGAACGGTGAAAGTTGAGTGTGACGATTTCTTCGACAACGGCTGTTGCTAGAGCACAAAAGCCACAAATACTAAACTAAACTCACCAATCAGAAGCTAAAAGCCAGGAAAATGCAGCCGTAGCGGTATCACACGCGAGAGAACGGTGAAAGTTGAGATTGACGATTTCCTCGAGAACGGCTGTTGCTAGAGCACAAATGCCTCACATTCTACGCTAATATCACCAATTTGAAGCGAAAAGCTAGGAAAATGCAGCTGTAACGATATCTCATGCGAGAGAACGGTGAAAGTTGAGTTTGACGATTTCCTCGACAACGGCTGTTGCTAGAGCACAAATGCCTCACATTCTAAACTAAATTCACCAATTTTTAGCTCGAAGCTAGAAAAATGCAGCTGTAACGATATCTCACGCGAGAGAACGGTGAAAGTTGAGTTTGACGATTACCTCGACAACGGCTGTTGCTAGTGCACAAATGCCTCACATTCTACGCTAAAATCACCAATTTGAAGCTAAAAGCTAGGACATGAAGCTGTACCGATATCTCACGCGAGAAAACGATGATAAGTTGAGTTCCACGATTTCCTTGACAACAGATGTAGCTACAGTACAAAAGCCTCACATTCTAAGCTAAATTCACCAATTTGAAGCTAAAAGCTAGGAACTGAAGCTGTAGCGATATCTCACGCGGGAGAACGGTGAGAACCTGATTTGCACGATTACCTCGACAACAGACGTCGCTACAGTACAAAAGCTTCACATTCTAAGCTAAATTCACCAATTTTAAGCTAGAAGCTCGGAACATGAAGCTGTAGCGATAGCCCACGCGAGAGAACTGTGAAAGTTGTATTTGACAATTTCTTCGTCAACGGCTGTTCCTAGAGCAAAAATGCCTCACATTCTACGCTAAAATCACCAATTTGAAGCTAAAAGCTAGGAAATGCAGCTGACCGATATCTCACCTGAGAGAACGGTGAAAGTTGAGTGTGACGATTTCTTCGACAACGGCTGCTGCCAGAGCACAAAAGCCACAAATTCTAATCTAAACTCACCAATCAGAAGCTAAAAGCCAGGAAAATGCAGCCGTACCGATATCTCACGCGAGAGAACGGTGAAAGTTGAGCTTGACGATTTCCTCGACAACAGATGTTGGTACAGTACAAAAGCCTCACATTCTAAGCTAAATTCACCAATTTGAAGCTAAAAGCTAGGAACTGAAGCTGTAGCGATATCTCACTCGGGAGAACGGCGAGAACCTGATTTTCACGATTACCTCGACAACAGACGTCGCTACAGTACAAAAGCTTCACATTCTAAGCTAGATTCACCAATTTTAAGCTAGAAGCTATGAAAAAGAAGCTGTCGCAATAGCCCACGCGAGAGAACTGTGAAAGTTGAGTTCGACAATTTCCTCGTCAACGGCTGTTGTTGCTAGAGCACAAATGCCTCACATTCTACGCTAAAATCACCAATTTGAAGCTAAAAGCTAGGAAATGAAGCTGTACCGATATCTCACCTGAGAGAACGGTGAAAGTTGCGTGTGACGATTTCTTCGACAACGGCTGTTGCTAGAGCACAAAAGCCACAAATTCTAAACTAAACTCACCAATCAGAAGCTAAAAGCCAGGAAAATGCAGCCGTAGCGATATCACACGCGAGAGAACGGTGAAAGTTGAGATTGACGATTTCCTCGAGAACGGCTGTTGCTAGAGCACAAATGCCTCACATTCTACGCTAAAATCACCAATTTGAAGCTAAAAGCTAGGAAAATGCAGCTGTAACGATATCTCACGCGAGAGAACGGTGAAAGATGAGTTTGACGATTTCCTCGACAACAGATGTTGCTACAGTACAAAAGCCTCACATTCTAAGCGAAATTCACCAATTTGAAGCTAAAAGCTAGGAACTGAAGCTGTAGCCATATCTCACTCGGTAGAACGGCGAGAACCTGATTTTCACGATTACCTCGACAACAGACGTCGCTACAGTACAAAAGCTTCACATTCTAAGCTAGATTCACCAATTTTAAGCTAGAAGCTATGAAAAAGAAGCTGTCGCAATAGCCCACGCGAGAGAACTGTGAAAATTGAGTTCGACAATATCCTCGTCAACGGCTGTTGTTGCTAGAGCACAAATGCCTCACATTCTACGCTAAAATCACCAATTTGAAGCTAAAAGCTAGGAAATGAAGCTGTACCGATATCTCACCTGAGAGAACGGTGAAAGTTGCGTGTGACGATTTCTTCGACAACGGCTGTTGCTAGAGCAAAAAAGCCACAAATTCTAAACTAAACTCACCACTCAGAAGCTAAAAGCCAGGAAAATGCAGCCGTAGCGATATCACACGCGAGAGAACGGTGAAAGTTGAGATTGACGATTTCCTCGAGAACGGCTGTTGCTAGAGCACAAATGCCTCACATTCTACGCTAAAATCACCAATTTGAAGCTAAAAGCTAGGACATGAAGCTGTACCGATATCTCACGCGAGAAAACGATGATAAGTTGAGTTCCACGATTTCCTTGACAACAGATGTTGCTACAGTACAAAAGCGTCACATTCTAAGCTAAATTCACCAATTTGAAGCTAAAAGCTAGGAACTGAAGCTGTTGTAGCGATATCTCACGCGAGAGAACGATGATAAGTTGAGTTTCACGATTTCCTTGACAACAGACGTCGCTACAGTACAAAAGCTTCACATTCAAAGCTAAGTTCACCAATTTTAAGCTAGAAGCTCGGAAAATGAAGCTGTAGCGATAGCCCACGCGAGAGAACTGTGAAAGTTGAGTTTGACGATTCCCTCCACAACGGTTGTTGCTACAGTACAAAAGCCTCACATTCTAAGCTAAATTAACCAATTTTAAGCTAGAAGCTCGGAAAATGCAGCTGTAACGATATCTCACGCGAGAGAACGGTGAAAGTTGAGTTTGACGATTTCCTCGACAACAGATGTTGCTACAGTACAAAAGCCTCACATTCTAAGCTAAATTCACCAATTTGAAGCTAAAAGCTAGGAACTGAAGCTGTGGCGATACCTCACGCGGGAGAACGGTGAGAACCTGATTTTCACGATTACCTCGACAACAGACGTCGCTACAGTACAAAAGCTTCACATTCAAAGCTAAGTTCACCAATTTTAAGCTAGAAGCTCGGAAAATGAAGCTTTAGCGATAGCCCATGCGAGAGAACTGTGAAAGTTGAGTTTGACAATTTCCTCGTCAACGGCTATTGTTGCTAGAGCACAAATGCCTCACATTCTACGCTAAAATCACCAATTTGAAGCTAAAAGCTAGGATATGAAGCTGTACCGATATCTCACCTGAGAGAACGGTGAAAGTTGAGTTTGACGATTTCCTCGACAACGGCTGTTGCTAGAGCACAAATGCCTTACATTCTAAACTAAATTCACCAATTTTTAGCTCCAAGCTAGAAAAATGCAGCTGTAACGATATCTCACGCGAGAGAACGGTGAAAGTTGAGTTTGACGATTACCTCGACAACGGCTGTTGCTAGTGCACAAATGCCTCACATTCTACGCTAAAATCACCAATTTGAAGCTAAAAGCTAGGACATGAAGCTGTACCGACATCTCACGCGAGAAAACGATGATAAGTTGAGTTCCACGATTTCCTTGACAACAGATGTTGCTACAGTACAAAAGCCTCACATTCTAAGCTAAATTCACCAATTTGAAGCTAAAAGCTAGGAACTGAAGCTGTAGCGATATCTCACTCGGGAGAACGGCGAGAACCTGATTTTCACGATTACCTCGACAACAGACGTCGCTACAGTACAAAAGCTTCACATTCTAAGCTAGATTCACCAATTTTAAGCTAGAAGCTATGAAAAAGAAGCTGTCGCAATAGCCCACGCGAGAGAACTGTGAAAGTTGAGTTCGACAATTTCCTCGTCAACGGCTGTTGTTGCTAGAGCACAAATGCCTCACATTCTACGCTAAAATCACCAATTTGAAGCTAAAAGCTAGGAAATGAAGCTGTACCGATATCTCACCTGAGAGAACGGTGAAAGATGCGTGTGACGATTTCTTCGACAAC
Organism: Tiphia femorata; assembly: GCA_944319695.1. Classification (NCBI taxonomy): domain Eukaryota; kingdom Metazoa; phylum Arthropoda; class Insecta; order Hymenoptera; family Tiphiidae; genus Tiphia; species Tiphia femorata. The sequence goes on from CALUEP010000001.1 coordinate 333,622, forward strand.
GGCTGTTGCTAGAGCACAAAAGCCACAAATTCTAAACTAAACTCACCAATCAGAAGCTAAAAGCCAGGAAAATGCAGCCGTAGCGATATCACACGCGAGAGAACGGTGAAAGTTGAGATTGACGATTTCCTCGAGAACGGCTGTTGCTAGAGCACAAATGCCTCACATTCTACGCTAAAATCACCAATTTGAAGCTAAAAGCTAGGAAAATGCAGCTGTAACGATATCTCACGCGAGAGAACGGTGAAAGTTGAGTTTGACGATTTCCTCGACAACAGATGTTGCTACAGTACAAAAGCCTCACATTCTAAGCGAAATTCACCAATTTGAAGCTAAAAGCTAGGAACTGAAGCTGTAGCCATATCTCACTCGGTAGAACGGCGAGAACCTGATTTTCACGATTACCTCGACAACAGACGTCGCTACAGTACAAAAGCTTCACATTCTAAGCTAGATTCACCAATTTTAAGCTAGAAGCTATGAAAAAGAAGCTGTCGCAATAGCCCACGCGAGAGAACTGTGAAAGTTGAGTTCGACAATATCCTCGTCAACGGCTGTTGTTGCTAGAGCACAAATGCCTCACATTCTACGCTAAAATCACCAATTTGAAGCTAAAAGCTAGGAAATGAAGCTGTACCGATATCTCACCTGAGAGAACGGTGAAAGTTGCGTGTGACGATTTCTTCGACAACGGCTGTTGCTAGAGCAAAAAAGCCACAAATTCTAAACTAAACTCACCACTCAGAAGCTAAAAGCCAGGAAAATGCAGCCGTAGCGATATCACACGCGAGAGAACGGTGAAAGTTGAGATTGACGATTTCCTCGAGAACGGCTGTTGCTAGAGCACAAATGCCTCACATTCTACGCTAAAATCACCAATTTGAAGCTAAAAGCTAGGACATGAAGCTGTACCGATATCTCACGCGAGAAAACGATGATAAGTTGAGTTCCACGATTTCCTTGACAACAGATGTTGCTACAGTACAAAAGCGTCACATTCTAAGCTAAATTCACCAATTTGAAGCTAAAAGCTAGGAACTGAAGCTGTTGTAGCGATATCTCACGCGAGAGAACGATGATAAGTTGAGTTTCACGATTTCCTTGACAACAGACGTCGCTACAGTACAAAAGCTTCACATTCAAAGCTAAGTTCACCAATTTTAAGCTAGAAGCTCGGAAAATGAAGCTGTAGCGATAGCCCACGCGAGAGAACTGTGAAAGTTGAGTTTGACGATTCCCTCCACAACGGTTGTTGCTACAGTACAAAAGCCTCACATTCTAAGCTAAATTAACCAATTTTAAGCTAGAAGCTCGGAAAATGCTGCTGTAACGATATCTCACGCGAGAGAACGGTGAAAGTTGAGTTTGACGATTTCCTCGACAACAGATGTTGCTACAGTACAAAAGCCTCACATTCTAAGCTAAATTCACCAATTTGAAGCTAAAAGCTAGGAACTGAAGCTGTGGCGATACCTCACGCGGGAGAACGGTGAGAACCTGATTTTCACGATTACCTCGACAACAGACGTCGCTACAGTACAAAAGCTTCACATTCAAAGCTAAGTTCACCAATTTTAAGCTAGAAGCTCGGAAAATGAAGCTGTAGCGATAGCCCATGCGAGAGAACTGTGAAAGTTGAGTTTGACAATTTCCTCGTCAACGGCTATTGTTGCTAGAGCACAAATGCCTCACATTCTACGCTAAAATCACCAATTTGAAGCTAAAAGCTAGGAAATGAAGCTGTACCGATATCTCACCTGAGAGAACGGTGAAAGTTGAGTGTGACGATTTCTTCGACAACGGCTGTTGCTAGAGCACAAAAGCCACAAATACTAAACTAAACTCACCAATCAGAAGCTAAAAGCCAGGAAAATGCAGCCGTAGCGGTATCACACGCGAGAGAACGGTGAAAGTTGAGATTGACGATTTCCTCGAGAACGGCTGTTGCTAGAGCACAAATGCCTCACATTCTACGCTAATATCACCAATTTGAAGCGAAAAGCTAGGAAAATGCAGCTGTAACGATATCTCATGCGAGAGAACGGTGAAAGTTGAGTTTGACGATTTCCTCGACAACGGCTGTTGCTAGAGCACAAATGCCTCACATTCTAAACTAAATTCACCAATTTTTAGCTCGAAGCTAGAAAAATGCAGCTGTAACGATATCTCACGCGAGAGAACGGTGAAAGTTGAGTTTGACGATTACCTCGACAACGGCTGTTGCTAGTGCACAAATGCCTCACATTCTACGCTAAAATCACCAATTTGAAGCTAAAAGCTAGGACATGAAGCTGTACCGATATCTCACGCGAGAAAACGATGATAAGTTGAGTTCCACGATTTCCTTGACAACAGATGTAGCTACAGTACAAAAGCCTCACATTCTAAGCTAAATTCACCAATTTGAAGCTAAAAGCTAGGAACTGAAGCTGTAGCGATATCTCACGCGGGAGAACGGTGAGAACCTGATTTGCACGATTACCTCGACAACAGACGTCGCTACAGTACAAAAGCTTCACATTCTAAGCTAAATTCACCAATTTTAAGCTAGAAGCTCGGAACATGAAGCTGTAGCGATAGCCCACGCGAGAGAACTGTGAAAGTTGTATTTGACAATTTCTTCGTCAACGGCTGTTCCTAGAGCAAAAATGCCTCACATTCTACGCTAAAATCACCAATTTGAAGCTAAAAGCTAGGAAATGCAGCTGACCGATATCTCACCTGAGAGAACGGTGAAAGTTGAGTGTGACGATTTCTTCGACAACGGCTGCTGCCAGAGCACAAAAGCCACAAATTCTAATCTAAACTCACCAATCAGAAGCTAAAAGCCAGGAAAATGCAGCCGTACCGATATCTCACGCGAGAGAACGGTGAAAGTTGAGTTTGACGATTTCCTCGACAACAGATGTTGGTACAGTACAAAAGCCTCACATTCTAAGCTAAATTCACCAATTTGAAGCTAAAAGCTAGGAACTGAAGCTGTAGCGATATCTCACTCGGGAGAACGGCGAGAACCTGATTTTCACGATTACCTCGACAACAGACGTCGCTACAGTACAAAAGCTTCACATTCTAAGCTAGATTCACCAATTTTAAGCTAGAAGCTATGAAAAAGAAGCTGTCGCAATAGCCCACGCGAGAGAACTGTGAAAGTTGAGTTCGACAATTTCCTCGTCAACGGCTGTTGTTGCTAGAGCACAAATGCCTCACATTCTACGCTAAAATCACCAATTTGAAGCTAAAAGCTAGGAAATGAAGCTGTACCGATATCTCACCTGAGAGAACGGTGAAAGTTGCGTGTGACGATTTCTTCGACAACGGCTGTTGCTAGAGCACAAAAGCCACAAATTCTAAACTAAACTCACCAATCAGAAGCTAAAAGCCAGGAAAATGCAGCCGTAGCGATATCACACGCGAGAGAACGGTGAAAGTTGAGATTGACGATTCCCTCCACAACGGTTGTTGCTACAGTACAAAAGCCTCACATTCTAAGCTAAATTCACCAATTTGAAGCTAAAAGCTAGGAAATGAAGCTGTACCGATATCTCACGCGAGAGAACGATGATAAGTTGAGTTTGACGATTTCCTCGACAACAGATGTTGCTACAGTACAAAAGCCTCACATTCTAAGCTAAATTCACCAATTTGAAGCTAAAAGCCAGGAAAATGCAGCTGTAGCGATATCTCACACGAGAGAACGGTGAAAGTTGAGTTTGACGATTCCCTCCACAACGGTTGTTGCTACAGTACAAAAGCCTCACATTCTAAGCTAGATTCACCAATTTTAAGCTAGAGGCTCGGAAAATGAAGCTGTAGCGATAGCCCACGTGAAAGAACTGGGAAAGTTGAGTTTGACAATTTCCTCGTCAACGGCTGTTGCTAGAGCACAAATGCCTCACATTCTAACCTAAATTCACCATTTTTAAGCTAGAAGCCTGAATAATGCAGCTGTAACGATATCTCATGCGAGAGAACGGTGAAAGTTGAGTTTCACGATTTCCTCGACAACAGATGTTGCTACAGTACAAAAGCTTCACATTCTAAGCTAAATTCACCATTTTTAAGCTAGAAGCTCGGAACATGAAGCTGTAACAATAGCCCACGCGAGAGAACTGTGAAAGTTGTGTTTGACAATTTCCTCGTCAACGGCTGTTGCTAGAGCACAAATGGCTCACATTCTATGCTAAATTCACCAATTTTAAGCTAGAAGCTCAGAAAATGAAGCTGTAGCGATATACCACTCGAGAGAACGATGAAAACTTGAGTTTGACGATTTCCTCGACAACGGCTGTTGCTAGAGCACAAATGCCTCACATTCTACGCTAAAATCACCAATTTGAAGCTACAAGCTAGGAAAATGCAGCTGTAACTACATCTCACGCGAAAGAATGGTGAAAGTTGAGTTTCACGATTTCCTCGACAACAGATGTTGCTACAGTACAAAAGCCTCACGTTCTAAGCTATATTCACCAATTTGAAACTAGAAGCTCGGAAAATGAAGCTGTAGCGATATCCCACACGAGAGAACGGTGAAAGTTGAGTTTGACGATTCCCTCCACAACGGTTGTTGCTACAGTACAAAAGCCTCACATTCTAAGCTAAATTCACCAATTTGAAGCTACAAACTCGGAAAATGAAGCTGTACCGATATCCCACACGAGAGAACGGTGAAAACTTGAGTTTGACGATTTCCTCGACAACGGCTGTTGCTAGTGCACAAATGCCTCACATTCTATGCTAAATTCACCAATTGTAAGCTAAAAGTTAGAAACTGAAGCTGTAGCGATATCTCACGCGAGAGAACGATGATAAGTTGAGTTTCTCGATTTCCTCGACAACAGATGTTGCTACAGTACAAACGCCTCACATTCTAAGCTAAATTCACCAATTTGAAGCTAAAAGCTAGGAACTGAAGCTGTAGCGATACCTCACGCGGGAGAACGGTGCGAACCTGATTTTCACGGTTACCTCGACAACAGACGTCGCTAAAGTACAAAAGCTTCACATTCTAAGCTAAATTCACCAATTTTAAGCTAGAAGCTCGGAACATGAAGCTGTAGCGATAGCCCACGCGAGAGAACTGTGAAAGTTGTATTTGACAATTTCTTCGTCAACGGCTGTTCCTAGAGCAAAAATGCCTCACATTCTACGCTAAAATCACCAATTTGAAGCTAAAAGCTAGGAAATGCAGCTGACCGATATTTCACCTGAGAGAACGGTGAAAGTTGAGTGTGACGATTTCTTCGACAACGGCTGTTGCCAGAGCACAAAAGCCACAAATTCTAATCTAAACTCACCAATCAGAAGCTAAAAGCCAGGAAAATGCAGCCGTAGCGATATCATACGCGAGAGAACGGTGAAAGTTGAGATTGACGATTTCCTCGAGAACGGCTGTTGCTAGAGCACAAATGCCTCACATTCTACGCTAATATCACCAATTTGAAGCTAAAAGCTAGGAAAATGCAGCTGTAACGATATCTCACGCGAGAGAACGGTGAAAGTTGAGTTTGACGATTTCCTCGACAACAGATGTTGCTACAGTACAAAAGCCTCACATTCTAAGCTAAATTCACCAGTTTGAAGCTAAAAGCTAGGAACTGAAGCTGTAGCGATATCTCACGCGGGAGAACGGCGAGAACCTGATTTGCACGATTACCTCGACAACAGACGTCGCTACAGTACAAAAGCTTCACATTCTAAGCTAAATTCACCAATTTTAAGCTAGAAGCTCGGAACATGAAGCTGTAGCGATAGCCCACGCGAGAGAACTGTGAAAGTTGTATTTGACAATTTCTTCGTCAACGGCTGTTCCTAGAGCAAAAATGCCTCACATTCTACGCTAAAATCACCAATTTGAAGCTAAAAGCTAGGAAATGCAGCTGACCGATATCTCACCTGAGAGAACGGTGAAAGTTGAGTGTGACGATTTCTTCGACAACGGCTGTTGCCAGAGCACAAAAGCCACAAATTCTAATCTAAACTCATCAATCAGAAGCTAAAAGCCAGGAAAATGCAGCCGTAGCGATATCATACGCGAGAGAACGGTGAAAGTTGAGATTGACGATTTCCTCGAGAACGGCTGTTGCTAGAGCACAAATGCCTCACATTCTACGCTAATATCACCAATTTGAAGCTAAAAGCTAGGAAAATGCAGCTGTAACGATATCTCACGCGAGAGAACGGTGAAAGTTGAGTTTCACGATTACCTCGACAACAGACGTCGCTACAGTACAAAAGCTTCACATTCTAAGCTAGATTCACCAATTTTAAGCTAGAAGCTATGAAAAAGAAGCTGTCGCAATAGCCCACGCGAGAGAACTGTGAAAGTTGAGTTCGACAATTTCCTCGTCAACGGCTGTTGTTGCTAGAGCACAAATGCCTCACATTCTACGCTAAAATCACCAATTTGAAGCTAAAAGCTAGGAAATGAAGCTGTACCGATATCTCACCTGAGAGAACGGTGAAAGTTGCGTGTGACGATTTCTTCGACAACGGCTGTTGCTAGAGCACAAAAGCCACAAATTCTAAACTAAACTCACCACTCAGAAGCTAAAAGCCAGGAAAATGCAGCCGTAGCGATATCACACGCGAGAGAACGGTGAAAGTTGAGATTGACGATTTCCTCGAGAACGGCTGTTGCTAGAGCACAAATGCCTCACATTCTACGCTAAAATCACCAATTTGAAGCTAAAAGCTAGGACATGAAGCTGTACCGATATCTCACGCGAGAAAACGATGATAAGTTGAGTTCCACGATTTCCTTGACAACAGATGTTGCTACAGTACAAAAGCCTCACATTCTAAGCTAAATTCACCAATTTGAAGCTAAAAGCTCGGAAAATGAAGCTGTAACGATAGCCCACGCGAGAGAACTGTGAAAGTTGAGTTTGACAATTTCCTCGTCAACGGCTGTTGCTAGAGCACAGATGCCTCACATTCAAAACTAAATTCACCATTTTTAAGCTAGAAGCCTGAAAAATGCAGCTGTAACGATATCTCATGCGACAGAACGGTGAAAGTTGAGTTTCACGATTTCCTCGACAACAGATGTTGCTACAGTACAAAAGCCTCACATTCTAAGCTAAATTCACCAATTTTAAGCTAGAAGCTCGGAGCATGAAGCTGTAGCAATAGCCCACGCGAGAGACCTGTGAAAGTTGTGTTTGACAATTTCCTCGTCAACGGCTGTTGTTACAGTACAAAAGCCTCTTATTCTAAGCTAAATTCACCAATTTGAAGCTAAAAGCCAGGAAAGTGCAGCTGTAACGATATCTCATGCGAGAGAACGGTGAAAGTTGAGTTTCACGATTTCCTCGACAACAGATGTTGCTACAGTACAAAAGAGTCACATTCTACGCTAAAATCACCAATTTGAAGCTAAAAGCAAGGAAAATGCAGCTGTAACGATATCTCACCTGAGAGAACGGTGAAAGTTGAATGTGACGATTTCTTCGACAACGGCTGTTGCTAGAGCACAAAAGCCACAAATTCTAAACTAAACTCACCAATCAGAAGCTAAAAGCCAGGAAAATGCAGCCGTAGCGATATCTCACGCGAGAGAACGATGATAAGTTGAGTTTCTCGATTTCCTCGACAACAGATGTTGCTACAGTACAAAAGCCTCACATTCTATGCTAAATTCACCAATTTTAAGCTAGAAGCTCAGAAAATGAATCTGTAGCGATATCTCACGCGAGAGAACGGTGAAAGTTGAGATTGACGATTTCTTTGAGAACGGCTGTTGCTAGAGCACAAATGCCTCACTTTCTACGCTAATATCACCAATTTGAAACTAAAAGCTAGGAAAATGCAGCTGTAACGATATCTCACGCGAGAGAACGGTGAAAGTTGAGTTTGACGATTTCCTCGACAACAGATGTTGCTACAGTACAAAAGCCTCACATTCTAAGCTAAATTCACCAATTTGAAGCTAAAAGCTAGGAACTGAAGCTGTGGCGATACCTCACGCGGGAGAACGGTGAGAACCTGATTTTCACGATTACCTCGACAACAGACGTCGCTACAGTACAAAAGCTTCACATTCAAAGCTAAGTTCACCAATTTTAAGCTAGAAGCTCGGAAAATGAAGCTGTAGCGATAGCCCATGCGAGAGAACTGTGAAAGATGAGTTTGACAATTTCCTCGTCAACGGCTATTGTTGCTAGAGCACAAATGCCTCACATTCTACGCTAAAATCACCAATTTGAAGCTAAAAGCTAGGATATGAAGCTGTACCGATATCTCACCTGAGAGAACGGTGAAAGTTGAGTTTGACGATTTCCTCGACAACGGCTGTTGCTAGAGCACAAATGCCTCACATTCTAAACTAAATTCACCAATTTTTAGCTCGAAGCTAGAAAAATGCAGCTGTAACGATATCTCACGCGAGAGAACGGTGAAAGTTGAGTTTGACGATTACCTCGACAACGGCTGTTGCTAGTGCACAAATGCCTCACATTCTACGCTAAAATCACCAATTTGAAGCTAAAAGGTAGGAAATGCAGCTGACCGATATCTCACCTGAGAGAACGATGATAAGTTGAGTTCCACGATTTCCTTGACAACAGATGTTGCTACAGTACAAAAGCCTCACATTCTAAGCTAAATTCACCAATTTGAAGCTAAAAGCTAGGAACTGAAGCTGTAGCGATATCTCACGCGGGAGAACGGTGAGAACCTGATTTGCACGATTACCTCGACAACAGACGTCGCTACAGTACAAAAGCTTCACATTCTAAGCTAAATTCACCAATTTTAAGCTAGAAGCTCGGAACATGAAGCTGTAGCGATAGCCCACGCGAGAGAACTGTGAAAGTTGTATTTGACAATTTCTTCGTCAACGGCTGTTCCTAGAGCAAAAATGCCTCACATTCTACGCTAAAATCACCAATTTGAAGCTAAAAGCTAGGAAATGCAGCTGACCGATATCTCACCTGAGAGAACGGTGAAAGTTGAGTGTGACGATTTCTTCGACAACGGCTGTTGCCAGAGCACAAAAGCCACAAATTCTAATCTAAACTCACCAATCAGAAGCTAAAAGCCAGGAAAATGCAGCCGTAGCGATATCATACGCGAGAGAACGGTGAAAGTTGAGATTGACGATTTCCTCGAGAACGGCTGTTGCTAGAGCACAAATGCCTCACATTCTACGCTAATATCACCAATTTGAAGCTAAAAGCTAGGAAAATGCAGCTGTAACGATATCTTACGCGAGAGAACGGTGAAAGTTGAGTTTGACGATTTCCTCGACAACAGATGTTGCTACAGTACAAAAGCCTCACATTCTAAGCTAAATTCACCAATTTGAAGCTAAAAGCTAGGAACTGAAGCTGTAGCGATATCTCACTCGGGAGAACGGCGAGAACCTGATTTTCACGATTACCTCGACAACAGACGTCGCTACAGTACAAAAGCTTCACATTCTAAGCTAGATTCACCAATTTTAAGCTAGAAGCTATGAAAAAGAAGCTGTCGCAATAGCCCACGCGAGAGAACTGTGAAAGTTGAGTTCGACAATTTCCTCGTCAACGGCTGTTGTTGCTAGAGCACAAGTGCCTCACATTCTACGCTAAAATCACCAATTTGAAGCTAAAAGCTAGGAAATGAAGCTGTACCGATATCTCACCTGAGAGAACGGTGAAAGTTGCGTGTGACGATTTCTTCGACAACGGCTGTTGCTAGAGCACAAAAGCCACAAATTCTAAACTAAACTCACCAATCAGAAGCTAAAAGCCAGGAAAATGCAGCCGTAGCGATATCACACGCGAGAGAACGGTGAAAGTTGAGATTGACGATTTCCTCGAGAACGGCTGTTGCTAGAGCACAAATGCCTCACATTCTACGCTAAAATCACCAATTTGAAGCTAAAAGCTAGGAAAATGCAGCTGTAACGATATCTCACGCGAGAGAACGGTGAAAGTTGAGTTTGACGATTTCCTCGACAACAGATGTTGCTACAGTACAAAAGCCTCACATTCTAAGCGAAATTCACCAATTTGAAGCTAAAAGCTAGGAACTGAAGCTGTAGCCATATCTCACTCGGGAGAACGGCGAGAACCTGATTTTCACGATTACCTCGACAACAGACGTCGCTACAGTACAAAAGCTTCACATTCTAAGCTAGATTCACCAATTTTAAGCTAGAAGCTATGAAAAAGAAGCTGTCGCAATAGCCCACGCGAGAGAACTGTGAAAGTTGAGTTCGACAATATCCTCGTCAACGGCTGTTGTTGCTAGAGCACAAATGCCTCACATTCTACGCTAAAATCACCAATTTGAAGCTAAAAGCTAGGAAATGAAGCTGTACCGATATCTCACCTGAGAGAACGGTGAAAGTTGCGTGTGACGATTTCTTCGACAACGGCTGTTGCTAGAGCAAAAAAGCCACAAATTCTAAACTAAACTCACCACTCAGAAGCTAAAAGCCAGGAAAATGCAGCCGTAGCGATATCACACGCGAGAGAACGGTGAAAGTTGAGATTGACGATTTCCTCGAGAACGGCTGTTGCTAGAGCACAAATGCCTCACATTCTACGCTAAAATCACCAATTTGAAGCTAAAAGCTAGGACATGAAGCTGTACCGATATCTCACGCGAGAAAACGATGATAAGTTGAGTTCCACGATTTCCTTGACAACAGATGTTGCTACAGTACAAAAGCGTCACATTCTAAGCTAAATTCACCAATTTGAAGCTAAAAGCTAGGAACTGAAGCTGTTGTAGCGATATCTCACGCGAGAGAACGATGATAAGTTGAGTTTCACGATTTCCTTGACAACAGACGTCGCTACAGTACAAAAGCTTCACATTCAAAGCTAAGTTCACCAATTTTAAGCTAGAAGCTCGGAAAATGAAGCTGTAGCGATAGCCCACGCGAGAGAACTGTGAAAGTTGAGTTTGACGATTTCCTCGACAACAGATGTTGCTACAGTACAAAAGCCTCACATTCTAAGCTAAATTCACCAATTTGAAGCTAAAAGCTAGGAACTGAAGCTGTGGCGATACCTCACGCGGGAGAACGGTGAGAACCTGATTTTCACGATTACCTCGACAACAGACGTCGCTACAGTACAAAAGCTTCACATTCAAAGCTAAGTTCACCAATTTTAAGCTAGAAGCTCGGAAAATGAAGCTGTAGCGATAGCCCATGCGAGAGAACTGTGAAAGTTGAGTTTGACAATTTCCTCGTCAACGGCTATTGTTGCTAGAGCACAAATGCCTCACATTCTACGCTAAAATCACCAATTTGAAGCTAAAAGCTAGGATATGAAGCTGTACCGATATCTCACCTGAGAGAACGGTGAAAGTTGAGTTTGACGATTTCCTCGACAACGGCTGTTGCTAGAGCACAAATGCCTCACATTCTAAACTAAATTCACCAATTTTTAGCTCGAAGCTAGAAAAATGCAGCTGTAACGATATCTCACGCGAGAGAACGGTGAAAGTTGAGTTTGACGATTACCTCGACAACGGCTGTTGCTAGTGCACAAATGCCTCACATTCTACGCTAAAATCACCAATTTGAAGCTAAAAGCTAGGACATGAAGCTGTACCGACATCTCACGCGAGAAAACGATGATAAGTTGAGTTCCACGATTTCCTTGACAACAGATGTTGCTACAGTACAAAAGCCTCACATTCTAAGCTAAATTCACCAATTTGAAGCTAAAAGCTAGGAACTGAAGCTGTAGCGATATCTCACGCGGGAGAACGGTGAGAACCTGATTTGCACGATTACCTCGACAACAGACGTCGCTACAGTACAAAAGCTTCACATTCTAAGCTAAATTCACCAATTTTAAGCTAGAAGCTCGGAACATGAAGCTGTAGCGATAGCCCACGCGAGAGAACTGTGAAAGTTGTATTTGACAATTTCTTCGTCAACGGCTGTTCCTAGAGAAAAAATGCCTCACATTCTACGCTAAAATCACCAATTTGAAGCTAAAAGCTAGGAAATGCAGCTGACCGATATCTCACCTGAGAGAACGGTGAAAGTTGAGTGTGACGATTTCTTCGACAACGGCTGTTGCCAGAGCACAAAAGCCACAAATTCTAATCTAAACTCACCAATCAGAAGCTAAAAGCCAGGAAAATGCAGCCGTAGCGATATCATACGCGAGAGAACGGTGAATGTTGAGATTGACGATTTCCTCGAGAACGGCTGTTGCTAGAGCACAAATGCCTCACATTCTACGCTAATATCACCAATTTGAAGCTAAAAGCTAGGAAAATGCAGCTGTAACGATATCTCACGCGAGAGAACGGTGAAAGTTGAGTTTGACGATTTCCTCGACAACAGATGTTGCTACAGTAGAAAAGCCTCACATTCTAAGCTAAATTCACCAATTTGAAGCTAAAAGCTAGGAACTGAAGCTGTAGCGATATCTCACTCGGGAGAACGGCGAGAACCTGATTTTCACGATTACCTCGACAACAGACGTCGCTACAGTACAAAAGCTTCACATTCTAAGCTAGATTCACCAATTTTAAGCTAGAAGCTATGAAAAAGAAGCTGTCGCAATAGCCCACGCGAGAGAACTGTGAAAGTTGAGTTCGACAATTTCCTCGTCAACGGCTGTTGTTGCTAGAGCACAAGTGCCTCACATTCTACGCTAAAATCACCAATTTGAAGCTAAAAGCTAGGAAATGAAGCTGTACCGATATCTCACCTGAGAGAACGGTGAAAGTTGCGTGTGACGATTTCTTCGACAACGGCTGTTGCTAGAGCACAAAAGCCACAAATTCTAAACTAAACTCACCAATCAGAAGCTAAAAGCCAGGAAAATGCAGCCGTAGCGATATCACACGCGAGAGAACGGTGAAAGTTGAGATTGACGATTTCCTCGAGAACGGCTGTTGCTAGAGCACAAATGCCTCACATTCTACGCTAAAATCACCAATTTGAAGCTAAAAGCTAGGAAAATGCAGCTGTAACGATATCTCACGCGAGAGAACGGTGAAAGTTGAGTTTGACGATTTCCTCGACAACAGATGTTGCTACAGTACAAAAGCCTCACATTCTAAGCGAAATTCACCAATTTGAAGCTAAAAGCTAGGAACTGAAGCTGTAGCCATATCTCACTCGGGAGAACGGCGAGAACCTGATTTTCACGATTACCTCGACAACAGACGTCGCTACAGTACAAAAGCTTCACATTCTAAGCTAGATTCACCAATTTTAAGCTAGAAGCTATGAAAAAGAAGCTGTCGCAATAGCCCACGCGAGAGAACTGTGAAAGTTGAGTTCGACAATATCCTCGTCAACGGCTGTTGTTGCTAGAGCACAAATGCCTCACATTCTACGCTAAAATCACCAATTTGAAGCTAAAAGCTAGGAAATGAAGCTGTACCGATATCTCACCTGAGAGAACGGTGAAAGTTGCGTGTGACGATTTCTTCGACAACGGCTGTTGCTAGAGCAAAAAAGCCACAAATTCTAAACTAAACTCACCACTCAGAAGCTAAAAGCCAGGAAAATGCAGCCGTAGCGATATCACACGCGAGAGAACGGTGAAAGTTGAGATTGACGATTTCCTCGAGAACGGCTGTTGCTAGAGCACAGATGCCTCACATTCTACGCTAAAATCACCAATTTGAAGCTAAAAGCTAGGACATGAAGCTGTACCGATATCTCACGCGAGAAAACGATGATAAGTTGAGTTCCACGATTTCCTTGACAACAGATGTTGCTACAGTACAAAAGCCTCACATTCTAAGCTAAATTCACCAATTTGAAGCTAAAAGCTCGGAAAATGAAGCTGTAACGATAGCCCACGCGAGAGAACTGTGAAAGTTGAGTTTGACAATTTCCTCGTCAACGGCTGTTGCTAGAGCACAGATGCCTCACATTCAAAACTAAATTCACCATTTTTAAGCTAGAAGCCTGAAAAATGCAGCTGTAACGATATCTCATGCGAGAGAACGGTGAAAGTTGAGTTTCACGATTTCCTCGACAACAGATGTTGCTACAGTACAAAAGCCTCACATTCTAAGCTAAATTCACCAATTTTAAGCTAGAAGCTCGGAGCATGAAGCTGTAGCAATAGCCCACGCGAGAGACCTGTGAAAGTTGTGTTTGACAATTTCCTCGTCAACGGCTGTTGTTACAGTACAAAAGCCTCTTATTCTAAGCTAAATTCACCAATTTGAAGCTAAAAGCCAGGAAAGTGCAGCTGTAACGATATCTCATGCGAGAGAACGGTGAAAGTTGAGTTTCACGATTTCCTCGACAACAGATGTTGCTACAGTACAAAAGAGTCACATTCTACGCTAAAATCACCAATTTGAAGCTAAAAGCAAGGAAAATGCAGCTGTAACGATATCTCACCTGAGAGAACGGTGAAAGTTGAATGTGACGATTTCTTCGACAACGGCTGTTGCTAGAGCACAAAAGCCACAAATTCTAAACTAAACTCACCAATCAGAAGCTAAAAGCCAGGAAAATGCAGCCGTAGCGATATCTCACGCGAGAGAACGATGATAAGTTGAGTTTCTCGATTTCCTCGACAACAGATGTTGCTACAGTACAAAAGCCTCACATTCTATGCTAAATTCACCAATTTTAAGCTAGAAGCTCAGAAAATGAATCTGTAGCGATATCTCACGCGAGAGAACGGTGAAAGTTGAGATTGACGATTTCTTTGAGAACGGCTGTTGCTAGAGCACAAAAGCCTCACATTCTAAGCTAAATTCACCAATTTGAAGCTAAAAGCTAGGAACTGAAGCTGTGGCGATACCTCACGCGGGAGAACGGTGAGAACCTGATTTTCACGATTACCTCGACAACAGACGTCGCTACAGTACAAAAGCTTCACATTCAAAGCTAAGTTCACCAATTTTAAGCTAGAAGCTCGGAAAATGAAGCTGTAGCGATAGCCCATGCGAGAGAACTGTGAAAGTTGAGTTTGACAATTTCCTCGTCAACGGCTATTGTTGCTAGAGCACAAATGCCTCACATTCTACGCTAAAATCACCAATTTGAAGCTAAAAGCTAGGATATGAAGCTGTACCGATATCTCACCTGAGAGAACGGTGAAAGTTGAGTTTGACGATTTCCTCGACAACGGCTGTTGCTAGAGCACAAATGCCTCACATTCTAAACTAAATTCACCAATTTTTAGCTCGAAGCTAGAAAAATGCAGCTGTAACGATATCTCACGCGAGAGAACGGTGAAAGTTGAGTTTGACGATTACCTCGACAACGGCTGTTGCTAGTGCACAAATGCCTCACATTCTACGCTAAAATCACCAATTTGAAGCTAAAAGGTAGGACATGAAGCTGTACCGACATCTCACGCGAGAAAACGATGATAAGTTGAGTTCCACGATTTCCTTGACAACAGATGTTGCTACAGTACAAAAGCCTCACATTCTAAGCTAAATTCACCAATTTGAAGCTAAAAGCTAGGAACTGAAGCTGTAGCGATATCTCACGCGGGAGAACGGTGAGAACCTGATTTGCACGATTACCTCGACAACAGACGTCGCTACAGTACAAAAGCTTCACATTCTAAGCTAAATTCACCAATTTTAAGCTAGAAGCTCGGAACATGAAGCTGTAGCGATAGCCCACGCGAGAGAACTGTGAAAGTTGTATTTGACAATTTCTTCGTCAACGGCTGTTCCTAGAGCAAAAATGCCTCACATTCTACGCTAAAATCACCAATTTGAAGCTAAAAGCTAGGAAATGCAGCTGACCGATATCTCACCTGAGAGAACGGTGAAAGTTGAGTGTGACGATTTCTTCGACAACGGCTGTTGCCAGAGCACAAAAGCCACAAATTCTAAACTAAACTCACCAATCAGAAGCTAAAAGCCAGGAAAATGCAGCCGTAGCGATATCACACGCGAGAGAACGGTGAAAGTTGAGATTGACGATTTCCTCGAGAACGGCTGTTGCTAGAGCACAAATGCCTCACATTCTACGCTAAAATCACCAATTTGAAGCTAAAAGCTAGGAAAATGCAGCTGTAACGATATCTCACGCGAGAGAACGGTGAAAGTTGAGTTTGACGATTTCCTCGACAACAGATGTTGCTACAGTACAAAAGCCTCACATTCTAAGCGAAATTCACCAATTTGAAGCTAAAAGCTAGGAACTGAAGCTGTAGCCATATCTCACTCGGGAGAACGGCGAGAACCTGATTTTCACGATTACCTCGACAACAGACGTCGCTACAGTACAAAAGCTTCACATTCTAAGCTAGATTCACCAATTTTAAGCTAGAAGCTATGAAAAAGAAGCTGTCGCAATAGCCCACGCGAGAGAACTGTGAAAGTTGAGTTCGACAATATCCTCGTCAACGGCTGTTGTTGCTAGAGCACAAATGCCTCACATTCTACGCTAAAATCACCAATTTGAAGCTAAAAGCTAGGAAATGAAGCTGTACCGATATCTCACCTGAGAGAACGGTGAAAGTTGCGTGTGACGATTTCTTCGACAACGGCTGTTGCTAGAGCAAAAAAGCCACAAATTCTAAACTAAACTCACCACTCAGAAGCTAAAAGCCAGGAAAATGCAGCCGTAGCGATATCACACGCGAGAGAACGGTGAAAGTTGAGATTGACGATTTCCTCGAGAACGGCTGTTGCTAGAGCACAGATGCCTCACATTCTACGCTAAAATCACCAATTTGAAGCTAAAAGCTAGGACATGAAGCTGTACCGATATCTCACGCGAGAAAACGATGATAAGTTGAGTTCCACGATTTCCTTGACAACAGATGTTGCTACAGTACAAAAGCGTCACATTCTAAGCTAAATTCACCAATTTGAAGCTAAAAGCTAGGAACTGAAGCTGTTGTAGCGATATCTCATGCGAGAGAACGATGATAAGTTGAGTTTCACGATTTCCTTGACAACAGACGTCGCTACAGTACAAAAGCTTCACATTCAAAGCTAAGTTCACCAATTTTAAGCTAGAAGCTCGGAAAATGAAGCTGTAGCGATAGCCCACGCGAGAGAACTGTGAAAGTTGAGTTTGACGATTCCCTCCACAACGGTTGTTGCTACAGTACAAAAGCCTCACATTCTAAGCTAAATTAACCAATTTTAAGCTAGAAGCTCGGAAAATGCAGCTGTAACGATATCTCACGCGAGAGAACGGTGAAAGTTGAGTTTGACGATTTCCTCGACAACAGATGTTGCTACAGTACAAAAGCCTCACATTCTAAGCTAAATTCACCAATTTGAAGCTAAAAGCTAGGAACTGAAGCTGTGGCGATACCTCACGCGGGAGAACGGTGAGAACCTGATTTTCACGATTACCTCGACAACAGACGTCGCTACAGTACAAAAGCTTCACATTCAAAGCTAAGTTCACCAATTTTAAGCTAGAAGCTCGGAAAATGAAGCTGTAGCGATAGCCCATGCGAGAGAACTGTGAAAGTTGAGTTTGACAATTTCCTCGTCAACGGCTATTGTTGCTAGAGCACAAATGCCTCACATTCTACGCTAAAATCACCAATTTGAAGCTAAAAGCTAGGAAATGAAGCTGTACCGATATCTCACCTGAGAGAACGGTGAAAGTTGAGTGTGACGATTTCTTCGACAACGGCTGTTGCTAGAGCACAAAAGCCACAAATACTAAACTAAACTCACCAATCAGAAGCTAAAAGCCAGGAAAATGCAGCCGTAGCGGTATCACACGCGAGAGAACGGTGAAAGTTGAGATTGACGATTTCCTCGAGAACGGCTGTTGCTAGAGCACAAATGCCTCACATTCTACGCTAAAATCACCAATTTGAAGCTAAAAGCTAGGACATGAAGCTGACCGATATCTCACCTGAGAGAACGGTGAAAGTTGAGTGTGACGATTTCTTCGACAACGGCTGCTGCCAGAGCACAAAAGCCACAAATTCTAATCTAAACTCACCAATCAGAAGCTAAAAGCCAGGAAAATGCAGCCGTACCGATATCTCACGCGAGAGAACGGTGAAAGTTGAGTTTGACGATTTCCTCGACAACAGATGTTGGTACAGTACAAAAGCCTCACATTCTAAGCTAAATTCACCAATTTGAAGCTAAAAGCTAGGAACTGAAGCTGTAGCGATATCTCACTCGGGAGAACGGCGAGAACCTGATTTTCACGATTACCTCGACAACAGACGTCGCTACAGTACAAATGCTTCACATTCTAAGCTAGATTCACCAATTTTAAGCTAGAAGCTATGAAAAAGAAGCTGTCGCAATAGCCCACGCGAGAGAACTGTGAAAGTTGAGTTCGACAATTTCCTCGTCAACGGCTGTTGTTGCTAGAGCACAAATGCCTCACATTCTAATCTAAACTCACCAATCAGAAGCTAAAAGCCAGGAAAATGCAGCCGTACCGATATCTCACGCGAGAGAACGATGATAAGTTGAGTTTCACGATTTCCTTGACAACAGATGTTGCTACAGTACAAAAGCCTCACATTCTAAGCTAAATTAACCAATTTTAAGCTAGAAGCTCGGAAAATGCAGCTGTAACGATATCTCACGCGAGAGAACGGTGAAAGTTGAGTTTGACGATTTCCTCGACAACAGATGTTGCTACAGTACAAAAGCCTCACATTCTAAGCTAAATTCACCAATTTGAAGCTAAAAGCTAGGAACTGAAGCTGTGGCGATACCTCACGCGGGAGAACGGTGAGAACCTGATTTTCACGATTACCTCGACAACAGACGTCGCTACAGTACAAAAGCTTCACATTCAAAGCTAAGTTCACCAATTTTAAGCTAGAAGCTCGGAAAATGAAGCTGTAGCGATAGCCCATGCGAGAGAACTGTGAAAGTTGAGTTTGACAATTTCCTCGTCAACGGCTATTGTTGCTAGAGCACAAATGCCTCACATTCTACGCTAAAATCACCAATTTGAAGCTAAAAGCTAGGAAATGAAGCTGTACCGATATCTCACCTGAGAGAACGGTGAAAGTTGAGTGTGACGATTTCTTCGACAACGGCTGTTGCTAGAGCACAAAAGCCACAAATACTAAACTAAACTCACCAATCAGAAGCTAAAAGCCAGGAAAATGCAGCCGTAGCGGTATCACACGCGAGAGAACGGTGAAAGTTGAGATTGACGATTTCCTCGAGAACGGCTGTTGCTAGAGCACAAATGCCTCACATTCTACGCTAATATCACCAATTTGAAGCGAAAAGCTAGGAAAATGCAGCTGTAACGATATCTCATGCGAGAGAACGGTGAAAGTTGAGTTTGACGATTTCCTCGACAACGGCTGTTGCTAGAGCACAAATGCCTCACATTCTAAACTAAATTCACCAATTTTTAGCTCGAAGCTAGAAAAATGCAGCTGTAACGATATCTCACGCGAGAGAACGGTGAAAGTTGAGTTTGACGATTACCTCGACAACGGCTGTTGCTAGTGCACAAATGCCTTACATTCTACGCTAAAATCACCAATTTGAAGCTAAAAGCTAGGACATGAAGCTGTACCGATATCTCACGCGAGAAAACGATGATAAGTTGAGTTCCACGATTTCCTTGACAACAGATGTAGCTACAGTACAAAAGCCTCACATTCTAAGCTAAATTCACCAATTTGAAGCTAAAAGCTAGGAACTGAAGCTGTAGCGATATCTCACGCGGGAGAACGGTGAGAACCTGATTTGCACGATTACCTCGACAACAGACGTCGCTACAGTACAAAAGCTTCACATTCTAAGCTAAATTCACCAATTTTAAGCTAGAAGCTCGGAACATGAAGCTGTAGCGATAGCCCACGCGAGAGAACTGTGAAAGTTGTATTTGACAATTTCTTCGTCAACGGCTGTTCCTACAGCAAAAATGCCTCACATTCTACGCTAAAATCACCAATTTGAAGCTAAAAGCTAGGAAATGCAGCTGACCGATATCTCACCTGAGAGAACGGTGAAAGTTGAGTGTGACGATTTCTTCGACAACGGCTGCTGCCAGAGCACAAAAGCCACAAATTCTAATCTAAACTCACCAATCAGAAGCTAAAAGCCAGGAAAATGCAGCCGTACCGATATCTCACGCGAGAGAACGGTGAAAGTTGAGTTTGACGATTTCCTCGACAACAGATGTTGGTACAGTACAAAAGCCTCACATTCTAAGCTAAATTCACCAATTTGAAGCTAAAAGCTAGGAACTGAAGCTGTAGCGATATCTCACTCGGGAGAACGGCGAGAACCTGATTTTCACGATTACCTCGACAACAGACGTCGCTACAGTACAAATGCTTCACATTCTAAGCTAGATTCACCAATTTTAAGCTAGAAGCTATGAAAAAGAAGCTGTCGCAATAGCCCACGCGAGAGAACTGTGAAAGTTGAGTTCGACAATTTCCTCGTCAACGGCTGTTGTTGCTAGAGCACAAATGCCTCACATTCTAATCTAAACTCACCAATCAGAAGCTAAAAGCCAGGAAAATGCAGCCGTACCGATATCTCACGCGAGAGAACGATGATAAGTTGAGTTTCACGATTTCCTTGACAACAGATGTTGCTACAGTACAAAAGCCTCACATTCTAAGCTAAATTCACCAATTTTAAGCTAGAAGCTCGGAAAATGAAGCTGTAACGATAGCCCACGCGAGAGAACTGTGAAAGTTGAGTTTGACAATTTCCTCGTCAACGGCTGTTGCTAGAGCACAGATGCCTCACATTCTAAACTAAATTCACCATTTTTAAGCTAGAAGCCTGAAAAATGCAGCTGTAACGATATCTCATGCGAGAGAACGGTGAAAGTTGAGTTTCACGATTTCCTCGACAACAGATGTTGCTACAGTACAAAAGCCTCGCATTCTAAGCTAAATTCACCAATTTGAAGCTAAAAGCCAGGAAAATGCAGCTGTAACGATATCTCATGCGAGAGAACGGTGAAAGTTGAGTTTGACGATTACCTCGACAACGGCTGTTGCTAGTGCACAAATGCCTCACATTCTACGCTAAAATCACCAATTTGAAGCTAAAAGCTAGGACATGAAGCTGTACCGATATCTCACGCGAGAAAACGATGATAAGTTGAGTTCCACGATTTCCTTGACAACAGATGTTGCTACAGTACAAAAGCCTCACATTCTAAGCTAAATTCACCAATTTGAAGCTAAAAGTTAGGAACTGAAGCTGTAGCGATATCTCACGCGGGAGAACGGTGAGAACCTGATTTACACGATTACCTCGACAACAGACGTCGCTACAGTACAAAAGCTTCACATTCTAAGCTAAATTCACCAATTTTAAGCTAAAAGCCAGGAAAATGCAGCTGTAGCGATATCTCACACGAGAGAACGGTGAAAGTTGAGTTTGACGATTCCCTCCACAACGGTTGTTGCTACAGTACAAAAGCCTCACATTCTAAGCTAAATTCACCAATTTGAAGCTAAAAGCTAGGAAATGAAGCTGTACCGATATCTCACGCGAGAGAACGATGATAAGTTGAGTTTGACGATTTCCTCGACAACAGATGTTGCTACAGTACAAAAGCCTCACATTCTAAGCTAAATTCACCAATTTGAAGCTAAAAGCCAGGAAAATGCAGCTGTAGCGATATCTCACACGAGAGAACGGTGAAAGTTGAGTTTGACGATTCCCTCCACAACGGTTGTTGCTACAGTACAAAAGCTTCACATTCTAAGCTAAATTCACCATTTTTAAGCTAGAAGCTCGGAACATGAAGCTGTAACAATAGCCCACGCGAGAGAACTGTGAAAGTTGTGTTTGACAATTTCCTCGTCAACGGCTGTTGCTAGAGCACAAATGGCTCACATTCTATGCTAAATTCACCAATTTTAAGCTAGAAGCTCAGAAAATGAAGCTGTAGCGATATACCACTCGAGAGAACGGTGAAAACTTGAGTTTGACGATTTCCTCGACAACGGCTGTTGCTAGAGCACAAATGCCTCACATTCTACGCTAAAATCACCAATTTGAAGCTACAAGCTAGGAAAATGCAGCTGTAACTACATCTCACGCGAAAGAATGGTGAAAGTTGAGTTTCACGATTTCCTCGACAACAGATGTTGCTACAGTACAAAAGCCTCACGTTCTAAGCTATATTCACCAATTTGAAACTAGAAGCTCGGAAAATGAAGCTGTAGCGATATCCCACACGAGAGAACGGTGAAAGTTGAGTTTGACGATTCCCTCCACAACGGTTGTTGCTACAGTACAAAAGCCTCACATTCTAAGCTAAATTCACCAATTTGAAGCTACAAACTCGGAAAATGAAGCTGTACCGATATCCCACACGAGAGAACGGTGAAAACTTGAGTTTGACGATTTCCTCGACAACGGCTGTTGCTAGTGCACAAATGCCTCACATTCTATGCTAAATTCACCAATTGTAAGCTAAAAGTTAGGAACTGAAGCTGTAGCGATATCTCACGCGAGAGAACGATGATAAGTTGAGTTTCTCGATTTCCTCGACAACAGATGTTGCTACAGTACAAACGCCTCACATTCTAAGCTAAATTCACCAATTTGAAGCTAAAAGCTAGGAACTGAAGCTGTAGCGATACCTCACGCGGGAGAACGGTGCGAACCTGATTTTCACGGTTACCTCGACAACAGACGTCGCTAAAGTACAAAAGCTTCACATTCTAAGCTAAATTCACCAATTTTAAGCTAGAAGCTCGGAACATGAAGCTGTAGCGATAGCCCACGCGAGAGAACTGTGAAAGTTGTATTTGACAATTTCTTCGTCAACGGCTGTTCCTAGAGCAAAAATGCCTCACATTCTACGCTAAAATCACCAATTTGAAGCTAAAAGCTAGGAAATGCAGCTGACCGATATTTCACCTGAGAGAACGGTGAAAGTTGAGTGTGACGATTTCTTCGACAACGGCTGTTGCCAGAGCACAAAAGCCACAAATTCTAATCTAAACTCACCAATCAGAAGCTAAAAGCCAGGAAAATGCAGCCGTAGCGATATCATACGCGAGAGAACGGTGAAAGTTGAGATTGACGATTTCCTCGAGAACGGCTGTTGCTAGAGCACAAATGCCTCACATTCTACGCTAATATCACCAATTTGAAGCTAAAAGCTAGGAAATGAAGCTGTACCGATATCTCACCTGAGAGAACGGTGAAAGTTGAGTGTGACGATTTCTTCGACAACGGCTGTTGCTAGAGCACAAAAGCCACAAATACTAAACTAAACTCACCAATCAGAAGCTAAAAGCCAGGAAAATGCAGCCGTAGCGGTATCACACGCGAGAGAACGGTGAAAGTTGAGATTGACGATTTCCTCGAGAACGGCTGTTGCTAGAGCACAAATGCCTCACATTCTACGCTAATATCACCAATTTGAAGCGAAAAGCTAGGAAAATGCAGCTGTAACGATATCTCATGCGAGAGAACGGTGAAAGTTGAGTTTGACGATTTCCTCGACAACGGCTGTTGCTAGAGCACAAATGCCTCACATTCTAAACTAAATTCACCAATTTTTAGCTCGAAGCTAGAAAAATGCAGCTGTAACGATATCTCACGCGAGAGAACGGTGAAAGTTGAGTTTGACGATTACCTCGACAACGGCTGTTGCTAGTGCACAAATGCCTCACATTCTACGCTAAAATCACCAATTTGAAGCTAAAAGCTAGGACATGAAGCTGTACCGATATCTCACGCGAGAAAACGATGATAAGTTGAGTTCCACGATTTCCTTGACAACAGATGTAGCTACAGTACAAAAGCCTCACATTCTAAGCTAAATTCACCAATTTGAAGCTAAAAGCTAGGAACTGAAGCTGTAGCGATATCTCACGCGGGAGAACGGTGAGAACCTGATTTGCACGATTACCTCGACAACAGACGTCGCTACAGTACAAAAGCTTCACATTCTAAGCTAAATTCACCAATTTTAAGCTAGAAGCTCGGAACATGAAGCTGTAGCGATAGCCCACGCGAGAGAACTGTGAAAGTTGTATTTGACAATTTCTTCGTCAACGGCTGTTCCTAGAGCAAAAATGCCTCACATTCTACGCTAAAATCACCAATTTGAAGCTAAAAGCTAGGAAATGCAGCTGACCGATATCTCACCTGAGAGAACGGTGAAAGTTGAGTGTGACGATTTCTTCGACAACGGCTGCTGCCAGAGCACAAAAGCCACAAATTCTAATCTAAACTCACCAATCAGAAGCTAAAAGCCAGGAAAATGCAGCCGTACCGATATCTCACGCGAGAGAACGGTGAAAGTTGAGTTTGACGATTTCCTCGACAACAGATGTTGGTACAGTACAAAAGCCTCACATTCTAAGCTAAATTCACCAATTTGAAGCTAAAAGCTAGGAACTGAAGCTGTAGCGATATCTCACTCGGGAGAACGGCGAGAACCTGATTTTCACGATTACCTCGACAACAGACGTCGCTACAGTACAAAAGCTTCACATTCTAAGCTAGATTCACCAATTTTAAGCTAGAAGCTATGAAAAAGAAGCTGTCGCAATAGCCCACGCGAGAGAACTGTGAAAGTTGAGTTCGACAATTTCCTCGTCAACGGCTGTTGTTGCTAGAGCACAAATGCCTCACATTCTACGCTAAAATCACCAATTTGAAGCTAAAAGCTAGGAAATGAAGCTGTACCGATATCTCACCTGAGAGAACGGTGAAAGTTGCGTGTGACGATTTCTTCGACAACGGCTGTTGCTAGAGCACAAAAGCCACAAATTCTAAACTAAACTCACCAATCAGAAGCTAAAAGCCAGGAAAATGCAGCCGTAGCGATATCACACGCGAGAGAACGGTGAAAGTTGAGATTGACGATTTCCTCGAGAACGGCTGTTGCTAGAGCACAAATGCCTCACATTCTACGCTAAAATCACCAATTTGAAGCTAAAAGCTAGGAAAATGCAGCTGTAACGATATCTCACGCGAGAGAACGGTGAAAGTTGAGTTTGACGATTTCCTCGACAACAGATGTTGCTACAGTACAAAAGCCTCACATTCTAAGCGAAATTCACCAATTTGAAGCTAAAAGCTAGGAACTGAAGCTGTAGCCATATCTCACTCGGTAGAACGGCGAGAACCTGATTTTCACGATTACCTCGACAACAGACGTCGCTACAGTACAAAAGCCTCACATTCTACGCTAATATCACCAATTTGAAGCTAAAAGCTAGGAAATGAAGCTGTACCGATATCTCACCTGAGAGAACGGTGAAAGTTGAGTGTGACGATTTCTTCGACAACGGCTGTTGCTAGAGCACAAAAGCCACAAATACTAAACTAAACTCACCAATCAGAAGCTAAAAGCCAGGAAAATGCAGCCGTAGCGGTATCACACGCGAGAGAACGGTGAAAGTTGAGATTGACGATTTCCTCGAGAACGGCTGTTGCTAGAGCACAAATGCCTCACATTCTACGCTAATATCACCAATTTGAAGCGAAAAGCTAGGAAAATGCAGCTGTAACGATATCTCATGCGAGAGAACGGTGAAAGTTGAGTTTGACGATTTCCTCGACAACGGCTGTTGCTAGAGCACAAATGCCTCACATTCTAAACTAAATTCACCAATTTTTAGCTCGAAGCTAGAAAAATGCAGCTGTAACGATATCTCACGCGAGAGAACGGTGAAAGTTGAGTTTGACGATTACCTCGACAACGGCTGTTGCTAGTGCACAAATGCCTCACATTCTACGCTAAAATCACCAATTTGAAGCTAAAAGCTAGGACATGAAGCTGTACCGATATCTCACGCGAGAAAACGATGATAAGTTGAGTTCCACGATTTCCTTGACAACAGATGTAGCTACAGTACAAAAGCCTCACATTCTAAGCTAAATTCACCAATTTGAAGCTAAAAGCTAGGAACTGAAGCTGTAGCGATATCTCACGCGGGAGAACGGTGAGAACCTGATTTGCACGATTACCTCGACAACAGACGTCGCTACAGTACAAAAGCTTCACATTCTAAGCTAAATTCACCAATTTTAAGCTAGAAGCTCGGAACATGAAGCTGTAGCGATAGCCCACGCGAGAGAACTGTGAAAGTTGTATTTGACAATTTCTTCGTCAACGGCTGTTCCTAGAGCAAAAATGCCTCACATTCTACGCTAAAATCACCAATTTGAAGCTAAAAGCTAGGAAATGCAGCTGACCGATATCTCACCTGAGAGAACGGTGAAAGTTGAGTGTGACGATTTCTTCGACAACGGCTGCTGCCAGAGCACAAAAGCCACAAATTCTAATCTAAACTCACCAATCAGAAGCTAAAAGCCAGGAAAATGCAGCCGTACCGATATCTCACGCGAGAGAACGGTGAAAGTTGAGCTTGACGATTTCCTCGACAACAGATGTTGGTACAGTACAAAAGCCTCACATTCTAAGCTAAATTCACCAATTTGAAGCTAAAAGCTAGGAACTGAAGCTGTAGCGATATCTCACTCGGGAGAACGGCGAGAACCTGATTTTCACGATTACCTCGACAACAGACGTCGCTACAGTACAAAAGCTTCACATTCTAAGCTAGATTCACCAATTTTAAGCTAGAAGCTATGAAAAAGAAGCTGTCGCAATAGCCCACGCGAGAGAACTGTGAAAGTTGAGTTCGACAATTTCCTCGTCAACGGCTGTTGTTGCTAGAGCACAAATGCCTCACATTCTACGCTAAAATCACCAATTTGAAGCTAAAAGCTAGGAAATGAAGCTGTACCGATATCTCACCTGAGAGAACGGTGAAAGTTGCGTGTGACGATTTCTTCGACAACGGCTGTTGCTAGAGCACAAAAGCCACAAATTCTAAACTAAACTCACCAATCAGAAGCTAAAAGCCAGGAAAATGCAGCCGTAGCGATATCACACGCGAGAGAACGGTGAAAGTTGAGATTGACGATTTCCTCGAGAACGGCTGTTGCTAGAGCACAAATGCCTCACATTCTACGCTAAAATCACCAATTTGAAGCTAAAAGCTAGGAAAATGCAGCTGTAACGATATCTCACGCGAGAGAACGGTGAAAGTTGAGTTTGACGATTTCCTCGACAACAGATGTTGCTACAGTACAAAAGCCTCACATTCTAAGCGAAATTCACCAATTTGAAGCTAAAAGCTAGGAACTGAAGCTGTAGCCATATCTCACTCGGTAGAACGGCGAGAACCTGATTTTCACGATTACCTCGACAACAGACGTCGCTACAGTACAAAAGCTTCACATTCTAAGCTAGATTCACCAATTTTAAGCTAGAAGCTATGAAAAAGAAGCTGTCGCAATAGCCCACGCGAGAGAACTGTGAAAATTGAGTTCGACAATATCCTCGTCAACGGCTGTTGTTGCTAGAGCACAAATGCCTCACATTCTACGCTAAAATCACCAATTTGAAGCTAAAAGCTAGGAAATGAAGCTGTACCGATATCTCACCTGAGAGAACGGTGAAAGTTGCGTGTGACGATTTCTTCGACAACGGCTGTTGCTAGAGCAAAAAAGCCACAAATTCTAAACTAAACTCACCACTCAGAAGCTAAAAGCCAGGAAAATGCAGCCGTAGCGATATCACACGCGAGAGAACGGTGAAAGTTGAGATTGACGATTTCCTCGAGAACGGCTGTTGCTAGAGCACAAATGCCTCACATTCTACGCTAAAATCACCAATTTGAAGCTAAAAGCTAGGACATGAAGCTGTACCGATATCTCACGCGAGAAAACGATGATAAGTTGAGTTCCACGATTTCCTTGACAACAGATGTTGCTACAGTACAAAAGCGTCACATTCTAAGCTAAATTCACCAATTTGAAGCTAAAAGCTAGGAACTGAAGCTGTTGTAGCGATATCTCACGCGAGAGAACGATGATAAGTTGAGTTTCACGATTTCCTTGACAACAGACGTCGCTACAGTACAAAAGCTTCACATTCAAAGCTAAGTTCACCAATTTTAAGCTAGAAGCTCGGAAAATGAAGCTGTAGCGATAGCCCACGCGAGAGAACTGTGAAAGTTGAGTTTGACGATTCCCTCCACAACGGTTGTTGCTACAGTACAAAAGCCTCACATTCTAAGCTAAATTAACCAATTTTAAGCTAGAAGCTCGGAAAATGCAGCTGTAACGATATCTCACGCGAGAGAACGGTGAAAGTTGAGTTTGACGATTTCCTCGACAACAGATGTTGCTACAGTACAAAAGCCTCACATTCTAAGCTAAATTCACCAATTTGAAGCTAAAAGCTAGGAACTGAAGCTGTGGCGATACCTCACGCGGGAGAACGGTGAGAACCTGATTTTCACGATTACCTCGACAACAGACGTCGCTACAGTACAAAAGCTTCACATTCAAAGCTAAGTTCACCAATTTTAAGCTAGAAGCTCGGAAAATGAAGCTTTAGCGATAGCCCATGCGAGAGAACTGTGAAAGTTGAGTTTGACAATTTCCTCGTCAACGGCTATTGTTGCTAGAGCACAAATGCCTCACATTCTACGCTAAAATCACCAATTTGAAGCTAAAAGCTAGGATATGAAGCTGTACCGATATCTCACCTGAGAGAACGGTGAAAGTTGAGTTTGACGATTTCCTCGACAACGGCTGTTGCTAGAGCACAAATGCCTTACATTCTAAACTAAATTCACCAATTTTTAGCTCCAAGCTAGAAAAATGCAGCTGTAACGATATCTCACGCGAGAGAACGGTGAAAGTTGAGTTTGACGATTACCTCGACAACGGCTGTTGCTAGTGCACAAATGCCTCACATTCTACGCTAAAATCACCAATTTGAAGCTAAAAGCTAGGACATGAAGCTGTACCGACATCTCACGCGAGAAAACGATGATAAGTTGAGTTCCACGATTTCCTTGACAACAGATGTTGCTACAGTACAAAAGCCTCACATTCTAAGCTAAATTCACCAATTTGAAGCTAAAAGCTAGGAACTGAAGCTGTAGCGATATCTCACTCGGGAGAACGGCGAGAACCTGATTTTCACGATTACCTCGACAACAGACGTCGCTACAGTACAAAAGCTTCACATTCTAAGCTAGATTCACCAATTTTAAGCTAGAAGCTATGAAAAAGAAGCTGTCGCAATAGCCCACGCGAGAGAACTGTGAAAGTTGAGTTCGACAATTTCCTCGTCAACGGCTGTTGTTGCTAGAGCACAAATGCCTCACATTCTACGCTAAAATCACCAATTTGAAGCTAAAAGCTAGGAAATGAAGCTGTACCGATATCTCACCTGAGAGAACGGTGAAAGATGCGTGTGACGATTTCTTCGACAACGGCTGTTGCTAGAGCACAAAAGCCACAAATTCTAAACTAAACTCACCAATCAGAAGCTAAAAGCCAGGAAAATGCAGCCGTAGCGATATCACACGCGAGAGAACGGTGAAAGTTGAGATTGACGATTTCCTCGAGAACGGCTGTTGCTAGAGCACAAATGCCTCACATTCTACGCTAAAATCACCAATTTGAAGCTAAAAGCTAGGAAAATGCAGCTGTAACGATATCTCACGCGAGAGAACGGTGAAAGTTGAGTTTGACGATTTCCTCGACAACAGATGTTGCTACAGTACAAAAGCCTCACATTCTAAGCGAAATTCACCAATTTGAAGCTAAAAGCTAGGAACTGAAGCTGTAGCCATATCTCACTCGGTAGAACGGCGAGAACCTGATTTTCACGATTACCTCGACAACAGACGTCGCTACAGTACAAAAGCTTCACATTCTAAGCTAGATTCACCAATTTTAAGCTAGAAGCTATGAAAAAGAAGCTGTCGCAATAGCCCACGCGAGAGAACTGTGAAAGTTGAGTTCGACAATATCCTCGTCAACGGCTGTTGTTGCTAGAGCACAAATGCCTCACATTCTACGCTAAAATCACCAATTTGAAGCTAAAAGCTAGGAAATGAAGCTGTACCGATATCTCACCTGAGAGAACGGTGAAAGTTGCGTGTGACGATTTCTTCGACAACGGCTGTTGCTAGAGCAAAAAAGCCACAAATTCTAAACTAAACTCACCACTCAGAAGCTAAAAGCCAGGAAAATGCAGCCGTAGCGATATCACACGCGAGAGAACGGTGAAAGTTGAGATTGACGATTTCCTCGAGAACGGCTGTTGCTAGAGCACAAATGCCTCACATTCTACGCTAAAATCACCAATTTGAAGCTAAAAGCTAGGACATGAAGCTGTACCGATATCTCACGCGAGAAAACGATGATAAGTTGAGTTCCACGATTTCCTTGACAACAGATGTTGCTACAGTACAAAAGCGTCACATTCTAAGCTAAATTCACCAATTTGAAGCTAAAAGCTAGGAACTGAAGCTGTTGTAGCGATATCTCACGCGAGAGAACGATGATAAGTTGAGTTTCACGATTTCCTTGACAACAGACGTCGCTACAGTACAAAAGCTTCACATTCAAAGCTAAGTTCACCAATTTTAAGCTAGAAGCTCGGAAAATGAAGCTGTAGCGATAGCCCACGCGAGAGAACTGTGAAAGTTGAGTTTGACGATTCCCTCCACAACGGTTGTTGCTACAGTACAAAAGCCTCACATTCTAAGCTAAATTAACCAATTTTAAGCTAGAAGCTCGGAAAATGCAGCTGTAACGATATCTCACGCGAGAGAACGGTGAAAGTTGAGTTTGACGATTTCCTCGACAACAGATGTTGCTACAGTACAAAAGCCTCACATTCTAAGCTAAATTCACCAATTTGAAGCTAAAAGCTAGGAACTGAAGCTGTGGCGATACCTCACGCGGGAGAACGGTGAGAACCTGATTTTCACGATTACCTCGACAACAGACGTCGCTACAGTACAAAAGCTTCACATTCAAAGCTAAGTTCACCAATTTTAAGCTAGAAGCTCGGAAAATGAAGCTGTAGCGATAGCCCATGCGAGAGAACTGTGAAAGTTGAGTTTGACAATTTCCTCGTCAACGGCTATTGTTGCTAGAGCACAAATGCCTCACATTCTACGCTAAAATCACCAATTTGAAGCTAAAAGCTAGGAAATGAAGCTGTACCGATATCTCACCTGAGAGAACGGTGAAAGTTGAGTGTGACGATTTCTTCGACAACGGCTGTTGCTAGAGCACAAAAGCCACAAATACTAAACTAAACTCACCAATCAGAAGCTAAAAGCCAGGAAAATGCAGCCGTAGCGGTATCACACGCGAGAGAACGGTGAAAGTTGAGATTGACGATTTCCTCGAGAACGGCTGTTGCTAGAGCACAAATGCCTCACATTCTACGCTAATATCACCAATTTGAAGCGAAAAGCTAGGAAAATGCAGCTGTAACGATATCTCATGCGAGAGAACGGTGAAAGTTGAGTTTGACGATTTCCTCGACAACGGCTGTTGCTAGAGCACAAATGCCTCACATTCTAAACTAAATTCACCAATTTTTAGCTCGAAGCTAGAAAAATGCAGCTGTAACGATATCTCACGCGAGAGAACGGTGAAAGTTGAGTTTGACGATTACCTCGACAACGGCTGTTGCTAGTGCACAAATGCCTCACATTCTACGCTAAAATCACCAATTTGAAGCTAAAAGCTAGGACATGAAGCTGTACCGATATCTCACGCGAGAAAACGATGATAAGTTGAGTTCCACGATTTCCTTGACAACAGATGTAGCTACAGTACAAAAGCCTCACATTCTAAGCTAAATTCACCAATTTGAAGCTAAAAGCTAGGAACTGAAGCTGTAGCGATATCTCACGCGGGAGAACGGTGAGAACCTGATTTGCACGATTACCTCGACAACAGACGTCGCTACAGTACAAAAGCTTCACATTCTAAGCTAAATTCACCAATTTTAAGCTAGAAGCTCGGAACATGAAGCTGTAGCGATAGCCCACGCGAGAGAACTGTGAAAGTTGTATTTGACAATTTCTTCGTCAACGGCTGTTCCTAGAGCAAAAATGCCTCACATTCTACGCTAAAATCACCAATTTGAAGCTAAAAGCTAGGAAATGCAGCTGACCGATATCTCACCTGAGAGAACGGTGAAAGTTGAGTGTGACGATTTCTTCGACAACGGCTGCTGCCAGAGCACAAAAGCCACAAATTCTAATCTAAACTCACCAATCAGAAGCTAAAAGCCAGGAAAATGCAGCCGTACCGATATCTCACGCGAGAGAACGGTGAAAGTTGAGTTTGACGATTTCCTCGACAACAGATGTTGGTACAGTACAAAAGCCTCACATTCTAAGCTAAATTCACCAATTTGAAGCTAAAAGCTAGGAACTGAAGCTGTAGCGATATCTCACTCGGGAGAACGGCGAGAACCTGATTTTCACGATTACCTCGACAACAGACGTCGCTACAGTACAAAAGCTTCACATTCTAAGCTAGATTCACCAATTTTAAGCTAGAAGCTATGAAAAAGAAGCTGTCGCAATAGCCCACGCGAGAGAACTGTGAAAGTTGAGTTCGACAATTTCCTCGTCAACGGCTGTTGTTGCTAGAGCACAAATGCCTCACATTCTACGCTAAAATCACCAATTTGAAGCTAAAAGCTAGGAAATGAAGCTGTACCGATATCTCACCTGAGAGAACGGTGAAAGTTGCGTGTGACGATTTCTTCGACAACGGCTGTTGCTAGAGCACAAAAGCCACAAATTCTAAACTAAACTCACCAATCAGAAGCTAAAAGCCAGGAAAATGCAGCCGTAGCGATATCACACGCGAGAGAACGGTGAAAGTTGAGATTGACGATTCCCTCCACAACGGTTGTTGCTACAGTACAAAAGCCTCACATTCTAAGCTAAATTCACCAATTTGAAGCTAAAAGCTAGGAAATGAAGCTGTACCGATATCTCACGCGAGAGAACGATGATAAGTTGAGTTTGACGATTTCCTCGACAACAGATGTTGCTACAGTACAAAAGCCTCACATTCTAAGCTAAATTCACCAATTTGAAGCTAAAAGCCAGGAAAATGCAGCTGTAGCGATATCTCACACGAGAGAACGGTGAAAGTTGAGTTTGACGATTCCCTCCACAACGGTTGTTGCTACAGTACAAAAGCCTCACATTCTAAGCTAGATTCACCAATTTTAAGCTAGAGGCTCGGAAAATGAAGCTGTAGCGATAGCCCACGTGAAAGAACTGGGAAAGTTGAGTTTGACAATTTCCTCGTCAACGGCTGTTGCTAGAGCAGAAATGCCTCACATTCTAACCTAAATTCACCATTTTTAAGCTAGAAGCCTGAATAATGCAGCTGTAACGATATCTCATGCGAGAGAACGGTGAAAGTTGAGTTTCACGATTTCCTCGACAACAGATGTTGCTACAGTACAAAAGCTTCACATTCTAAGCTAAATTCACCATTTTTAAGCTAGAAGCTCGGAACATGAAGCTGTAACAATAGCCCACGCGAGAGAACTGTGAAAGTTGTGTTTGACAATTTCCTCGTCAACGGCTGTTGCTAGAGCACAAATGGCTCACATTCTATGCTAAATTCACCAATTTTAAGCTAGAAGCTCAGAAAATGAAGCTGTAGCGATATACCACTCGAGAGAACGATGAAAACTTGAGTTTGACGATTTCCTCGACAACGGCTGTTGCTAGAGCACAAATGCCTCACATTCTACGCTAAAATCACCAATTTGAAGCTACAAGCTAGGAAAATGCAGCTGTAACTACATCTCACGCGAAAGAATGGTGAAAGTTGAGTTTCACGATTTCCTCGACAACAGATGTTGCTACAGTACAAAAGCCTCACGTTCTAAGCTATATTCACCAATTTGAAACTAGAAGCTCGGAAAATGAAGCTGTAGCGATATCCCACACGAGAGAACGGTGAAAGTTGAGTTTGACGATTCCCTCCACAACGGTTGTTGCTACAGTACAAAAGCCTCACATTCTAAGCTAAATTCACCAATTTGAAGCTACAAACTCGGAAAATGAAGCTGTACCGATATCCCACACGAGAGAACGGTGAAAACTTGAGTTTGACGATTTCCTCGACAACGGCTGTTGCTAGTGCACAAATGCCTCACATTCTATGCTAAATTCACCAATTGTAAGCTAAAAGTTAGAAACTGAAGCTGTAGCGATATCTCACGCGAGAGAACGATGATAAGTTGAGTTTCTCGATTTCCTCGACAACAGATGTTGCTACAGTACAAACGCCTCACATTCTAAGCTAAATTCACCAATTTGAAGCTAAAAGCTAGGAACTGAAGCTGTAGCGATACCTCACGCGGGAGAACGGTGCGAACCTGATTTTCACGGTTACCTCGACAACAGACGTCGCTAAAGTACAAAAGCTTCACATTCTAAGCTAAATTCACCAATTTTAAGCTAGAAGCTCGGAACATGAAGCTGTAGCGATAGCCCACGCGAGAGAACTGTGAAAGTTGTATTTGACAATTTCTTCGTCAACGGCTGTTCCTAGAGCAAAAATGCCTCACATTCTACGCTAAAATCACCAATTTGAAGCTAAAAGCTAGGAAATGCAGCTGACCGATATTTCACCTGAGAGAACGGTGAAAGTTGAGTGTGACGATTTCTTCGACAACGGCTGTTGCCAGAGCACAAAAGCCACAAATTCTAATCTAAACTCACCAATCAGAAGCTAAAAGCCAGGAAAATGCAGCCGTAGCGATATCATACGCGAGAGAACGGTGAAAGTTGAGATTGACGATTTCCTCGAGAACGGCTGTTGCTAGAGCACAAATGCCTCACATTCTACGCTAATATCACCAATTTGAAGCTAAAAGCTAGGAAAATGCAGCTGTAACGATATCTCACGCGAGAGAACGGTGAAAGTTGAGTTTGACGATTTCCTCGACAACAGATGTTGCTACAGTACAAAAGCCTCACATTCTAAGCTAAATTCACCAGTTTGAAGCTAAAAGCTAGGAACTGAAGCTGTAGCGATATCTCACGCGGGAGAACGGCGAGAACCTGATTTGCACGATTACCTCGACAACAGACGTCGCTACAGTACAAAAGCTTCACATTCTAAGCTAAATTCACCAATTTTAAGCTAGAAGCTCGGAACATGAAGCTGTAGCGATAGCCCACGCGAGAGAACTGTGAAAGTTGTATTTGACAATTTCTTCGTCAACGGCTGTTCCTAGAGCAAAAATGCCTCACATTCTACGCTAAAATCACCAATTTGAAGCTAAAAGCTAGGAAATGCAGCTGACCGATATCTCACCTGAGAGAACGGTGAAAGTTGAGTGTGACGATTTCTTCGACAACGGCTGTTGCCAGAGCACAAAAGCCACAAATTCTAATCTAAACTCATCAATCAGAAGCTAAAAGCCAGGAAAATGCAGCCGTAGCGATATCATACGCGAGAGAACGGTGAAAGTTGAGATTGACGATTTCCTCGAGAACGGCTGTTGCTAGAGCACAAATGCCTCACATTCTACGCTAATATCACCAATTTGAAGCTAAAAGCTAGGAAAATGCAGCTGTAACGATATCTCACGCGAGAGAACGGTGAAAGTTGAGTTTCACGATTACCTCGACAACAGACGTCGCTACAGTACAAAAGCTTCACATTCTAAGCTAGATTCACCAATTTTAAGCTAGAAGCTATGAAAAAGAAGCTGTCGCAATAGCCCACGCGAGAGAACTGTGAAAGTTGAGTTCGACAATTTCCTCGTCAACGGCTGTTGTTGCTAGAGCACAAATGCCTCACATTCTACGCTAAAATCACCAATTTGAAGCTAAAAGCTAGGAAATGAAGCTGTACCGATATCTCACCTGAGAGAACGGTGAAAGTTGCGTGTGACGATTTCTTCGACAACGGCTGTTGCTAGAGCACAAAAGCCACAAATTCTAAACTAAACTCACCACTCAGAAGCTAAAAGCCAGGAAAATGCAGCCGTAGCGATATCACACGCGAGAGAACGGTGAAAGTTGAGATTGACGATTTCCTCGAGAACGGCTGTTGCTAGAGCACAAATGCCTCACATTCTACGCTAAAATCACCAATTTGAAGCTAAAAGCTAGGACATGAAGCTGTACCGATATCTCACGCGAGAAAACGATGATAAGTTGAGTTCCACGATTTCCTTGACAACAGATGTTGCTACAGTACAAAAGCCTCACATTCTAAGCTAAATTCACCAATTTGAAGCTAAAAGCTCGGAAAATGAAGCTGTAACGATAGCCCACGCGAGAGAACTGTGAAAGTTGAGTTTGACAATTTCCTCGTCAACGGCTGTTGCTAGAGCACAGATGCCTCACATTCAAAACTAAATTCACCATTTTTAAGCTAGAAGCCTGAAAAATGCAGCTGTAACGATATCTCATGCGAGAGAACGGTGAAAGTTGAGTTTCACGATTTCCTCGACAACAGATGTTGCTACAGTACAAAAGCCTCACATTCTAAGCTAAATTCACCAATTTTAAGCTAGAAGCTCGGAGCATGAAGCTGTAGCAATAGCCCACGCGAGAGACCTGTGAAAGTTGTGTTTGACAATTTCCTCGTCAACGGCTGTTGTTACAGTACAAAAGCCTCTTATTCTAAGCTAAATTCACCAATTTGAAGCTAAAAGCCAGGAAAGTGCAGCTGTAACGATATCTCATGCGAGAGAACGGTGAAAGTTGAGTTTCACGATTTCCTCGACAACAGATGTTGCTACAGTACAAAAGAGTCACATTCTACGCTAAAATCACCAATTTGAAGCTAAAAGCAAGGAAAATGCAGCTGTAACGATATCTCACCTGAGAGAACGGTGAAAGTTGAATGTGACGATTTCTTCGACAACGGCTGTTGCTAGAGCACAAAAGCCACAAATTCTAAACTAAACTCACCAATCAGAAGCTAAAAGCCAGGAAAATGCAGCCGTAGCGATATCTCACGCGAGAGAACGATGATAAGTTGAGTTTCTCGATTTCCTCGACAACAGATGTTGCTACAGTACAAAAGCCTCACATTCTATGCTAAATTCACCAATTTTAAGCTAGAAGCTCAGAAAATGAATCTGTAGCGATATCTCACGCGAGAGAACGGTGAAAGTTGAGATTGACGATTTCTTTGAGAACGGCTGTTGCTAGAGCACAAATGCCTCACTTTCTACGCTAATATCACCAATTTGAAACTAAAAGCTAGGAAAATGCAGCTGTAACGATATCTCACGCGAGAGAACGGTGAAAGTTGAGTTTGACGATTTCCTCGACAACAGATGTTGCTACAGTACAAAAGCCTCACATTCTAAGCTAAATTCACCAATTTGAAGCTAAAAGCTAGGAACTGAAGCTGTGGCGATACCTCACGCGGGAGAACGGTGAGAACCTGATTTTCACGATTACCTCGACAACAGACGTCGCTACAGTACAAAAGCTTCACATTCAAAGCTAAGTTCACCAATTTTAAGCTAGAAGCTCGGAAAATGAAGCTGTAGCGATAGCCCATGCGAGAGAACTGTGAAAGATGAGTTTGACAATTTCCTCGTCAACGGCTATTGTTGCTAGAGCACAAATGCCTCACATTCTACGCTAAAATCACCAATTTGAAGCTAAAAGCTAGGATATGAAGCTGTACCGATATCTCACCTGAGAGAACGGTGAAAGTTGAGTTTGACGATTTCCTCGACAACGGCTGTTGCTAGAGCACAAATGCCTCACATTCTAAACTAAATTCACCAATTTTTAGCTCGAAGCTAGAAAAATGCAGCTGTAACGATATCTCACGCGAGAGAACGGTGAAAGTTGAGTTTGACGATTACCTCGACAACGGCTGTTGCTAGTGCACAAATGCCTCACATTCTACGCTAAAATCACCAATTTGAAGCTAAAAGGTAGGAAATGCAGCTGACCGATATCTCACCTGAGAGAACGATGATAAGTTGAGTTCCACGATTTCCTTGACAACAGATGTTGCTACAGTACAAAAGCCTCACATTCTAAGCTAAATTCACCAATTTGAAGCTAAAAGCTAGGAACTGAAGCTGTAGCGATATCTCACGCGGGAGAACGGTGAGAACCTGATTTGCACGATTACCTCGACAACAGACGTCGCTACAGTACAAAAGCTTCACATTCTAAGCTAAATTCACCAATTTTAAGCTAGAAGCTCGGAACATGAAGCTGTAGCGATAGCCCACGCGAGAGAACTGTGAAAGTTGTATTTGACAATTTCTTCGTCAACGGCTGTTCCTAGAGCAAAAATGCCTCACATTCTACGCTAAAATCACCAATTTGAAGCTAAAAGCTAGGAAATGCAGCTGACCGATATCTCACCTGAGAGAACGGTGAAAGTTGAGTGTGACGATTTCTTCGACAACGGCTGTTGCCAGAGCACAAAAGCCACAAATTCTAATCTAAACTCACCAATCAGAAGCTAAAAGCCAGGAAAATGCAGCCGTAGCGATATCATACGCGAGAGAACGGTGAAAGTTGAGATTGACGATTTCCTCGAGAACGGCTGTTGCTAGAGCACAAATGCCTCACATTCTACGCTAATATCACCAATTTGAAGCTAAAAGCTAGGAAAATGCAGCTGTAACGATATCTTACGCGAGAGAACGGTGAAAGTTGAGTTTGACGATTTCCTCGACAACAGATGTTGCTACAGTACAAAAGCCTCACATTCTAAGCTAAATTCACCAATTTGAAGCTAAAAGCTAGGAACTGAAGCTGTAGCGATATCTCACTCGGGAGAACGGCGAGAACCTGATTTTCACGATTACCTCGACAACAGACGTCGCTACAGTACAAAAGCTTCACATTCTAAGCTAGATTCACCAATTTTAAGCTAGAAGCTATGAAAAAGAAGCTGTCGCAATAGCCCACGCGAGAGAACTGTGAAAGTTGAGTTCGACAATTTCCTCGTCAACGGCTGTTGTTGCTAGAGCACAAGTGCCTCACATTCTACGCTAAAATCACCAATTTGAAGCTAAAAGCTAGGAAATGAAGCTGTACCGATATCTCACCTGAGAGAACGGTGAAAGTTGCGTGTGACGATTTCTTCGACAACGGCTGTTGCTAGAGCACAAAAGCCACAAATTCTAAACTAAACTCACCAATCAGAAGCTAAAAGCCAGGAAAATGCAGCCGTAGCGATATCACACGCGAGAGAACGGTGAAAGTTGAGATTGACGATTTCCTCGAGAACGGCTGTTGCTAGAGCACAAATGCCTCACATTCTACGCTAAAATCACCAATTTGAAGCTAAAAGCTAGGAAAATGCAGCTGTAACGATATCTCACGCGAGAGAACGGTGAAAGTTGAGTTTGACGATTTCCTCGACAACAGATGTTGCTACAGTACAAAAGCCTCACATTCTAAGCGAAATTCACCAATTTGAAGCTAAAAGCTAGGAACTGAAGCTGTAGCCATATCTCACTCGGGAGAACGGCGAGAACCTGATTTTCACGATTACCTCGACAACAGACGTCGCTACAGTACAAAAGCTTCACATTCTAAGCTAGATTCACCAATTTTAAGCTAGAAGCTATGAAAAAGAAGCTGTCGCAATAGCCCACGCGAGAGAACTGTGAAAGTTGAGTTCGACAATATCCTCGTCAACGGCTGTTGTTGCTAGAGCACAAATGCCTCACATTCTACGCTAAAATCACCAATTTGAAGCTAAAAGCTAGGAAATGAAGCTGTACCGATATCTCACCTGAGAGAACGGTGAAAGTTGCGTGTGACGATTTCTTCGACAACGGCTGTTGCTAGAGCAAAAAAGCCACAAATTCTAAACTAAACTCACCACTCAGAAGCTAAAAGCCAGGAAAATGCAGCCGTAGCGATATCACACGCGAGAGAACGGTGAAAGTTGAGATTGACGATTTCCTCGAGAACGGCTGTTGCTAGAGCACAAATGCCTCACATTCTACGCTAAAATCACCAATTTGAAGCTAAAAGCTAGGACATGAAGCTGTACCGATATCTCACGCGAGAAAACGATGATAAGTTGAGTTCCACGATTTCCTTGACAACAGATGTTGCTACAGTACAAAAGCGTCACATTCTAAGCTAAATTCACCAATTTGAAGCTAAAAGCTAGGAACTGAAGCTGTTGTAGCGATATCTCACGCGAGAGAACGATGATAAGTTGAGTTTCACGATTTCCTTGACAACAGACGTCGCTACAGTACAAAAGCTTCACATTCAAAGCTAAGTTCACCAATTTTAAGCTAGAAGCTCGGAAAATGAAGCTGTAGCGATAGCCCACGCGAGAGAACTGTGAAAGTTGAGTTTGACGATTTCCTCGACAACAGATGTTGCTACAGTACAAAAGCCTCACATTCTAAGCTAAATTCACCAATTTGAAGCTAAAAGCTAGGAACTGAAGCTGTGGCGATACCTCACGCGGGAGAACGGTGAGAACCTGATTTTCACGATTACCTCGACAACAGACGTCGCTACAGTACAAAAGCTTCACATTCAAAGCTAAGTTCACCAATTTTAAGCTAGAAGCTCGGAAAATGAAGCTGTAGCGATAGCCCATGCGAGAGAACTGTGAAAGTTGAGTTTGACAATTTCCTCGTCAACGGCTATTGTTGCTAGAGCACAAATGCCTCACATTCTACGCTAAAATCACCAATTTGAAGCTAAAAGCTAGGATATGAAGCTGTACCGATATCTCACCTGAGAGAACGGTGAAAGTTGAGTTTGACGATTTCCTCGACAACGGCTGTTGCTAGAGCACAAATGCCTCACATTCTAAACTAAATTCACCAATTTTTAGCTCGAAGCTAGAAAAATGCAGCTGTAACGATATCTCACGCGAGAGAACGGTGAAAGTTGAGTTTGACGATTACCTCGACAACGGCTGTTGCTAGTGCACAAATGCCTCACATTCTACGCTAAAATCACCAATTTGAAGCTAAAAGCTAGGACATGAAGCTGTACCGACATCTCACGCGAGAAAACGATGATAAGTTGAGTTCCACGATTTCCTTGACAACAGATGTTGCTACAGTACAAAAGCCTCACATTCTAAGCTAAATTCACCAATTTGAAGCTAAAAGCTAGGAACTGAAGCTGTAGCGATATCTCACGCGGGAGAACGGTGAGAACCTGATTTGCACGATTACCTCGACAACAGACGTCGCTACAGTACAAAAGCTTCACATTCTAAGCTAAATTCACCAATTTTAAGCTAGAAGCTCGGAACATGAAGCTGTAGCGATAGCCCACGCGAGAGAACTGTGAAAGTTGTATTTGACAATTTCTTCGTCAACGGCTGTTCCTAGAGAAAAAATGCCTCACATTCTACGCTAAAATCACCAATTTGAAGCTAAAAGCTAGGAAATGCAGCTGACCGATATCTCACCTGAGAGAACGGTGAAAGTTGAGTGTGACGATTTCTTCGACAACGGCTGTTGCCAGAGCACAAAAGCCACAAATTCTAATCTAAACTCACCAATCAGAAGCTAAAAGCCAGGAAAATGCAGCCGTAGCGATATCATACGCGAGAGAACGGTGAATGTTGAGATTGACGATTTCCTCGAGAACGGCTGTTGCTAGAGCACAAATGCCTCACATTCTACGCTAATATCACCAATTTGAAGCTAAAAGCTAGGAAAATGCAGCTGTAACGATATCTCACGCGAGAGAACGGTGAAAGTTGAGTTTGACGATTTCCTCGACAACAGATGTTGCTACAGTAGAAAAGCCTCACATTCTAAGCTAAATTCACCAATTTGAAGCTAAAAGCTAGGAACTGAAGCTGTAGCGATATCTCACTCGGGAGAACGGCGAGAACCTGATTTTCACGATTACCTCGACAACAGACGTCGCTACAGTACAAAAGCTTCACATTCTAAGCTAGATTCACCAATTTTAAGCTAGAAGCTATGAAAAAGAAGCTGTCGCAATAGCCCACGCGAGAGAACTGTGAAAGTTGAGTTCGACAATTTCCTCGTCAACGGCTGTTGTTGCTAGAGCACAAGTGCCTCACATTCTACGCTAAAATCACCAATTTGAAGCTAAAAGCTAGGAAATGAAGCTGTACCGATATCTCACCTGAGAGAACGGTGAAAGTTGCGTGTGACGATTTCTTCGACAACGGCTGTTGCTAGAGCACAAAAGCCACAAATTCTAAACTAAACTCACCAATCAGAAGCTAAAAGCCAGGAAAATGCAGCCGTAGCGATATCACACGCGAGAGAACGGTGAAAGTTGAGATTGACGATTTCCTCGAGAACGGCTGTTGCTAGAGCACAAATGCCTCACATTCTACGCTAAAATCACCAATTTGAAGCTAAAAGCTAGGAAAATGCAGCTGTAACGATATCTCACGCGAGAGAACGGTGAAAGTTGAGTTCCACGATTTCCTTGACAACAGATGTTGCTACAGTACAAAAGCGTCACATTCTAAGCTAAATTCACCAATTTGAAGCTAAAAGCTAGGCACTGAAGCTGTTGTAGCGATATCTCACGCGAGAGAACGATGATAAGTTGAGTTTCACGATTTCCTTGACAACAGACGTCGCTACAGTACAAAAGCTTCACATTCAAAGCTAAGTTCACCAATTTTAAGCTAGAAGCTCGGAAAATGAAGCTGTAGCGATAGCCCACGCGAGAGAACTGTGAAAGTTGAGTTTGACGATTCCCTCCACAACGGTTGTTGCTACAGTACAAAAGCCTCACATTCTAAGCTAAATTAACCAATTTTAAGCTAGAAGCTCGGAAAATGCAGCTGTAACGATATCTCACGCGAGAGAACGGTGAAAGTTGAGTTTGACGATTTCCTCGACAACAGATGTTGCTACAGTACAAAAGCCTCACATTCTAAGCTAAATTCACCAATTTGAAGCTAAAAGCTAGGAACTGAAGCTGTGGCGATACCTCACGCGGGAGAACGGTGAGAACCTGATTTTCACGATTACCTCGACAACAGACGTCGCTACAGTACAAAAGCTTCACATTCAAAGCTAAGTTCACCAATTTTAAGCTAGAAGCTCGGAAAATGAAGCTGTAGCGATAGCCCATGCGAGAGAACTGTGAAAGTTGAGTTTGACAATTTCCTCGTCAACGGCTATTGTTGCTAGAGCACAAATGCCTCACATTCTACGCTAAAATCACCAATTTGAAGCTAAAAGCTAGGAAATGAAGCTGTACCGATATCTCACCTGAGAGAACGGTGAAAGTTGAGTGTGACGATTTCTTCGACAACGGCTGTTGCTAGAGCACAAAAGCCACAAATACTAAACTAAACTCACCAATCAGAAGCTAAAAGCCAGGAAAATGCAGCCGTAGCGGTATCACACGCGAGAGAACGGTGAAAGTTGAGATTGACGATTTCCTCGAGAACGGCTGTTGCTAGAGCACAAATGCCTCACATTCTACGCTAAAATCACCAATTTGAAGCTAAAAGCTAGGACATGAAGCTGTACCGATATCTCACGCGAGAAAACGATGATAAGTTGAGTTCCACGATTTCCTTGACAACAGATGTAGCTACAGTACAAAAGCCTCACATTCTAAGCTAAATTCACCAATTTGAAGCTAAAAGCTAGGAACTGAAGCTGTAGCGATATCTCACGCGGGAGAACGGTGAGAACCTGATTTGCACGATTACCTCGACAACAGACGTCGCTACAGTACAAAAGCTTCACATTCTAAGCTAAATTCACCAATTTTAAGCTAGAAGCTCGGAACATGAAGCTGTAGCGATAGCCCACGCGAGAGAACTGTGAAAGTTGTATTTGACAATTTCTTCGTCAACGGCTGTTCCTACAGCAAAAATGCCTCACATTCTACGCTAAAATCACCAATTTGAAGCTAAAAGCTAGGAAATGCAGCTGACCGATATCTCACCTGAGAGAACGGTGAAAGTTGAGTGTGACGATTTCTTCGACAACGGCTGCTGCCAGAGCACAAAAGCCACAAATTCTAATCTAAACTCACCAATCAGAAGCTAAAAGCCAGGAAAATGCAGCCGTACCGATATCTCACGCGAGAGAACGGTGAAAGTTGAGATTGACGATTTCCTCGAGAACGGCTGTTGCTAGAGCACAAATGCCTCACATTCTACGCTAAAATCACCAATTTGAAGCTAAAAGCTAGGACATGAAGCTGTACCGATATCTCACGCGAGAAAACGATGATAAGTTGAGTTCCACGATTTCCTTGACAACAGATGTTGCTACAGTACAAAAGCGTCACATTCTAAGCTAAATTCACCAATTTGAAGCTAAAAGCTAGGAACTGAAGCTGTTGTAGCGATATCTCACGCGAGAGAACGATGATAAGTTGAGTTTCACGATTTCCTTGACAACAGACGTCGCTACAGTACAAAAGCTTCACATTCAAAGCTAAGTTCACCAATTTTAAGCTAGAAGCTCGGAAAATGAAGCTGTAGCGATAGCCCACGCGAGAGAACTGTGAAAGTTGAGTTTGACGATTCCCTCCACAACGGTTGTTGCTACAGTACAAAAGCCTCACATTCTAAGCTAAATTAACCAATTTTAAGCTAGAAGCTCGGAAAATGCAGCTGTAACGATATCTCACGCGAGAGAACGGTGAAAGTTGAGTTTGACGATTTCCTCGACAACAGATGTTGCTACAGTACAAAAGCCTCACATTCTAAGCTAAATTCACCAATTTGAAGCTAAAAGCTAGGAACTGAAGCTGTGGCGATACCTCACGCGGGAGAACGGTGAGAACCTGATTTTCACGATTACCTCGACAACAGACGTCGCTACAGTACAAAAGCTTCACATTCAAAGCTAAGTTCACCAATTTTAAGCTAGAAGCTCGGAAAATGAAGCTGTAGCGATAGCCCATGCGAGAGAACTGTGAAAGTTGAGTTTGACAATTTCCTCGTCAACGGCTATTGTTGCTAGAGCACAAATGCCTCACATTCTACGCTAAAATCACCAATTTGAAGCTAAAAGCTAGGAAATGAAGCTGTACCGATATCTCACCTGAGAGAACGGTGAAAGTTGAGTGTGACGATTTCTTCGACAACGGCTGTTGCTAGAG
This sequence comes from Tiphia femorata, assembly GCA_944319695.1. Classification (NCBI taxonomy): domain Eukaryota; kingdom Metazoa; phylum Arthropoda; class Insecta; order Hymenoptera; family Tiphiidae; genus Tiphia; species Tiphia femorata. The sequence continues at coordinate 378,411 of CALUEP010000001.1, forward strand.
CACAAAAGCCACAAATACTAAACTAAACTCACCAATCAGAAGCTAAAAGCCAGGAAAATGCAGCCGTAGCGGTATCACACGCGAGAGAACGGTGAAAGTTGAGATTGACGATTTCCTCGAGAACGGCTGTTGCTAGAGCACAAATGCCTCACATTCTACGCTAATATCACCAATTTGAAGCGAAAAGCTAGGAAAATGCAGCTGTAACGATATCTCATGCGAGAGAACGGTGAAAGTTGAGTTTGACGATTTCCTCGACAACGGCTGTTGCTAGAGCACAAATGCCTCACATTCTAAACTAAATTCACCAATTTTTAGCTCGAAGCTAGAAAAATGCAGCTGTAACGATATCTCACGCGAGAGAACGGTGAAAGTTGAGTTTGACGATTACCTCGACAACGGCTGTTGCTAGTGCACAAATGCCTCACATTCTACGCTAAAATCACCAATTTGAAGCTAAAAGCTAGGACATGAAGCTGTACCGATATCTCACGCGAGAAAACGATGATAAGTTGAGTTCCACGATTTCCTTGACAACAGATGTAGCTACAGTACAAAAGCCTCACATTCTAAGCTAAATTCACCAATTTGAAGCTAAAAGCTAGGAACTGAAGCTGTAGCGATATCTCACGCGGGAGAACGGTGAGAACCTGATTTGCACGATTACCTCGATAACAGACGTCGCTACAGTACAAAAGCTTCACATTCTAAGCTAAATTCACCAATTTTAAGCTAGAAGCTCGGAACATGAAGCTGTAGCGATAGCCCACGCGAGAGAACTGTGAAAGTTGTATTTGACAATTTCTTCGTCAACGGCTGTTCCTAGAGCAAAAATGCCTCACATTCTACGCTAAAATCACCAATTTGAAGCTAAAAGCTAGGAAATGCAGCTGACCGATATCTCACCTGAGAGAACGGTGAAAGTTGAGTGTGACGATTTCTTCGACAACGGCTGCTGCCAGAGCACAAAAGCCACAAATTCTAATCTAAACTCACCAATCAGAAGCTAAAAGCCAGGAAAATGCAGCCGTACCGATATCTCACGCGAGAGAACGGTGAAAGTTGAGTTTGACGATTTCCTCGACAACAGATGTTGGTACAGTACAAAAGCCTCACATTCTAAGCTAAATTCACCAATTTGAAGCTAAAAGCTAGGAACTGAAGCTGTAGCGATATCTCACTCGGGAGAACGGCGAGAACCTGATTTTCACGATTACCTCGACAACAGACGTCGCTACAGTACAAAAGCTTCACATTCTAAGCTAGATTCACCAATTTTAAGCTAGAAGCTATGAAAAAGAAGCTGTCGCAATAGCCCACGCGAGAGAACTGTGAAAGTTGAGTTCGACAATTTCCTCGTCAACGGCTGTTGTTGCTAGAGCACAAATGCCTCACATTCTACGCTAAAATCACCAATTTGAAGCTAAAAGCTAGGAAATGAAGCTGTACCGATATCTCACCTGAGAGAACGGTGAAAGTTGCGTGTGACGATTTCTTCGACAACGGCTGTTGCTAGAGCACAAAAGCCACAAATTCTAAACTAAACTCACCAATCAGAAGCTAAAAGCCAGGAAAATGCAGCCGTAGCGATATCACACGCGAGAGAACGGTGAAAGTTGAGATTGACGATTCCCTCCACAACGGTTGTTGCTACAGTACAAAAGCCTCACATTCTAAGCTAAATTCACCAATTTGAAGCTAAAAGCTAGGAAATGAAGCTGTACCGATATCTCACGCGAGAGAACGATGATAAGTTGAGTTTGACGATTTCCTCGACAACAGATGTTGCTACAGTACAAAAGCCTCACATTCTAAGCTAAATTCACCAATTTGAAGCTAAAAGCCAGGAAAATGCAGCTGTAGCGATATCTCACACGAGAGAACGGTGAAAGTTGAGTTTGACGATTCCCTCCACAACGGTTGTTGCTACAGTACAAAAGCCTCACATTCTAAGCTAGATTCACCAATTTTAAGCTAGAGGCTCGGAAAATGAAGCTGTAGCGATAGCCCACGTGAAAGAACTGGGAAAGTTGAGTTTGACAATTTCCTCGTCAACGGCTGTTGCTAGAGCACAAATGCCTCACATTCTAACCTAAATTCACCATTTTTAAGCTAGAAGCCTGAATAATGCAGCTGTAACGATATCTCATGCGAGAGAACGGTGAAAGTTGAGTTTCACGATTTCCTCGACAACAGATGTTGCTACAGTACAAAAGCTTCACATTCTAAGCTAAATTCACCATTTTTAAGCTAGAAGCTCGGAACATGAAGCTGTAACAATAGCCCACGCGAGAGAACTGTGAAAGTTGTGTTTGACAATTTCCTCGTCAACGGCTGTTGCTAGAGCACAAATGGCTCACATTCTATGCTAAATTCACCAATTTTAAGCTAGAAGCTCAGAAAATGAAGCTGTAGCGATATACCACTCGAGAGAACGATGAAAACTTGAGTTTGACGATTTCCTCGACAACGGCTGTTGCTAGAGCACAAATGCCTCACATTCTACGCTAAAATCACCAATTTGAAGCTACAAGCTAGGAAAATGCAGCTGTAACTACATCTCACGCGAAAGAATGGTGAAAGTTGAGTTTCACGATTTCCTCGACAACAGATGTTGCTACAGTACAAAAGCCTCACGTTCTAAGCTATATTCACCAATTTGAAACTAGAAGCTCGGAAAATGAAGCTGTAGCGATATCCCACACGAGAGAACGGTGAAAGTTGAGTTTGACGATTCCCTCCACAACGGTTGTTGCTACAGTACAAAAGCCTCACATTCTAAGCTAAATTCACCAATTTGAAGCTACAAACTCGGAAAATGAAGCTGTACCGATATCCCACACGAGAGAACGGTGAAAACTTGAGTTTGACGATTTCCTCGACAACGGCTGTTGCTAGTGCACAAATGCCTCACATTCTATGCTAAATTCACCAATTGTAAGCTAAAAGTTAGAAACTGAAGCTGTAGCGATATCTCACGCGAGAGAACGATGATAAGTTGAGTTTCTCGATTTCCTCGACAACAGATGTTGCTACAGTACAAACGCCTCACATTCTAAGCTAAATTCACCAATTTGAAGCTAAAAGCTAGGAACTGAAGCTGTAGCGATACCTCACGCGGGAGAACGGTGCGAACCTGATTTTCACGGTTACCTCGACAACAGACGTCGCTAAAGTACAAAAGCTTCACATTCTAAGCTAAATTCACCAATTTTAAGCTAGAAGCTCGGAACATGAAGCTGTAGCGATAGCCCACGCGAGAGAACTGTGAAAGTTGTATTTGACAATTTCTTCGTCAACGGCTGTTCCTAGAGCAAAAATGCCTCACATTCTACGCTAAAATCACCAATTTGAAGCTAAAAGCTAGGAAATGCAGCTGACCGATATTTCACCTGAGAGAACGGTGAAAGTTGAGTGTGACGATTTCTTCGACAACGGCTGTTGCCAGAGCACAAAAGCCACAAATTCTAATCTAAACTCACCAATCAGAAGCTAAAAGCCAGGAAAATGCAGCCGTAGCGATATCATACGCGAGAGAACGGTGAAAGTTGAGATTGACGATTTCCTCGAGAACGGCTGTTGCTAGAGCACAAATGCCTCACATTCTACGCTAATATCACCAATTTGAAGCTAAAAGCTAGGAAAATGCAGCTGTAACGATATCTCACGCGAGAGAACGGTGAAAGTTGAGTTTGACGATTTCCTCGACAACAGATGTTGCTACAGTACAAAAGCCTCACATTCTAAGCTAAATTCACCAGTTTGAAGCTAAAAGCTAGGAACTGAAGCTGTAGCGATATCTCACGCGGGAGAACGACGAGAACCTGATTTGCACGATTACCTCGACAACAGACGTCGCTACAGTACAAAAGCTTCACATTCTAAGCTAAATTCACCAATTTTAAGCTAGAAGCTCGGAACATGAAGCTGTAGCGATAGCCCACGCGAGAGAACTGTGAAAGTTGTATTTGACAATTTCTTCGTCAACGGCTGTTCCTAGAGCAAAAATGCCTCACATTCTACGCTAAAATCACCAATTTGAAGCTAAAAGCTAGGAAATGCAGCTGACCGATATCTCACCTGAGAGAACGGTGAAAGTTGAGTGTGACGATTTCTTCGACAACGGCTGTTGCCAGAGCACAAAAGCCACAAATTCTAATCTAAACTCATCAATCAGAAGCTAAAAGCCAGGAAAATGCAGCCGTAGCGATATCATACGCGAGAGAACGGTGAAAGTTGAGATTGACGATTTCCTCGAGAACGGCTGTTGCTAGAGCACAAATGCCTCACATTCTACGCTAATATCACCAATTTGAAGCTAAAAGCTAGGAAAATGCAGCTGTAACGATATCTCACGCGAGAGAACGGTGAAAGTTGAGTTTCACGATTTCCTCGACAACAGATGTTGCTACAGTACAAAAGCCTCACATTCTAAGCTAAATTCACCAATTTGAAGCTAAAAGCTAGGAACTGAAGCTGTAGCCATATCTCACTCGGGAGAACGGCGAGAACCTGATTTTCACGATTACCTCGACAACAGACGTCGCTACAGTACAAAAGCTTCACATTCTAAGCTAGATTCACCAATTTTAAGCTAGAAGCTATGAAAAAGAAGCTGTCGCAATAGCCCACGCGAGAGAACTGTGAAAGTTGAGTTCGACAATTTCCTCGTCAACGGCTGTTGTTGCTAGAGCACAAATGCCTCACATTCTACGCTAAAATCACCAATTTGAAGCTAAAAGCTAGGAAATGAAGCTGTACCGATATCTCACCTGAGAGAACGGTGAAAGTTGCGTGTGACGATTTCTTCGACAACGGCTGTTGCTAGAGCACAAAAGCCACAAATTCTAAACTAAACTCACCACTCAGAAGCTAAAAGCCAGGAAAATGCAGCCGTAGCGATATCACACGCGAGAGAACGGTGAAAGTTGAGATTGACGATTTCCTCGAGAACGGCTGTTGCTAGAGCACAAATGCCTCACATTCTACGCTAAAATCACCAATTTGAAGCTAAAAGCTAGGACATGAAGCTGTACCGATATCTCACGCGAGAAAACGATGATAAGTTGAGTTCCACGATTTCCTTGACAACAGATGTTGCTACAGTACAAAAGCCTCACATTCTAAGCTAAATTCACCAATTTGAAGCTAAAAGCTCGGAAAATGAAGCTGTAACGATAGCCCACGCGAGAGAACTGTGAAAGTTGAGTTTGACAATTTCCTCGTCAACGGCTGTTGCTAGAGCACAGATGCCTCACATTCAAAACTAAATTCACCATTTTTAAGCTAGAAGCCTGAAAAATGCAGCTGTAACGATATCTCATGCGAGAGAACGGTGAAAGTTGAGTTTCACGATTTCCTCGACAACAGATGTTGCTACAGTACAAAAGCCTCACATTCTAAGCTAAATTCACCAATTTTAAGCTAGAAGCTCGGAGCATGAAGCTGTAGCAATAGCCCACGCGAGAGACCTGTGAAAGTTGTGTTTGACAATTTCCTCGTCAACGGCTGTTGTTACAGTACAAAAGCCTCTTATTCTAAGCTAAATTCACCAATTTGAAGCTAAAAGCCAGGAAAGTGCAGCTGTAACGATATCTCATGCGAGAGAACGGTGAAAGTTGAGTTTCACGATTTCCTCGACAACAGATGTTGCTACAGTACAAAAGAGTCACATTCTACGCTAAAATCACCAATTTGAAGCTAAAAGCAAGGAAAATGCAGCTGTAACGATATCTCACCTGAGAGAACGGTGAAAGTTGAATGTGACGATTTCTTCGACAACGGCTGTTGCTAGAGCACAAAAGCCACAAATTCTAAACTAAACTCACCAATCAGAAGCTAAAAGCCAGGAAAATGCAGCCGTAGCGATATCTCACGCGAGAGAACGATGATAAGTTGAGTTTCTCGATTTCCTCGACAACAGATGTTGCTACAGTACAAAAGCCTCACATTCTATGCTAAATTCACCAATTTTAAGCTAGAAGCTCAGAAAATGAATCTGTAGCGATATCTCACGCGAGAGAACGGTGAAAGTTGAGATTGACGATTTCTTTGAGAACGGCTGTTGCTAGAGCACAAAAGCCTCACATTCTAAGCTAAATTCACCAATTTGAAGCTAAAAGCTAGGAACTGAAGCTGTGGCGATACCTCACGCGGGAGAACGGTGAGAACCTGATTTTCACGATTACCTCGACAACAGACGTCGCTACAGTACAAAAGCTTCACATTCAAAGCTAAGTTCACCAATTTTAAGCTAGAAGCTCGGAAAATGAAGCTGTAGCGATAGCCCATGCGAGAGAACTGTGAAAGTTGAGTTTGACAATTTCCTCGTCAACGGCTATTGTTGCTAGAGCACAAATGCCTCACATTCTACGCTAAAATCACCAATTTGAAGCTAAAAGCTAGGATATGAAGCTGTACCGATATCTCACCTGAGAGAACGGTGAAAGTTGAGTTTGACGATTTCCTCGACAACGGCTGTTGCTAGAGCACAAATGCCTCACATTCTAAACTAAATTCACCAATTTTTAGCTCGAAGCTAGAAAAATGCAGCTGTAACGATATCTCACGCGAGAGGACGGTGAAAGTTGAGTTTGACGATTACCTCGACAACGGCTGTTGCTAGTGCACAAATGCCTCACATTCTACGCTAAAATCACCAATTTGAAGCTAAAAGGTAGGACATGAAGCTGTACCGACATCTCACGCGAGAAAACGATGATAAGTTGAGTTCCACGATTTCCTTGACAACAGATGTTGCTACAGTACAAAAGCCTCACATTCTAAGCTAAATTCACCAATTTGAAGCTAAAAGCTAGGAACTGAAGCTGTAGCGATATCTCACGCGGGAGAACGGTGAGAACCTGATTTGCACGATTACCTCGACAACAGACGTCGCTACAGTACAAAAGCTTCACATTCTAAGCTAAATTCACCAATTTTAAGCTAGAAGCTCGGAACATGAAGCTGTAGCGATAGCCCACGCGAGAGAACTGTGAAAGTTGTATTTGACAATTTCTTCGTCAACGGCTGTTCCTAGAGCAAAAATGCCTCACATTCTACGCTAAAATCACCAATTTGAAGCTAAAAGCTAGGAAATGCAGCTGACCGATATCTCACCTGAGAGAACGGTGAAAGTTGAGTGTGACGATTTCTTCGACAACGGCTGTTGCCAGAGCACAAAAGCCACAAATTCTAAACTAAACTCACCAATCAGAAGCTAAAAGCCAGGAAAATGCAGCCGTAGCGATATCACACGCGAGAGAACGGTGAAAGTTGAGATTGACGATTTCCTCGAGAACGGCTGTTGCTAGAGCACAAATGCCTCACATTCTACGCTAAAATCACCAATTTGAAGCTAAAAGCTAGGAAAATGCAGCTGTAACGATATCTCACGCGAGAGAACGGTGAAAGTTGAGTTTGACGATTTCCTCGACAACAGATGTTGCTACAGTACAAAAGCCTCACATTCTAAGCGAAATTCACCAATTTGAAGCTAAAAGCTAGGAACTGAAGCTGTAGCCATATCTCACTCGGGAGAACGGCGAGAACCTGATTTTCACGATTACCTCGACAACAGACGTCGCTACAGTACAAAAGCTTCACATTCTAAGCTAGATTCACCAATTTTAAGCTAGAAGCTATGAAAAAGAAGCTGTCGCAATAGCCCACGCGAGAGAACTGTGAAAGTTGAGTTCGACAATATCCTCGTCAACGGCTGTTGTTGCTAGAGCACAAATGCCTCACATTCTACGCTAAAATCACCAATTTGAAGCTAAAAGCTAGGAAATGAAGCTGTACCGATATCTCACCTGAGAGAACGGTGAAAGTTGCGTGTGACGATTTCTTCGACAACGGCTGTTGCTAGAGCAAAAAAGCCACAAATTCTAAACTAAACTCACCACTCAGAAGCTAAAAGCCAGGAAAATGCAGCCGTAGCGATATCACACGCGAGAGAACGGTGAAAGTTGAGATTGACGATTTCCTCGAGAACGGCTGTTGCTAGAGCACAGATGCCTCACATTCTACGCTAAAATCACCAATTTGAAGCTAAAAGCTAGGACATGAAGCTGTACCGATATCTCACGCGAGAAAACGATGATAAGTTGAGTTCCACGATTTCCTTGACAACAGATGTTGCTACAGTACAAAAGCGTCACATTCTAAGCTAAATTCACCAATTTGAAGCTAAAAGCTAGGAACTGAAGCTGTTGTAGCGATATCTCACGCGAGAGAACGATGATAAGTTGAGTTTCACGATTTCCTTGACAACAGACGTCGCTACAGTACAAAAGCTTCACATTCAAAGCTAAGTTCACCAATTTTAAGCTAGAAGCTCGGAAAATGAAGCTGTAGCGATAGCCCACGCGAGAGAACTGTGAAAGTTGAGTTTGACGATTCCCTCCACAACGGTTGTTGCTACAGTACAAAAGCCTCACATTCTAAGCTAAATTAACCAATTTTAAGCTAGAAGCTCGGAAAATGCAGCTGTAACGATATCTCACGCGAGAGAACGGTGAAAGTTGAGTTTGACGATTTCCTCGACAACAGATGTTGCTACAGTACAAAAGCCTCACATTCTAAGCTAAATTCACCAATTTGAAGCTAAAAGCTAGGAACTGAAGCTGTGGCGATACCTCACGCGGGAGAACGGTGAGAACCTGATTTTCACGATTACCTCGACAACAGACGTCGCTACAGTACAAAAGCTTCACATTCAAAGCTAAGTTCACCAATTTTAAGCTAGAAGCTCGGAAAATGAAGCTGTAGCGATAGCCCATGCGAGAGAACTGTGAAAGTTGAGTTTGACAATTTCCTCGTCAACGGCTATTGTTGCTAGAGCACAAATGCCTCACATTCTACGCTAAAATCACCAATTTGAAGCTAAAAGCTAGGAAATGAAGCTGTACCGATATCTCACCTGAGAGAACGGTGAAAGTTGAGTGTGACGATTTCTTCGACAACGGCTGTTGCTAGAGCACAAAAGCCACAAATACTAAACTAAACTCACCAATCAGAAGCTAAAAGCCAGGAAAATGCAGCCGTAGCGGTATCACACGCGAGAGAACGGTGAAAGTTGAGATTGACGATTTCCTCGAGAACGGCTGTTGCTAGAGCACAAATGCCTCACATTCTACGCTAAAATCACCAATTTGAAGCTAAAAGCTAGGACATGAAGCTGTACCGATATCTCACGCGAGAAAACGATGATAAGTTGAGTTCCACGATTTCCTTGACAACAGATGTAGCTACAGTACAAAAGCCTCACATTCTAAGCTAAATTCACCAATTTGAAGCTAAAAGCTAGGAACTGAAGCTGTAGCGATATCTCACGCGGGAGAACGGTGAGAACCTGATTTGCACGATTACCTCGACAACAGACGTCGCTACAGTACAAAAGCTTCACATTCTAAGCTAAATTCACCAATTTTAAGCTAGAAGCTCGGAACATGAAGCTGTAGCGATAGCCCACGCGAGAGAACTGTGAAAGTTGTATTTGACAATTTCTTCGTCAACGGCTGTTCCTACAGCAAAAATGCCTCACATTCTACGCTAAAATCACCAATTTGAAGCTAAAAGCTAGGAAATGCAGCTGACCGATATCTCACCTGAGAGAACGGTGAAAGTTGAGTGTGACGATTTCTTCGACAACGGCTGCTGCCAGAGCACAAAAGCCACAAATTCTAATCTAAACTCACCAATCAGAAGCTAAAAGCCAGGAAAATGCAGCCGTACCGATATCTCACGCGAGAGAACGGTGAAAGTTGAGTTTGACGATTTCCTCGACAACAGATGTTGGTACAGTACAAAAGCCTCACATTCTAAGCTAAATTCACCAATTTGAAGCTAAAAGCTAGGAACTGAAGCTGTAGCGATATATCACTCGGGAGAACGGCGAGAACCTGATTTTCACGATTACCTCGACAACAGACGTCGCTACAGTACAAATGCTTCACATTCTAAGCTACATTCACCAATTTTAAGCTAGAAGCTATGAAAAAGAAGCTGTCGCAATAGCCCACGCGAGAGAACTGTGAAAGTTGAGTTCGACAATTTCCTCGTCAACGGCTGTTGTTGCTAGAGCACAAATGCCTCACATTCTAATCTAAACTCACCAATCAGAAGCTAAAAGCCAGGAAAATGCAGCCGTACCGATATCTCACGCGAGAGAACGATGATAAGTTGAGTTTCACGATTTCCTTGACAACAGATGTTGCTACAGTACAAAAGCCTCACATTCTAAGCTAAATTAACCAATTTTAAGCTAGAAGCTCGGAAAATGCAGCTGTAACGATATCTCACGCGAGAGAACGGTGAAAGTTGAGTTTGACGATTTCCTCGACAACAGATGTTGCTACAGTACAAAAGCCTCACATTCTAAGCTAAATTCACCAATTTGAAGCTAAAAGCTAGGAACTGAAGCTGTGGCGATACCTCACGCGGGAGAACGGTGAGAACCTGATTTTCACGATTACCTCGACAACAGACGTCGCTACAGTACAAAAGCTTCACATTCAAAGCTAAGTTCACCAATTTTAAGCTAGAAGCTCGGAAAATGAAGCTGTAGCGATAGCCCATGCGAGAGAACTGTGAAAGTTGAGTTTGACAATTTCCTCGTCAACGGCTATTGTTGCTAGAGCACAAATGCCTCACATTCTACGCTAAAATCACCAATTTGAAGCTAAAAGCTAGGAAATGAAGCTGTACCGATATCTCACCTGAGAGAACGGTGAAAGTTGAGTGTGACGATTTCTTCGACAACGGCTGTTGCTAGAGCACAAAAGCCACAAATACTAAACTAAACTCACCAATCAGAAGCTAAAAGCCAGGAAAATGCAGCCGTAGCGGTATCACACGCGAGAGAACGGTGAAAGTTGAGATTGACGATTTCCTCGAGAACGGCTGTTGCTAGAGCACAAATGCCTCACATTCTACGCTAATATCACCAATTTGAAGCGAAAAGCTAGGAAAATGCAGCTGTAACGATATCTCATGCGAGAGAACGGTGAAAGTTGAGTTTGACGATTTCCTCGACAACGGCTGTTGCTAGAGCACAAATGCCTCACATTCTAAACTAAATTCACCAATTTTTAGCTCGAAGCTAGAAAAATGCAGCTGTAACGATATCTCACGCGAGAGAACGGTGAAAGTTGAGTTTGACGATTACCTCGACAACGGCTGTTGCTAGTGCACAAATGCCTTACATTCTACGCTAAAATCACCAATTTGAAGCTAAAAGCTAGGACATGAAGCTGTACCGATATCTCACGCGAGAAAACGATGATAAGTTGAGTTCCACGATTTCCTTGACAACAGATGTAGCTACAGTACAAAAGCCTCACATTCTAAGCTAAATTCACCAATTTGAAGCTAAAAGCTAGGAACTGAAGCTGTAGCGATATCTCACGCGGGAGAACGGTGAGAACCTGATTTGCACGATTACCTCGACAACAGACGTCGCTACAGTACAAAAGCTTCACATTCTAAGCTAAATTCACCAATTTTAAGCTAGAAGCTCGGAACATGAAGCTGTAGCGATAGCCCACGCGAGAGAACTGTGAAAGTTGTATTTGACAATTTCTTCGTCAACGGCTGTTCCTACAGCAAAAATGCCTCACATTCTACGCTAAAATCACCAATTTGAAGCTAAAAGCTAGGAAATGCAGCTGACCGATATCTCACCTGAGAGAACGGTGAAAGTTGAGTGTGACGATTTCTTCGACAACGGCTGCTGCCAGAGCACAAAAGCCACAAATTCTAATCTAAACTCACCAATCAGAAGCTAAAAGCCAGGAAAATGCAGCCGTACCGATATCTCACGCGAGAGAACGGTGAAAGTTGAGTTTGACGATTTCCTCGACAACAGATGTTGGTACAGTACAAAAGCCTCACATTCTAAGCTAAATTCACCAATTTGAAGCTAAAAGCTAGGAACTGAAGCTGTAGCGATATCTCACTCGGGAGAACGGCGAGAACCTGATTTTCACGATTACCTCGACAACAGACGTCGCTACAGTACAAATGCTTCACATTCTAAGCTAGATTCACCAATTTTAAGCTAGAAGCTATGAAAAAGAAGCTGTCGCAATAGCCCACGCGAGAGAACTGTGAAAGTTGAGTTCGACAATTTCCTCGTCAACGGCTGTTGTTGCTAGAGCACAAATGCCTCACATTCTAATCTAAACTCACCAATCAGAAGCTAAAAGCCAGGAAAATGCAGCCGTACCGATATCTCACGCGAGAGAACGATGATAAGTTGAGTTTCACGATTTCCTTGACAACAGATGTTGCTACAGTACAAAAGCCTCACATTCTAAGCTAAATTCACCAATTTTAAGCTAGAAGCTCGGAAAATGAAGCTGTAACGATAGCCCACGCGAGAGAACTGTGAAAGTTGAGTTTGACAATTTCCTCGTCAACGGCTGTTGCTAGAGCACAGATGCCTCACATTCTAAACTAAATTCACCATTTTTAAGCTAGAAGCCTGAAAAATGCAGCTGTAACGATATCTCATGCGAGAGAACGGTGAAAGTTGAGTTTCACGATTTCCTCGACAACAGATGTTGCTACAGTACAAAAGCCTCGCATTCTAAGCTAAATTCACCAATTTGAAGCTAAAAGCCAGGAAAATGCAGCTGTAACGATATCTCATGCGAGAGAACGGTGAAAGTTGAGTTTGACGATTACCTCGACAACGGCTGTTGCTAGTGCACAAATGCCTCACATTCTACGCTAAAATCACCAATTTGAAGCTAAAAGCTAGGACATGAAGCTGTACCGATATCTCACGCGAGAAAACGATGATAAGTTGAGTTCCACGATTTCCTTGACAACAGATGTTGCTACAGTACAAAAGCCTCACATTCTAAGCTAAATTCACCAATTTGAAGCTAAAAGTTAGGAACTGAAGCTGTAGCGATATCTCACGCGGGAGAACGGTGAGAACCTGATTTACACGATTACCTCGACAACAGACGTCGCTACAGTACAAAAGCTTCACATTCTAAGCTAAATTCACCAATTTTAAGCTAAAAGCCAGGAAAATGCAGCTGTAGCGATATCTCACACGAGAGAACGGTGAAAGTTGAGTTTGACGATTCCCTCCACAACGGTTGTTGCTACAGTACAAAAGCCTCACATTCTAAGCTAAATTCACCAATTTGAAGCTAAAAGCTAGGAAATGAAGCTGTACCGATATCTCACGCGAGAGAACGATGATAAGTTGAGTTTGACGATTTCCTCGACAACAGATGTTGCTACAGTACAAAAGCCTCACATTCTAAGCTAAATTCACCAATTTGAAGCTAAAAGCCAGGAAAATGCAGCTGTAGCGATATCTCACACGAGAGAACGGTGAAAGTTGAGTTTGACGATTCCCTCCACAACGGTTGTTGCTACAGTACAAAAGCTTCACATTCTAAGCTAAATTCACCATTTTTAAGCTAGAAGCTCGGAACATGAAGCTGTAACAATAGCCCACGCGAGAGAACTGTGAAAGTTGTGTTTGACAATTTCCTCGTCAACGGCTGTTGCTAGAGCACAAATGGCTCACATTCTATGCTAAATTCACCAATTTTAAGCTAGAAGCTCAGAAAATGAAGCTGTAGCGATATACCACTCGAGAGAACGGTGAAAACTTGAGTTTGACGATTTCCTCGACAACGGCTGTTGCTAGAGCACAAATGCCTCACATTCTACGCTAAAATCACCAATTTGAAGCTACAAGCTAGGAAAATGCAGCTGTAACTACATCTCACGCGAAAGAATGGTGAAAGTTGAGTTTCACGATTTCCTCGACAACAGATGTTGCTACAGTACAAAAGCCTCACGTTCTAAGCTATATTCACCAATTTGAAACTAGAAGCTCGGAAAATGAAGCTGTAGCGATATCCCACACGAGAGAACGGTGAAAGTTGAGTTTGACGATTCCCTCCACAACGGTTGTTGCTACAGTACAAAAGCCTCACATTCTAAGCTAAATTCACCAATTTGAAGCTACAAACTCGGAAAATGAAGCTGTACCGATATCCCACACGAGAGAACGGTGAAAACTTGAGTTTGACGATTTCCTCGACAACGGCTGTTGCTAGTGCACAAATGCCTCACATTCTATGCTAAATTCACCAATTGTAAGCTAAAAGTTAGGAACTGAAGCTGTAGCGATATCTCACGCGAGAGAACGATGATAAGTTGAGTTTCTCGATTTCCTCGACAACAGATGTTGCTACAGTACAAACGCCTCACATTCTAAGCTAAATTCACCAATTTGAAGCTAAAAGCTAGGAACTGAAGCTGTAGCGATACCTCACGCGGGAGAACGGTGCGAACCTGATTTTCACGGTTACCTCGACAACAGACGTCGCTAAAGTACAAAAGCTTCACATTCTAAGCTAAATTCACCAATTTTAAGCTAGAAGCTCGGAACATGAAGCTGTAGCGATAGCCCACGCGAGAGAACTGTGAAAGTTGTATTTGACAATTTCTTCGTCAACGGCTGTTCCTAGAGCAAAAATGCCTCACATTCTACGCTAAAATCACCAATTTGAAGCTAAAAGCTAGGAAATGCAGCTGACCGATATTTCACCTGAGAGAACGGTGAAAGTTGAGTGTGACGATTTCTTCGACAACGGCTGTTGCCAGAGCACAAAAGCCACAAATTCTAATCTAAACTCACCAATCAGAAGCTAAAAGCCAGGAAAATGCAGCCGTAGCGATATCATACGCGAGAGAACGGTGAAAGTTGAGATTGACGATTTCCTCGAGAACGGCTGTTGCTAGAGCACAAATGCCTCACATTCTACGCTAATATCACCAATTTGAAGCTAAAAGCTAGGAAATGAAGCTGTACCGATATCTCACCTGAGAGAACGGTGAAAGTTGAGTGTGACGATTTCTTCGACAACGGCTGTTGCTAGAGCACAAAAGCCACAAATACTAAACTAAACTCACCAATCAGAAGCTAAAAGCCAGGAAAATGCAGCCGTAGCGGTATCACACGCGAGAGAACGGTGAAAGTTGAGATTGACGATTTCCTCGAGAACGGCTGTTGCTAGAGCACAAATGCCTCACATTCTACGCTAATATCACCAATTTGAAGCGAAAAGCTAGGAAAATGCAGCTGTAACGATATCTCATGCGAGAGAACGGTGAAAGTTGAGTTTGACGATTTCCTCGACAACGGCTGTTGCTAGAGCACAAATGCCTCACATTCTAAACTAAATTCACCAATTTTTAGCTCGAAGCTAGAAAAATGCAGCTGTAACGATATCTCACGCGAGAGAACGGTGAAAGTTGAGTTTGACGATTACCTCGACAACGGCTGTTGCTAGTGCACAAATGCCTCACATTCTACGCTAAAATCACCAATTTGAAGCTAAAAGCTAGGACATGAAGCTGTACCGATATCTCACGCGAGAAAACGATGATAAGTTGAGTTCCACGATTTCCTTGACAACAGATGTAGCTACAGTACAAAAGCCTCACATTCTAAGCTAAATTCACCAATTTGAAGCTAAAAGCTAGGAACTGAAGCTGTAGCGATATCTCACGCGGGAGAACGGTGAGAACCTGATTTGCACGATTACCTCGACAACAGACGTCTATACAGTACAAAAGCTTCACATTCTAAGCTAAATTCACCAATTTTTAAGCTAGAAGCTCGGAACATGAAGCTGTAGCGATAGCCCACGCGAGAGAACTGTGAAAGTTGTATTTGACAATTTCTTCGTCAACGGCTGTTCCTAGAGCAAAAATGCCTCACATTCTACGCTAAAATCACCAATTTGAAGCTAAAAGCTAGGAAATGCAGCTGACCGATATCTCACCTGAGAGAACGGTGAAAGTTGAGTGTGACGATTTCTTCGACAACGGCTGCTGCCAGAGCACAAAAGCCACAAATTCTAATCTAAACTCACCAATCAGAAGCTAAAAGCCAGGAAAATGCAGCCGTACCGATATCTCACGCGAGAGAACGGTGAAAGTTGAGTTTGACGATTTCCTCGACAACAGATGTTGGTACAGTACAAAAGCCTCACATTCTAAGCTAAATTCACCAATTTGAAGCTAAAAGCTAGGAACTGAAGCTGTAGCGATATCTCACTCGGGAGAACGGCGAGAACCTGATTTTCACGATTACCTCGACAACAGACGTCGCTACAGTACAAAAGCTTCACATTCTAAGCTAGATTCACCAATTTTAAGCTAGAAGCTATGAAAAAGAAGCTGTCGCAATAGCCCACGCGAGAGAACTGTGAAAGTTGAGTTCGACAATTTCCTCGTCAACGGCTGTTGTTGCTAGAGCACAAATGCCTCACATTCTACGCTAAAATCACCAATTTGAAGCTAAAAGCTAGGAAATGAAGCTGTACCGATATCTCACCTGAGAGAACGGTGAAAGTTGCGTGTGACGATTTCTTCGACAACGGCTGTTGCTAGAGCACAAAAGCCCACAAATTCTAAACTAAACTCACCAATCAGAAGCTAAAAAGCCAGGAAAATGCAGCCGTAGCGATATCACACGCGAGAGAACGGTGAAAGTTGAGATTGACGATTTCCTCGAGAACGGCTGTTGCTAGAGCACAAATGCCTCACATTCTACGCTAAAATCACCAATTTGAAGCTAAAAGCTAGGAAAATGCAGCTGTAACGATATCTCACGCGAGAGAACGGTGAAAGTTGAGTTTGACGATTTCCTCGACAACAGATGTTGCTACAGTACAAAAGCCTCACATTCTAAGCGAAATTCACCAATTTGAAGCTAAAAGCTAGGAACTGAAGCTGTAGCCATATCTCACTCGGTAGAACGGCGAGAACCTGATTTTCACGATTACCTCGACAACAGACGTCGCTACAGTACAAAAGCCTCACATTCTACGCTAATATCACCAATTTGAAGCTAAAAGCTAGGAAATGAAGCTGTACCGATATCTCACCTGAGAGAACGGTGAAAGTTGAGTGTGACGATTTCTTCGACAACGGCTGTTGCTAGAGCACAAAAGCCACAAATACTAAACTAAACTCACCAATCAGAAGCTAAAAGCCAGGAAAATGCAGCCGTAGCGGTATCACACGCGAGAGAACGGTGAAAGTTGAGATTGACGATTTCCTCGAGAACGGCTGTTGCTAGAGCACAAATGCCTCACATTCTACGCTAATATCACCAATTTGAAGCGAAAAGCTAGGAAAATGCAGCTGTAACGATATCTCATGCGAGAGAACGGTGAAAGTTGAGTTTGACGATTTCCTCGACAACGGCTGTTGCTAGAGCACAAATGCCTCACATTCTAAACTAAATTCACCAATTTTTAGCTCGAAGCTAGAAAAATGCAGCTGTAACGATATCTCACGCGAGAGAACGGTGAAAGTTGAGTTTGACGATTACCTCGACAACGGCTGTTGCTAGTGCACAAATGCCTCACATTCTACGCTAAAATCACCAATTTGAAGCTAAAAGCTAGGACATGAAGCTGTACCGATATCTCACGCGAGAAAACGATGATAAGTTGAGTTCCACGATTTCCTTGACAACAGATGTAGCTACAGTACAAAAGCCTCACATTCTAAGCTAAATTCACCAATTTGAAGCTAAAAGCTAGGAACTGAAGCTGTAGCGATATCTCACGCGGGAGAACGGTGAGAACCTGATTTGCACGATTACCTCGACAACAGACGTCGCTACAGTACAAAAGCTTCACATTCTAAGCTAAATTCACCAATTTTAAGCTAGAAGCTCGGAACATGAAGCTGTAGCGATAGCCCACGCGAGAGAACTGTGAAAGTTGTATTTGACAATTTCTTCGTCAACGGCTGTTCCTAGAGCAAAAATGCCTCACATTCTACGCTAAAATCACCAATTTGAAGCTAAAAGCTAGGAAATGCAGCTGACCGATATCTCACCTGAGAGAACGGTGAAAGTTGAGTGTGACGATTTCTTCGACAACGGCTGCTGCCAGAGCACAAAAGCCACAAATTCTAATCTAAACTCACCAATCAGAAGCTAAAAGCCAGGAAAATGCAGCCGTACCGATATCTCACGCGAGAGAACGGTGAAAGTTGAGCTTGACGATTTCCTCGACAACAGATGTTGGTACAGTACAAAAGCCTCACATTCTAAGCTAAATTCACCAATTTGAAGCTAAAAGCTAGGAACTGAAGCTGTAGCGATATCTCACTCGGGAGAACGGCGAGAACCTGATTTTCACGATTACCTCGACAACAGACGTCGCTACAGTACAAAAGCTTCACATTCTAAGCTAGATTCACCAATTTTAAGCTAGAAGCTATGAAAAAGAAGCTGTCGCAATAGCCCACGCGAGAGAACTGTGAAAGTTGAGTTCGACAATTTCCTCGTCAACGGCTGTTGTTGCTAGAGCACAAATGCCTCACATTCTACGCTAAAATCACCAATTTGAAGCTAAAAGCTAGGAAATGAAGCTGTACCGATATCTCACCTGAGAGAACGGTGAAAGTTGCGTGTGACGATTTCTTCGACAACGGCTGTTGCTAGAGCACAAAAGCCACAAATTCTAAACTAAACTCACCAATCAGAAGCTAAAAGCCAGGAAAATGCAGCCGTAGCGATATCACACGCGAGAGAACGGTGAAAGTTGAGATTGACGATTTCCTCGAGAACGGCTGTTGCTAGAGCACAAATGCCTCACATTCTACGCTAAAATCACCAATTTGAAGCTAAAAGCTAGGAAAATGCAGCTGTAACGATATCTCACGCGAGAGAACGGTGAAAGTTGAGTTTGACGATTTCCTCGACAACAGATGTTGCTACAGTACAAAAGCCTCACATTCTAAGCGAAATTCACCAATTTGAAGCTAAAAGCTAGGAACTGAAGCTGTAGCCATATCTCACTCGGTAGAACGGCGAGAACCTGATTTTCACGATTACCTCGACAACAGACGTCGCTACAGTACAAAAGCTTCACATTCTAAGCTAGATTCACCAATTTTAAGCTAGAAGCTATGAAAAAGAAGCTGTCGCAATAGCCCACGCGAGAGAACTGTGAAAATTGAGTTCGACAATATCCTCGTCAACGGCTGTTGTTGCTAGAGCACAAATGCCTCACATTCTACGCTAAAATCACCAATTTGAAGCTAAAAGCTAGGAAATGAAGCTGTACCGATATCTCACCTGAGAGAACGGTGAAAGTTGCGTGTGACGATTTCTTCGACAACGGCTGTTGCTAGAGCAAAAAAGCCACAAATTCTAAACTAAACTCACCACTGAGAAGCTAAAAGCCAGGAAAATGCAGCCGTAGCGATATCACACGCGAGAGAACGGTGAAAGTTGAGATTGACGATTTCCTCGAGAACGGCTGTTGCTAGAGCACAAATGCCTCACATTCTACGCTAAAATCACCAATTTGAAGCTAAAAGCTAGGACATGAAGCTGTACCGATATCTCACGCGAGAAAACGATGATAAGTTGAGTTCCACGATTTCCTTGACAACAGATGTTGCTACAGTACAAAAGCGTCACATTCTAAGCTAAATTCACCAATTTGAAGCTAAAAGCTAGGAACTGAAGCTGTTGTAGCGATATCTCACGCGAGAGAACGATGATAAGTTGAGTTTCACGATTTCCTTGACAACAGACGTCGCTACAGTACAAAAGCTTCACATTCAAAGCTAAGTTCACCAATTTTAAGCTAGAAGCTCGGAAAATGAAGCTGTAGCGATAGCCCACGCGAGAGAACTGTGAAAGTTGAGTTTGACGATTCCCTCCACAACGGTTGTTGCTACAGTACAAAAGCCTCACATTCTAAGCTAAATTAACCAATTTTAAGCTAGAAGCTCGGAAAATGCAGCTGTAACGATATCTCACGCGAGAGAACGGTGAAAGTTGAGTTTGACGATTTCCTCGACAACAGATGTTGCTACAGTACAAAAGCCTCACATTCTAAGCTAAATTCACCAATTTGAAGCTAAAAGCTAGGAACTGAAGCTGTGGCGATACCTCACGCGGGAGAACGGTGAGAACCTGATTTTCACGATTACCTCGACAACAGACGTCGCTACAGTACAAAAGCTTCACATTCAAAGCTAAGTTCACCAATTTTAAGCTAGAAGCTCGGAAAATGAAGCTTTAGCGATAGCCCATGCGAGAGAACTGTGAAAGTTGAGTTTGACAATTTCCTCGTCAACGGCTATTGTTGCTAGAGCACAAATGCCTCACATTCTACGCTAAAATCACCAATTTGAAGCTAAAAGCTAGGATATGAAGCTGTACCGATATCTCACCTGAGAGAACGGTGAAAGTTGAGTTTGACGATTTCCTCGACAACGGCTGTTGCTAGAGCACAAATGCCTTACATTCTAAACTAAATTCACCAATTTTTAGCTCCAAGCTAGAAAAATGCAGCTGTAACGATATCTCACGCGAGAGAACGGTGAAAGTTGAGTTTGACGATTACCTCGACAACGGCTGTTGCTAGTGCACAAATGCCTCACATTCTACGCTAAAATCACCAATTTGAAGCTAAAAGCTAGGACATGAAGCTGTACCGACATCTCACGCGAGAAAACGATGATAAGTTGAGTTCCACGATTTCCTTGACAACAGATGTTGCTACAGTACAAAAGCCTCACATTCTAAGCTAAATTCACCAATTTGAAGCTAAAAGCTAGGAACTGAAGCTGTAGCGATATCTCACTCGGGAGAACGGCGAGAACCTGATTTTCACGATTACCTCGACAACAGACGTCGCTACAGTACAAAAGCTTCACATTCTAAGCTAGATTCACCAATTTTAAGCTAGAAGCTATGAAAAAGAAGCTGTCGCAATAGCCCACGCGAGAGAACTGTGAAAGTTGAGTTCGACAATTTCCTCGTCAACGGCTGTTGTTGCTAGAGCACAAATGCCTCACATTCTACGCTAAAATCACCAATTTGAAGCTAAAAGCTAGGAAATGAAGCTGTACCGATATCTCACCTGAGAGAACGGTGAAAGATGCGTGTGACGATTTCTTCGACAACGGCTGTTGCTAGAGCACAAAAGCCACAAATTCTAAACTAAACTCACCAATCAGAAGCTAAAAGCCAGGAAAATGCAGCCGTAGCGATATCACACGCGAGAGAACGGTGAAAGTTGAGATTGACGATTTCCTCGAGAACGGCTGTTGCTAGAGCACAAATGCCTCACATTCTACGCTAAAATCACCAATTTGAAGCTAAAAGCTAGGAAAATGCAGCTGTAACGATATCTCACGCGAGAGAACGGTGAAAGTTGAGTTTGACGATTTCCTCGACAACAGATGTTGCTACAGTACAAAAGCCTCACATTCTAAGCGAAATTCACCAATTTGAAGCTAAAAGCTAGGAACTGAAGCTGTAGCCATATCTCACTCGGTAGAACGGCGAGAACCTGATTTTCACGATTACCTCGACAACAGACGTCGCTACAGTACAAAAGCTTCACATTCTAAGCTAGATTCACCAATTTTAAGCTAGAAGCTATGAAAAAGAAGCTGTCGCAATAGCCCACGCGAGAGAACTGTGAAAGTTGAGTTCGACAATATCCTCGTCAACGGCTGTTGTTGCTAGAGCACAAATGCCTCACATTCTACGCTAAAATCACCAATTTGAAGCTAAAAGCTAGGAAATGAAGCTGTACCGATATCTCACCTGAGAGAACGGTGAAAGTTGCGTGTGACGATTTCTTCGACAACGGCTGTTGCTAGAGCAAAAAAGCCACAAATTCTAAACTAAACTCACCACTCAGAAGCTAAAAGCCAGGAAAATGCAGCCGTAGCGATATCACACGCGAGAGAACGGTGAAAGTTGAGATTGACGATTTCCTCGAGAACGGCTGTTGCTAGAGCACAAATGCCTCACATTCTACGCTAAAATCACCAATTTGAAGCTAAAAGCTAGGACATGAAGCTGTACCGATATCTCACGCGAGAAAACGATGATAAGTTGAGTTCCACGATTTCCTTGACAACAGATGTTGCTACAGTACAAAAGCGTCACATTCTAAGCTAAATTCACCAATTTGAAGCTAAAAGCTAGGAACTGAAGCTGTTGTAGCGATATCTCACGCGAGAGAACGATGATAAGTTGAGTTTCACGATTTCCTTGACAACAGACGTCGCTACAGTACAAAAGCTTCACATTCAAAGCTAAGTTCACCAATTTTAAGCTAGAAGCTCGGAAAATGAAGCTGTAGCGATAGCCCACGCGAGAGAACTGTGAAAGTTGAGTTTGACGATTCCCTCCACAACGGTTGTTGCTACAGTACAAAAGCCTCACATTCTAAGCTAAATTAACCAATTTTAAGCTAGAAGCTCGGAAAATGCAGCTGTAACGATATCTCACGCGAGAGAACGGTGAAAGTTGAGTTTGACGATTTCCTCGACAACAGATGTTGCTACAGTACAAAAGCCTCACATTCTAAGCTAAATTCACCAATTTGAAGCTAAAAGCTAGGAACTGAAGCTGTGGCGATACCTCACGCGGGAGAACGGTGAGAACCTGATTTTCACGATTACCTCGACAACAGACGTCGCTACAGTACAAAAGCTTCACATTCAAAGCTAAGTTCACCAATTTTAAGCTAGAAGCTCGGAAAATGAAGCTGTAGCGATAGCCCATGCGAGAGAACTGTGAAAGTTGAGTTTGACAATTTCCTCGTCAACGGCTATTGTTGCTAGAGCACAAATGCCTCACATTCTACGCTAAAATCACCAATTTGAAGCTAAAAGCTAGGATATGAAGCTGTACCGATATCTCACCTGAGAGAACGGTGAAAGTTGAGTTTGACGATTTCCTCGACAACGGCTGTTGCTAGAGCACAAATGCCTTACATTCTAAACTAAATTCACCAATTTTTAGCTCCAAGCTAGAAAAATGCAGCTGTAACGATATCTCACGCGAGAGAACGGTGAAAGTTGAGTTTGACGATTACCTCGACAACGGCTGTTGCTAGTGCACAAATGCCTCACATTCTACGCTAAAATCACCAATTTGAAGCTAAAAGCTAGGACATGAAGCTGTACCGACATCTCACGCGAGAAAACGATGATAAGTTGAGTTCCACGATTTCCTTGACAACAGATGTTGCTACAGTACAAAAGCCTCACATTCTAAGCTAAATTCACCAATTTGAAGCTAAAAGCTAGGAACTGAAGCTGTAGCGATATCTCACGCGGGAGAACGGTGAGAACCTGATTTGCACGATTACCTCGACAACAGACGTCGCTACAGTACAAAAGCTTCACATTCTAAGCTAAATTCACCAATTTTAAGCTAGAAGCTCGGAACATGAAGCTGTAGCGATAGCCCACGCGAGAGAACTGTGAAAGTTGTATTTGACAATTTCTTCGTCAACGGCTGTTCCTAGAGAAAAAATGCCTCACATTCTACGCTAAAATCACCAATTTGAAGCTAAAAGCTAGGAAATGCAGCTGACCGATATCTCACCTGAGAGAACGGTGAAAGTTGAGTGTGACGATTTCTTCGACAACGGCTGTTGCCAGAGCACAAAAGCCACAAATTCTAATCTAAACTCACCAATCAGAAGCTAAAAGCCAGGAAAATGCAGCCGTAGCGATATCATACGCGAGAGAACGGTGAAAGTTGAGATTGACGATTTCCTCGAGAACGGCTGTTGCTAGAGCACAAATGCCTCACATTCTACGCTAATATCACCAATTTGAAGCTAAAAGCTAGGAAAATGCAGCTGTAACGATATCTCACGCGAGAGAACGGTGAAAGTTGAGTTTGACGATTTCCTCGACAACAGATGTTGCTACAGTACAAAAGCCTCACATTCTAAGCTAAATTCACCAATTTGAAGCTAAAAGCTAGGAACTGAAGCTGTAGCGATATCTCACTCGGGAGAACGGCGAGAACCTGATTTTCACGATTACCTCGACAACAGACGTCGCTACAGTACAAAAGCTTCACATTCTAAGCTAGATTCACCAATTTTAAGCTAGAAGCTATGAAAAAGAAGCTGTCGCAATAGCCCACGCGAGAGAACTGTGAAAGTTGAGTTCGACAATTTCCTCGTCAACGGCTGTTGTTGCTAGAGCACAAGTGCCTCACATTCTACGCTAAAATCACCAATTTGAAGCTAAAAGCTAGGAAATGAAGCTGTACCGATATCTCACCTGAGAGAACGGTGAAAGTTGCGTGTGACGATTTCTTCGACAACGGCTGTTGCTAGAGCACAAAAGCCACAAATTCTAAACTAAACTCACCAATCAGAAGCTAAAAGCCAGGAAAATGCAGCCGTAGCGATATCACACGCGAGAGAACGGTGAAAGTTGAGATTGACGATTTCCTCGAGAACGGCTGTTGCTAGAGCACAAATGCCTCACATTCTACGCTAAAATCACCAATTTGAATCTAAAAGCTAGGACATGAAGCTGTACCGACATCTCACGCGAGAAAACGATGATAAGTTGAGTTCCACGATTTCCTTGACAACAGATGTTGCTACAGTACAAAAGCGTCACATTCTAAGCTAAATTCACCAATTTGAAGCTAAAAGCTAGGAACTGAAGCTGTTGTAGCGATATCTCACGCGAGAGAACGATGATAAGTTGAGTTTCACGATTTCCTTGACAACAGACGTCGCTACAGTACAAAAGCTTCACATTCAAAGCTAAGTTCACCAATTTTAAGCTAGAAGCTCGGAAAATGAAGCTGTAGCGATAGCCCACGCGAGAGAACTGTGAAAGTTGAGTTTGACGATTCCCTCCACAACGGTTGTTGCTACAGTACAAAAGCCTCACATTCTAAGCTAAATTAACCAATTTTAAGCTAGAAGCTCGGAAAATGCAGCTGTAACGATATCTCACGCGAGAGAACGGTGAAAGTTGAGTTTGACGATTTCCTCGACAACAGATGTTGCTACAGTACAAAAGCCTCACATTCTAAGCTAAATTCACCAATTTGAAGCTAAAAGCTAGGAACTGAAGCTGTGGCGATACCTCACGCGGGAGAACGGTGAGAACCTGATTTTCACGATTACCTCGACAACAGACGTCGCTACAGTACAAAAGCTTCACATTCAAAGCTAAGTTCACCAATTTTAAGCTAGAAGCTCGGAAAATGAAGCTGTAGCGATAGCCCATGCGAGAGAACTGTGAAAGTTGAGTTTGACAATTTCCTCGTCAACGGCTATTGTTGCTAGAGCACAAATGCCTCACATTCTACGCTAAAATCACCAATTTGAAGCTAAAAGCTAGGATATGAAGCTGTACCGATATCTCACCTGAGAGAACGGTGAAAGTTGAGTTTGACGATTTCCTCGACAACGGCTGTTGCTAGAGCACAAATGCCTTACATTCTAAACTAAATTCACCAATTTTTAGCTCCAAGCTAGAAAAATGCAGCTGTAACGATATCTCACGCGAGAGAACGGTGAAAGTTGAGTTTGACGATTACCTCGACAACGGCTGTTGCTAGTGCACAAATGCCTCACATTCTACGCTAAAATCACCAATTTGAAGCTAAAAGCTAGGACATGAAGCTGTACCGACATCTCACGCGAGAAAACGATGATAAGTTGAGTTCCACGATTTCCTTGACAACAGATGTTGCTACAGTACAAAAGCCTCACATTCTAAGCTAAATTCACCAATTTGAAGCTAAAAGCTAGGAACTGAAGCTGTAGCGATATCTCACGCGGGAGAACGGTGAGAACCTGATTTGCACGATTACCTCGACAACAGACGTCGCTACAGTACAAAAGCTTCACATTCTAAGCTAAATTCACCAATTTTAAGCTAGAAGCTCGGAACATGAAGCTGTAGCGATAGCCCACGCGAGAGAACTGTGAAAGTTGTATTTGACAATTTCTTCGTCAACGGCTGTTCCTAGAGAAAAAATGCCTCACATTCTACGCTAAAATCACCAATTTGAAGCTAAAAGCTAGGAAATGCAGCTGACCGATATCTCACCTGAGAGAACGGTGAAAGTTGAGTGTGACGATTTCTTCGACAACGGCTGTTGCCAGAGCACAAAAGCCACAAATTCTAATCTAAACTCACCAATCAGAAGCTAAAAGCCAGGAAAATGCAGCCGTAGCGATATCATACGCGAGAGAACGGTGAAAGTTGAGATTGACGATTTCCTCGAGAACGGCTGTTGCTAGAGCACAAATGCCTCACATTCTACGCTAATATCACCAATTTGAAGCTAAAAGCTAGGAAAATGCAGCTGTAACGATATCTCACGCGAGAGAACGGTGAAAGTTGAGTTTGACGATTTCCTCGACAACAGATGTTGCTACAGTACAAAAGCCTCACATTCTAAGCGAAATTCACCAATTTGAAGCTAAAAGCTAGGAACTGAAGCTGTAGCCATATCTCACTCGGGAGAACGGCGAGAACCTGATTTTCACGATTACCTCGACAACAGACGTCGCTACAGTACAAAAGCTTCACATTCTAAGCTAGATTCACCAATTTTAAGCTAGAAGCTATGAAAAAGAAGCTGTCGCAATAGCCCACGCGAGAGAACTGTGAAAGTTGAGTTCGACAATATCCTCGTCAACGGCTGTTGTTGCTAGAGCACAAATGCCTCACATTCTACGCTAAAATCACCAATTTGAAGCTAAAAGCTAGGAAATGAAGCTGTACCGATATCTCACCTGAGAGAACGGTGAAAGTTGCGTGTGACGATGTCTTCGACAACGGCTGTTGCTAGAGCAAAAAAGCCACAAATTCTAAACTAAACTCACCACTCAGAAGCTAAAAGCCAGGAAAATGCAGCCGTAGCGATATCACACGCGAGAGAACGGTGAAAGTTGAGATTGACGATTTCCTCGAGAACGGCTGTTGCTAGAGCACAAATGCCTCACATTCTACGCTAAAATCACCAATTTGAAGCTAAAAGCTAGGACATGAAGCTGTACCGATATCTCACGCGAGAAAACGATGATAAGTTGAGTTCCACGATTTCCTTGACAACAGATGTTGCTACAGTACAAAAGCGTCACATTCTAAGCTAAATTCACCAATTTGAAGCTAAAAGCTAGGAACTGAAGCTGTTGTAGCGATATCTCACGCGAGAGAACGATGATAAGTTGAGTTTCACGATTTCCTTGACAACAGACGTCGCTACAGTACAAAAGCTTCACATTCAAAGCTAAGTTCACCAATTTTAAGCTAGAAGCTCGGAAAATGAAGCTGTAGCGATAGCCCACGCGAGAGAACTGTGAAAGTTGAGTTTGACGATTCCCTCCACAACGGTTGTTGCTACAGTACAAAAGCCTCACATTCTAAGCTAAATTAACCAATTTTAAGCTAGAAGCTCGGAAAATGCAGCTGTAACGATATCTCACGCGAGAGAACGGTGAAAGTTGAGTTTGACGATTTCCTCGACAACAGATGTTGCTACAGTACAAAAGCCTCACATTCTAAGCTAAATTCACCAATTTGAAGCTAAAAGCTAGGAACTGAAGCTGTGGCGATACCTCACGCGGGAGAACGGTGAGAACCTGATTTTCACGATTACCTCGACAACAGACGTCGCTACAGTACAAAAGCTTCACATTCAAAGCTAAGTTCACCAATTTTAAGCTAGAAGCTCGGAAAATGAAGCTGTAGCGATAGCCCATGCGAGAGAACTGTGAAAGTTGAGTTTGACAATTTCCTCGTCAACGGCTATTGTTGCTAGAGCACAAATGCCTCACATTCTACGCTAAAATCACCAATTTGAAGCTAAAAGCTAGGAAATGAAGCTGTACCGATATCTCACCTGAGAGAACGGTGAAAGTTGAGTGTGACGATTTCTTCGACAACGGCTGTTGCTAGAGCACAAAAGCCACAAATACTAAACTAAACTCACCAATCAGAAGCTAAAAGCCAGGAAAATGCAGCCGTAGCGGTATCACACGCGAGAGAACGGTGAAAGTTGAGATTGACGATTTCCTCGAGAACGGCTGTTGCTAGAGCACAAATGCCTCACATTCTACGCTAATATCACCAATTTGAAGCGAAAAGCTAGGAAAATGCAGCCGTAGCGATATCTCACGCGAGAGAACGATGATAAGTTGAGTTTCTCGATTTCCTCGACAACAGATGTTGCTACAGTACAAAAGCCTCACATTCTATGCTAAATTCACCAATTTTAAGCTAGAAGCTCAGAAAATGAATCTGTAGCGATATCTCACGCGAGAGAACGGTGAAAGTTGAGATTGACGATTTCTTTGAGAACGGCTGTTGCTAGAGCACAAATGCCTCACTTTCTACGCTAATATCACCAATTTGAAACTAAAAGCTAGGAAAATACAGCTGTAACGATATCTCACGCGAGAGAACGGTGAAAGTTGAATTTGACGATTTCCTCGACAACAGATGTTGCTACAGTACAAAAGCCTCACATTCTAAGCTAAATTCACCAATTTGAAGCTAAAAGCTAGGAACTGAAGCTGTGGCGATACCTCACGCGGGAGAACGGTGAGAACCTGATTTTCACGATTACCTCGACAACAGACGTCGCTACAGTACAAAAGCTTCACATTCAAAGCTAAGTTCACCAATTTTAAGCTAGAAGCTCGGAAAATGAAGCTGTAGCGATAGCCCATGCGAGAGAACTGTGAAAGTTGAGTTTGACAATTTCCTCGTCAACGGCTATTGTTGCTAGAGCACAAATGCCTCACATTCTACGCTAAAATCACCAATTTGAAGCTAAAAGCTAGGATATGAAGCTGTACCGATATCTCACCTGAGAGAACGGTGAAAGTTGAGTTTGACGATTTCCTCGACAACGGCTGTTGCTAGAGCACAAATGCCTCACATTCTAAACTAAATTCACCAATTTTTAGCTCGAAGCTAGAAAAATGCAGCTGTAACGATATCTCACGCGAGAGAACGGTGAAAGTTGAGTTTGACGATTACCTCGACAACGGCTGTTGCTAGTGCACAAATGCCTCACATTCTACGCTAAAATCACCAATTTGAAGCTAAAAGCTAGGACATGAAGCTGTACCGACATCTCACGCGAGAAAACGATGATAAGTTGAGTTCCACGATTTCCTTGACAACAGATGTTGCTACAGTACAAAAGCCTCACATTCTAAGCTAAATTCACCAATTTGAAGCTAAAAGCTAGGAACTGAAGCTGTAGCGATATCTCACGCGGGAGAACGGTGAGAACCTGATTTGCACGATTACCTCGACAACAGACGTCGCTACAGTACAAAAGCATCACATTCTAAGCTAAATTCACCAATTTTAAGCTAGAAGCTCGGAACATGAAGCTGTAGCGATAGCCCACGCGAGAGAACTGTGAAAGTTGTATTTGACAATTTCTTCGTCAACGGCTGTTCCTAGAGCAAAAATGCCTCACATTCTACGCTAAAATCACCAATTTGAAGCTAAAAGCTAGGAAATGCAGCTGACCGATATCTCACCTGAGAGAACGGTGAAAGTTGAGTGTGACGATTTCTTCGACAACGGCTGTTGCTAGAGCACAAAAGCCACAAATACTAAACTAAACTCACCAATCAGAAGCTAAAAGCCAGGAAAATGCAGCCGTAGCGGTATCACACGCGAGAGAACGGTGAAAGTTGAGATTGACGATTTCCTCGAGAACGGCTGTTGCTAGAGCACAAATGCCTCACATTCTACGCTAATATCACCAATTTGAAGCGAAAAGCTAGGAAAATGCAGCCGTAGCGATATCTCACGCGAGAGAACGATGATAAGTTGAGTTTCTCGATTTCCTCGACAACAGATGTTGCTACAGTACAAAAGCCTCACATTCTATGCTAAATTCACCAATTTTAAGCTAGAAGCTCAGAAAATGAATCTGTAGCGATATCTCACGCGAGAGAACGGTGAAAGTTGAGATTGACGATTTCTTTGAGAACGGCTGTTGCTAGAGCACAAATGCCTCACTTTCTACGCTAATATCACCAATTTGAAACTAAAAGCTAGGAAAATACAGCTGTAACGATATCTCACGCGAGAGAACGGTGAAAGTTGAATTTGACGATTTCCTCGACAACAGATGTTGCTACAGTACAAAAGCCTCACATTCTAAGCTAAATTCACCAATTTGAAGCTAAAAGCTAGGAACTGAAGCTGTGGCGATACCTCACGCGGGAGAACGGTGAGAACCTGATTTTCACGATTACCTCGACAACAG
This sequence comes from Tiphia femorata, assembly GCA_944319695.1. Lineage (NCBI taxonomy): Eukaryota > Metazoa > Arthropoda > Insecta > Hymenoptera > Tiphiidae > Tiphia > Tiphia femorata. The sequence continues at coordinate 408,526 of CALUEP010000001.1, forward strand.
ACGTCGCTACAGTACAAAAGCTTCACATTCAAAGCTAAGTTCACCAATTTTAAGCTAGAAGCTCGGAAAATGAAGCTGTAGCGATAGCCCATGCGAGAGAACTGTGAAAGTTGAGTTTGACAATTTCCTCGTCAACGGCTATTGTTGCTAGAGCACAAATGCCTCACATTCTACGCTAAAATCACCAATTTGAAGCTAAAAGCTAGGATATGAAGCTGTACCGATATCTCACCTGAGAGAACGGTGAAAGTTGAGTTTGACGATTTCCTCGACAACGGCTGTTGCTAGAGCACAAATGCCTCACATTCTAAACTAAATTCACCAATTTTTAGCTCGAAGCTAGAAAAATGCAGCTGTAACGATATCTCACGCGAGAGAACGGTGAAAGTTGAGTTTGACGATTACCTCGACAACGGCTGTTGCTAGTGCACAAATGCCTCACATTCTACGCTAAAATCACCAATTTGAAGCTAAAAGCTAGGACATGAAGCTGTACCGACATCTCACGCGAGAAAACGATGATAAGTTGAGTTCCACGATTTCCTTGACAACAGATGTTGCTACAGTACAAAAGCCTCACATTCTAAGCTAAATTCACCAATTTGAAGCTAAAAGCTAGGAACTGAAGCTGTAGCGATATCTCACGCGGGAGAACGGTGAGAACCTGATTTGCACGATTACCTCGACAACAGACGTCGCTACAGTACAAAAGCATCACATTCTAAGCTAAATTCACCAATTTAAGCTAGAAGCTCGGAACATGAAGCTGTAGCGATAGCCCACGCGAGAGAACTGTGAAAGTTGTATTTGACAATTTCTTCGTCAACGGCTGTTCCTAGAGCAAAAATGCCTCACATTCTACGCTAAAATCACCAATTTGAAGCTAAAAGCTAGGAAATGCAGCTGACCGATATCTCACCTGAGAGAACGGTGAAAGTTGAGTGTGACGATTTCTTCGACAACGGCTGTTGCCAGAGCACAAAAGCCACAAATTCTAATCTAAACTCACCAATCAGAAGCTAAAAGCCAGGAAAATGCAGCCGTAGCGATATCATACGCGAGAGAACGGTGAAAGTTGAGATTGACGATTTCCTCGAGAACGGCTGTTGCTAGAGCACAAATGCTCACATTCTACGCTAATATCACCAATTTGAAGCTAAAAGCTAGGAAAATGCAGCTGTAACGATATCTCACGCGAGAGAACGGTGAAAGTTGAGTTTGACGATTTCCTCGACAACAGATGTTGCTACAGTACAAAAGCCTCACATTCTAAGCTAAATTCACCAATTTGAAGCTAAAAGCTAGGAACTGAAGCTGTAGCGATATCTCACTCGGGAGAACGGCGAGAACCTGATTTTCACGATTACCTCGACAACAGACGTCGCTACAGTACAAAAGCTTCACATTCTAAGCTAGATTCACCAATTTTAAGCTAGAAGCTATGAAAAAGAAGCTGTCGCAATAGCCCACGCGATAGAACTGTGAAAGTTGAGTTCGACAATTTCCTCGTCAACGGCTGTTGTTGCTAGAGCACAAGTGCCTCACATTCTACGCTAAAATCACCAATTTGAAGCTAAAAGCTAGGAAATGAAGCTGTACCGATATCTCACCTGAGAGAACGGTGAAAGTTGCGTGTGACGATTTCTTCGACAACGGCTGTTGCTAGAGCACAAAAGCCACAAATTCTAAACTAAACTCACCAATCAGAAGCTAAAAGCCAGGAAAATGCAGCCGTAGCGATATCACACGCGAGAGAACGGTGAAAGTTGAGATTGACGATTTCCTCGAGAACGGCTGTTGCTAGAGCACAAATGCCTCACATTCTACGCTAAAATCACCAATTTGAAGCTAAAAGCTAGGAAAATGCAGCTGTAACGATATCTCACGCGAGAGAACGGTGAAAGTTGAGTTTGACGATTTCCTCGACAACAGATGTTGCTACAGTACAAAAGCCTCACATTCTAAGCGAAATTCACCAATTTGAAGCTAAAAGCTAGGAACTGAAGCTGTAGCCATATCTCACTCGGGAGAACGGCGAGAACCTGATTTTCACGATTACCTCGACAACAGACGTCGCTACAGTACAAAAGCTTCACATTCTAAGCTAGATTCACCAATTTTAAGCTAGAAGCTATGAAAAAGAAGCTGTCGCAATAGCCCACGCGAGAGAACTGTGAAAGTTGAGTTCGACAATATCCTCGTCAACGGCTGTTGTTGCTAGAGCACAAATGCCTCACATTCTACGCTAAAATCACCAATTTGAAGCTAAAAGCTAGGAAATGAAGCTGTACCGATATCTCACCTGAGAGAACGGTGAAAGTTGCGTGTGACGATTTCTTCGACAACGGCTGTTGCTAGAGCAAAAAAGCCACAAATTCTAAACTAAACTCACCACTCAGAAGCTAAAAGCCAGGAAAATGCAGCCGTAGCGATATCACACGCGAGAGAACGGTGAAAGTTGAGATTGACGATTTCCTCGAGAACGGCTGTTGCTAGAGCACAAATGCCTCACATTCTACGCTAAAATCACCAATTTGAAGCTAAAAGCTAGGAAAATGCAGCTGTAACGATATCTCACGCGAGAGAACGGTGAAAGTTGAGTTTGACGATTTCCTCGACAACAGATGTTGCTACAGTACAAAAGCCTCACATTCTAAGCGAAATTCACCAATTTGAAGCTAAAAGCTAGGAACTGAAGCTGTAGCCATATCTCACTCGGGAGAACGGCGAGAACCTGATTTTCACGATTACCTCGACAACAGACGTCGCTACAGTACAAAAGCTTCACATTCTAAGCTAGATTCACCAATTTTAAGCTAGAAGCTATGAAAAAGAAGCTGTCGCAATAGCCCACGCGAGAGAACTGTGAAAGTTGAGTTCGACAATATCCTCGTCAACGGCTGTTGTTGCTAGAGCACAAATGCCTCACATTCTACGCTAAAATCACCAATTTGAAGCTAAAAGCTAGGAAATGAAGCTGTACCGATATCTCACCTGAGAGAACGGTGAAAGTTGCGTGTGACGATTTCTTCGACAACGGCTGTTGCTAGAGCAAAAAAGCCACAAATTCTAAACTAAACTCACCACTCAGAAGCTAAAAGCCAGGAAAATGCAGCCGTAGCGATATCACACGCGAGAGAACGGTGAAAGTTGAGATTGACGATTTCCTCGAGAACGGCTGTTGCTAGAGCACAAATGCCTCACATTCTACGCTAAAATCACCAATTTGAATCTAAAAGCTAGGACATGAAGCTGTACCGACATCTCACGCGAGAAAACGATGATAAGTTGAGTTCCACGATTTCCTTGACAACAGATGTTGCTACAGTACAAAAGCGTCACATTCTAAGCTAAATTCACCAATTTGAAGCTAAAAGCTAGGAACTGAAGCTGTTGTAGCGATATCTCACGCGAGAGAACGATGATAAGTTGAGTTTCACGATTTCCTTGACAACAGACGTCGCTACAGTACAAAAGCTTCACATTCAAAGCTAAGTTCACCAATTTTAAGCTAGAAGCTCGGAAAATGAAGCTGTAGCGATAGCCCACGCGAGAGAACTGTGAAAGTTGAGTTTGACGATTCCCTCCACAACGGTTGTTGCTACAGTACAAAAGCCTCACATTCTAAGCTAAATTAACCAATTTTAAGCTAGAAGCTCGGAAAATGCAGCTGTAACGATATCTCACGCGAGAGAACGGTGAAAGTTGAGTTTGACGATTTCCTCGACAACAGATGTTGCTACAGTACAAAAGCCTCACATTCTAAGCTAAATTCACCAATTTGAAGCTAAAAGCTAGGAACTGAAGCTGTGGCGATACCTCACGCGGGAGAACGGTGAGAACCTGATTTTCACGATTACCTCGACAACAGACGTCGCTACAGTACAAAAGCTTCACATTCAAAGCTAAGTTCACCAATTTTAAGCTAGAAGCTCGGAAAATGAAGCTGTAGCGATAGCCCATGCGAGAGAACTGTGAAAGTTGAGTTTGACAATTTCCTCGTCAACGGCTATTGTTGCTAGAGCACAAATGCCTCACATTCTACGCTAAAATCACCAATTTGAAGCTAAAAGCTAGGATATGAAGCTGTACCGATATCTCACCTGAGAGAACGGTGAAAGTTGAGTTTGACGATTTCCTCGACAACGGCTGTTGCTAGAGCACAAATGCCTTACATTCTAAACTAAATTCACCAATTTTTAGCTCCAAGCTAGAAAAATGCAGCTGTAACGATATCTCACGCGAGAGAACGGTGAAAGTTGAGTTTGACGATTACCTCGACAACGGCTGTTGCTAGTGCACAAATGCCTCACATTCTACGCTAAAATCACCAATTTGAAGCTAAAAGCTAGGACATGAAGCTGTACCGACATCTCACGCGAGAAAACGATGATAAGTTGAGTTCCACGATTTCCTTGACAACAGATGTTGCTACAGTACAAAAGCCTCACATTCTAAGCTAAATTCACCAATTTGAAGCTAAAAGCTAGGAACTGAAGCTGTAGCGATATCTCACGCGGGAGAACGGTGAGAACCTGATTTGCACGATTACCTCGACAACAGACGTCGCTACAGTACAAAAGCTTCACATTCTAAGCTAAATTCACCAATTTTAAGCTAGAAGCTCGGAACATGAAGCTGTAGCGATAGCCCACGCGAGAGAACTGTGAAAGTTGTATTTGACAATTTCTTCGTCAACGGCTGTTCCTAGAGAAAAAATGCCTCACATTCTACGCTAAAATCACCAATTTGAAGCTAAAAGCTAGGAAATGCAGCTGACCGATATCTCACCTGAGAGAACGGTGAAAGTTGAGTGTGACGATTTCTTCGACAACGGCTGTTGCCAGAGCACAAAAGCCACAAATTCTAATCTAAACTCACCAATCAGAAGCTAAAAGCCAGGAAAATGCAGCCGTAGCGATATCATACGCGAGAGAACGGTGAAAGTTGAGATTGACGATTTCCTCGAGAACGGCTGTTGCTAGAGCACAAATGCCTCACATTCTACGCTAATATCACCAATTTGAAGCTAAAAGCTAGGAAAATGCAGCTGTAACGATATCTCACGCGAGAGAACGGTGAAAGTTGAGTTTGACGATTTCCTCGACAACAGATGTTGCTACAGTACAAAAGCCTCACATTCTAAGCTAAATTCACCAATTTGAAGCTAAAAGCTAGGAACTGAAGCTGTAGCGATATCTCACTCGGGAGAACGGCGAGAACCTGATTTTCACGATTACCTCGACAACAGACGTCGCTACAGTACAAAAGCTTCACATTCTAAGCTAGATTCACCAATTTTAAGCTAGAAGCTATGAAAAAGAAGCTGTCGCAATAGCCCACGCGAGAGAACTGTGAAAGTTGAGTTCGACAATTTCCTCGTCAACGGCTGTTGTTGCTAGAGCACAAGTGCCTCACATTCTACGCTAAAATCACCAATTTGAAGCTAAAAGCTAGGAAATGAAGCTGTACCGATATCTCACCTGAGAGAACGGTGAAAGTTGCGTGTGACGATTTCTTCGACAACGGCTGTTGCTAGAGCACAAAAGCCACAAATTCTAAACTAAACTCACCAATCAGAAGCTAAAAGCCAGGAAAATGCAGCCGTAGCGATATCACACGCGAGAGAACGGTGAAAGTTGAGATTGACGATTTCCTCGAGAACGGCTGTTGCTAGAGCACAAATGCCTCACATTCTACGCTAAAATCACCAATTTGAATCTAAAAGCTAGGAAAATGCAGCTGTAACGATATCTCACGCGAGAGAACGGTGAAAGTTGAGTTTGACGATTTCCTCGACAACAGATGTTGCTACAGTACAAAAGCCTCACATTCTAAGCGAAATTCACCAATTTGAAGCTAAAAGCTAGGAACTGAAGCTGTAGCCATATCTCACTCGGGAGAACGGCGAGAACCTGATTTTCACGATTACCTCGACAACAGACGTCGCTACAGTACAAAAGCTTCACATTCTAAGCTAGATTCACCAATTTTAAGCTAGAAGCTATGAAAAAGAAGCTGTCGCAATAGCCCACGCGAGAGAACTGTGAAAGTTGAGTTCGACAATATCCTCGTCAACGGCTGTTGTTGCTAGAGCACAAATGCCTCACATTCTACGCTAAAATCACCAATTTGAAGCTAAAAGCTAGGAAATGAAGCTGTACCGATATCTCACCTGAGAGAACGGTGAAAGTTGCGTGTGACGATGTCTTCGACAACGGCTGTTGCTAGAGCAAAAAAGCCACAAATTCTAAACTAAACTCACCACTCAGAAGCTAAAAGCCAGGAAAATGCAGCCGTAGCGATATCACACGCGAGAGAACGGTGAAAGTTGAGATTGACGATTTCCTCGAGAACGGCTGTTGCTAGAGCACAAATGCCTCACATTCTACGCTAAAATCACCAATTTGAAGCTAAAAGCTAGGACATGAAGCTGTACCGATATCTCACGCGAGAAAACGATGATAAGTTGAGTTCCACGATTTCCTTGACAACAGATGTTGCTACAGTACAAAAGCGTCACATTCTAAGCTAAATTCACCAATTTGAAGCTAAAAGCTAGGAACTGAAGCTGTTGTAGCGATATCTCACGCGAGAGAACGATGATAAGTTGAGTTTCACGATTTCCTTGACAACAGACGTCGCTACAGTACAAAAGCTTCACATTCAAAGCTAAGTTCACCAATTTTAAGCTAGAAGCTCGGAAAATGAAGCTGTAGCGATAGCCCACGCGAGAGAACTGTGAAAGTTGAGTTTGACGATTCCCTCCACAACGGTTGTTGCTACAGTACAAAAGCCTCACATTCTAAGCTAAATTAACCAATTTTAAGCTAGAAGCTCGGAAAATGCAGCTGTAACGATATCTCACGCGAGAGAACGGTGAAAGTTGAGTTTGACGATTTCCTCGACAACAGATGTTGCTACAGTACAAAAGCCTCACATTCTAAGCTAAATTCACCAATTTGAAGCTAAAAGCTAGGAACTGAAGCTGTGGCGATACCTCACGCGGGAGAACGGTGAGAACCTGATTTTCACGATTACCTCGACAACAGACGTCGCTACAGTACAAAAGCTTCACATTCAAAGCTAAGTTCACCAATTTTAAGCTAGAAGCTCGGAAAATGAAGCTGTAGCGATAGCCCATGCGAGAGAACTGTGAAAGTTGAGTTTGACAATTTCCTCGTCAACGGCTATTGTTGCTAGAGCACAAATGCCTCACATTCTACGCTAAAATCACCAATTTGAAGCTAAAAGCTAGGAAATGAAGCTGTACCGATATCTCACCTGAGAGAACGGTGAAAGTTGAGTGTGACGATTTCTTCGACAACGGCTGTTGCTAGAGCACAAAAGCCACAAATACTAAACTAAACTCACCAATCAGAAGCTAAAAGCCAGGAAAATGCAGCCGTAGCGGTATCACACGCGAGAGAACGGTGAAAGTTGAGATTGACGATTTCCTCGAGAACGGCTGTTGCTAGAGCACAAATGCCTCACATTCTACGCTAATATCACCAATTTGAAGCGAAAAGCTAGGAAAATGCAGCCGTAGCGATATCTCACGCGAGAGAACGATGATAAGTTGAGTTTCTCGATTTCCTCGACAACAGATGTTGCTACAGTACAAAAGCCTCACATTCTATGCTAAATTCACCAATTTTAAGCTAGAAGCTCAGAAAATGAATCTGTAGCGATATCTCACGCGAGAGAACGGTGAAAGTTGAGATTGACGATTTCTTTGAGAACGGCTGTTGCTAGAGCACAAATGCCTCACTTTCTACGCTAATATCACCAATTTGAAACTAAAAGCTAGGAAAATACAGCTGTAACGATATCTCACGCGAGAGAACGGTGAAAGTTGAATTTGACGATTTCCTCGACAACAGATGTTGCTACAGTACAAAAGCCTCACATTCTAAGCTAAATTCACCAATTTGAAGCTAAAAGCTAGGAACTGAAGCTGTGGCGATACCTCACGCGGGAGAACGGTGAGAACCTGATTTTCACGATTACCTCGACAACAGACGTCGCTACAGTACAAAAGCTTCACATTCAAAGCTAAGTTCACCAATTTTAAGCTAGAAGCTCGGAAAATGAAGCTGTAGCGATAGCCCATGCGAGAGAACTGTGAAAGTTGAGTTTGACAATTTCCTCGTCAACGGCTATTGTTGCTAGAGCACAAATGCCTCACATTCTACGCTAAAATCACCAATTTGAAGCTAAAAGCTAGGATATGAAGCTGTACCGATATCTCACCTGAGAGAACGGTGAAAGTTGAGTTTGACGATTTCCTCGACAACGGCTGTTGCTAGAGCACAAATGCCTCACATTCTAAACTAAATTCACCAATTTTTAGCTCGAAGCTAGAAAAATGCAGCTGTAACGATATCTCACGCGAGAGAACGGTGAAAGTTGAGTTTGACGATTACCTCGACAACGGCTGTTGCTAGTGCACAAATGCCTCACATTCTACGCTAAAATCACCAATTTGAAGCTAAAAGCTAGGACATGAAGCTGTACCGACATCTCACGCGAGAAAACGATGATAAGTTGAGTTCCACGATTTCCTTGACAACAGATGTTGCTACAGTACAAAAGCCTCACATTCTAAGCTAAATTCACCAATTTGAAGCTAAAAGCTAGGAACTGAAGCTGTAGCGATATCTCACGCGGGAGAACGGTGAGAACCTGATTTGCACGATTACCTCGACAACAGACGTCGCTACAGTACAAAAGCATCACATTCTAAGCTAAATTCACCAATTTTAAGCTAGAAGCTCGGAACATGAAGCTGTAGCGATAGCCCACGCGAGAGAACTGTGAAAGTTGTATTTGACAATTTCTTCGTCAACGGCTGTTCCTAGAGCAAAAATGCCTCACATTCTACGCTAAAATCACCAATTTGAAGCTAAAAGCTAGGAAATGCAGCTGACCGATATCTCACCTGAGAGAACGGTGAAAGTTGAGTGTGACGATTTCTTCGACAACGGCTGTTGCCAGAGCACAAAAGCCACAAATTCTAATCTAAACTCACCAATCAGAAGCTAAAAGCCAGGAAAATGCAGCCGTAGCGATATCATACGCGAGAGAACGGTGAAAGTTGAGATTGACGATTTCCTCGAGAACGGCTGTTGCTAGAGCACAAATGCCTCACATTCTACGCTAATATCACCAATTTGAAGCTAAAAGCTAGGAAAATGCAGCTGTAACGATATCTCACGCGAGAGAACGGTGAAAGTTGAGTTTGACGATTTCCTCGACAACAGATGTTGCTACAGTACAAAAGCCTCACATTCTAAGCTAAATTCACCAATTTGAAGCTAAAAGCTAGGAACTGAAGCTGTAGCGATATCTCACTCGGGAGAACGGCGAGAACCTGATTTTCACGATTACCTCGACAACAGACGTCGCTACAGTACAAAAGCTTCACATTCTAAGCTAGATTCACCAATTTTAAGCTAGAAGCTATGAAAAAGAAGCTGTCGCAATAGCCCACGCGATAGAACTGTGAAAGTTGAGTTCGACAATTTCCTCGTCAACGGCTGTTGTTGCTAGAGCACAAGTGCCTCACATTCTAAACTAAACTCACCAATCAGAAGCTAAAAGCCAGGAAAATGCAGCCGTAGCGATATCACACGCGAGAGAACGGTGAAAGTTGAGATTGACGATTTCCTCGAGAACGGCTGTTGCTAGAGCACAAATGCCTCACATTCTACGCTAAAATCACCAATTTGAAGCTAAAAGCTAGGAAAATGCAGCTGTAACGATATCTCACGCGAGAGAACGGTGAAAGTTGAGTTTGACGATTTCCTCGACAACAGATGTTGCTACAGTACAAAAGCCTCACATTCTAAGCGAAATTCACCAATTTGAAGCTAAAAGCTAGGAACTGAAGCTGTAGCCATATCTCACTCGGGAGAACGGCGAGAACCTGATTTTCACGATTACCTCGACAACAGACGTCGCTACAGTACAAAAGCTTCACATTCTAAGCTAGATTCACCAATTTTAAGCTAGAAGCTATGAAAAAGAAGCTGTCGCAATAGCCCACGCGAGAGAACTGTGAAAGTTGAGTTCGACAATATCCTCGTCAACGGCTGTTGTTGCTAGAGCACAAATGCCTCACATTCTACGCTAAAATCACCAATTTGAAGCTAAAAGCTAGGAAATGAAGCTGTACCGATATCTCACCTGAGAGAACGGTGAAAGTTGCGTGTGACGATTTCTTCGACAACGGCTGTTGCTAGAGCAAAAAAGCCACAAATTCTAAACTAAACTCACCACTCAGAAGCTAAAAGCCAGGAAAATGCAGCCGTAGCGATATCACACGCGAGAGAACGGTGAAAGTTGAGATTGACGATTTCCTCGAGAACGGCTGTTGCTAGAGCACAAATGCCTCACATTCTACGCTAAAATCACCAATTTGAAGCTGAAAGCTAGGACATGAAGCTATACCGATATCTCACGCGAGAAAACGATGATAAGTTGAGTTCCACGATTTCCTTGACAACAGATGTTGCTACAGTACAAAAGCGTCACATTCTAAGCTAAATTCACCAATTTGAAGCTAAAAGCTAGGAACTGAAGCTGTTGTAGCGATATCTCACGCGAGAGAACGATGATAAGTTGAGTTTCACGATTTCCTTGACAACAGACGTCGCTACAGTACAAAAGCTTCACATTCAAAGCTAAGTTCACCAATTTTAAGCTAGAAGCTCGGAAAATGAAGCTGTAGCGATAGCCCACGCGAGAGAACTGTGAAAGTTGAGTTTGACGATTCCCTCCACAACGGTTGTTGCTACAGTACAAAAGCCTCACATTCTAAGCTAAATTAACCAATTTTAAGCTAGAAGCTCGGAAAATGCAGCTGTAACGATATCTCACGCGAGAGAACGGTGAAAGTTGAGTTTGACGATTTCCTCGACAACAGATGTTGCTACAGTACAAAAGCCTCACATTCTAAGCTAAATTCACCAATTTGAAGCTAAAAGCTCGGAAAATGAAGCTGTAACGATAGCCCACGCGAGAGAACTGTGAAAGTTGAGTTTGACAATTTCCTCGTCAACGGCTGTTGCTAGAGCACAGATGCCTCACATTCTAAACTAAATTCACCATTTTTAAGCTAGAAGCCTGAAAAATGCAGCTGTAACGATATCTCATGCGAGAGAACGGTGAAAGTTGAGTTTCACGATATCCTCGACAACAGATGTTGCTACAGTACAAAAGCCACAAATTCTAATCTAAACTCACCAATCAGAAGCTAAAAGCCAGGAAAATGCAGCCGTAGCGATATCATACGCGAGAGAACGGTGAAAGTTGAGATTGACGATTTCCTCGAGAACGGCTGTTGCTAGAGCACAAATGCCTCACATTCTACGCTAATATCACCAATTTGAAGCTAAAAGCTAGGAAAATGCAGCTGTAACGATATCTCACGCGAGAGAACGGTGAAAGTTGAGTTTGACGATTTCCTCGACAACAGATGTTGCTACAGTACAAAAGCCTCACATTCTAAGCTAAATTCACCAATTTGAAGCTAAAAGCTAGGAACTGAAGCTGTAGCGATATCTCACTCGGGAGAACGGCGAGAACCTGATTTTCACGATTACCTCGACAACAGACGTCGCTACAGTACAAAAGCTTCACATTCTAAGCTAGATTCACCAATTTTAAGCTAGAAGCTATGAAAAAGAAGCTGTCGCAATAGCCCACGCGAGAGAACTGTGAAAGTTGAGTTCGACAATTTCCTCGTCAACGGCTGTTGTTGCTAGAGCACAAGTGCCTCACATTCTACGCTAAAATCACCAATTTGAAGCTAAAAGCTAGGAAATGAAGCTGTACCGATATCTCACCTGAGAGAACGGTGAAAGTTGCGTGTGACGATTTCTTCGACAACGGCTGTTGCTAGAGCACAAAAGCCACAAATTCTAAACTAAACTCACCAATCAGAAGCTAAAAGCCAGGAAAATGCAGCCGTAGCGATATCACACGCGAGAGAACGGTGAAAGTTGAGATTGACGATTTCCTCGAGAACGGCTGTTGCGAGAGCACAAATGCCTCACATTCTACGCTAAAATCACCAATTTGAAGCTAAAAGCTAGGAAAATGCAGCTGTAACGATATCTCACGCGAGAGAACGGTGAAAGTTGAGTTTGACGATTTCCTCGACAACAGATGTTGCTACAGTACAAAAGCCTCACATTCTAAGCGAAATTCACCAATTTGAAGCTAAAAGCTAGGAACTGAAGCTGTAGCGATATCTCACTCGGGAGAACGGCGAGAACCTGATTTTCACGATTACCTCGACAACAGACGTCGCTACAGTACAAAAGCTTCACATTCTAAGCTAGATTCACCAATTTTAAGCTAGAAGCTATGAAAAAGAAGCTGTCGCAATAGCCCACGCGAGAGAACTGTGAAAGTTGAGTTCGACAATTTCCTCGTCAACGGCTGTTGTTGCTAGAGCACAAGTGCCTCACATTCTACGCTAAAATCACCAATTTGAAGCTAAAAGCTAGGAAATGAAGCTGTACCGATATCTCACCTGAGAGAACGGTGAAAGTTGCGTGTGACGATTTCTTCGACAACGGCTGTTGCTAGAGCACAAAAGCCACAAATTCTAATCTAAACTCACCAATCAGAAGCTAAAAGCCAGGAAAATGCAGCCGTACCGATATCTCACGCGAGAGAACGGTGAAAGTTGAGTTTGACGATTTCCTCGACAACAGATGTTGGTACAGTACAAAAGCCTCACATTCTAAGCTAAATTCACCAATTTGAAGCTAAAAGCTAGGAACTGAAGCTGTAGCGATATCTCACTCGGGAGAACGGCGAGAACCTGATTTTCACGATTACCTCGACAACAGACGTCGCTACAGTACAAATGCTTCACATTCTAAGCTAGATTCACCAATTTTAAGCTAGAAGCTATGAAAAAGAAGCTGTCGCAATAGCCCACGCGAGAGAACTGTGAAAGTTGAGTTCGACAATTTCCTCGTCAACGGCTGTTGTTGCTAGAGCACAAATGCCTCACATTCTAATCTAAACTCACCAATCAGAAGCTAAAAGCCAGGAAAATGCAGCCGTACCGATATCTCACGCGAGAGAACGATGATAAGTTGAGTTTCACGATTTCCTTGACAACAGATGTTGCTACAGTACAAAAGCCTCACATTCTAAGCTAAATTAACCAATTTTAAGCTAGAAGCTCGGAAAATGCAGCTGTAACGATATCTCACGCGAGAGAACGGTGAAAGTTGAGTTTGACGATTTCCTCGACAACAGATGTTGCTACAGTACAAAAGCCTCACATTCTAAGCTAAATTCACCAATTTGAAGCTAAAAGCTAGGAACTGAAGCTGTGGCGATACCTCACGCGGGAGAACGGTGAGAACCTGATTTTCACGATTACCTCGACAACAGACGTCGCTACAGTACAAAAGCTTCACATTCAAAGCTAAGTTCACCAATTTTAAGCTAGAAGCTCGGAAAATGAAGCTGTAGCGATAGCCCATGCGAGAGAACTGTGAAAGTTGAGTTTGACAATTTCCTCGTCAACGGCTATTGTTGCTAGAGCACAAATGCCTCACATTCTACGCTAAAATCACCAATTTGAAGCTAAAAGCTAGGAAATGAAGCTGTACCGATATCTCACCTGAGAGAACGGTGAAAGTTGAGTGTGACGATTTCTTCGACAACGGCTGTTGCTAGAGCACAAAAGCCACAAATACTAAACTAAACTCACCAATCAGAAGCTAAAAGCCAGGAAAATGCAGCCGTAGCGGTATCACACGCGAGAGAACGGTGAAAGTTGAGATTGACGATTTCCTCGAGAACGGCTGTTGCTAGAGCACAAATGCCTCACATTCTACGCTAATATCACCAATTTGAAGCGAAAAGCTAGGAAAATGCAGCTGTAACGATATCTCATGCGAGAGAACGGTGAAAGTTGAGTTTGACGATTTCCTCGACAACGGCTGTTGCTAGAGCACAAATGCCTCACATTCTAAACTAAATTCACCAATTTTTAGCTCGAAGCTAGAAAAATGCAGCTGTAACGATATCTCACGCGAGAGAACGGTGAAAGTTGAGTTTGACGATTACCTCGACAACGGCTGTTGCTAGTGCACAAATGCCTCACATTCTACGCTAAAATCACCAATTTGAAGCTAAAAGCTAGGACATGAAGCTGTACCGATATCTCACGCGAGAAAACGATGATAAGTTGAGTTCCACGATTTCCTTGACAACAGATGTAGCTACAGTACAAAAGCCTCACATTCTAAGCTAAATTCACCAATTTGAAGCTAAAAGCTAGGAACTGAAGCTGTAGCGATATCTCACGCGGGAGAACGGTGAGAACCTGATTTGCACGATTACCTCGACAACAGACGTCGCTACAGTACAAAAGCTTCACATTCTAAGCTAAATTCACCAATTTTAAGCTAGAAGCTCGGAACATGAAGCTGTAGCGATAGCCCACGCGAGAGAACTGTGAAAGTTGTATTTGACAATTTCTTCGTCAACGGCTGTTCCTACAGCAAAAATACCTCACATTCTACGCTAAAATCACCAATTTGAAGCTAAAAGCTAGGAAATGCAGCTGACCGATATCTCACCTGAGAGAACGGTGAAAGTTGAGTGTGACGATTTCTTCGACAACGGCTGCTGCCAGAGCACAAAAGCCACAAATTCTAATCTAAACTCACCAATCAGAAGCTAAAAGCCAGGAAAATGCAGCCGTACCGATATCTCACGCGAGAGAACGGTGAAAGTTGAGTTTGACGATTTCCTCGACAACAGATGTTGGTACAGTACAAAAGCCTCACATTCTAAGCTAAATTCACCAATTTGAAGCTAAAAGCTAGGAACTGAAGCTGTAGCGATATCTCACTCGGGAGAACGGCGAGAACCTGATTTTCACGATTACCTCGACAACAGACGTCGCTACAGTACAAATGCTTCACATTCTAAGCTAGATTCACCAATTTTAAGCTAGAAGCTATGAAAAAGAAGCTGTCGCAACAGCCCACGCGAGAGAACTGTGAAAGTTGAGTTCGACAATTTCCTCGTCAACGGCTGTTGTTGCTAGAGCACAAATGCCTCACATTCTAATCTAAACTCACCAATCAGAAGCTAAAAGCCAGGAAAATGCAGCCGTACCGATATCTCACGCGAGAGAACGATGATAAGTTGAGTTTCACGATTTCCTTGCCAACAGATGTTGCTACAGTACAAAAGCCTCACATTCTAAGCTAAATTCACCAATTTTAAGCTAGAAGCTCGGAAAATGAAGCTGTAACGATAGCCCACGCGAGAGAACTGTGAAAGTTGAGTTTGACAATTTCCTCGTCAACGGCTGTTGCTAGAGCACAGATGCCTCACATTCTAAACTAAATTCACCATTTTTAAGCTAGAAGCCTGAAAAATGCAGCTGTAACGATATCTCATGCGAGAGAACGGTGAAAGTTGAGTTTCACGATTTCCTCGACAACAGATGTTGCTACAGTACAAAAGCCTCGCATTCTAAGCTAAATTCACCAATTTGAAGCTAAAAGCCAGGAAAATGCAGCTGTAACGATATCTCATGCGAGAGAACGGTGAAAGTTGAGTTTCACGATTTCCTCGACAACAGATGTTGCTACAGTACAAAAGAGTCACATTCTACGCTAAAATCACCAATTTGAAGCTAAAAGCAAGGAAAATGCAGCTGTAGCGATAACTCACGCGAGAGAACGGTGAAAGTTGAGTTTGACGATTTCTTCGACAACGGCTGTTGCTAGAGCACAAAAGCCACAAATTCTAAACTACACTCACCAATCAGAAGCTAAAAGCCAGGAAAATGCAGCCGTAGCGATATCACACGCGAGAGAACGGTGAAAGTTGAGATTGACGATTTCTTTGAGAACGGCTGTTGCTAGAGCACAAATGCCTCACTTTCTACGCTAATATCACCAATTTGAAACTAAAAGCTAGGAAAATGCAGCTGTAACGATATCTCACGCGAGAGAACGGTGAAAGTTGAGTTTGACGATTTCCTCGACAACAGATGTTGCTACAGTACAAAAGCCTCACATTCTAAGCTAAATTAACCAATTTTAAGCTAGAAGCTCGGAAAATGCAGCTGTAACGATATCTCACGCGAGAGAACGGTGAAAGTTGAGTTTGACGATTACCTCGACAACGGCTGTTGCTAGTGCACAAATGCCTCACATTCTACGCTAAAATCACCAATTTGAAGCTGTTCGGATATCTTGCATTGAACGGAAGACTGGGTCGCCTTATCCGAAGGCGCACGGTCGCGAACACGTGGTGGAGTAAGGAGCGGATTAAGGCGTAGCACAAAGATAATCTTGATTTAAACGTCCGTTAATTTATTCAACACGACCCTCGGTGAAAGGATAGTGATTACAACTCGCGTTTAAAAATGGTCCACTAGCGTGGCGGCGACGGATTTCCCCAAACGGGATGGATCGCGTACGATAACGAAGAATTCGTCGACGTGATCGACGCGTGTCGCAAAGGAAGAAGAACAAGAATATGTAAAAAACGCTCGACTTCCGCGTACTGCTGCGGCGTGACGTCACGCGGTGTTTACCGTCGTCTAGCGGCGATGAGGCGAACAGGTGTCGCGGAGAAAACATAAGTATTTTGAGTGGCGCTAACAGAATGCGCCACTCGGCGGTCTCCTAAAGGAGCGTAATAGCTGCGTAAGTGCCCGGACCCAATTGAAATATTGTAAATTAGAAAATTAAACTTATGAGAATAAATCGATTTTCTCTGAACATTTGGTCATAATTATGTGAATTCCGAACATCCCGGCGTCCCGTTGAATGTCCTCATTCAACAGGAGACTAGTGCGGGCCGGATTGGGTTCGGGCTGAGCGGTCGGAACGTCTCGGTATGTTTCGGGTGACCAGGGAGGGGGTCGGTCCCCCCTTAACCCTAGTTGGGCCGCGTGCGTACATTAATACGAAATCAACGGTGCGAGTGTTGGACGTGAAGTGTCGTTCACCGGCGATTACAATGGATGTGCCTACATCTAATAATACGGACATATTGGAAGGATACGAACTCGTAAGTGAGTACTACTTTAACTATCAGGCTTAAATTCTAAGACTATATACATTATTTACAGGATAAATCTGGTTCAGGTCGGCCTTAAGTAAGGTTAGAATGCGCTCTGCTGCGACTGGCTGTATTTACTGGTCGACCGGCGAGATGGCGTCGTTGATCTGCACGGGCAGAAAGCAAAGTTGAACAATTGGTCGCGTGAAGGTAGAGGTCGCGGTCTTCACCGTAACTACGCGGACTAGCCCGTCCTTTCCTGCGTGGCAATTCGTAATACGGCCAAGTTCCCACTTGCACGGCGGGGAGTGCGGATTGCGGATTAGAACAATCTGTCCTACACGTGCCAAGGCTTGCACTGTCCGCCATTTCGGTCTCTGCTGGAGTGTGTGCAGATAACTGGTTTTCCACGATCGCCAAAAGGACTCCGTCAAACGCTGTACCAGCTGCCATCTGGATAGCCGATTCTCTTTGAGGTTAATCACGCTCGGCTCGGCTGGAGTGGAGAGTGTTGTCCCAATCAAGAAGTGCGCAGGAGTGAGTACTTCGTAATCCTCAATGGAGTCCGACATTGGAGCGATCGGGCGTGAGTTCAAGCACGCCTCGATTCGACAGAGCAGAGTGATCATTTCTTCTTGGGTCAGCGTATGGGCGCCGATGCAGCGACGGAGATGATACTTTACGCTCTTCACTGCCGCTTCCCAGAGGCCACCGAAGTGAGGGGCAGATGGAGGTAGGAAGTGCCACTTCACTCCATCCATGGTCAGTCGATCTGCAAATTCTCTTGAGTTGGTGACCTCCCTGTACCATTCTCGGAGTTCACGGTTGGCGCCTTGAAACGTAGTACCGTTATCGGAATACATCGATTGAGGTAAACCTCGACGCGCCGAAAATCTACAAAAGGCGGCGATAAACGCAGCGGACGAATAATCGTTTACAAGTTCGATATGGACGGCTTTTGTTGCCATACAAATGAAGACGGAGATATAGGCTTTATGAGCCTTCTGCCCTCGCCCCGACCGTGCTCGGACTAGAATGGGACCGGCGTAATCCACTCCTGTGTTGGTAAACGGTCGGTCTACCATAGTTACTCGAGCTGCAGGCAGGTCTCCCATGAACTCCTGTGGAACTGACCCTCTCTCACGAGTGCACGCCACGCATTGGTGCAACACAGCTCTAATTTTGGCTCGGGCTCGCAGGATCCAATACTCTTGTCGGAGAAGTGCGAGTGTGAGTTGGGGTCCGGCGTGGAGATGTCTCAGGTGAGTATCTCGTATGATCAATGTCAGAAGGGGATGTGAGCCCAGAATTACCGGTTTCTTTGCAGTTATAGGCAATTCAGCGTGCCGAAGTCGCCCGCTTGCTCTCACAAGACCATCTTCGCCCAGGTACGGCCCCAGCGCAGATAACGAGCTCGATTTGGAGATGGATTCGGAGTTGTGAAGCCGGGATAGTTCATCTGGGAACGTTTCAGCTTGCATCTGTCGCAACCAAAAGAGCTTCCCCTGTTGAACCTCCTCGGACGTCAGGGTTTTGGATTGGATCACTTGGGATGTCAGGTGGGTAGAGTCGCGATGTTTATTCCCGCGGGATTGAAGGTTACGAATAAAACGCATTATGAACGCGGTTACCCGTATCAATTTCGTCCACGTCGAGTATCTCGTAGCGATATCCCACGGTAAGATAGGGGCGCTCGTATGTACGGGCACGGACTTACGTTCTTCCTCGACTGTCTCGGTCGGTTCGACTCTAAATGGTTTAGGCCACGAATCCAAAGACTCGCGGAGCCAAGGTGGTCCACTCCACCATAAACTATGATTATATAGTTGCGATGGAAGCAGGCCTCGCGACGCGCAATCTGCGGGGTTTTCTGGCGAAGGAACGTGTCGCCACCGAGCGTCCGGCAGCGATGATTGGATTTTGGACACGCGGTTCGCGACGAACGTCTTCCAGCGGGCAGGAGATTGATTTATCCACGCGAGAGCGATACTAGAATCCGTCCAGCAGTTCTGTTCAAACGAGCAATGATCTATGGCGGAAGTCACGTAGGACATAAGTTTAGCCAAGAGGAGAGCGGCGCAGAGTTCGAGACGCGGGAGACTGATCGTTTTGAGCGGAGCTACTCGCGTCTTAGCGACAAGCAGGGACACTGATACGCTTCCGTCCTCCATGGTACAACGTTGGAATATGACCGCGGCATAGGCCTTAGTAGACGCGTCAGCGAAGCCATGAAGCTCCCGTCTGATCGCCGGATAAGGGGATACTCTTCGAGGCTGGGTTAATTCCTGAAGAAGATGAAGTTGATCGAGATACTCTAGCCAAGAATTCTGAATCGCTTCTGGAACAGAATCGTCCCACCCACATTTGATGAACCATAACTGTTGAAGTACTATTTTTGCTGTGATCACGACTGGTGCGATCCAACCCAGCGGATCGAACATTCGCGCAGCGATTGAAAGGATAGTACGCTTGGTCACGTTCGCGGGTCGAGTGATCGACATTTGGTATCGCAAGTTATCGCGATTGGAGTCCCACGTTAATCCGAGGACGGAAAGGAACTGATTCTCCCGACTATCTGGCTCCAGAGCTAACCCGTGGTCCGTCGGTTCTATGTCGGTCAGGAGCATGGCGTGATTGCTTGCCCATTTCCTGAGCCGAAAGCCTCCTCTCTTCAATAATGCGATTAGTTGATCGCGGGTTTGGCGTAGCCGGGACATATCGTCTGCTCCGAAGAGGCAGTCATCTACATAAGTCTGGTGACGGATAACCGGAAGGGCCAATGGGAATGCAGCTCCTTCATCCAGGGCTAATTGATGAAGAACCCGGATCGCCAAATACGGGGCGGCAGTCGTGCCATACGTCACGGTGTTGAGATGGTATTCGGAAACCGGCTCGAACTGTGTCTTTCGCCACAATATTCTTTGGAAGTCCCGATCACGCGGATCTACTTGGATCTGGCGAAACATCTTAGCGATGTCCGCGGTGTACACGAGCTGGTATTGCCTCCACCTGAGAAGAATTCCCAGTAAATCTGTCTGTAATTTCGGACCGCTAAACATGACGTCATTGAGCGAGTTCCCATTGGAAGAAGAAGCGGAGGCATTGAAGACTACTCTTAATCGCGTCGTGGAACTATTCTCCTTCACCACGGCGTGGTGTGGAATAAAGTAACTTGGTGTGTTACGCTCGCGGGAGAGAGATTCAACTCGGGTCATATGACCAAGGGTTTCATAATCGATCAAGAATTCCCTATAGGAGAGTGCTAAATCTGGATCACGGAGAAAACGTGCTTCTAACCGTGAAAGGACTTTTCCCGCGACGCATCGAGAATCCCCCAACTCTACTCGATCGGCCTTAAAGGGTAATCGTACCACGTACCGTCCGTTTGTGTCTCGCGTATGCGTTCGTTTAAAATGATCCTCGCAACGCTCATCGTCCGTCGAACGGTTTGAGGTCGAGGGCACTTCCTCGAGCTCCCAGAATTTACGGAGAGTTTCGTCCAAATCCTCAAGAGTCATGCAATGATGGATGGGAAGATCGGACGGACCGGGAGAGGATGTTATAGGACCGGACAGAATCCAGCCGAAGACCGTCTGCTGCGCTATCGGCTCGTCCTGGGTGCCACGTCTTACTCCCTCACGCAAGAATTCGTGGTAGAGATCCGCACCAAGCAAGATATCAATAGGATCGGAGTTCATGGGGTTCCTGTCCGCAAGCTGGAGACCTGAAATATGAGCCCAATTAGAGGGATGCATATGATTCAAGGGCGTATACTTGGTTAAGGATTTTAATATCACGGCGGACGTGGTGTACGCCGGTTCCATTCTGTCCTCCGGAGTGATACGCACGACAGCCACGTGTCGCGCCATGGACTTGCTGTCGCCGACTCCGGAAACGCAGATAGCTCGATGCTGACGCCGCAAGCGGAGACGTTGTGCCAAATCCTCCGTGATCAACGTAGCAACGGAGCCTGGATCGATCAACGCGCGTGCACAAACCCATCGTCCGTTCTCCGAGTACACTCGTACTCGAGCTGTGGAAAGTAAAATGGAATGACTATTGGGCGGCGCTACAAGGTGTGATGCGATTTCCGCGTCGCACACGTTGTCAGTGGGCGGCGTTGCTGCTAGAGGCGTCTCCTCTGGACGGAGTCGTGACGGGAAATGCAGCAGAGTATGGTGACGCTGTTTACACTCCCTGCACGTGTGAGGATTGGTGCACTGCGTGCCGGTATGTTTCACGGAAAAACAATTTATACATCTCCGTTGACGCTTTATAAAACTATAACGCTCGGACGGGAGCTGTGCGAGGAAAGTCGGACATTTGTATATTAAATGGTCGCCTTTACAAATAGGACACGAAGAGCGCGACGTAAGAGTGGTATGCGTGTTTACACTTTTTATTTTCGACGGCTTCGATAACACCGCGGCGTGCGGATCGGCCTTTACCGGTGCGAGCGACTCTAAAGCATAGATCCGAGCTTCGAGGAATTCGGAAAAGGTTTTAAATGTCGGAAAATCTCGCGAATTCCCGAGCTTTAATTCCCAGGCCTTTCGCGTCGCTTTATCTAAGCCTTGAGTCCCGACGAACACTAGTATGTCATCCCAATGATTGACACTGCGACCGAGATTTCGTAGCGCCTCTATCGCCCCGTGCATCCGGTCGTGTAAACCCCTTAACTCCTTCGCGGTTTCGGACATGGCCGGCGGCATGGCCATTAATGTTTGTAAATGTCGCATAATTAATCGGCGCGTGTTGGAGTACCGCACGGAGATCGTCTCCCACGCAACGTCAAAATTTGCGTCCGTCACTTGCAAATGCGTAATCGCTTGACTGGCCTCACCTTTTAATGCGGAAAACAGATAGTGCATCTTATCGACCTTTGTGAGCGCTTTGTCGTTGATAACCAATGATGTAAATTGATCGCGAAAACTCTCCCACAGGTCAAAGTTCCCGTCGAAGGAGGGCAGCTGGATTGGAGGTAGCTGCCAGGCTGCTCTCGTCCATGGTAGGCTCATCATTGTAGGTGCGTCAGGACCCGTCTTGGATGTTGGTACGAGCTGCTCCAACACCTCCTGAAGATAGTCCAGCGTCTCCTGGTAGCTGTCCTCGCATGCATCAAATTGGGAGCCAACAAAATAGGGATGCGCGGCCTTCGTTTTCGCATCGGCTTTGGCGGATAATTGCGCGTGTAATTCCTGCGCTTGTAGGAAGGATTCCTTCACCAAATTTATTCTATTTTTGGTGACGGCCACTGTTATTTTTGCGACACCCAATTTCTTGAAATTAGGAATAGAGCGAGCGATTGAGCGCATCACCAGCGCTTGTTTTTCCAGCAATTCGTCTGGAGTGCTCATTTTGAACGGTGTTCGTCTCAGGATTTTGCACTACGACACTTTTCCACTCACCGCGTTTATTCGGGAGTCACACACCACGTTTGTTCGATTGTTCACGACACGTGATCCGGCTCGAAGGACCAAATTTATGTTCGGATATCTTGCATTGAACGGAAGACTGGGTCGCCTTATCCGAAGGCGCACGGTCGCGAACACGTGGTGGAGTAAGGAGCGGATTAAGGCGTAGCACAAAGATAATCTTGATTTAAACGTCCGTTAATTTATTCAACACGACCCTCGGTGAAAGGATAGTGATTACAACTCGCGTTTAAAAATGGTCCACTAGCGTGGCGGCGACGGATTTCCCCAAACGGGATGGATCGCGTACGATAACGAAGAATTCGTCGACGTGATCGACGCGTGTCGCAAAGGAAGAAGAACAAGAATATGTAAAAAACGCTCGACTTCCGCGTACTGCTGCGGCGTGACGTCACGCGGTGTTTACCGTCGTCTAGCGGCGATGAGGCGAACAGGTGTCGCGGAGAAAACATAAGTATTTTGAGTGGCGCTAACAGAATGCGCCACTCGGCGGTCTCCTAAAGGAGCGTAATAGCTGCGTAAGTGCCCGGACCCAATTGAAATATTGTAAATTAGAAAATTAAACTTATGAGAATAAATCGATTTTCTCTGAACATTTGGTCATAATTATGTGAATTCCGAACAGAAGCTAAAAGCTAGGACATGAAGCTGTACCGATATCTCACGCGAGAAAACGATGATAAGTTGAGTTCCACGATTTCCTTGACAACAGATGTTGCTACAGTACAAAAGCCTCACATTCTAAGCTAAATTCACCAATTTGAAGCTAAAAGTTAGGAACTGAAGCTGTAGCGATATCTCACGCGGGAGAACGGTGAGAACCTGATTTACACGATTACCTCGACAACAGACGTCGCTACAGTACAAAAGCTTCACATTCTAAGCTAAATTCACCAATTTTAAGCTAAAAGCCAGGAAAATGCAGCTGTAGCGATATCTCACACGAGAGAACGGTGAAAGTTGAGTTTGACGATTCCCTCCACAACGGTTGTTGCTACAGTACAAAAGCCTCACATTCTAAGCTAAATTCACCAATTTGAAGCTAAAAGCTAGGAAATGAAGCTGTACCGATATCTCACGCGAGAGAACGATGATAAGTTGAGTTCCACGATTTCCTTGACAACAGATGTTGCTACAGTACAAAAGCGTCACATTCTAAGCTAAATTCACCAATTTGAAGCTAAAAGCTAGGAACTGAAGCTGTTGTAGCGATATCTCACGCGAGAGAACGATGATAAGTTGAGTTTCACGATTTCCTTGACAACAGACGTCGCTACAGTACAAAAGCTTCACATTCAAAGCTAAGTTCACCAATTTTAAGCTAGAAGCTCGGAAAATGAAGCTGTAGCGATAGCCCACGCGAGAGAACTGTGAAAGTTGAGTTTGACGATTCCCTCCACAACGGTTGTTGCTACAGTACAAAAGCCTCACATTCTAAGCTAAATTAACCAATTTTAAGCTAGAAGCTCGGAAAATGCAGCTGTAACGATATCTCACGCGAGAGAACGGTGAAAGTTGAGTTTGACGATTTCCTCGACAACAGATGTTGCTACAGTACAAAAGCCTCACATTCTAAGCTAAATTCACCAATTTGAAGCTAAAAGCTAGGAACTGAAGCTGTGGCGATACCTCACGCGGGAGAACGGTGAGAACCTGATTTTCACGATTACCTCGACAACAGACGTCGCTACAGTACAAAAGCTTCACATTCAAAGCTAAGTTCACCAATTTTAAGCTAGAAGCTCGGAAAATGAAGCTGTAGCGATAGCCCATGCGAGAGAACTGTGAAAGTTGAGTTTGACAATTTCCTCGTCAACGGCTATTGTTGCTAGAGCACAAATGCCTCACATTCTACGCTAAAATCACCAATTTGAAGCTAAAAGCTAGGATATGAAGCTGTACCGATATCTCACCTGAGAGAACGGTGAAAGTTGAGTTTGACGATTTCCTCGACAACGGCTGTTGCTAGAGCACAAATGCCTTACATTCTAAACTAAATTCACCAATTTTTAGCTCCAAGCTAGAAAAATGCAGCTGTAACGATATCTCACGCGAGAGAACGGTGAAAGTTGAGTTTGACGATTACCTCGACAACGGCTGTTGCTAGTGCACAAATGCCTCACATTCTACGCTAAAATCACCAATTTGAAGCTAAAAGCTAGGACATGAAGCTGTACCGACATCTCACGCGAGAAAACGATGATAAGTTGAGTTCCACGATTTCCTTGACAACAGATGTTGCTACAGTACAAAAGCCTCACATTCTAAGCTAAATTCACCAATTTGAAGCTAAAAGCTAGGAACTGAAGCTGTAGCGATATCTCACGCGGGAGAACGGTGAGAACCTGATTTGCACGATTACCTCGACAACAGACGTCGCTACAGTACAAAAGCTTCACATTCGAAGCTAAATTCACCAATTTTAAGCTAGAAGCTCGGAACATGAAGCTGTAGCGATAGCCCACGCGAGAGAACTGTGAAAGTTGTATTTGACAATTTCTTCGTCAACGGCTGTTCCTAGAGAAAAAATGCCTCACATTCTACGCTAAAATCACCAATTTGAAGCTAAAAGCTAGGAAATGCAGCTGACCGATATCTCACCTGAGAGAACGGTGAAAGTTGAGTGTGACGATTTCTTCGACAACGGCTGTTGCCAGAGCACAAAAGCCACAAATTCTAATCTAAACTCACCAATCAGAAGCTAAAAGCCAGGAAAATGCAGCCGTAGCGATATCATACGCGAGAGAACGGTGAAAGTTGAGATTGACGATTTCCTCGAGAACGGCTGTTGCTAGAGCACAAATGCCTCACATTCTACGCTAATATCACCAATTTGAAGCTAAAAGCTAGGAAAATGCAGCTGTAACGATATCTCACGCGAGAGAACGGTGAAAGTTGAGTTTGACGATTTCCTCGACAACAGATGTTGCTACAGTACAAAAGCCTCACATTCTAAGCTAAATTCACCAATTTGAAGCTAAAAGCTAGGAACTGAAGCTGTAGCGATATCTCACTCGGGAGAACGGCGAGAACCTGATTTTCACGATTACCTCGACAACAGACGTCGCTACAGTACAAAAGCTTCACATTCTAAGCTAGATTCACCAATTTTAAGCTAGAAGCTATGAAAAAGAAGCTGTCGCAATAGCCCACGCGAGAGAACTGTGAAAGTTGAGTTCGACAATTTCCTCGTCAACGGCTGTTGTTGCTAGAGCACAAGTGCCTCACATTCTACGCTAAAATCACCAATTTGAAGCTAAAAGCTAGGAAATGAAGCTGTACCGATATCTCACCTGAGAGAACGGTGAAAGTTGCGTGTGACGATTTCTTCGACAACGGCTGTTGCTAGAGCACAAAAGCCACAAATTCTAAACTAAACTCACCAATCAGAAGCTAAAAGCCAGGAAAATGCAGCCGTAGCGATATCACACGCGAGAGAACGGTGAAAGTTGAGATTGACGATTTCCTCGAGAACGGCTGTTGCTAGAGCACAAATGCCTCACATTCTACGCTAAAATCACCAATTTGAATCTAAAAGCTAGGAAAATGCAGCTGTAACGATATCTCACGCGAGAGAACGGTGAAAGTTGAGTTTGACGATTTCCTCGACAACAGATGTTGCTACAGTACAAAAGCCTCACATTCTAAGCGAAATTCACCAATTTGAAGCTAAAAGC
This sequence comes from Tiphia femorata, assembly GCA_944319695.1. Lineage (NCBI taxonomy): Eukaryota > Metazoa > Arthropoda > Insecta > Hymenoptera > Tiphiidae > Tiphia > Tiphia femorata. Next base: position 434,702 of record CALUEP010000001.1, read on the forward strand.
TAGGAACTGAAGCTGTAGCCATATCTCACTCGGGAGAACGGCGAGAACCTGATTTTCACGATTACCTCGACAACAGACGTCGCTACAGTACAAAAGCTTCACATTCTAAGCTAGATTCACCAATTTTAAGCTAGAAGCTATGAAAAAGAAGCTGTCGCAATAGCCCACGCGAGAGAACTGTGAAAGTTGAGTTCGACAATATCCTCGTCAACGGCTGTTGTTGCTAGAGCACAAATGCCTCACATTCTACGCTAAAATCACCAATTTGAAGCTAAAAGCTAGGAAATGAAGCTGTACCGATATCTCACCTGAGAGAACGGTGAAAGTTGCGTGTGACGATGTCTTCGACAACGGCTGTTGCTAGAGCAAAAAAGCCACAAATTCTAAACTAAACTCACCACTCAGAAGCTAAAAGCCAGGAAAATGCAGCCGTAGCGATATCACACGCGAGAGAACGGTGAAAGTTGAGATTGACGATTTCCTCGAGAACGGCAGTTGCTAGAGCACAAATGCCTCACATTCTACGCTAAAATCACCAATTTGAAGCTAAAAGCTAGGACATGAAGCTGTACCGATATCTCACGCGAGAAAACGATGATAAGTTGAGTTCCACGATTTCCTTGACAACAGATGTTGCTACAGTACAAAAGCGTCACATTCTAAGCTAAATTCACCAATTTGAAGCTAAAAGCTAGGAACTGAAGCTGTTGTAGCGATATCTCACGCGAGAGAACGATGATAAGTTGAGTTTCACGATTTCCTTGACAACAGACGTCGCTACAGTACAAAAGCTTCACATTCAAAGCTAAGTTCACCAATTTTAAGCTAGAAGCTCGGAAAATGAAGCTGTAGCGATAGCCCACGCGAGAGAACTGTGAAAGTTGAGTTTGACGATTCCCTCCACAACGGTTGTTGCTACAGTACAAAAGCCTCACATTCTAAGCTAAATTAACCAATTTTAAGCTAGAAGCTCGGAAAATGCAGCTGTAACGATATCTCACGCGAGAGAACGGTGAAAGTTGAGTTTGACGATTTCCTCGACAACAGATGTTGCTACAGTACAAAAGCCTCACATTCTAAGCTAAATTCACCAATTTGAAGCTAAAAGCTAGGAACTGAAGCTGTGGCGATACCTCACGCGGGAGAACGGTGAGAACCTGATTTTCACGATTACCTCGACAACAGACGTCGCTACAGTACAAAAGCTTCACATTCAAAGCTAAGTTCACCAATTTTAAGCTAGAAGCTCGGAAAATGAAGCTGTAGCGATAGCCCATGCGAGAGAACTGTGAAAGTTGAGTTTGACAATTTCCTCGTCAACGGCTATTGTTGCTAGAGCACAAATGCCTCACATTCTACGCTAAAATCACCAATTTGAAGCTAAAAGCTAGGAAATGAAGCTGTACCGATATCTCACCTGAGAGAACGGTGAAAGTTGAGTGTGACGATTTCTTCGACAACGGCTGTTGCTAGAGCACAAAAGCCACAAATACTAAACTAAACTCACCAATCAGAAGCTAAAAGCCAGGAAAATGCAGCCGTAGCGGTATCACACGCGAGAGAACGGTGAAAGTTGAGATTGACGATTTCCTCGAGAACGGCTGTTGCTAGAGCACAAATGCCTCACATTCTACGCTAATATCACCAATTTGAAGCGAAAAGCTAGGAAAATGCAGCTGTAACGATATCTCATGCGAGAGAACGGTGAAAGTTGAGTTTGACGATTTCCTCGACAACGGCTGTTGCTAGAGCACAAATGCCTCACATTCTAAACTAAATTCACCAATTTTTAGCTCGAAGCTAGAAAAATGCAGCTGTAACGATATCTCACGCGAGAGAACGGTGAAAGTTGAGTTTGACGATTACCTCGACAACGGCTGTTGCTAGTGCACAAATGCCTCACATTCTACGCTAAAATCACCAATTTGAAGCTAAAAGCTAGGACATGAAGCTGTACCGATATCTCACGCGAGAAAACGATGATAAGTTGAGTTCCACGATTTCCTTGACAACAGATGTAGCTACAGTACAAAAGCTTCACATTCTAAGCTAAATTCACCAATTTGAAGCTAAAAGCTAGGAACTGAAGCTGTAGCGATATCTCACGCGGGAGAACGGTGAGAACCTGATTTGCACGATTACCTCGACAACAGACGTCGCTACAGTACAAAAGCTTCACATTCTAAGCTAAATTCACCAATTTTAAGCTAGAAGCTCGGAACATGAAGCTGTAGCGATAGCCCACGCGAGAGAACTGTGAAAGTTGTATTTGACAATTTCTTCGTCAACGGCTGTTCCTAGAGCAAAAATGCCTCACATTCTACGCTAAAATCACCAATTTGAAGCTAAAAGCTAGGAAATGCAGCTGACCGATATCTCACCTGAGAGAACGGTGAAAGTTGAGTGTGACGATTTCTTCGACAACGGCTGCTGCCAGAGCACAAAAGCCACAAATTCTAATCTAAACTCACCAATCAGAAGCTAAAAGCCAGGAAAATGCAGCCGTACCGATATCTCACGCGAGAGAACGGTGAAAGTTGAGTTTGACGATTTCCTCGACAACAGATGTTGGTACAGTACAAAAGCCTCACATTCTAAGCTAAATTCACCAATTTGAAGCTAAAAGCTAGGAACTGAAGCTGTAGCGATATCTCACTCGGGAGAACGGCGAGAACCTGATTTTCACGATTACCTCGACAACAGACGTCGCTACAGTACAAAAGCTTCACATTCTAAGCTAGATTCACCAATTTTAAGCTAGAAGCTATGAAAAAGAAGCTGTCGCAATAGCCCACGCGAGAGAACTGTGAAAGTTGAGTTCGACAATTTCCTCGTCAACGGCTGTTGTTGCTAGAGCACAAATGCCTCACATTCTAATCTAAACTCACCAATCAGAAGCTAAAAACCAGGAAAATGCAGCCGTACCGATATCTCACGCGAGAGAACGATGATAAGTTGAGTTTCACGATTTCCTTGACAACAGATGTTGCTACAGTACAAAAGCCTCACATGCTAAGCTAAATTCACCAATTTTAAGCTAGAAGCTCGGAAAATGAAGCTGTAACGATAGCCCACGCGAGAGAACTGTGAAAGTTGAGTTTGACAATTTCCTCGTCAATGGCTGTTGCTAGAGCACAGATGCCTCACATTCTAAACTAAATTCACCATTTTTAAGCTAGAAGCCTGAAAAATGCAGCTGTAACGATATCTCATGCGAGAGAACGGTGAAAGTTGAGTTTGACGATTTCCTCGACAACAGATGTTGCTACAGTACAAAAGCCTCACATTCTAAGCTAAATTAACCAATTTTAAGCTAGAAGCTCGGAAAATGCAGCTGTAACGATATCTCACGCGAGAGAACGGTGAAAGTTGAGTTTGACGATTACCTCGACAACGGCTGTTGCTAGTGCACAAATGCCTCACATTCTACGCTAAAATCACCAATTTGAAGCTAAAAGCTAGGACATGAAGCTGTACCGATATCTCACGCGAGAAAACGATGATAAGTTGAGTTCCACGATTTCCTTGACAACAGATGTTGCTACAGTACAAAAGCCTCACATTCTAAGCTAAATTCACCAATTTGAAGCTAAAAGTTAGGAACTGAAGCTGTAGCGATATCTCACGCGGGAGAACGGTGAGAACCTGATTTACACGATTACCTCGACAACAGACGTCGCTACAGTACAAAAGCTTCACATTCTAAGCTAAATTCACCAATTTTAAGCTAAAAGCCAGGAAAATGCAGCTGTAGCGATATCTCACACGAGAGAACGGTGACAGTTGAGTTTGACGATTCCCTCCACAACGGTTGTTGCTACAGTACAAAAGCCTCACATTCTAAGCTAAATTCACCAATTTGAAGCTAAAAGCTAGGAAATGAAGCTGTACCGATATCTCACGCGAGAGAACGATGATAAGTTGAGTTTGACGATTTCCTCGACAACAGATGTTGCTACAGTACAAAAGCCTCACATTCTAAGCTAAATTCACCAATTTGAAGCTAAAAGCCAGGAAAATGCAGCTGTAGCGATATCTCACACGAGAGAACGGTGAAAGTTGAGTTTGACGATTCCCTCCACAACGGTTGTTGCTACAGTACAAAAGCTTCACATTCTAAGCTAAATTCACCATTTTTAAGCTAGAAGCTCGGAACATGAAGCTGTAACAATAGCCCACGCGAGAGAACTGTGAAAGTTGTGTTTGACAATTTCCTCGTCAACGGCTGTTGCTAGAGCACAAATGGCTCACATTCTATGCTAAATTCACCAATTTTAAGCTAGAAGCTCAGAAAATGAAGCTGTAGCGATATACCACTCGAGAGAACGGTGAAAACTTGAGTTTGACGATTTCCTCGACAACGGCTGTTGCTAGAGCACAAATGCCTCACATTCTACGCTAAAATCACCAATTTGAAGCTACAAGCTAGGAAAATGCAGCTGTAACTACATCTCACGCGAAAGAATGGTGAAAGTTGAGTTTCACGATTTCCTCGACAACAGATGTTGCTACAGTACAAAAGCCTCACGTTCTAAGCTAAATTCACCAATTTTAAGCTAGAAGCTCGGAACATGAAGCTGTAGCGATAGCCCACGCGAGAGAACTGTGAAAGTTGTATTTGACAATTTCTTCGTCAACGGCTGTTCCTAGAGCAAAAATGCCTCACATTCTACGCTAAAATCACCAATTTGAAGCTAAAAGCTAGGAAATGCAGCTGACCGATATTTCACCTGAGAGAACGGTGAAAGTTGAGTGTGACGATTTCTTCGACAACGGCTGTTGCCAGAGCACAAAAGCCACAAATTCTAATCTAAACTCACCAATCAGAAGCTAAAAGCCAGGAAAATGCAGCCGTAGCGATATCATACGCGAGAGAACGGTGAAAGTTGAGTTTGACGATTTCCTCGAGAACGGCTGTTGCTAGAGCACAAATGCCTCACATTCTACGCTAATATCACCAATTTGAAGCTAAAAGCTAGGAAAATGCAGCTGTAACGATATCTCACGCGAGAGAACGGTGAAAGTTGAGTTTGACGATTTCCTCGACAACAGACGTCGCTACAGTACAAAAGCTTCACATTCTAAGCTAAATTCACCAATTTTAAGCTAGAAGCTCGGAACATGAAGCTGTAGCGATAGCCCACGCGAGAGAACTGTGAAAGTTGTATTTGACAATTTCCTCGTCAACGGCTGTTGTTGCTAGAGCACAAATGCCTCACATTCTACGCTAAAATCACCAATTTGAAGCTAAAAGCTAGGAAATGAAGCTGTACCGATATCTCAACTGAGAGAACGGTGAAAGTTGCGTGTGACGATTTCTTCGACAACGGCTGTTGCTAGAGCACAAAAGCCACAAATTCTAAACTAAACTCACCACTCAGAAGCTAAAAGCCAGGAAAATGCAGCCGTAGCGATATCACACGCGAGAGAACGGTGAAAGTTCAGATTGACGATTTCCTCGAGAACGGCTGTTGCTAGAGCACAAATGCCTCACATTCTACGCTAAAATCACCAATTTGAAGCTAAAAGCTAGGACATGAAGCTGTACCGATATCTCACGCGAGAAAACGATGATAAGTTGAGTTCCACGATTTCCTTGACAACAGATGTTGCTACAGTACAAAAGCCTCACATTCTAAGCTAAATTCACCAATTTGAAGCTAAAAGCTCGGAAAATGAAGCTGTAACGATAGCCCACGCGAGAGAACTGTGAAAGTTGAGTTTGACAATTTCCTCGTCAACGGCTGTTGCTAGAGCACAGATGCCTCACATTCTAAACTAAATGCACCATTTTTAAGCTAGAAGCCTGAAAAATGCAGCTGTAACGATATCTCATGCGAGAGAACGGTGAAAGTTGAGTTTCACGATTTCCTCGACAACAGATGTTGCTACAGTACAAAAGAGTCACATTCTACGCTAAAATCACCAATTTGAAGCTAAAAGCAAGGAAAATGCAGCTGTAACGATATCTCACCTGAGAGAACGGTGAAAGTTGAATGTGACGATTTCTTCGACAACGGCTGTTGCTAGAGCACAAAAGCCACAAATTCTAAACTAAACTCTCCAATCAGAAGCTAAAAGCCAGGAAAATGCAGCCGTAGCGATATCTCACGCGAGAGAACGATGATAAGTTGAGTTTCTCGATTTCCTCGACAACAGATGTTGCTACAGTACAAAAGCCTCACATTCTATGCTAAATTCACCAATTTTAAGCTAGAAGCTCAGAAAATGAATCTGTAGCGATATCTCACGCGAGAGAACGGTGAAAGTTGAGATTGACGATTTCTTTGAGAACGGCTGTTGCTAGAGCACAAATGCCTCACTTTCTACGCTAATATCACCAATTTGAAACTAAAAGCTAGGAAAATGCAGCTGTAACGATATCTCACGCGAGAGAACGGTGAAAGTTGAATTTGACGATTTCCTCGACAACAGATGTTGCTACAGTACAAAAGCCTCACATTCTAAGCTAAATTCACCAATTTGAAGCTAAAAGCTAGGAACTGAAGCTGTGGCGATACCTCACGCGGGAGAACGGTGAGAACCTGATTTTCACGATTACCTCGACAACAGACGTCGCTACAGTACAAAAGCTTCACATTCAAAGCTAAGTTCACCAATTTTAAGCTAGAAGCTCGGAAAATGAAGCTGTAGCGATAGCCCATGCGAGAGAACTGTGAAAGTTGAGTTTGACAATTTCCTCGTCAACGGCTATTGTTGCTAGAGCACAAATGCCTCACATTCTACGCTAAAATCACCAATTTGAAGCTAAAAGCTAGGATATGAAGCTGTACCGATATCTCACCTGAGAGAACGGTGAAAGTTGAGTTTGACGATTTCCTCGACAACGGCTGTTGCTAGAGCACAAATGCCTCACATTCTAAACTAAATTCACCAATTTTTAGCTCGAAGCTAGAAAAATGCAGCTGTAACGATATCTCACGCGAGAGAACGGTGAAAGTTGAGTTTGACGATTACCTCGACAACGGCTGTTGCTAGTGCACAAATGCCTCACATTCTACGCTAAAATCACCAATTTGAAGCTAAAAGCTAGGACATGAAGCTGTACCGACATCTCACGCGAGAAAACGATGATAAGTTGAGTTCCACGATTTCCTTGACAACAGATGTTGCTACAGTACAAAAGCCTCACATTCTAAGCTAAATTCACCAATTTGAAGCTAAAAGCTAGGAACTGAAGCTGTAGCGATATCTCACGCGGGAGAACGGTGAGAACCTGATTTGCACGATTACCTCGACAACAGACGTCGCTACAGTACAAAAGCTTCACATTCTAAGCTAAATTCACCAATTTTAAGCTAGAAGCTCGGAACATGAAGCTGTAGCGATAGCCCACGCGAGAGAACTGTGAAAGTTGTATTTGACAATTTCTTCGTCAACGGCTGTTCCTAGAGCAAAAATGCCTCACATTCTACGCTAAAATCACCAATTTGAAGCTAAAAGCTAGGAAATGCAGCTGACCGATATCTCACCTGAGAGAACGGTGAAAGTTGAGTGTGACGATTTCTTCGACAACGGCTGTTGCCAGAGCACAAAAGCCACAAATTCTAATCTAAACTCACCAATCAGAAGCTAAAAGCCAGGAAAATGCAGCCGTAGCGATATCATACGCGAGAGAACGGTGAAAGTTGAGATTGACGATTTCCTCGAGAACGGCTGTTGCTAGAGCACAAATGCCTCACATTCTACGCTAATATCACCAATTTGAAGCTAAAAGCTAGGAAAATGCAGCTGTAACGATATCTCACGCGAGAGAACGGTGAAAGTTGAGTTTGACGATTTCCTCGACAACAGATGTTGCTACAGTACAAAAGCCTCACATTCTAAGCTAAATTCACCAATTTGAAGCTAAAAGCTAGGAACTGAAGCTGTAGCGATATCTCACTCGGGAGAACGGCGAGAACCTGATTTTCACGATTACCTCGACAACAGACGTCGCTACAGTACAAAAGCTTCACATTCTAAGCTAGATTCACCAATTTTAAGCTAGAAGCTATGAAAAAGAAGCTGTCGCAATAGCCCACGCGATAGAACTGTGAAAGTTGAGTTCGACAATTTCCTCGTCAACGGCTGTTGTTGCTAGAGCACAAGTGCCTCACATTCTACGCTAAAATCACCAATTTGAAGCTAAAAGCTAGGAAATGAAGCTGTACCGATATCTCACCTGAGAGAACGGTGAAAGTTGCGTGTGACGATTTCTTCGACAACGGCTGTTGCTAGAGCACAAAAGCCACAAATTCTAAACTAAACTCACCAATCAGAAGCTAAAAGCCAGGAAAATGCAGCCGTAGCGATATCACACGCGAGAGAACGGTGAAAGTTGAGATTGACGATTTCCTCGAGAACGGCTGTTGCTAGAGCACAAATGCCTCACATTCTACGCTAAAATCACCAATTTGAAGCTAAAAGCTAGGAAAATGCAGCTGTAACGATATCTCACGCGAGAGAACGGTGAAAGTTGAGTTTGACGATTTCCTCGACAACAGATGTTGCTACAGTACAAAAGCCTCACATTCTAAGCGAAATTCACCAATTTGAAGCTAAAAGCTAGGAACTGAAGCTGTAGCCATATCTCACTCGGGAGAACGGCGAGAACCTGATTTTCACGATTACCTCGACAACAGACGTCGCTACAGTACAAAAGCTTCACATTCTAAGCTAGATTCACCAATTTTAAGCTAGAAGCTATGAAAAAGAAGCTGTCGCAATAGCCCACGCGAGAGAACTGTGAAAGTTGAGTTCGACAATATCCTCGTCAACGGCTGTTGTTGCTAGAGCACAAATGCCTCACATTCTACGCTAAAATCACCAATTTGAAGCTAAAAGCTAGGAAATGAAGCTGTACCGATATCTCACCTGAGAGAACGGTGAAAGTTGCGTGTGACGATTTCTTCGACAACGGCTGTTGCTAGAGCAAAAAAGCCACAAATTCTAAACTAAACTCACCACTCAGAAGCTAAAAGCCAGGAAAATGCAGCCGTAGCGATATCACACGCGAGAGAACGGTGAAAGTTGAGATTGACGATTTCCTCGAGAACGGCTGTTGCTAGAGCACAAATGCCTCACATTCTACGCTAAAATCACCAATTGGAAGCTGAAAGCTAGGACATGAAGCTGTACCGATATCTCACGCGAGAAAACGATGATAAGTTGAGTTCCACGATTTCCTTGACAACAGATGTTGCTACAGTACAAAAGCGTCACATTCTAAGCTAAATTCACCAATTTGAAGCTAAAAGCTAGGAACTGAAGCTGTTGTAGCGATATCTCACGCGAGAGAACGATGATAAGTTGAGTTTCACGATTTCCTTGACAACAGACGTCGCTACAGTACAAAAGCTTCACATTCAAAGCTAAGTTCACCAATTTTAAGCTAGAAGCTCGGAAAATGAAGCTGTAGCGATAGCCCACGCGAGAGAACTGTGAAAGTTGAGTTTGACGATTCCCTCCACAACGGTTGTTGCTACAGTACAAAAGCCTCACATTATAAGCTAAATTAACCAATTTTAAGCTAGAAGCTCGGAAAATGCAGCTGTAACGATATCTCACGCGAGAGAACGGTGAAAGTTGAGTTTGACGATTTCCTCGACAACAGATGTTGCTACAGTACAAAAGCCTCACATTCTAAGCTAAATTCACCAATTTGAAGCTAAAAGCTCGGAAAATGAAGCTGTAACGATAGCCCACGCGAGAGAACTGTGAAAGTTGAGTTTGACAATTTCCTCGTCAACGGCTGTTGCTAGAGCACAGATGCCTCACATTCTAAACTAAATTCACCATTTTTAAGCTAGAAGCCTGAAAAATGCAGCTGTAACGATATCTCATGCGAGAGAACGGTGAAAGTTGAGTTTCACGATATCCTCGACAACAGATGTTGCTACAGTACAAAAGCCACAAATTCTAATCTAAACTCACCAATCAGAAGCTAAAAGCCAGGAAAATGCAGCCGTAGCGATATCATACGCGAGAGAACGGTGAAAGTTGAGATTGACGATTTCCTCGAGAACGGCTGTTGCTAGAGCACAAATGCCTCACATTCTACGCTAATATCACCAATTTGAAGCTAAAAGCTAGGAAAATGCAGCTGTAACGATATCTCACGCGAGAGAACGGTGAAAGTTGAGTTTGACGATTTCCTCGACAACAGATGTTGCTACAGTACAAAAGCCTCACATTCTAAGCTAAATTCACCAATTTGAAGCTAAAAGCTAGGAACTGAAGCTGTAGCGATATCTCACTCGGGAGAACGGCGAGAACCTGATTTTCACGATTACCTCGACAACAGACGTCGCTACAGTACAAAAGCTTCACATTCTAAGCTAGATTCACCAATTTTAAGCTAGAAGCTATGAAAAAGAAGCTGTCGCAATAGCCCACGCGAGAGAACTGTGAAAGTTGAGTTCGACAATTTCCTCGTCAACGGCTGTTGTTGCTAGAGCACAAGTGCCTCACATTCTACGCTAAAATCACCAATTTGAAGCTAAAAGCTAGGAAATGCAGCTGTACCGATATCTCACCTGAGAGAACGGTGAAAGTTGCGTGTGACGATTTCTTCGACAACGGCTGTTGCTAGAGCACAAAAGCCACAAATTCTAAACTAAACTCACCAATCAGAAGCTAAAAGCCAGGAAAATGCAGCCGTAGCGATATCACACGCGAGAGAACGGTGAAAGTTGAGATTGACGATTTCCTCGAGAACGGCTGTTGCTAGAGCACAAATGCCTCACATTCTACGCTAAAATCACCAATTTGAAGCTAAAAGCTAGGAAAATGCAGCTGTAACGATATCTCACGCGAGAGAACGGTGAAAGTTGAGTTTGACGATTTCCTCGACAACAGATGTTGCTACAGTACAAAAGCCTCACATTCTAAGCGAAATTCACCAATTTGAAGCTAAAAGCTAGGAACTGAAGCTGTAGCGATATCTCACTCGGGAGAACGGCGAGAACCTGATTTTCACGATTACCTCGACAACAGACGTCGCTACAGTACAAAAGCTTCACATTCTAAGCTAGATTCACCAATTTTAAGCTAGAAGCTATGAAAAAGAAGCTGTCGCAATAGCCCACGCGAGAGAACTGTGAAAGTTGAGTTCGACAATTTCCTCGTCAACGGCTGTTGTTGCTAGAGCACAAGTGCCTCACATTCTACGCTAAAATCACCAATTTGAAGCTAAAAGCTAGGAAATGAAGCTGTACCGATATCTCACCTGAGAGAACGGTGAAAGTTGCGTGTGACGATTTCTTCGACAACGGCTGTTGCTAGAGCACAAAAGCCACAAATTCTAAACTAAACTCACCAATCAGAAGCTAAAAGCCAGGAAAATGCAGCCGTAGCGATATCACACGCGAGAGAACGGTGAAAGTTGAGATTGACGATTTCCTCGAGAACGGCTGTTGCTAGAGCACAAATGCCTCACATTCTACGCTAAAATCACCAATTTGAAGCTAAAAGCTAGGAAAATGCAGCTGTAACGATATCTCACGCGAGAGAACGGTGAAAGTTGAGTTTGACGATTTCCTCGACAACAGATGTTGCTACAGTACAAAAGCCTCACATTCTAAGCGAAATTCACCAATTTGAAGCTAAAAGCTAGGAACTGAAGCTGTAGCCATATCTCACTCGGGAGAACGGCGAGAACCTGATTTTCACGATTACCTCGACAACAGACGTCGCTACAGTACAAAAGCTTCACATTCTAAGCTAGATTCACCAATTTTAAGCTAGAAGCTATGAAAAAGAAGCTGTCGCAATAGCCCACGCGAGAGAACTGTGAAAGTTGAGTTCGACAATATCCTCGTCAACGGCTGTTGTTGCTAGAGCACAAATGCCTCACATTCTACGCTAAAATCACCAATTTGAAGCTAAAAGCTAGGAAATGAAGCTGTACCGATATCTCACCTGAGAGAACGGTGAAAGTTGCGTGTGACGATTTCTTCGACAACGGCTGTTGCTAGAGCAAAAAAGCCACAAATTCTAAACTAAACTCACCACTCAGAAGCTAAAAGCCAGGAAAATGCAGCCGTAGCGATATCACACGCGAGAGAACGGTGAAAGTTGAGATTGACGATTTCCTCGAGAACGGCTGTTGCTAGAGCACAAATGCCTCACATTCTACGCTAAAATCACCAATTTGAAGCTAAAAGCTAGGACATGAAGCTGTACCGATATCTCACGCGAGAAAACGATGATAAGTTGAGTTCCACGATTTCCTTGACAACAGATGTTGCTACAGTACAAAAGCGTCACATTCTAAGCTAAATTCACCAATTTGAAGCTAAAAGCTAGGAACTGAAGCTGTTGTAGCGATATCTCACGCGAGAGAACGATGATAAGTTGAGTTTCACGATTTCCTTGACAACAGACGTCGCTACAGTACAAAAGCTTCACATTCAAAGCTAAGTTCACCAATTTTAAGCTAGAAGCTCGGAAAATGAAGCTGTAGCGATAGCCCACGCGAGAGAACTGTGAAAGTTGAGTTTGACGATTCCCTCCACAACGGTTGTTGCTACAGTACAAAAGCCTCACATTCTAAGCTAAATTAACCAATTTTAAGCTAGAAGCTCGGAAAATGCAGCTGTAACGATATCTCACGCGAGAGAACGGTGAAAGTTGAGTTTGACGATTTCCTCGACAACAGATGTTGCTACAGTACAAAAGCCTCACATTCTAAGCTAAATTCACCAATTTGAAGCTAAAAGCTAGGAACTGAAGCTGTGGCGATACCTCACGCGGGAGAACGGTGAGAACCTGATTTTCACGATTACCTCGACAACAGACGTCGCTACAGTACAAAAGCTTCACATTCAAAGCTAAGTTCACCAATTTTAAGCTAGAAGCTCGGAAAATGAAGCTGTAGCGATAGCCCATGCGAGAGAACTGTGAAAGTTGAGTTTGACAATTTCCTCGTCAACGGCTATTGTTGCTAGAGCACAAATGCCTCACATTCTACGCTAAAATCACCAATTTGAAGCTAAAAGCTAGGAAATGAAGCTGTACCGATATCTCACCTGAGAGAACGGTGAAAGTTGAGTGTGACGATTTCTTCGACAACGGCTGTTGCTAGAGCACAAAAGCCACAAATACTAAACTAAACTCACCAATCAGAAGCTAAAAGCCAGGAAAATGCAGCCGTAGCGGTATCACACGCGAGAGAACGGTGAAAGTTGAGATTGACGATTTCCTCGAGAACGGCTGTTGCTAGAGCACAAATGCCTCACATTCTACGCTAATATCACCAATTTGAAGCGAAAAGCTAGGAAAATGCAGCTGTAACGATATCTCATGCGAGAGAACGGTGAAAGTTGAGTTTGACGATTTCCTCGACAACGGCTGTTGCTAGAGCACAAATGCCTCACATTCTAAACTAAATTCACCAATTTTTAGCTCGAAGCTAGAAAAATGCAGCTGTAACGATATCTCACGCGAGAGAACGGTGAAAGTTGAGTTTGACGATTACCTCGACAACGGCTGTTGCTAGTGCACAAATGCCTCACATTCTACGCTAAAATCACCAATTTGAAGCTAAAAGCTAGGACATGAAGCTGTACCGATATCTCACGCGAGAAAACGATGATAAGTTGAGTTCCACGATTTCCTTGACAACAGATGTAGCTACAGTACAAAAGCTTCACATTCTAAGCTAAATTCACCAATTTGAAGCTAAAAGCTAGGAACTGAAGCTGTAGCGATATCTCACGCGGGAGAACGGTGAGAACCTGATTTGCACGATTACCTCGACAACAGACGTCGCTACAGTACAAAAGCTTCACATTCTAAGCTAAATTCACCAATTTTAAGCTAGAAGCTCGGAACATGAAGCTGTAGCGATAGCCCACGCGAGAGAACTGTGAAAGTTGTATTTGACAATTTCTTCGTCAACGGCTGTTCCTAGAGCAAAAATGCCTCACATTCTACGCTAAAATCACCAATTTGAAGCTAAAAGCTAGGAAATGCAGCTGACCGATATCTCACCTGAGAGAACGGTGAAAGTTGAGTGTGACGATTTCTTCGACAACGGCTGCTGCCAGAGCACAAAAGCCACAAATTCTAATCTAAACTCACCAATCAGAAGCTAAAAGCCAGGAAAATGCAGCCGTACCGATATCTCACGCGAGAGAACGGTGAAAGTTGAGTTTGACGATTTCCTCGACAACAGATGTTGGTACAGTACAAAAGCCTCACATTCTAAGCTAAATTCACCAATTTGAAGCTAAAAGCTAGGAACTGAAGCTGTAGCGATATCTCACTCGGGAGAACGGCGAGAACCTGATTTTCACGATTACCTCGACAACAGACGTCGCTACAGTACAAAAGCTTCACATTCTAAGCTAGATTCACCAATTTTAAGCTAGAAGCTATGAAAAAGAAGCTGTCGCAATAGCCCACGCGAGAGAACTGTGAAAGTTGAGTTCGACAATTTCCTCGTCAACGGCTGTTGTTGCTAGAGCACAAATGCCTCACATTCTAATCTAAACTCACCAATCAGAAGCTAAAAACCAGGAAAATGCAGCCGTACCGATATCTCACGCGAGAGAACGATGATAAGTTGAGTTTCACGATTTCCTTGACAACAGATGTTGCTACAGTACAAAAGCCTCACATGCTAAGCTAAATTCACCAATTTTAAGCTAGAAGCTCGGAAAATGAAGCTGTAACGATAGCCCACGCGAGAGAACTGTGAAAGTTGAGTTTGACAATTTCCTCGTCAATGGCTGTTGCTAGAGCACAGATGCCTCACATTCTAAACTAAATTCACCATTTTTAAGCTAGAAGCCTGAAAAATGCAGCTGTAACGATATCTCATGCGAGAGAACGGTGAAAGTTGAGTTTGACGATTTCCTCGACAACAGATGTTGCTACAGTACAAAAGCCTCACATTCTAAGCTAAATTAACCAATTTTAAGCTAGAAGCTCGGAAAATGCAGCTGTAACGATATCTCACGCGAGAGAACGGTGAAAGTTGAGTTTGACGATTACCTCGACAACGGCTGTTGCTAGTGCACAAATGCCTCACATTCTACGCTAAAATCACCAATTTGAAGCTAAAAGCTAGGACATGAAGCTGTACCGATATCTCACGCGAGAAAACGATGATAAGTTGAGTTCCACGATTTCCTTGACAACAGATGTTGCTACAGTACAAAAGCCTCACATTCTAAGCTAAATTCACCAATTTGAAGCTAAAAGTTAGGAACTGAAGCTGTAGCGATATCTCACGCGGGAGAACGGTGAGAACCTGATTTACACGATTACCTCGACAACAGACGTCGCTACAGTACAAAAGCTTCACATTCTAAGCTAAATTCACCAATTTTAAGCTAAAAGCCAGGAAAATGCAGCTGTAGCGATATCTCACACGAGAGAACGGTGACAGTTGAGTTTGACGATTCCCTCCACAACGGTTGTTGCTACAGTACAAAAGCCTCACATTCTAAGCTAAATTCACCAATTTGAAGCTAAAAGCTAGGAAATGAAGCTGTACCGATATCTCACGCGAGAGAACGATGATAAGTTGAGTTTGACGATTTCCTCGACAACAGATGTTGCTACAGTACAAAAGCCTCACATTCTAAGCTAAATTCACCAATTTGAACCTAAAAGCCAGGAAAATGCAGCTGTAGCGATATCTCACACGAGAGAACGGTGAAAGTTGAGTTTGACGATTCCCTCCACAACGGTTGTTGCTACAGTACAAAAGCTTCACATTCTAAGCTAAATTCACCATTTTTAAGCTAGAAGCTCGGAACATGAAGCTGTAACAATAGCCCACGCGAGAGAACTGTGAAAGTTGTGTTTGACAATTTCCTCGTCAACGGCTGTTGCTAGAGCACAAATGGCTCACATTCTATGCTAAATTCACCAATTTTAAGCTAGAAGCTCAGAAAATGAAGCTGTAGCGATATACCACTCGAGAGAACGGTGAAAACTTGAGTTTGACGATTTCCTCGACAACGGCTGTTGCTAGAGCACAAATGCCTCACATTCTACGCTAAAATCACCAATTTGAAGCTACAAGCTAGGAAAATGCAGCTGTAACTATATCTCACGCGAAAGAATGGTGAAAGTTGAGTTTCACGATTTCCTCGACAACAGATGTTGCTACAGTACAAAAGCCTCACGTTCTAAGCTATATTCACCAATTTGAAACTAGAAGCTCGGAAAATGAAGCTGTAGCGATATCCCACACGAGAGAACGGTGAAAGTTGAGTTTGACGATTCCCTCCACAACGGTTGTTGCTACAGTACAAAAGCCTCACATTCTAAGCTAAATTCACCAATTTGAAGCTACAAACTCGGAAAATGAAGCTGTACCGATATCCCACACGAGAGAACGGTGAAAACTTGAGTTTGACGATTTCCTCGACAACGGCTGTTGCTAGTGCACAAATGCCTCACATTCTATGCTAAATTCACCAATTGTAAGCTAAAAGTTAGGAACTGAAGCTGTAGCGATATCTCACGCGAGAGAACGATGATAAGTTGAGTTTCTCGATTTCCTCGACAACAGATGTTGCTACAGTACAAACGCCTCACATTCTAAGCTAAATTCACCAATTTGAAGCTAAAAGCTAGGAACTGAAGCTGTAGCGATACCTCACGCGGGAGAACGGTGCGAACCTGATTTTCACGGTTACCTCGACAACAGACGTCGCTAAAGTACAAAAGCTTCACATTCTAAGCTAAATTCACCAATTTTAAGCTAGAAGCTCGGAACATGAAGCTGTAGCGATAGCCCACGCGAGAGAACTGTGAAAGTTGTATTTGACAATTTCTTCGTCAACGGCTGTTCCTAGAGCAAAAATGCCTCACATTCTACGCTAAAATCACCAATTTGAAGCTAAAAGCTAGGAAATGCAGCTGACCGATATTTCACCTGAGAGAACGGTGAAAGTTGAGTGTGACGATTTCTTCGACAACGGCTGTTGCCAGAGCACAAAAGCCACAAATTCTAATCTAAACTCACCAATCAGAAGCTAAAAGCCAGGAAAATGCAGCCGTAGCGATATCATACGCGAGAGAACGGTGAAAGTTGAGTTTGACGATTTCCTCGAGAACGGCTGTTGCTAGAGCACAAATGCCTCACATTCTACGCTAATATCACCAATTTGAAGCTAAAAGCTAGGAAAATGCAGCTGTAACGATATCTCACGCGAGAGAACGGTGAAAGTTGAGTTTGACGATTTCCTCGACAACAGACTTCGCTACAGTACAAAAGCTTCACATTCTAAGCTAAATTCACCAATTTTAAGCTAGAAGCTCGGAACATGAAGCTGTAGCGATAGCCCACGCGAGAGAACTGTGAAAGTTGTATTTGACAATTTCTTCGTCAACGGCTGTTCCTAGAGCAAAAATGCCTCACATTCTACGCTAAAATCACCAATTTGAAGCTAAAAGCTAGGAAATGCAGCTGACCGATATCTCACCTGAGAGAACGGTGAAAGTTGAGTGTGACGATTTCTTCGACAACGGCTGTTGCCAGAGCACAAAAGCCACAAATTCTAATCTAAACTCATCAATCAGAAGCTAAAAGCCAGGAAAATGCAGCCGTAGCGATATCATACGCGAGAGAACGGTGAAAGTAGAGATTGACGATTTCCTCGAGAACGGCTGTTGCTAGAGCACAAATGCCTCACATTCTACGCTAATATCACCAATTTGAAGCTAAAAGCTAGGAAAATGCAGCTGTAACGATATCTCACGCGAGAGAACGGTGAAAGTTGAGTTTCACGATTTCCTCGACAACAGATGTTGCTACAGTACAAAAGCCTCACATTCTAAGCTAAATTCACCAATTTGAAGCTAAAAGCTAGGAACTGAAGCTGTAGCCATATCTCACTCGGGAGAACGGCGAGAACCTGATTTTCACGATTACCTCGACAACAGACGTCGCTACAGTACAAAAGCTTCACATTCTAAGCTAGATTCACCAATTTTAAGCTAGAAGCTATGAAAAAGAAGCTGTCGCAATAGCCCACGCGAGAGAACTGTGAAAGTTGAGTTCGACAATTTCCTCGTCAACGGCTGTTGTTGCTAGAGCACAAATGCCTCACATTCTACGCTAAAATCACCAATTTGAAGCTAAAAGCTAGGAAATGAAGCTGTACCGATATCTCACCTGAGAGAACGGTGAAAGTTGCGTGTGACGATTTCTTCGACAACGGCTGTTGCTAGAGCACAAAAGCCACAAATTCTAAACTAAACTCACCACTCAGAAGCTAAAAGCCAGGAAAATGCAGCCGTAGCGATATCACACGCGAGAGAACGGTGAAAGTTCAGATTGACGATTTCCTCGAGAACGGCTGTTGCTAGAGCACAAATGCCTCACATTCTACGCTAAAATCACCAATTTGAAGCTAAAAGCTAGGACATGAAGCTGTACCGATATCTCACGCGAGAAAACGATGATAAGTTGAGTTCCACGATTTCCTTGACAACAGATGTTGCTACAGTACAAAAGCCTCACATTCTAAGCTAAATTCACCAATTTGAAGCTAAAAGCTCGGAAAATGAAGCTGTAACGATAGCCCACGCGAGAGAACTGTGAAGGTTGAGTTTGACAATTTCCTCGTCAACGGCTGTTGCTAGAGCACAGATGCCTCACATTCTAAACTAAATGCACCATTTTTAAGCTAGAAGCCTGAAAAATGCAGCTGTAACGATATCTCATGCGAGAGAACGGTGAAAGTTGAGTTTCACGATTTCCTCGACAACAGATGTTGCTACAGTACAAAAGAGTCACATTCTACGCTAAAATCACCAATTTGAAGCTAAAAGCAAGGAAAATGCAGCTGTAACGATATCTCACCTGAGAGAACGGTGAAAGTTGAATGTGACGATTTCTTCGACAACGGCTGTTGCTAGAGCACAAAAGCCACAAATTCTAAACTAAACTCTCCAATCAGAAGCTAAAAGCCAGGAAAATGCAGCCGTAGCGATATCTCACGCGAGAGAACGATGATAAGTTGAGTTTCTCGATTTCCTCGACAACAGATGTTGCTACAGTACAAAAGCCTCACATTCTATGCTAAATTCACCAATTTTAAGCTAGAAGCTCAGAAAATGAATCTGTAGCGATATCTCACGCGAGAGAACGGTGAAAGTTGAGATTGACGATTTCTTTGAGAACGGCTGTTGCTAGAGCACAAATGCCTCACTTTCTACGCTAATATCACCAATTTGAAACTAAAAGCTAGGAAAATGCAGCTGTAACGATATCTCACGCGAGAGAACGGTGAAAGTTGAATTTGACGATTTCCTCGACAACAGATGTTGCTACAGTACAAAAGCCTCACATTCTAAGCTAAATTCACCAATTTGAAGCTAAAAGCTAGGAACTGAAGCTGTGGCGATACCTCACGCGGGAGAACGGTGAGAACCTGATTTTCACGATTACCTCGACAACAGACGTCGCTACAGTACAAAAGCTTCACATTCAAAGCTAAGTTCACCAATTTTAAGCTAGAAGCTCGGAAAATGAAGCTGTAGCGATAGCCCATGCGAGAGAACTGTGAAAGTTGAGTTTGACAATTTCCTCGTCAACGGCTGTTCCTAGAGCAAAAATGCCTCACATTCTACGCTAAAATCACCAATTTGAAGCTAAAAGCTAGGAAATGCAGCTGACCGATATTTCACCTGAGAGAACGGTGAAAGTTGAGTGTGACGATTTCTTCGACAACGGCTGTTGCCAGAGCACAAAAGCCACAAATTCTAATCTAAACTCACCATTCAGAAGCTAAAAGCCAGGAAAATGCAGCCGTAGCGATATCATACGCGAGAGAACGGTGAAAGTTGAGATTGACGATTTCCTCGAGAACGGCTGTTGCTAGAGCACAAATGCCTCACATTCTACGCTAATATCACCAATTTGAAGCTAAAAGCTAGGAAATGAAGCTGTACCGATATCTCACCTGAGAGAACGGTGAAAGTTGAGTGTGACGATTTCTTCGACAACGGCTGTTGCTAGAGCACAAAAGCCACAAATACTAAACTAAACTCACCAATCAGAAGCTAAAAGCCAGGAAAATGCAGCCGTAGCGGTATCACACGCGAGAGAACGGTGAAAGTTGAGATTGACGATTTCCTCGAGAACGGCTGTTGCTAGAGCACAAATGCCTCACATTCTACGCTAATATCACCAATTTGAAGCGAAAAGCTAGGAAAATGCAGCTGTAACGATATCTCATGCGAGAGAACGGTGAAAGTTGAGTTTGACGATTTCCTCGACAACGGCTGTTGCTAGAGCACAAATGCCTCACATTCTAAACTAAATTCACCAATTTTTAGCTCGAAGCTAGAAAAATGCAGCTGTAACGATATCTCACGCGAGAGAACGGTGAAAGTTGAGTTTGACGATTACCTCGACAACGGCTGTTGCTAGTGCACAAATGCCTCACATTCTACGCTAAAATCACCAATTTGAAGCTAAAAGCTAGGACATGAAGCTGTACCGATATCTCACGCGAGAAAACGATGATAAGTTGAGTTCCACGATTTCCTTGACAACAGATGTAGCTACAGTACAAAAGCCTCACATTCTAAGCTAAATTCACCAATTTGAAGCTAAAAGCTAGGAACTGAAGCTGTAGCGATATCTCACGCGGGAGAACGGTGAGAACCTGATTTGCACGATTACCTCGACAACAGACGTCGCTACAGTACAAAAGCTTCACATTCTAAGCTAAATTCACCAATTTTAAGCTAGAAGCTCGGAACATGAAGCTGTAGCGATAGCCCACGCGAGAGAACTGTGAAAGTTGTATTTGACAATTTCTTCGTCAACGGCTGTTCCTAGAGCAAAAATGCCTCACATTCTACGCTAAAATCACCAATTTGAAGCTAAAAGCTAGGAAATGCAGCTGACCGATATCTCACCTGAGAGAACGGTGAAAGTTGAGTGTGACGATTTCTTCGACAACGGCTGCTGCCAGAGCACAAAAGCCACAAATTCTAATCTAAACTCACCAATCAGAAGCTAAAAGCCAGGAAAATGCAGCCGTACCGATATCTCACGCGAGAGAACGGTGAAAGTTGAGTTTGACGATTTCCTCGACAACAGATGTTGGTACAGTACAAAAGCCTCACATTCTAAGCTAAATTCACCAATTTGAAGCTAAAAGCTAGGAACTGAAGCTGTAGCGATATCTCACTCGGGAGAACGGCGAGAACCTGATTTTCACGATTACCTCGACAACAGACGTCGCTACAGTACAAAAGCTTCACATTCTAAGCTAGATTCACCAATTTTAAGCTAGAAGCTATGAAAAAGAAGCTGTCGCAATAGCCCACGCGAGAGAACTGTGAAAGTTGAGTTCGACAATTTCCTCGTCAACGTCTGTTGTTGCTAGAGCACAAATGCCTCACATTCTACGCTAAAATCACCAATTTGAAGCTAAAAGCTAGGAAATGAAGCTGTACCGATATCTCACCTGAGAGAACGGTGAAAGTTGCGTGTGACGATTTCTTCGACAACGGCTGTTGCTAGAGCACAAAAGCCACAAATTCTAAACTAAACTCACCAATCAGAAGCTAAAAGCCAGGAAAATGCAGCCGTAGCGATATCACACGCGAGAGAACGGTGAAAGTTGAGATTGACGATTCCCTCCACAACGGTTGTTGCTACAGTACAAAAGCCTCACATTCTAAGCTAAATTCACCAATTTGAAGCTAAAAGCTAGGAAATGAAGCTGTACCGATATCTCACGCGAGAGAACGATGATAAGTTGAGTTTGACGATTTCCTCGACAATAGATGTTGCTACAGTACAAAAGCCTCACATTCTAAGCTAAATTCACCAATTTGAAGCTAAAAGCCAGGAAAATGCAGCTGTAGCGATATCTCACACGAGAGAACGGTGAAAGTTGAGTTTGACGATTCCCTCCACAACGGTTGTTGCTACAGTACAAAAGCCTCACATTCTAAGCTAGATTCACCAATTTTAAGCTAGAGGCTCGGAAAATGAAGCTGTAGCGATAGCCCACGCGAAAGAACTGGGAAAGTTGAGTTTGACAATTTCCTCGTCAACGGCTGTTGCTAGAGCACAAATGCCTCACATTCTAACCTAAATTCACCATTTTTAAGCTAGAAGCCTGAATAATGCAGCTGTAACGATATCTCATGCGAGAGAACGGTGAAAGTTGAGTTTCACGATTTCCTCGACAACAGATGTTGCTACAGTACAAAAGCTTCACATTCTAAGCTAAATTCACCATTTTTAAGCTAGAAGCTCGGAACATGAAGCTGTAACAATAGCCCACGCGAGAGAACTGTGAAAGTTGTGTTTGACAATTTCCTCGTTAACGGCTGTTGCTAGAGCACAAATGGCTCACATTCTATGCTAAATTCACCAATTTTAAGCTAGAAGCTCAGAAAATGAAGCTGTAGCGATATACCACTCGAGAGAACGGTGAAAACTTGAGTTTGACGATTTCCTCGACAACGGCTGTTGCTAGAGCACAAATGCCTCACATTCTACGCTAAAATCACCAATTTGAAGCTACAAGCTAGGAAAATGCAGCTGTAACTACATCTCACGCGAAAGAATGGTGAAAGTTGAGTTTCACGATTTCCTCGACAACAGATGTTGCTACAGTACAAAAGCCTCACGTTCTAAGCTATATTCACCAATTTGAAACTAGAAGCTCGGAAAATGAAGCTGTAGCGATATCCCACACGAGAGAACGGTGAAAGTTGAGTTTGACGATTCCCTCCACAACGGTTGTTGCTACAGTACAAAAGCCTCACATTCTAAGCTAAATTCACCAATTTGAAGCTACAAACTCGGAAAACGAAGCTGTACCGATATCCCACACGAGAGAACGGTGAAAACTTGAGTTTGACGATTTCCTCGACAACGGCTGTTGCTAGTGCACAAATGCCTCACATTCTATGCTAAATTCACCAATTGTAAGCTAAAAGTTAGGAACTGAAGCTGTAGCGATATCTCACGCGAGAGAACGATGATAAGTTGAGTTTCTCGATTTCCTCGACAACAGATGTTGCTACAGTACAAACGCCTCACATTCTAAGCTAAATTCACCAATTTGAAGCTAAAAGCTAGGAACTGAAGCTGTAGCGATACCTCACGCGGGAGAACGGTGCGAACCTGATTTTCACGGTTACCTCGACAACAGACGTCGCTAAAGTACAAAAGCTTCACATTCTAAGCTAAATTCACCAATTTTAAGCTAGAAGCTCGGAACATGAAGCTGTAGCGATAGCCCACGCGAGAGAACTGTGAAAGTTGTATTTGACAATTTCTTCGTCAACGGCTGTTCCTAGAGCAAAAATGCCTCACATTCTACGCTAAAATCACCAATTTGAAGCTAAAAGCTAGGAAATGCAGCTGACCGATATTTCACCTGAGAGAACGGTGAAAGTTGAGTGTGACGATTTCTTCGACAACGGCTGTTGCCAGAGCACAAAAGCCACAAATTCTAATCTAAACTCACCAATCAGAAGCTAAAAGCCAGGAAAATGCAGCCGTAGCGATATCATACGCGAGAGAACGGTGAAAGTTGAGTTTGACGATTTCCTCGAGAACGGCTGTTGCTAGAGCACAAATGCCTCACATTCTACGCTAATATCACCAATTTGAAGCTAAAAGCTAGGAAAATGCAGCTGTAACGATATCTCACGCGAGAGAACGGTGAAAGTTGAGTTTGACGATTTCCTCGACAACAGACGTCGCTACAGTACAAAAGCTTCACATTCTAAGCTAAATTCACCAATTTTAAGCTAGAAGCTCGGAACATGAAGCTGTAGCGATAGCCCACGCGAGAGAACTGTGAAAGTTGTATTTGACAATTTCTTCGTCAACGGCTGTTCCTAGAGCAAAAATGCCTCACATTCTACGCTAAAATCACCAATTTGAAGCTAAAAGCTAGGAAATGCAGCTGACCGATATCTCACCTGAGAGAACGGTGAAAGTTGAGTGTGACGATTTCTTCGACAACGGCTGTTGCCAGAGCACAAAAGCCACAAATTCTAATCTAAACTCATCAATCAGAAGCTAAAAGCCAGGAAAATGCAGCCGTAGCGATATCATACGCGAGAGAACGGTGAAAGTAGAGATTGACGATTTCCTCGAGAACGGCTGTTGCTAGAGCACAAATGCCTCACATTCTACGCTAATATCACCAATTTGAAGCTAAAAGCTAGGAAAATGCAGCTGTAACGATATCTCACGCGAGAGAACGGTGAAAGTTGAGTTTCACGATTTCCTCGACAACAGATGTTGCTACAGTACAAAAGCCTCACATTCTAAGCTAAATTCACCAATTTGAAGCTAAAAGCTAGGAACTGAAGCTGTAGCCATATCTCACTCGGGAGAACGGCGAGAACCTGATTTTCACGATTACCTCGACAACAGACGTCGCTACAGTACAAAAGCTTCACATTCTAAGCTAGATTCACCAATTTTAAGCTAGAAGCTATGAAAAAGAAGCTGTCGCAATAGCCCACGCGAGAGAACTGTGAAAGTTGAGTTCGACAATTTCCTCGACAACGGCTGCTGCCAGAGCACAAAAGCCACAAATTCTAATCTAAACTCACCAATCAGAAGCTAAAAGCCAGGAAAATGCAGCCGTACCGATATCTCACGCGAGAGAACGGTGAAAGTTGAGTTTGACGATTTCCTCGACAACAGATGTTGGTACAGTACAAAAGCCTCACATTCTAAGCTAAATTCACCAATTTGAAGCTAAAAGCTAGGAACTGAAGCTGTAGCGATATCTCACTCGGGAGAACGGCGAGAACCTGATTTTCACGATTACCTCGACAACAGACGTCGCTACAGTACAAAAGCTTCACATTCTAAGCTAGATTCACCAATTTTAAGCTAGAAGCTATGAAAAAGAAGCTGTCGCAATAGCCCACGCGAGAGAACTGTGAAAGTTGAGTTCGACAATTTCCTCGTCAACGTCTGTTGTTGCTAGAGCACAAATGCCTCACATTCTACGCTAAAATCACCAATTTGAAGCTAAAAGCTAGGAAATGAAGCTGTACCGATATCTCACCTGAGAGAACGGTGAAAGTTGCGTGTGACGATTTCTTCGACAACGGCTGTTGCTAGAGCACAAAAGCCACAAATTCTAAACTAAACTCACCAATCAGAAGCTAAAAGCCAGGAAAATGCAGCCGTAGCGATATCACACGCGAGAGAACGGTGAAAGTTGAGATTGACGATTCCCTCCACAACGGTTGTTGCTACAGTACAAAAGCCTCACATTCTAAGCTAAATTCACCAATTTGAAGCTAAAAGCTAGGAAATGAAGCTGTACCGATATCTCACGCGAGAGAACGATGATAAGTTGAGTTTGACGATTTCCTCGACAATAGATGTTGCTACAGTACAAAAGCCTCACATTCTAAGCTAAATTCACCAATTTGAAGCTAAAAGCCAGGAAAATGCAGCTGTAGCGATATCTCACACGAGAGAACGGTGAAAGTTGAGTTTGACGATTCCCTCCACAACGGTTGTTGCTACAGTACAAAAGCCTCACATTCTAAGCTAGATTCACCAATTTTAAGCTAGAGGCTCGGAAAATGAAGCTGTAGCGATAGCCCACGCGAAAGAACTGGGAAAGTTGAGTTTGACAATTTCCTCGTCAACGGCTGTTGCTAGAGCACAAATGCCTCACATTCTAACCTAAATTCACCATTTTTAAGCTAGAAGCCTGAATAATGCAGCTGTAACGATATCTCATGCGAGAGAACGGTGAAAGTTGAGTTTCACGATTTCCTCGACAACAGATGTTGCTACAGTACAAAAGCTTCACATTCTAAGCTAAATTCACCATTTTTAAGCTAGAAGCTCGGAACATGAAGCTGTAACAATAGCCCACGCGAGAGAACTGTGAAAGTTGTGTTTGACAATTTCCTCGTTAACGGCTGTTGCTAGAGCACAAATGGCTCACATTCTATGCTAAATTCACCAATTTTAAGCTAGAAGCTCAGAAAATGAAGCTGTAGCGATATACCACTCGAGAGAACGGTGAAAACTTGAGTTTGACGATTTCCTCGACAACGGCTGTTGCTAGAGCACAAATGCCTCACATTCTACGCTAAAATCACCAATTTGAAGCTACAAGCTAGGAAAATGCAGCTGTAACTACATCTCACGCGAAAGAATGGTGAAAGTTGAGTTTCACGATTTCCTCGACAACAGATGTTGCTACAGTACAAAAGCCTCACGTTCTAAGCTATATTCACCAATTTGAAACTAGAAGCTCGGAAAATGAAGCTGTAGCGATATCCCACACGAGAGAACGGTGAAAGTTGAGTTTGACGATTCCCTCCACAACGGTTGTTGCTACAGTACAAAAGCCTCACATTCTAAGCTAAATTCACCAATTTGAAGCTACAAACTCGGAAAACGAAGCTGTACCGATATCCCACACGAGAGAACGGTGAAAACTTGAGTTTGACGATTTCCTCGACAACGGCTGTTGCTAGTGCACAAATGCCTCACATTCTATGCTAAATTCACCAATTGTAAGCTAAAAGTTAGGAACTGAAGCTGTAGCGATATCTCACGCGAGAGAACGATGATAAGTTGAGTTTCTCGATTTCCTCGACAACAGATGTTGCTACAGTACAAACGCCTCACATTCTAAGCTAAATTCACCAATTTGAAGCTAAAAGCTAGGAACTGAAGCTGTAGCGATACCTCACGCGGGAGAACGGTGCGAACCTGATTTTCACGGTTACCTCGACAACAGACGTCGCTAAAGTACAAAAGCTTCACATTCTAAGCTAAATTCACCAATTTTAAGCTAGAAGCTCGGAACATGAAGCTGTAGCGATAGCCCACGCGAGAGAACTGTGAAAGTTGTATTTGACAATTTCTTCGTCAACGGCTGTTCCTAGAGCAAAAATGCCTCACATTCTACGCTAAAATCACCAATTTGAAGCTAAAAGCTAGGAAATGCAGCTGACCGATATTTCACCTGAGAGAACGGTGAAAGTTGAGTGTGACGATTTCTTCGACAACGGCTGTTGCCAGAGCACAAAAGCCACAAATTCTAATCTAAACTCACCAATCAGAAGCTAAAAGCCAGGAAAATGCAGCCGTAGCGATATCATACGCGAGAGAACGGTGAAAGTTGAGTTTGACGATTTCCTCGAGAACGGCTGTTGCTAGAGCACAAATGCCTCACATTCTACGCTAATATCACCAATTTGAAGCTAAAAGCTAGGAAAATGCAGCTGTAACGATATCTCACGCGAGAGAACGGTGAAAGTTGAGTTTGACGATTTCCTCGACAACAGACGTCGCTACAGTACAAAAGCTTCACATTCTAAGCTAAATTCACCAATTTTAAGCTAGAAGCTCGGAACATGAAGCTGTAGCGATAGCCCACGCGAGAGAACTGTGAAAGTTGTATTTGACAATTTCTTCGTCAACGGCTGTTCCTAGAGCAAAAATGCCTCACATTCTACGCTAAAATCACCAATTTGAAGCTAAAAGCTAGGAAATGCAGCTGACCGATATCTCACCTGAGAGAACGGTGAAAGTTGAGTGTGACGATTTCTTCGACAACGGCTGTTGCCAGAGCACAAAAGCCACAAATTCTAATCTAAACTCATCAATCAGAAGCTAAAAGCCAGGAAAATGCAGCCGTAGCGATATCATACGCGAGAGAACGGTGAAAGTAGAGATTGACGATTTCCTCGAGAACGGCTGTTGCTAGAGCACAAATGCCTCACATTCTACGCTAATATCACCAATTTGAAGCTAAAAGCTAGGAAAATGCAGCTGTAACGATATCTCACGCGAGAGAACGGTGAAAGTTGAGTTTCACGATTTCCTCGACAACAGATGTTGCTACAGTACAAAAGCCTCACATTCTAAGCTAAATTCACCAATTTGAAGCTAAAAGCTAGGAACTGAAGCTGTAGCCATATCTCACTCGGGAGAACGGCGAGAACCTGATTTTCACGATTACCTCGACAACAGACGTCGCTACAGTACAAAAGCTTCACATTCTAAGCTAGATTCACCAATTTTAAGCTAGAAGCTATGAAAAAGAAGCTGTCGCAATAGCCCACGCGAGAGAACTGTGAAAGTTGAGTTCGACAATTTCCTCGTCAACGGCTGTTGTTGCTAGAGCACAAATGCCTCACATTCTACGCTAAAATCACCAATTTGAAGCTAAAAGCTAGGACATGAAGCTGTACCGATATCTCACGCGAGAAAACGATGATAAGTTGAGTTCCACGATTTCCTTGACAACAGATGTTGCTACAGTACAAAAGCCTCACATTCTAAGCTAAATTCACCAATTTGAAGCTAAAAGCTCGGAAAATGAAGCTGTAACGATAGCCCACGCGAGAGAACTGTGAAAGTTGAGTTTGACAATTTCCTCGTCAACGGCTGTTGCTAGAGCACAGATGCCTCACATTCTAAACTAAATGCACCATTTTTAAGCTAGAAGCCTGAAAAATGCAGCTGTAACGATATCTCATGCGAGAGAACGGTGAAAGTTGAGTTTCACGATTTCCTCGACAACAGATGTTGCTACAGTACAAAAGAGTCACATTCTACGCTAAAATCACCAATTTGAAGCTAAAAGCAAGGAAAATGCAGCTGTAACGATATCTCACCTGAGAGAACGGTGAAAGTTGAATGTGACGATTTCTTCGACAACGGCTGTTGCTAGAGCACAAAAGCCACAAATTCTAAACTAAACTCTCCAATCAGAAGCTAAAAGCCAGGAAAATGCAGCCGTAGCGATATCTCACGCGAGAGAACGATGATAAGTTGAGTTTCTCGATTTCCTCGACAACAGATGTTGCTACAGTACAAAAGCCTCACATTCTATGCTAAATTCACCAATTTTAAGCTAGAAGCTCAGAAAATGAATCTGTAGCGATATCTCACGCGAGAGAACGGTGAAAGTTGAGATTGACGATTTCTTTGAGAACGGCTGTTGCTAGAGCACAAATGCCTCACTTTCTACGCTAATATCACCAATTTGAAACTAAAAGCTAGGAAAATGCAGCTGTAACGATATCTCACGCGAGAGAACGGTGAAAGTTGAATTTGACGATTTCCTCGACAACAGATGTTGCTACAGTACAAAAGCCTCACATTCTAAGCTAAATTCACCAATTTGAAGCTAAAAGCTAGGAACTGAAGCTGTGGCGATACCTCACGCGGGAGAACGGTGAGAACCTGATTTTCACGATTACCTCGACAACAGACGTCGCTACAGTACAAAAGCTTCACATTCAAAGCTAAGTTCACCAATTTTAAGCTAGAAGCTCGGAAAATGAAGCTGTAGCGATAGCCCATGCGAGAGAACTGTGAAAGTTGAGTTTGACAATTTCCTCGTCAACGGCTATTGTTGCTAGAGCACAAATGCCTCACATTCTACGCTAAAATCACCAATTTGAAGCTAAAAGCTAGGATATGAAGCTGTACCGATATCTCACCTGAGAGAACGGTGAAAGTTGAGTTTGACGATTTCCTCGACAACGGCTGTTGCTAGAGCACAAATGCCTCACATTCTAAACTAAATTCACCAATTTTTAGCTCGAAGCTAGAAAAATGCAGCTGTAACGATATCTCACGCGAGAGAACGGTGAAAGTTGAGTTTGACGATTACCTCGACAACGGCTGTTGCTAGTGCACAAATGCCTCACATTCTACGCTAAAATCACCAATTTGAAGCTAAAAGCTAGGACATGAAGCTGTACCGACATCTCACGCGAGAAAACGATGATAAGTTGAGTTCCACGATTTCCTTGACAACAGATGTTGCTACAGTACAAAAGCCTCACATTCTAAGCTAAATTCACCAATTTGAAGCTAAAAGCTAGGAACTGAAGCTGTAGCGATATCTCACGCGGGAGAACGGTGAGAACCTGATTTGCACGATTACCTCGACAACAGACGTCGCTACAGTACAAAAGCTTCACATTCTAAGCTAAATTCACCAATTTTAAGCTAGAAGCTCGGAACATGAAGCTGTAGCGATAGCCCACGCGAGAGAACTGTGAAAGTTGTATTTGACAATTTCTTCGTCAACGGCTGTTCCTAGAGCAAAAATGCCTCACATTCTACGCTAAAATCACCAATTTGAAGCTAAAAGCTAGGAAATGCAGCTGACCGATATCTCACCTGAGAGAACGGTGAAAGTTGAGTGTGACGATTTCTTCGACAACGGCTGTTGCCAGAGCACAAAAGCCACAAATTCTAATCTAAACTCACCAATCAGAAGCTAAAAGCCAGGAAAATGCAGCCGTAGCGATATCATACGCGAGAGAACGGTGAAAGTTGAGATTGACGATTTCCTCGAGAACGGCTGTTGCTAGAGCACAAATGCCTCACATTCTACGCTAATATCACCAATTTGAAGCTAAAAGCTAGGAAAATGCAGCTGTAACGATATCTCACGCGAGAGAACGGTGAAAGTTGAGTTTGACGATTTCCTCGACAACAGATGTTGCTAGAGTACAAAAGCCTCACATTCTAAGCTAAATTCACCAATTTGAAGCTAAAAGCTAGGAACTGAAGCTGTAGCGATATCTCACTCGGGAGAACGGCGAGAACCTGATTTTCACGATTACCTCGACAACAGACGTCGCTACAGTACAAAAGCTTCACATTCTAAGCTAGATTCACCAATTTTAAGCTAGAAGCTATGAAAAAGAAGCTGTCGCAATAGCCCACGCGATAGAACTGTGAAAGTTGAGTTCGACAATTTCCTCGTCAACGGCTGTTGTTGCTAGAGCACAAGTGCCTCACATTCTACGCTAAAATCACCAATTTGAAGCTAAAAGCTAGGAAATGAAGCTGTACCGATATCTCACCTGAGAGAACGGTGAAAGTTGCGTGTGACGATTTCTTCGACAACGGCTGTTGCTAGAGCACAAAAGCCACAAATTCTAAACTAAACTCACCAATCAGAAGCTAAAAGCCAGGAAAATGCAGCCGTAGCGATATCACACGCGAGAGAACGGTGAAAGTTGAGATTGACGATTTCCTCGAGAACGGCTGTTGCTAGAGCACAAATGCCTCACATTCTACGCTAAAATCACCAATTTGAAGCTAAAAGCTAGGAAAATGCAGCTGTAACGATATCTCACGCGAGAGAACGGTGAAAGTTGAGTTTGACGATTTCCTCGACAACAGATGTTGCTACAGTACAAAAGCCTCACATTCTAAGCGAAATTCACCAATTTGAAGCTAAAAGCTAGGAACTGAAGCTGTAGCCATATCTCACTCGGGAGAACGGCGAGAACCTGATTTTCACGATTACCTCGACAACAGACGTCGCTACAGTACAAAAGCTTCACATTCTAAGCTAGATTCACCAATTTTAAGCTAGAAGCTATGAAAAAGAAGCTGTCGCAATAGCCCACGCGAGAGAACTGTGAAAGTTGAGTTCGACAATATCCTCGTCAACGGCTGTTGTTGCTAGAGCACAAATGCCTCACATTCTACGCTAAAATCACCAATTTGAAGCTAAAAGCTAGGAAATGAAGCTGTACCGATATCTCACCTGAGAGAACGGTGAAAGTTGCGTGTGACGATTTCTTCGACAACGGCTGTTGCTAGAGCAAAAAAGCCACAAATTCTAAACTAAACTCACCACTCAGAAGCTAAAAGCCAGGAAAATGCAGCCGTAGCGATATCACACGCGAGAGAACGGTGAAAGTTGAGATTGACGATTTCCTCGAGAACGGCTGTTGCTAGAGCACAAATGCCTCACATTCTACGCTAAAATCACCAATTTGAAGCTGAAAGCTAGGACATGAAGCTGTACCGATATCTCACGCGAGAAAACGATGATAAGTTGAGTTCCACGATTTCCTTGACAACAGATGTTGCTACAGTACAAAAGCGTCACATTCTAAGCTAAATTCACCAATTTGAAGCTAAAAGCTAGGAACTGAAGCTGTTGTAGCGATATCTCACGCGAGAGAACGATGATAAGTTGAGTTTCACGATTTCCTTGACAACAGACGTCGCTACAGTACAAAAGCTTCACATTCAAAGCTAAGTTCACCAATTTTAAGCTAGAAGCTCGGAAAATGAAGCTGTAGCGATAGCCCACGCGAGAGAACTGTGAAAGTTGAGTTTGACGATTCCCTCCACAACGGTTGTTGCTACAGTACAAAAGCCTCACATTATAAGCTAAATTAACCAATTTTAAGCTAGAAGCTCGGAAAATGCAGCTGTAACGATATCTCACGCGAGAGAACGGTGAAAGTTGAGTTTGACGATTTCCTCGACAACAGATGTTGCTACAGTACAAAAGCCTCACATTCTAAGCTAAATTCACCAATTTGAAGCTAAAAGCTCGGAAAATGAAGCTGTAACGATAGCCCACGCGAGAGAACTGTGAAAGTTGAGTTTGACAATTTCCTCGTCAACGGCTGTTGCTAGAGCACAGATGCCTCACATTCTAAACTAAATTCACCATTTTTAAGCTAGAAGCCTGAAAAATGCAGCTGTAACGATATCTCATGCGAGAGAACGGTGAAAGTTGAGTTTCACGATATCCTCGACAACAGATGTTGCTACAGTACAAAAGCCACAAATTCTAATCTAAACTCACCAATCAGAAGCTAAAAGCCAGGAAAATGCAGCCGTAGCGATATCATACGCGAGAGAACGGTGAAAGTTGAGATTGACGATTTCCTCGAGAACGGCTGTTGCTAGAGCACAAATGCCTCACATTCTACGCTAATATCACCAATTTGAAGCTAAAAGCTAGGAAAATGCAGCTGTAACGATATCTCACGCGAGAGAACGGTGAAAGTTGAGTTTGACGATTTCCTCGACAACAGATGTTGCTACAGTACAAAAGCCTCACATTCTAAGCTAAATTCACCAATTTGAAGCTAAAAGCTAGGAACTGAAGCTGTAGCGATATCTCACTCGGGAGAACGGCGAGAACCTGATTTTCACGATTACCTCGACAACAGACGTCGCTACAGTACAAAAGCTTCACATTCTAAGCTAGATTCACCAATTTTAAGCTAGAAGCTATGAAAAAGAAGCTGTCGCAATAGCCCACGCGAGAGAACTGTGAAAGTTGAGTTCGACAATTTCCTCGTCAACGGCTGTTGTTGCTAGAGCACAAGTGCCTCACATTCTACGCTAAAATCACCAATTTGAAGCTAAAAGCTAGGAAATGCAGCTGTACCGATATCTCACCTGAGAGAACGGTGAAAGTTGCGTGTGACGATTTCTTCGACAACGGCTGTTGCTAGAGCACAAAAGCCACAAATTCTAAACTAAACTCACCAATCAGAAGCTAAAAGCCAGGAAAATGCAGCCGTAGCGATATCACACGCGAGAGAACGGTGAAAGTTGAGATTGACGATTTCCTCGAGAACGGCTGTTGCTAGAGCACAAATGCCTCACATTCTACGCTAAAATCACCAATTTGAAGCTAAAAGCTAGGAAAATGCAGCTGTAACGATATCTCACGCGAGAGAACGGTGAAAGTTGAGTTTGACGATTTCCTCGACAACAGATGTTGCTACAGTACAAAAGCCTCACATTCTAAGCGAAATTCACCAATTTGAAGCTAAAAGCTAGGAACTGAAGCTGTAGCGATATCTCACTCGGGAGAACGGCGAGAACCTGATTTTCACGATTACCTCGACAACAGACGTCGCTACAGTACAAAAGCTTCACATTCTAAGCTAGATTCACCAATTTTAAGCTAGAAGCTATGAAAAAGAAGCTGTCGCAATAGCCCACGCGAGAGAACTGTGAAAGTTGAGTTCGACAATTTCCTCGTCAACGGCTGTTGTTGCTAGAGCACAAGTGCCTCACATTCTACGCTAAAATCACCAATTTGAAGCTAAAAGCTAGGAAATGAAGCTGTACCGATATCTCACCTGAGAGAACGGTGAAAGTTGCGTGTGACGATTTCTTCGACAACGGCTGTTGCTAGAGCACAAAAGCCACAAATTCTAAACTAAACTCACCAATCAGAAGCTAAAAGCCAGGAAAATGCAGCCGTAGCGATATCACACGCGAGAGAACGGTGAAAGTTGAGATTGACGATTTCCTCGAGAACGGCTGTTGCTAGAGCACAAATGCCTCACATTCTACGCTAAAATCACCAATTTGAAGCTAAAAGCTAGGAAAATGCAGCTGTAACGATATCTCACGCGAGAGAACGGTGAAAGTTGAGTTTGACGATTTCCTCGACAACAGATGTTGCTACAGTACAAAAGCCTCACATTCTAAGCGAAATTCACCAATTTGAAGCTAAAAGCTAGGAACTGAAGCTGTAGCCATATCTCACTCGGGAGAACGGCGAGAACCTGATTTTCACGATTACCTCGACAACAGACGTCGCTACAGTACAAAAGCTTCACATTCTAAGCTAGATTCACCAATTTTAAGCTAGAAGCTATGAAAAAGAAGCTGTCGCAATAGCCCACGCGAGAGAACTGTGAAAGTTGAGTTCGACAATATCCTCGTCAACGGCTGTTGTTGCTAGAGCACAAATGCCTCACATTCTACGCTAAAATCACCAATTTGAAGCTAAAAGCTAGGAAATGAAGCTGTACCGATATCTCACCTGAGAGAACGGTGAAAGTTGCGTGTGACGATTTCTTCGACAACGGCTGTTGCTAGAGCAAAAAAGCCACAAATTCTAAACTAAACTCACCACTCAGAAGCTAAAAGCCAGGAAAATGCAGCCGTAGCGATATCACACGCGAGAGAACGGTGAAAGTTGAGATTGACGATTTCCTCGAGAACGGCTGTTGCTAGAGCACAAATGCCTCACATTCTACGCTAAAATCACCAATTTGAAGCTAAAAGCTAGGACATGAAGCTGTACCGATATCTCACGCGAGAAAACGATGATAAGTTGAGTTCCACGATTTCCTTGACAACAGATGTTGCTACAGTACAAAAGCGTCACATTCTAAGCTAAATTCACCAATTTGAAGCTAAAAGCTAGGAACTGAAGCTGTTGTAGCGATATCTCACGCGAGAGAACGATGATAAGTTGAGTTTCACGATTTCCTTGACAACAGACGTCGCTACAGTACAAAAGCTTCACATTCAAAGCTAAGTTCACCAATTTTAAGCTAGAAGCTCGGAAAATGAAGCTGTAGCGATAGCCCACGCGAGAGAACTGTGAAAGTTGAGTTTGACGATTCCCTCCACAACGGTTGTTGCTACAGTACAAAAGCCTCACATTCTAAGCTAAATTAACCAATTTTAAGCTAGAAGCTCGGAAAATGCAGCTGTAACGATATCTCACGCGAGAGAACGGTGAAAGTTGAGTTTGACGATTTCCTTGACAACAGATGTTGCTACAGTACAAAAGCCTCACATTCTAAGCTAAATTCACCAATTTGAAGCTAAAAGCTAGGAACTGAAGCTGTAGCGATATCTCACGCGGGAGAACGGTGAGAACCTGATTTGCACGATTACCTCGACAACAGACGTCGCTACAGTACAAAAGCTTCACATTCTAAGCTAAATTCACCAATTTTAAGCTAGAAGCTCGGAACATGAAGCTGTAGCGATAGCCCACGCGAGAGAACTGTGAAAGTTGTATTTGACAATTTCTTCGTCAACGGCTGTTCCTAGAGAAAAAATGCCTCACATTCTACGCTAAAATCACCAATTTGAAGCTAAAAGCTAGGAAATGCAGCTGACCGATATCTCACCTGAGAGAACGGTGAAAGTTGAGTGTGACGATTTCTTCGACAACGGCTGTTGCCAGAGCACAAAAGCCACAAATTCTAATCTAAACTCACCAATCAGAAGCTAAAAGCCAGGAAAATGCAGCCGTAGCGATATCATACGCGAGAGAACGGTGAAAGTTGAGATTGACGATTTCCTCGAGAACGGCTGTTGCTAGAGCACAAATGCCTCACATTCTACGCTAATATCACCAATTTGAAGCTAAAAGCTAGGAAAATGCAGCTGTAACGATATCTCACGCGAGAGAACGGTGAAAGTTGAGTTTGACGATTTCCTCGACAACAGATGTTGCTACAGTACAAAAGCCTCACATTCTAAGCTAAATTCACCAATTTGAAGCTAAAAGCTAGGAACTGAAGCTGTAGCGATATCTCACTCGGGAGAACGGCGAGAACCTGATTTTCACGATTACCTCGACAACAGACGTCGCTACAGTACAAAAGCTTCACATTCTAAGCTAGATTCACCAATTTTAAGCTAGAAGCTATGAAAAAGAAGCTGTCGCAATAGCCCACGCGAGAGAACTGTGAAAGTTGAGTTCGACAATTTCCTCGTCAACGGCTGTTGTTGCTAGAGCACAAGTGCCTCACATTCTACGCTAAAATCACCAATTTGAAGCTAAAAGCTAGGAAATGAAGCTGTACCGATATCTCACCTGAGAGAACGGTGAAAGTTGCGTGTGACGATTTCTTCGACAACGGCTGTTGCTAGAGCACAAAAGCCACAAATTCTAAACTAAACTCACCAATCAGAAGCTAAAAGCCAGGAAAATGCAGCCGTAGCGATATCACACGCGAGAGAACGGTGAAAGTTGAGATTGACGATTTCCTCGAGAACGGCTGTTGCTAGAGCACAAATGCCTCACATTCTACGCTAAAATCACCAATTTGAATCTAAAAGCTAGGAAAATGCAGCTGTAACGATATCTCACGCGAGAGAACGGTGAAAGTTGAGTTTGACGATTTCCTCGACAACAGATGTTGCTACAGTACAAAAGCCTCACATTCTAAGCGAAATTCACCAATTTGAAGCTAAAAGCTAGGAACTGAAGCTGTAGCCATATCTCACTCGGGAGAACGGCGAGAACCTGATTTTCACGATTACCTCGACAACAGACGTCGCTACAGTACAAAAGCTTCACATTCTAAGCTAGATTCACCAATTTTAAGCTAGAAGCTATGAAAAAGAAGCTGTCGCAATAGCCCACGCGAGAGAACTGTGAAAGTTGAGTTCGACAATATCCTCGTCAACGGCTGTTGTTGCTAGAGCACAAATGCCTCACATTCTACGCTAAAATCACCAATTTGAAGCTAAAAGCTAGGAAATGAAGCTGTACCGATATCTCACCTGAGAGAACGGTGAAAGTTGCGTGTGACGATGTCTTCGACAACGGCTGTTGCTAGAGCAAAAAAGCCACAAATTCTAAACTAAACTCACCACTCAGAAGCTAAAAGCCAGGAAAATGCAGCCGTAGCGATATCACACGCGAGAGAACGGTGAAAGTTGAGATTGACGATTTCCTCGAGAACGGCTGTTGCTAGAGCACAAATGCCTCACATTCTACGCTAAAATCACCAATTTGAAGCTAAAAGCTAGGACATGAAGCTGTACCGATATCTCACGCGAGAAAACGATGATAAGTTGAGTTCCACGATTTCCTTGACAACAGATGTTGCTACAGTACAAAAGCGTCACATTCTAAGCTAAATTCACCAATTTGAAGCTAAAAGCTAGGAACTGAAGCTGTTGTAGCGATATCTCACGCGAGAGAACGATGATAAGTTGAGTTTCACGATTTCCTTGACAACAGACGTCGCTACAGTACAAAAGCTTCACATTCTAAGCTAAATTCACCAATTTGAAGCTAAAAGCTAGGAACTGAAGCTGTGGCGATACCTCACGCGGGAGAACGGTGAGAACCTGATTTTCACGATTACCTCGACAACAGACGTCGCTACAGTACAAAAGCTTCACATTCAAAGCTAAGTTCACCAATTTTAAGCTAGAAGCTCGGAAAATGAAGCTGTAGCGATAGCCCATGCGAGAGAACTGTGAAAGTTGAGTTTGACAATTTCCTCGTCAACGGCTATTGTTGCTAGAGCACAAATGCCTCACATTCTACGCTAAAATCACCAATTTGAAGCTAAAAGCTAGGAAATGAAGCTGTACCGATATCTCACCTGAGAGAACGGTGAAAGTTGAGTGTGACGATTTCTTCGACAACGGCTGTTGCTAGAGCACAAAAGCCACAAATACTAAACTAAACTCACCAATCAGAAGCTAAAAGCCAGGAAAATGCAGCCGTAGCGGTATCACACGCGAGAGAACGGTGAAAGTTGAGATTGACGATTTCCTCGAGAACGGCTGTTGCTAGAGCACAAATGCCTCACATTCTACGCTAATATCACCAATTTGAAGCGAAAAGCTAGGAAAATGCAGCTGTAACGATATCTCATGCGAGAGAACGGTGAAAGTTGAGTTTGACGATTTCCTCGACAACGGCTGTTGCTAGAGCACAAATGCCTCACATTCTAAACTAAATTCACCAATTTTTAGCTCGAAGCTAGAAAAATGCAGCTGTAACGATATCTCACGCGAGAGAACGGTGAAAGTTGAGTTTGACGATTACCTCGACAACGGCTGTTGCTAGTGCACAAATGCCTCACATTCTACGCTAAAATCACCAATTTGAAGCTAAAAGCTAGGACATGAAGCTGTACCGATATCTCACGCGAGAAAACGATGATAAGTTGAGTTCCACGATTTCCTTGACAACAGATGTAGCTACAGTACAAAAGCCTCACATTCTAAGCTAAATTCACCAATTTGAAGCTAAAAGCTAGGAACTGAAGCTGTAGCGATATCTCACGCGGGAGAACGGTGAGAACCTGATTTGCACGATTACCTCGACAACAGACGTCGCTACAGTACAAAAGCTTCACATTCTAAGCTAAATTCACCAATTTTAAGCTAGAAGCTCGGAACATGAAGCTGTAGCGATAGCCCACGCGAGAGAACTGTGAAAGTTGTATTTGACAATTTCTTCGTCAACGGCTGTTCCTAGAGCAAAAATGCCTCACATTCTACGCTAAAATCACCAATTTGAAGCTAAAAGCTAGGAAATGCAGCTGACCGATATCTCACCTGAGAGAACGGTGAAAGTTGAGTGTGACGATTTCTTCGACAACGGCTGCTGCCAGAGCACAAAAGCCACAAATTCTAATCTAAACTCACCAATCAGAAGCTAAAAGCCAGGAAAATGCAGCCGTACCGATATCTCACGCGAGAGAACGGTGAAAGTTGAGTTTGACGATTTCCTCGACAACAGATGTTGGTACAGTACAAAAGCCTCACATTCTAAGCTAAATTCACCAATTTGAAGCTAAAAGCTAGGAACTGAAGCTGTAGCGATATCTCACTCGGGAGAACGGCGAGAACCTGATTTTCACGATTACCTCGACAACAGACGTCGCTACAGTACAAATGCTTCACATTCTAAGCTAGATTCACCAATTTTAAGCTAGAAGCTATGAAAAAGAAGCTGTCGCAATAGCCCACGCGAGAGAACTGTGAAAGTTGAGTTCGACAATTTCCTCGTCAACGGCTGTTGTTGCTAGAGCACAAATGCCTCACATTCTAATCTAAACTCACCAATCAGAAGCTAAAAGCCAGGAAAATGCAGCCGTACCGATATCTCACGCGAGAGAACGATGATAAGTTGAGTTTCACGATTTCCTTGACAACAGATGTTGCTACAGTACAAAAGCCTCACATTCTAAGCTAAATTAACCAATTTTAAGCTAGAAGCTCGGAAAATGCAGCTGTAACGATATCTCACGCGAGAGAACGGTGAAAGTTGAGTTTGACGATTTCCTCGACAACAGATGTTGCTACAGTACAAAAGCCTCACATTCTAAGCTAAATTCACCAATTTGAAGCTAAAAGCTAGGAACTGAAGCTGTGGCGATACCTCACGCGGGAGAACGGTGAGAACCTGATTTTCACGATTACCTCGACAACAGACGTCGCTACAGTACAAAAGCTTCACATTCAAAGCTAAGTTCACCAATTTTAAGCTAGAAGCTCGGAAAATGAAGCTGTAGCGATAGCCCATGCGAGAGAACTGTGAAAGTTGAGTTTGACAATTTCCTCGTCAACGGCTATTGTTGCTAGAGCACAAATGCCTCACATTCTACGCTAAAATCACCAATTTGAAGCTAAAAGCTAGGAAATGAAGCTGTACCGATATCTCACCTGAGAGAACGGTGAAAGTTGAGTGTGACGATTTCTTCGACAACGGCTGTTGCTAGAGCACAAAAGCCACAAATACTAAACTAAACTCACCAATCAGAAGCTAAAAGCCAGGAAAATGCAGCCGTAGCGGTATCACACGCGAGAGAACGGTGAAAGTTGAGATTGACGATTTCCTCGAGAACGGCTGTTGCTAGAGCACAAATGCCTCACATTCTACGCTAATATCACCAATTTGAAGCGAAAAGCTAGGAAAATGCAGCTGTAACGATATCTCATGCGAGAGAACGGTGAAAGTTGAGTTTGACGATTTCCTCGACAACGGCTGTTGCTAGAGCACAAATGCCTCACATTCTAAACTAAATTCACCAATTTTTAGCTCGAAGCTAGAAAAATGCAGCTGTAACGATATCTCACGCGAGAGAACGGTGAAAGTTGAGTTTGACGATTACCTCGACAACGGCTGTTGCTAGTGCACAAATGCCTCACATTCTACGCTAAAATCACCAATTTGAAGCTAAAAGCTAGGACATGAAGCTGTACCGATATCTCACGCGAGAAAACGATGATAAGTTGAGTTCCACGATTTCCTTGACAACAGATGTAGCTACAGTACAAAAGCCTCACATTCTAAGCTAAATTCACCAATTTGAAGCTAAAAGCTAGGAACTGAAGCTGTAGCGATATCTCACGCGGGAGAACGGTGAGAACCTGATTTGCACGATTACCTCGACAACAGACGTCGCTACAGTACAAAAGCTTCACATTCTAAGCTAAATTCACCAATTTTAAGCTAGAAGCTCGGAACATGAAGCTGTAGCGATAGCCCACGCGAGAGAACTGTGAAAGTTGTATTTGACAATTTCTTCGTCAACGGCTGTTCCTACAGCAAAAATGCCTCACATTCTACGCTAAAATCACCAATTTGAAGCTAAAAGCTAGGAAATGCAGCTGACCGATATCTCACCTGAGAGAACGGTGAAAGTTGAGTGTGACGATTTCTTCGACAACGGCTGCTGCCAGAGCACAAAAGCCACAAATTCTAATCTAAACTCACCAATCAGAAGCTAAAAGCTAGGAAAATGCAGCCGTACCGATATCTCACGCGAGAGAACGGTGAAAGTTGAGTTTGACGATTTCCTCGACAACAGATGTTGGTACAGTACAAAAGCCTCACATTCTAAGCTAAATTCACCAATTTGAAGCTAAAAGCTAGGAACTGAAGCTGTAGCGATATCTCACTCGGGAGAACGGCGAGAACCTGATTTTCACGATTACCTCGACAACAGACGTCGCTACAGTACAAATGCTTCACATTCTAAGCTAGATTCACCAATTTTAAGCTAGAAGCTATGAAAAAGAAGCTGTCGCAATAGCCCACGCGAGAGAACTGTGAAAGTTGAGTTCGACAATTTCCTCGTCAACGGCTGTTGTTGCTAGAGCACAAATGCCTCACATTCTAATCTAAACTCA
Source organism: Tiphia femorata (assembly GCA_944319695.1). Taxonomy (NCBI): domain Eukaryota; kingdom Metazoa; phylum Arthropoda; class Insecta; order Hymenoptera; family Tiphiidae; genus Tiphia; species Tiphia femorata. The sequence goes on from CALUEP010000001.1 coordinate 476,142, forward strand.
CCAATCAGAAGCTAAAAGCCAGGAAAATGCAGCCGTACCGATATCTCACGCGAGAGAACGATGATAAGTTGAGTTTCACGATTTCCTTGACAACAGATGTTGCTACGGTACAAAAGCCTCACATTCTAAGCTAAATTCACCAATTTTAAGCTAGAAGCTCGGAAAATGAAGCTGTAACGATAGCCCACGCGAGAGAACTGTGAAAGTTGAGTTTGACAATTTCCTCGTCAACGGCTGTTGCTAGAGCACAGATGCCTCACATTCTAAACTAAATTCACCATTTTTAAGCTAGAAGCCTGAAAAATGCAGCTGTAACGATATCTCATGCGAGAGAACGGTGAAAGTTGAGTTTCACGATTTCCTCGACAACAGATGTTGCTACAGTACAAAAGCCTCGCATTCTAAGCTAAATTCACCAATTTGAAGCTAAAAGCCAGGAAAATGCAGCTGTAACGATATCTCATGCGAGAGAACGGTGAAAGTTGAGTTTCACGATTTCCTCGACAACAGATGTTGCTACAGTACAAAAGAGTCACATTCTACGCTAAAATCACCAATTTGAAGCTAAAAGCAAGGAAAATGCAGCTGTAGCGATAACTCACGCGAGAGAACGGTGAAAGTTGAGTTTGACGATTTCTTCGACAACGGCTGTTGCTAGAGCACAAAAGCCACAAATTCTAAACTACACTCACCAATCAGAAGCTAAAAGCCAGGAAAATGCAGCCGTAGCGATATCACACGCGAGAGAACGGTGAAAGTTGAGATTGACGATTTCTTTGAGAACTGCTGTTGCTAGAGCACAAATGCCTCACTTTCTACGCTAATATCACCAATTTGAAACTAAAAGCTAGGAAAATGCAGCTGTAACGATATCTCACGCGAGAGAACGGTGAAAGTTGAGTTTGACGATTTCCTCGACAACAGATGTTGCTACAGTACAAAAGCCTCACATTCTAAGCTAAATTAACCAATTTTAAGCTAGAAGCTCGGAAAATGCAGCTGTAACGATATCTCACGCGAGAGAACGGTGAAAGTTGAGTTTGACGATTACCTCGACAACGGCTGTTGCTAGTGCACAAATGCCTCACATTCTACGCTAAAATCACCAATTTGAAGCTAAAAGCTAGGACATGAAGCTGTACCGATATCTCACGCGAGAAAACGATGATAAGTTGAGTTCCACGATTTCCTTGACAACAGATGTTGCTACAGTACAAAAGCCTCACATTCTAAGCTAAATTCACCAATTTGAAGCTAAAAGTTAGGAACTGAAGCTGTAGCGATATCTCACGCGGGAGAACGGTGAGAACCTGATTTACACGATTACCTCGACAACAGACGTCGCTACAGTACAAAAGCTTCACATTCTAAGCTAAATTCACCAATTTTAAGCTAAAAGCCAGGAAAATGCAGCTGTAGCGATATCTCACACGAGAGAACGGTGAAAGTTGAGTTTGACGATTCCCTCCACAACGGTTGTTGCTACAGTACAAAAGCCTCACATTCTAAGCTAAATTCACCAATTTGAAGCTAAAAGCTAGGAAATGAAGCTGTACCGATATCTCACGCGAGAGAACGATGATAAGTTGAGTTTGACGATTTCCTCGACAACAGATGTTGCTACAGTACAAAAGCCTCACATTCTAAGCTAAATTCACCAATTTGAAGCTAAAAGCCAGGAAAATGCAGCTGTAGCGATATCTCACACGAGAGAACGGTGAAAGTTGAGTTTGACGATTCCCTCCACAACGGTTGTTGCTACAGTACAAAAGCTTCACATTCTAAGCTAAATTCACCATTTTTAAGCTAGAAGCTCGGAACATGAAGCTGTAACAATAGCCCACGCGAGAGAACTGTGAAAGTTGTGTTTGACAATTTCCTCGTCAACGGCTGTTGCTAGAGCACAAATGGCTCACATTCTATGCTAAATTCACCAATTTTAAGCTAGAAGCTCAGAAAATGAAGCTGTAGCGATATACCACTCGAGAGAACGGTGAAAACTTGAGTTTGACGATTTCCTCGACAACGGCTGTTGCTAGAGCACAAATGCCTCACATTCTACGCTAAAATCACCAATTTGAAGCTACAAGCTAGGAAAATGCAGCTGTAACTACATCTCACGCGAAAGAATGGTGAAAGTTGAGTTTCACGATTTCCTCGACAACAGATGTTGCTACAGTACAAAAGCCTCACGTTCTAAGCTATATTCACCAATTTGAAACTAGAAGCTCGGAAAATGAAGCTGTAGCGATATCCCACACGAGAGAACGGTGAAAGTTGAGTTTGACGATTCCCTCCACAACGGTTGTTGCTACAGTACAAAAGCCTCACATTCTAAGCTAAATTCACCAATTTGAAGCTACAAACTCGGAAAATGAAGCTGTACCGATATCCCACACGAGAGAACGGTGAAAACTTGAGTTTGACGATTTCCTCGACAACGGCTGTTGCTAGTGCACAAATGCCTCACATTCTATGCTAAATTCACCAATTGTAAGCTAAAAGTTAGGAACTGAAGCTGTAGCGATATCTCACGCGAGAGAACGATGATAAGTTGAGTTTCTCGATTTCCTCGACAACAGATGTTGCTACAGTACAAACGCCTCACATTCTAAGCTAAATTCACCAATTTGAAGCTAAAAGCTAGGAACTGAAGCTGTAGCGATACCTCACGCGGGAGAACGGTGCGAACCTGATTTTCACGGTTACCTCGACAACAGACGTCGCTAAAGTACAAAAGCTTCACATTCTAAGCTAAATTCACCAATTTTAAGCTAGAAGCTCGGAACATGAAGCTGTAGCGATAGCCCACGCGAGAGAACTGTGAAAGTTGTATTTGACAATTTCTTCGTCAACGGCTGTTCCTAGAGCAAAAATGCCTCACATTCTACGCTAAAATCACCAATTTGAAGCTAAAAGCTAGGAAATGCAGCTGACCGATATTTCACCTGAGAGAACGGTGAAAGTTGAGTGTGACGATTTCTTCGACAACGGCTGTTGCCAGAGCACAAAAGCCACAAATTCTAATCTAAACTCACCAATCAGAAGCTAAAAGCCAGGAAAATGCAGCCGTAGCGATATCATACGCGAGAGAACGGTGAAAGTTGAGATTGACGATTTCCTCGAGAACGGCTGTTGCTAGAGCACAAATGCCTCACATTCTACGCTAATATCACCAATTTGAAGCTAAAAGCTAGGAAATGAAGCTGTACCGATATCTCACCTGAGAGAACGGTGAAAGTTGAGTGTGACGATTTCTTCGACAACGGCTGTTGCTAGAGCACAAAAGCCACAAATACTAAACTAAACTCACCAATCAGAAGCTAAAAGCCAGGAAAATGCAGCCGTAGCGGTATCACACGCGAGAGAACGGTGAAAGTTGAGATTGACGATTTCCTCGAGAACGGCTGTTGCTAGAGCACAAATGCCTCACATTCTACGCTAATATCACCAATTTGAAGCGAAAAGCTAGGAAAATGCAGCTGTAACGATATCTCATGCGAGAGAACGGTGAAAGTTGAGTTTGACGATTTCCTCGACAACGGCTGTTGCTAGAGCACAAATGCCTCACATTCTAAACTAAATTCACCAATTTTTAGCTCGAAGCTAGAAAAATGCAGCTGTAACGATATCTCACGCGAGAGAACGGTGAAAGTTGAGTTTGACGATTACCTCGACAACGGCTGTTGCTAGTGCACAAATGCCTCACATTCTACGCTAAAATCACCAATTTGAAGCTAAAAGCTAGGACATGAAGCTGTACCGATATCTCACGCGAGAAAACGATGATAAGTTGAGTTCCACGATTTCCTTGACAACAGATGTAGCTACAGTACAAAAGCCTCACATTCTAAGCTAAATTCACCAATTTGAAGCTAAAAGCTAGGAACTGAAGCTGTAGCGATATCTCACTCGGGAGAACGGCGAGAACCTGATTTTCACGATTACCTCGACAACAGACGTCGCTACAGTACAAAAGCTTCACATTCTAAGCTAGATTCACCAATTTTAAGCTAGAAGCTATGAAAAAGAAGCTGTCGCAATAGCCCACGCGAGAGAACTGTGAAAGTTGAGTTCGACAATTTCCTCGTCAACGGCTGTTGTTGCTAGAGCACAAATGCCTCACATTCTACGCTAAAATCACCAATTTGAAGCTAAAAGCTAGGAAATGAAGCTGTACCGATATCTCACCTGAGAGAACGGTGAAAGTTGCGTGTGACGATTTCTTCGACAACGGCTGTTGCTAGAGCACAAAAGCCACAAATTCTAAACTAAACTCACCAATCAGAAGCTAAAAGCCAGGAAAATGCAGCCGTAGCGATATCACACGCGAGAGAACGGTGAAAGTTGAGATTGACGATTTCCTCGAGAACGGCTGTTGCTAGAGCACAAATGCCTCACATTCTACGCTAAAATCACCAATTTGAAGCTAAAAGCTAGGAAAATGCAGCTGTAACGATATCTCACGCGAGAGAACGGTGAAAGTTGAGTTTGACGATTTCCTCGACAACAGATGTTGCTACAGTACAAAAGCCTCACATTCTAAGCGAAATTCACCAATTTGAAGCTAAAAGCTAGGAACTGAAGCTGTAGCCATATCTCACTCGGTAGAACGGCGAGAACCTGATTTTCACGATTACCTCGACAACAGACGTCGCTACAGTACAAAAGCTTCACATTCTAAGCTAGATTCACCAATTTTAAGCTAGAAGCTATGAAAAAGAAGCTGTCGCAATAGCCCACGCGAGAGAACTGTGAAAGTTGAGTTCGACAATATCCTCGTCAACGGCTGTTGTTGCTAGAGCACAAATGCCTCACATTCTACGCTAAAATCACCAATTTGAAGCTAAAAGCTAGGAAATGAAGCTGTACCGATATCTCACCTGAGAGAACGGTGAAAGTTGCGTGTGACGATTTCTTCGACAACGGCTGTTGCTAGAGCAAAAAAGCCACAAATTCTAAACTAAACTCACCACTCAGAAGCTAAAAGCCAGGAAAATGCAGCCGTAGCGATATCACACGCGAGAGAACGGTGAAAGTTGAGATTGACGATTTCCTCGAGAACGGCTGTTGCTAGAGCACAAATGCCTCACATTCTACGCTAAAATCACCAATTTGAAGCTAAAAGCTAGGACATGAAGCTGTACCGATATCTCACGCGAGAAAACGATGATAAGTTGAGTTCCACGATTTCCTTGACAACAGATGTTGCTACAGTACAAAAGCGTCACATTCTAAGCTAAATTCACCAATTTGAAGCTAAAAGCTAGGAACTGAAGCTGTTGTAGCGATATCTCACGCGAGAGAACGATGATAAGTTGAGTTTCACGATTTCCTTGACAACAGACGTCGCTACAGTACAAAAGCTTCACATTCAAAGCTAAGTTCACCAATTTTAAGCTAGAAGCTCGGAAAATGAAGCTGTAGCGATAGCCCACGCGAGAGAACTGTGAAAGTTGAGTTTGACGATTCCCTCCACAACGGTTGTTGCTACAGTACAAAAGCCTCACATTCTAAGCTAAATTAACCAATTTTAAGCTAGAAGCTCGGAAAATGCAGCTGTAACGATATCTCACGCGAGAGAACGGTGAAAGTTGAGTTTGACGATTTCCTCGACAACAGATGTTGCTACAGTACAAAAGCCTCACATTCTAAGCTAAATTCACCAATTTGAAGCTAAAAGCTAGGAACTGAAGCTGTGGCGATACCTCACGCGGGAGAACGGTGAGAACCTGATTTTCACGATTACCTCGACAACAGACGTCGCTACAGTACAAAAGCTTCACATTCAAAGCTAAGTTCACCAATTTTAAGCTAGAAGCTCGGAAAATGAAGCTGTAGCGATAGCCCATGCGAGAGAACTGTGAAAGTTGAGTTTGACAATTTCCTCGTCAACGGCTATTGTTGCTAGAGCACAAATGCCTCACATTATACGCTAAAATCACCAATTTGAAGCTAAAAGCTAGGATATGAAGCTGTACCGATATCTCACCTGAGAGAACGGTGAAAGTTGAGTTTGACGATTTCCTCGACAACGGCTGTTGCTAGAGCACAAATGCCTTACATTCTAAACTAAATTCACCAATTTTTAGCTCCAAGCTAGAAAAATGCAGCTGTAACGATATCTCACGCGAGAGAACGGTGAAAGTTGAGTTTGACGATTACCTCGACAACGGCTGTTGCTAGTGCACAAATGCCTCACATTCTACGCTAAAATCACCAATTTGAAGCTAAAAGCTAGGACATGAAGCTGTACCGACATCTCACGCGAGAAAACGATGATAAGTTGAGTTCCACGATTTCCTTGACAACAGATGTTGCTACAGTACAAAAGCCTCACATTCTAAGCTAAATTCACCAATTTGAAGCTAAAAGCTAGGAACTGAAGCTGTAGCGATATCTCACGCGGGAGAACGGTGAGAACCTGATTTGCACGATTACCTCGACAACAGACGTCGCTACAGTACAAAAGCTTCACATTCTAAGCTAAATTCACCAATTTTAAGCTAGAAGCTCGGAACATGAAGCTGTAGCGATAGCCCACGCGAGAGAACTGTGAAAGTTGTATTTGACAATTTCTTCGTCAACGGCTGTTCCTAGAGAAAAAATGCCTCACATTCTACGCTAAAATCACCAATTTGAAGCTAAAAGCTAGGAAATGCAGCTGACCGATATCTCACCTGAGAGAACGGTGAAAGTTGAGTGTGACGATTTCTTCGACAACGGCTGTTGCCAGAGCACAAAAGCCACAAATTCTAATCTAAACTCACCAATCAGAAGCTAAAAGCCAGGAAAATGCAGCCGTAGCGATATCATACGCGAGAGAACGGTGAAAGTTGAGATTGACGATTTCCTCGAGAACGGCTGTTGCTAGAGCACAAATGCCTCACATTCTACGCTAATATCACCAATTTGAAGCTAAAAGCTAGGAAAATGCAGCTGTAACGATATCTCACGCGAGAGAACGGTGAAAGTTGAGTTTGACGATTTCCTCGACAACAGATGTTGCTACAGTACAAAAGCCTCACATTCTAAGCTAAATTCACCAATTTGAAGCTAAAAGCTAGGAACTGAAGCTGTAGCGATATCTCACTCGGGAGAACGGCGAGAACCTGATTTTCACGATTACCTCGACAACAGACGTCGCTACAGTACAAAAGCTTCACATTCTAAGCTAGATTCACCAATTTTAAGCTAGAAGCTATGAAAAAGAAGCTGTCGCAATAGCCCACGCGAGAGAACTGTGAAAGTTGAGTTCGACAATTTCCTCGTCAACGGCTGTTGTTGCTAGAGCACAAGTGCCTCACATTCTACGCTAAAATCACCAATTTGAAGCTAAAAGCTAGGAAATGAAGCTGTACCGATATCTCACCTGAGAGAACGGTGAAAGTTGCGTGTGACGATTTCTTCGACAACGGCTGTTGCTAGAGCACAAAAGCCACAAATTCTAAACTAAACTCACCAATCAGAAGCTAAAAGCCAGGAAAATGCAGCCGTAGCGATATCACACGCGAGAGAACGGTGAAAGTTGAGATTGACGATTTCCTCGAGAACGGCTGTTGCTAGAGCACAAATGCCTCACATTCTACGCTAAAATCACCAATTTGAATCTAAAAGCTAGGAAAATGCAGCTGTAACGATATCTCACGCGAGAGAACGGTGAAAGTTGAGTTTGACGATTTCCTCGACAACAGATGTTGCTACAGTACAAAAGCCTCACATTCTAAGCGAAATTCACCAATTTGAAGCTAAAAGCTAGGAACTGAAGCTGTAGCCATATCTCACTCGGGAGAACGGCGAGAACCTGATTTTCACGATTACCTCGACAACAGACGTCGCTACAGTACAAAAGCTTCACATTCTAAGCTAGATTCACCAATTTTAAGCTAGAAGCTATGAAAAAGAAGCTGTCGCAATAGCCCACGCGAGAGAACTGTGAAAGTTGAGTTCGACAATATCCTCGTCAACGGCTGTTGTTGCTAGAGCACAAATGCCTCACATTCTACGCTAAAATCACCAATTTGAAGCTAAAAGCTAGGAAATGAAGCTGTACCGATATCTCACCTGAGAGAACGGTGAAAGTTGCGTGTGACGATGTCTTCGACAACGGCTGTTGCTAGAGCAAAAAAGCCACAAATTCTAAACTAAACTCACCACTCAGAAGCTAAAAGCCAGGAAAATGCAGCCGTAGCGATATCACACGCGAGAGAACGGTGAAAGTTGAGATTGACGATTTCCTCGAGAACGGCTGTTGCTAGAGCACAAATGCCTCACATTCTACGCTAAAATCACCAATTTGAAGCTAAAAGCTAGGACATGAAGCTGTACCGATATCTCACGCGAGAAAACGATGATAAGTTGAGTTCCACGATTTCCTTGACAACAGATGTTGCTACAGTACAAAAGCGTCACATTCTAAGCTAAATTCACCAATTTGAAGCTAAAAGCTAGGAACTGAAGCTGTTGTAGCGATATCTCACGCGAGAGAACGATGATAAGTTGAGTTTCACGATTTCCTTGACAACAGACGTCGCTACAGTACAAAAGCTTCACATTCAAAGCTAAGTTCACCAATTTTAAGCTAGAAGCTCGGAAAATGAAGCTGTAGCGATAGCCCACGCGAGAGAACTGTGAAAGTTGAGTTTGACGATTCCCTCCACAACGGTTGTTGCTACAGTACAAAAGCCTCACATTCTAAGCTAAATTAACCAATTTTAAGCTAGAAGCTCGGAAAATGCAGCTGTAACGATATCTCACGCGAGAGAACGGTGAAAGTTGAGTTTGACGATTTCCTCGACAACAGATGTTGCTACAGTACAAAAGCCTCACATTCTAAGCTAAATTCACCAATTTGAAGCTAAAAGCTAGGAACTGAAGCTGTGGCGATACCTCACGCGGGAGAACGGTGAGAACCTGATTTTCACGATTACCTCGACAACAGACGTCGCTACAGTACAAAAGCTTCACATTCAAAGCTAAGTTCACCAATTTTAAGCTAGAAGCTCGGAAAATGAAGCTGTAGCGATAGCCCATGCGAGAGAACTGTGAAAGTTGAGTTTGACAATTTCCTCGTCAACGGCTATTGTTGCTAGAGCACAAATGCCTCACATTCTACGCTAAAATCACCAATTTGAAGCTAAAAGCTAGGAAATGAAGCTGTACCGATATCTCACCTGAGAGAACGGTGAAAGTTGAATGTGACGATTTCTTCGACAACGGCTGTTGCTAGAGCACAAAAGCCACAAATACTAAACTAAACTCACCAATCAGAAGCTAAAAGCCAGGAAAATGCAGCCGTAGCGGTATCACACGCGAGAGAACGGTGAAAGTTGAGATTGACGATTTCCTCGAGAACGGCTGTTGCTAGAGCACAAATGCCTCACATTCTACGCTAATATCACCAATTTGAAGCGAAAAGCTAGGAAAATGCAGCTGTAACGATATCTCATGCGAGAGAACGGTGAAAGTTGAGTTTGACGATTTCCTCGACAACGGCTGTTGCTAGAGCACAAATGCCTCACATTCTAAACTAAATTCACCAATTTTTAGCTCGAAGCTAGAAAAATGCAGCTGTAACGATATCTCACGCGAGAGAACGGTGAAAGTTGAGTTTGACGATTACCTCGACAACGGCTGTTGCTAGTGCACAAATGCCTCACATTCTACGCTAAAATCACCAATTTGAAGCTAAAAGCTAGGACATGAAGCTGTACCGATATCTCACGCGAGAAAACGATGATAAGTTGAGTTCCACGATTTCCTTGACAACAGATGTAGCTACAGTACAAAAGCCTCACATTCTAAGCTAAATTCACCAATTTGAAGCTAAAAGCTAGGAACTGAAGCTGTAGCGATATCTCACGCGGGAGAACGGTGAGAACCTGATTTGCACGATTACCTCGACAACAGACGTCGCTACAGTACAAAAGCTTCACATTCTAAGCTAAATTCACCAATTTTAAGCTAGAAGCTCGGAACATGAAGCTGTAGCGATAGCCCACGCGAGAGAACTGTGAAAGTTGTATTTGACAATTTCTTCGTCAACGGCTGTTCCTAGAGCAAAAATGCCTCACATTCTACGCTAAAATCACCAATTTGAAGCTAAAAGCTAGGAAATGCAGCTGACCGATATCTCACCTGAGAGAACGGTGAAAGTTGAGTGTGACGATTTCTTCGACAACGGCTGCTGCCAGAGCACAAAAGCCACAAATTCTAATCTAAACTCACCAATCAGAAGCTAAAAGCCAGGAAAATGCAGCCGTACCGATATCTCACGCGAGAGAACGGTGAAAGTTGAGTTTGACGATTTCCTCGACAACAGATGTTGGTACAGTACAAAAGCCTCACATTCTAAGCTAAATTCACCAATTTGAAGCTAAAAGTTAGGAACTGAAGCTGTAGCGATATCTCACTCGGGAGAACGGCGAGAACCTGATTTTCACGATTACCTCGACAACAGACGTCGCTACAGTACAAAAGCTTCACATTCTAAGCTAGATTCACCAATTTTAAGCTAGAAGCTATGAAAAAGAAGCTATCGCAATAGCCCACGCGAGAGAACTGTGAAAGTTGAGTTCGACAATTTCCTCGTCAACGGCTGTTGTTGCTAGAGCACAAATGCCTCACATTCTAATCTAAACTCACCAATCAGAAGCTAAAAGCCAGGAAAATGCAGCCGTACCGATATCTCACGCGAGAGAACGATGATAAGTTGAGTTTCACGATTTCCTTGACAACAGATGTTGCTACAGTACAAAAGCCTCACATTCTAAGCTAAATTCACCAATTTTAAGCTAGAAGCTCGGAAAATGAAGCTGTAACGATAGCCCACGCGAGAGAACTGTGAAAGTTGAGTTTGACAATTTCCTCGTCAATGGCTGTTGCTAGAGCACAGATGCCTCACATTCTAAACTAAATTCACCATTTTTAAGCTAGAAGCCTGAAAAATGCAGCTGTAACGATATCTCATGCGAGAGAACGGTGAAAGTTGAGTTTGACGATTTCCTCGACAACAGATGTTGCTACAGTACAAAAGCCTCACATTCTAAGCTAAATTAACCAATTTTAAGCTAGAAGCTAGGACATGAAGCTGTACCGATATCTCACGCGAGAAAACGATGATAAGTTGAGTTCCACGATTTCCTTGACAACAGATGTTGCTACAGTACAAAAGCCTCACATTCTAAGCTAAATTCACCAATTTGAAGCTAAAAGTTAGGAACTGAAGCTGTAGCGATATCTCACGCGGGAGAACGGTGAGAACCTGATTTACACGATTACCTCGACAACAGACGTCGCTACAGTACAAAAGCTTCACATTCTAAGCTAAATTCACCAATTTTAAGCTAAAAGCCAGGAAAATGCAGCTGTAGCGATATCTCACACGAGAGAACGGTGACAGTTGAGTTTGACGATTCCCTCCACAACGGTTGTTGCTACAGTACAAAAGCCTCACATTCTAAGCTAAATTCACCAATTTGAAGCTAAAAGCTAGGAAATGAAGCTGTACCGATATCTCACGCGAGAGAACGATGATAAGTTGAGTTTGACGATTTCCTCGACAACAGATGTTGCTACAGTACAAAAGCCTCACATTCTAAGCTAAATTCACCAATTTGAAGCTAAAAGCCAGGAAAATGCAGCTGTAGCGATATCTCACACGAGAGAACGGTGAAAGTTGAGTTTGACGATTCCCTCCACAACGGTTGTTGCTACAGTACAAAAGCTTCACATTCTAAGCTAAATTCACCATTTTTAAGCTAGAAGCTCGGAACATGAAGCTGTAACAATAGCCCACGCGAGAGAACTGTGAAAGTTGTGTTTGACAATTTCCTCGTCAACGGCTGTTGCTAGAGCACAAATGGCTCACATTCTATGCTAAATTCACCAATTTTAAGCTAGAAGCTCAGAAAATGAAGCTGTAGCGATATACCACTCGAGAGAACGGTGAAAACTTGAGTTTGACGATTTCCTCGACAACGGCTGTTGCTAGAGCACAAATGCCTCACATTCTACGCTAAAATCACCAATTTGAAGCTACAAGCTAGGAAAATGCAGCTGTAACTACATCTCACGCGAAAGAATGGTGAAAGTTGAGTTTCACGATTTCCTCGACAACAGATGTTGCTACAGTACAAAAGCCTCACGTTCTAAGCTATATTCACCAATTTGAAACTAGAAGCTCGGAAAATGAAGCTGTAGCGATATCCCACACGAGAGAACGGTGAAAGTTGAGTTTGACGATTCCCTCCACAACGGTTGTTGCTACAGTACAAAAGCCTCACATTCTAAGCTAAATTCACCAATTTGAAGCTACAAACTCGGAAAATGAAGCTGTACCGATATCCCACACGAGAGAACGGTGAAAACTTGAGTTTGACGATTTCCTCGACAACGGCTGTTGCTAGTGCACAAATGCCTCACATTCTATGCTAAATTCACCAATTGTAAGCTAAAAGTTAGGAACTGAAGCTGTAGCGATATCTCACGCGAGAGAACGATGATAAGTTGAGTTTCTCGATTTCCTCGACAACAGATGTTGCTACAGTACAAACGCCTCACATTCTAAGCTAAATTCACCAATTTGAAGCTAAAAGCTAGGAACTGAAGCTGTAGCGATACCTCACGCGGGAGAACGGTGCGAACCTGATTTTCACGGTTACCTCGACAACAGACGTCGCTAAAGTACAAAAGCTTCACATTCTAAGCTAAATTCACCAATTTTAAGCTAGAAGCTCGGAACATGAAGCTGTAGCGATAGCCCACGCGAGAGAACTGTGAAAGTTGTATTTGACAATTTCTTCGTCAACGGCTGTTCCTAGAGCAAAAATGCCTCACATTCTACGCTAAAATCACCAATTTGAAGCTAAAAGCTAGGAAATGCAGCTGACCGATATTTCACCTGAGAGAACGGTGAAAGTTGAGTGTGACGATTTCTTCGACAACGGCTGTTGCCAGAGCACAAAAGCCACAAATTCTAATCTAAACTCACCAATCAGAAGCTAAAAGCCAGGAAAATGCAGCCGTAGCGATATCATACGCGAGAGAACGGTGAAAGTTGAGATTGACGATTTCCTCGAGAACGGCTGTTGCTAGAGCACAAATGCATCACATTCTACGCTAATATCACCAATTTGAAGCTAAAAGCTAGGAAAATGCAGCTGTAACGATATCTCACGCGAGAGAACGGTGAAAGTTGAGTTTGACGATTTCCTCGACAACAGACGTCGCTACAGTACAAAAGCTTCACATTCTAAGCTAAATTCACCAATTTTAAGCTAGAAGCTCGGAACATGAAGCTGTAGCGATAGCCCACGCGAGAGAACTGTGAAAGTTGTATTTGACAATTTCTTCGTCAACGGCTGTTCCTAGAGCAAAAATGCCTCACATTCTACGCTAAAATCACCAATTTGAAGCTAAAAGCTAGGAAATGCAGCTGACCGATATCTCACCTGAGAGAACGGTGAAAGTTGAGTGTGACGATTTCTTCGACAACGGCTGTTGCCAGAGCACAAAAGCCACAAATTCTAATCTAAACTCATCAATCAGAAGCTAAAAGCCAGGAAAATGCAGCCGTAGCGATATCATACGCGAGAGAACGGTGAAAGTAGAGATTGACGATTTCCTCGAGAACGGCTGTTGCTAGAGCACAAATGCCTCACATTCTACGCTAATATCACCAATTTGAAGCTAAAAGCTAGGAAAATGCAGCTGTAACGATATCTCACGCGAGAGAACGGTGAAAGTTGAGTTTCACGATTTCCTCGACAACAGATGTTGCTACAGTACAAAAGCCTCACATTCTAAGCTAAATTCACCAATTTGAAGCTAAAAGCTAGGAACTGAAGCTGTAGCCATATCTCACTCGGGAGAACGGCGAGAACCTGATTTTCACGATTACCTCGACAACAGACGTCGCTACAGTACAAAAGCTTCACATTCTAAGCTAGATTCACCAATTTTAAGCTAGAAGCTCGGAAAATGAAGCTGTAACGATAGCCCACGCGAGAGAACTGTGAAAGTTGAGTTTGACAATTTCCTCGTCAACGGCTGTTGCTAGAGCACAGATGCCTCACATTCTAAACTAAATGCACCATTTTTAAGCTAGAAGCCTGAAAAATGCAGCTGTAACGATATCTCATGCGAGAGAACGGTGAAAGTTGAGTTTCACGATTTCCTCGACAACAGATGTTGCTACAGTACAAAAGAGTCACATTCTACGCTAAAATCACCAATTTGAAGCTAAAAGCAAGGAAAATGCAGCTGTAACGATATCTCACCTGAGAGAACGGTGAAAGTTGAATGTGACGATTTCTTCGACAACGGCTGTTGCTAGAGCACAAAAGCCACAAATTCTAAACTAAACTCACCAATCAGAAGCTAAAAGCCAGGAAAATGCAGCCGTAGCGATATCTCACGCGAGAGAACGATGATAAGTTGAGTTTCTCGATTTCCTCGACAACAGATGTTGCTACAGTACAAAAGCCTCACATTCTATGCTAAATTCACCAATTTTAAGCTAGAAGCTCAGAAAATGAATCTGTAGCGATATCTCACGCGAGAGAACGGTGAAAGTTGAGATTGACGATTTCTTTGAGAACGGCTGTTGCTAGAGCACAAATGCCTCACTTTCTACGCTAATATCACCAATTTGAAACTAAAAGCTAGGAAAATGCAGCTGTAACGATATCTCACGCGAGAGAACGGTGAAAGTTGAATTTGACGATTTCCTCGACAACAGATGTTGCTACAGTACAAAAGCCTCACATTCTAAGCTAAATTCACCAATTTGAAGCTAAAAGCTAGGAACTGAAGCTGTGGCGATACCTCACGCGGGAGAACGGTGAGAACCTGATTTTCACGATTACCTCGACAACAGACGTCGCTACAGTACAAAAGCTTCACATTCAAAGCTAAGTTCACCAATTTTAAGCTAGAAGCTCGGAAAATGAAGCTGTAGCGATAGCCCATGCGAGAGAACTGTGAAAGTTGAGTTTGACAATTTCCTCGTCAACGGCTATTGTTGCTAGAGCACAAATGCCTCACATTCTACGCTAAAATCACCAATTTGAAGCTAAAAGCTAGGATATGAAGCTGTACCGATATCTCACCTGAGAGAACGGTGAAAGTTGAGTTTGACGATTTCCTCGACAACGGCTGTTGCTAGAGCACAAATGCCTCACATTCTAAACTAAATTCACCAATTTTTAGCTCGAAGCTAGAAAAATGCAGCTGTAACGATATCTCACGCGAGAGAACGGTGAAAGTTGAGTTTGACGATTACCTCGACAACGGCTGTTGCTAGTGCACAAATGCCTCACATTCTACGCTAAAATCACCAATTTGAAGCTAAAAGCTAGGACATGAAGCTGTACCGACATCTCACGCGAGAAAACGATGATAAGTTGAGTTCCACGATTTCCTTGACAACAGATGTTGCTACAGTACAAAAGCCTCACATTCTAAGCTAAATTCACCAATTTGAAGCTAAAAGCTAGGAACTGAAGCTGTAGCGATATCTCACGCGGGAGAACGGTGAGAACCTGATTTGCACGATTACCTCGACAACAGACGTCGCTACAGTACAAAAGCTTCACATTCTAAGCTAAATTCACCAATTTTAAGCTAGAAGCTCGGAACATGAAGCTGTAGCGATAGCCCACGCGAGAGAACTGTGAAAGTTGTATTTGACAATTTCTTCGTCAACGGCTGTTCCTAGAGCAAAAATGCCTCACATTCTACGCTAAAATCACCAATTTGAAGCTAAAAGCTAGGAAATGCAGCTGACCGATATCTCACCTGAGAGAACGGTGAAAGTTGAGTGTGACGATTTCTTCGACAACGGCTGTTGCCAGAGCACAAAAGCCACAAATTCTAATCTAAACTCACCAATCAGAAGCTAAAAGCCAGGAAAATGCAGCCGTAGCGATATCATACGCGAGAGAACGGTGAAAGTTGAGATTGACGATTTCCTCGAGAACGGCTGTTGCTAGAGCACAAATGCCTCACATTCTACGCTAATATCACCAATTTGAAGCTAAAAGCTAGGAAAATGCAGCTGTAACGATATCTCACGCGAGAGAACGGTGAAAGTTGAGTTTGACGATTTCCTCGACAACAGATGTTGCTACAGTACAAAAGCCTCACATTCTAAGCTAAATTCACCAATTTGAAGCTAAAAGCTAGGAACTGAAGCTGTAGCGATATCTCACTCGGGAGAACGGCGAGAACCTGATTTTCACGATTACCTCGACAACAGACGTCGCTACAGTACAAAAGCTTCACATTCTAAGCTAGATTCACCAATTTTAAGCTAGAAGCTATGAAAAAGAAGCTGTCGCAATAGCCCACGCGATAGAACTGTGAAAGTTGAGTTCGACAATTTCCTCGTCAACGGCTGTTGTTGCTAGAGCACAAGTGCCTCACATTCTACGCTAAAATCACCAATTTGAAGCTAAAAGCTAGGAAATGAAGCTGTACCGATATCTCACCTGAGAGAACGGTGAAAGTTGCGTGTGACGATTTCTTCGACAACGGCTGTTGCTAGAGCACAAAAGCCACAAATTCTAAACTAAACTCACCAATCAGAAGCTAAAAGCCAGGAAAATGCAGCCGTAGCGATATCACACGCGAGAGAACGGTGAAAGTTGAGATTGACGATTTCCTCGAGAACGGCTGTTGCTAGAGCACAAATGCCTCACATTCTACGCTAAAATCACCAATTTGAAGCTAAAAGCTAGGAAAATGCAGCTGTAACGATATCTCACGCGAGAGAACGGTGAAAGTTGAGTTTGACGATTTCCTCGACAACAGATGTTGCTACAGTACAAAAGCCTCACATTCTAAGCGAAATTCACCAATTTGAAGCTAAAAGCTAGGAACTGAAGCTGTAGCCATATCTCACTCGGGAGAACGGCGAGAACCTGATTTTCACGATTACCTCGACAACAGACGTCGCTACAGTACAAAAGCTTCACATTCTAAGCTAGATTCACCAATTTTAAGCTAGAAGCTATGAAAAAGAAGCTGTCGCAATAGCCCACGCGAGAGAACTGTGAAAGTTGAGTTCGACAATATCCTCGTCAACGGCTGTTGTTGCTAGAGCACAAATGCCTCACATTCTACGCTAAAATCACCAATTTGAAGCTAAAAGCTAGGAAATGAAGCTGTACCGATATCTCACCTGAGAGAACGGTGAAAGTTGCGTGTGACGATTTCTTCGACAACGGCTGTTGCTAGAGCAAAAAAGCCACAAATTCTAAACTAAACTCACCACTCAGAAGCTAAAAGCCAGGAAAATGCAGCCGTAGCGATATCACACGCGAGAGAACGGTGAAAGTTGAGATTGACGATTTCCTCGAGAACGGCTGTTGCTAGAGCACAAATGCCTCACATTCTAAACTAAATTCACCAATTTTTAGCTCGAAGCTAGAAAAATGCAGCTGTAACGATATCTCACGCGAGAGAACGGTGAAAGTTGAGTTTGACGATTACCTCGACAACGGCTGTTGCTAGTGCACAAATGCCTCACATTCTACGCTAAAATCACCAATTTGAAGCTAAAAGCTAGGAAATGAAGCTGTACCGATATCTCACCTGAGAGAACGGTGAAAGTTGCGTGTGACGATTTCTTCGACAACGGCTGTTGCTAGAGCACAAATGCCTCACATTCTAAACTAAATTCACCAATTTTTAGCTCGAAGCTAGAAAAATGCAGCTGTAACGATATCTCACGCGAGAGAACGGTGAAAGTTGAGTTTGACGATTACCTCGACAACGGCTGTTGCTAGTGCACAAATGCCTCACATTCTACGCTAAAATCACCAATTTGAAGCTAAAAGCTAGGAAATGAAGCTGTACCGATATCTCACCTGAGAGAACGGTGAAAGTTGCGTGTGACGATTTCTTCGACAACGGCTGTTGCTAGAGCAAAAAAGCCACAAATTCTAAACTAAACTCACCACTCAGAAGCTAAAAGCCAGGAAAATGCAGCCGTAGCGATATCACACGCGAGAGAACGGTGAAAGTTGAGATTGACGATTTCCTCGAGAACGGCTGTTGCTAGAGCACAAATGCCTCACATTCTACGCTAAAATCACCAATTTGAAGCTAAAAGCTAGGACATGAAGCTGTACCGATATCTCACGCGAGAAAACGATGATAAGTTGAGTTCCACGATTTCCTTGACAACAGATGTTGCTACAGTACAAAAGCGTCACATTCTAAGCTAAATTCACCAATTTGAAGCTAAAAGCTAGGAACTGAAGCTGTTGTAGCGATATCTCACGCGAGAGAACGATGATAAGTTGAGTTTCACGATTTCCTTGACAACAGACGTCGCTACAGTACAAAAGCTTCACATTCAAAGCTAAGTTCACCAATTTTAAGCTAGAAGCTCAGAAAATGAAGCTGTAGCGATAGCCCACGCGAGAGAACTGTGAAAGTTGAGTTTGACGATTCCCTCCACAACGGTTGTTGCTACAGTACAAAAGCCTCACATTCTAAGCTAAATTAACCAATTTTAAGCTAGAAGCTCGGAAAATGCAGCTGTAACGATATCTCACGCGAGAGAACGGTGAAAGTTGAGTTTGACGATTTCCTCGACAACAGATGTTGCTACAGTACAAAAGCCTCACATTCTAAGCTAAATTCACCAATTTGAAGCTAAAAGCTAGGAACTGAAGCTGTGGCGATACCTCACGCGGGAGAACGGTGAGAACCTGATTTTCACGATTACCTCGACAACAGACGTCGCTACAGTACAAAAGCTTCACATTCAAAGCTAAGTTCACCAATTTTAAGCTAGAAGCTCGGAAAATGAAGCTGTAGCGATAGCCCATGCGAGAGAACTGTGAAAGTTGAGTTTGACAATTTCCTCGTCAACGGCTATTGTTGCTAGAGCACAAATGCCTCACATTCTACGCTAAAATCACCAATTTGAAGCTAAAAGCTAGGATATGAAGCTGTACCGATATCTCACCTGAGAGAACGGTGAAAGTTGAGTTTGACGATTTCCTCGACAACGGCTGTTGCTAGAGCACAAATGCCTTACATTCTAAACTAAATTCACCAATTTTTAGCTCCAAGCTAGAAAAACGCAGCTGTAACGATATCTCACGCGAGAGAACGGTGAAAGTTGAGTTTGACGATTACCTCGACAACGGCTGTTGCTAGTGCACAAATGCCTCACATTCTACGCTAAAATCACCAATTTGAAGCTAAAAGCTAGGACATGAAGCTGTACCGACATCTCACGCGAGAAAACGATGATAAGTTGAGTTCCACGATTTCCTTGACAACAGATGTTGCTACAGTACAAAAGCCTCACATTCTAAGCTAAATTAACCAATTTGAAGCTAAAAGCTAGGAACTGAAGCTGTAGCGATATCTCACTCGGGAGAACGGCGAGAACCTGATTTTCACGATTACCTCGACAACAGACGTCGCTACAGTACAAAAGCTTCACATTCTAAGCTAGATTCACCAATTTTAAGCTAGAAGCTATGAAAAAGAAGCTGTCGCAATAGCCCACGCGAGAGAACTGTGAAAGTTGAGTTCGACAATTTCCTCGTCAACGGCTGTTGTTGCTAGAGCACAAATGCCTCACATTCTACGCTAAAATCACCAATTTGAAGCTAAAAGCTAGGAAATGAAGCTGTACCGATATCTCACCTGAGAGAACGGTGAAAGTTGCGTGTGACGATTTCTTCGACAACGGCTGTTGCTAGAGCACAAAAGCCACAAATTCTAAACTAAACTCACCAATCAGAAGCTAAAAGCCAGGAAAATGCAGCCGTAGCGATATCACACGCGAGAGAACGGTGAAAGTTGAGATTGACGATTTCCTCGAGAACGGCTGTTGCTAGAGCACAAATGCCTCACATTCTACCCTAAAATCACCAATTTGAAGCTAAAAGCTAGGAAAATGCAGCTGTAACGATATCTCACGCGAGAGAACGGTGAAAGTTGAGTTTGACGATTTCCTCGACAACAGATGTTGCTACAGTACAAAAGCCTCACATTCTAAGCGAAATTCACCAATTTGAAGCTAAAAGCTAGGAACTGAAGCTGTAGCCATATCTCACTCGGTAGAACGGCGAGAACCTGATTTTCACGATTACCTCGACAACAGACGTCGCTACAGTACAAAAGCTTCACATTCTAAGCTAGATTCACCAATTTTAAGCTAGAAGCTATGAAAAAGAAGCTGTCGCAATAGCCCACGCGAGAGAACTGTGAAAGTTGAGTTCGACAATATCCTCGTCAACGGCTGTTGTTGCTAGAGCACAAATGCCTCACATTCTACGCTAAAATCACCAATTTGAAGCTAAAAGCTAGGAAATGAAGCTGTACCGATATCTCACCTGAGAGAACGGTGAAAGTTGCGTGTGACGATTTCTTCGACAACGGCTGTTGCTAGAGCAAAAAAGCCACAAATTCTAAACTAAACTCACCACTCAGAAGCTAAAAGCCAGGAAAATGCAGCCGTAGCGATATCACACGCGAGAGAACGGTGAAAGTTGAGATTGACGATTTCCTCGAGAACGGCTGTTGCTAGAGCACAAATGCCTCACATTCTACGCTAAAATCACCAATTTGAAGCTAAAAGCTAGGACATGAAGCTGTACCGATATCTCACGCGAGAAAACGATGATAAGTTGAGTTCCACGATTTCCTTGACAACAGATGTTGCTACAGTACAAAAGCGTCACATTCTAAGCTAAATTCACCAATTTGAAGCTAAAAGCTAGGAACTGAAGCTGTTGTAGCGATATCTCACGCGAGAGAACGATGATAAGTTGAGTTTCACGATTTCCTTGACAACAGACGTCGCTACAGTACAAAAGCTTCACATTCAAAGCTAAGTTCACCAATTTTAAGCTAGAAGCTCGGAAAATGAAGCTGTAGCGATAGCCCACGCGAGAGAACTGTGAAAGTTGAGTTTGACGATTCCCTCCACAACGGTTGTTGCTACAGTACAAAAGCCTCACATTCTAAGCTAAATTAACCAATTTTAAGCTAGAAGCTCGGAAAATGCAGCTGTAACGATATCTCACGCGAGAGAACGGTGAAAGTTGAGTTTGACGATTTCCTCGACAACAGATGTTGCTACAGTACAAAAGCCTCACATTCTAAGCTAAATTCACCAATTTGAAGCTAAAAGCTAGGAACTGAAGCTGTGGCGATACCTCACGCGGGAGAACGGTGAGAACCTGATTTTCACGATTACCTCGACAACAGACGTCGCTACAGTACAAAAGCTTCACATTCAAAGCTAAGTTCACCAATTTTAAGCTAGAAGCTCGGAAAATGAAGCTGTAGCGATAGCCCATGCGAGAGAACTGTGAAAGTTGAGTTTGACAATTTCCTCGTCAACGGCTATTGTTGCTAGAGCACAAATGCCTCACATTCTACGCTAAAATCACCAATTTGAAGCTAAAAGCTAGGACATGAAGCTGTACCGATATCTCACGCGAGAAAACGATGATAAGTTGAGTTCCACGATTTCCTTGACAACAGATGTTGCTACAGTACAAAAGCGTCACATTCTAAGCTAAATTCACCAATTTGAAGCTAAAAGCTAGGAACTGAAGCTGTTGTAGCGATATCTCACGCGAGAGAACGATGATAAGTTGAGTTTCACGATTTCCTTGACAACAGACGTCGCTACAGTACAAAAGCTTCACATTCAAAGCTAAGTTCACCAATTTTAAGCTAGAAGCTCGGAAAATGAAGCTGTAGCGATAGCCCACGCGAGAGAACTGTGAAAGTTGAGTTTGACGATTCCCTCCACAACGGTTGTTGCTACAGTACAAAAGCCTCACATTCTAAGCTAAATTAACCAATTTTAAGCTAGAAGCTCGGAAAATGCAGCTGTAACGATATCTCACGCGAGAGAACGGTGAAAGTTGAGTTTGACGATTTCCTCGACAACAGATGTTGCTACAGTACAAAAGCCTCACATTCTAAGCTAAATTCACCAATTTGAAGCTAAAAGCTAGGAACTGAAGCTGTGGCGATACCTCACGCGGGAGAACGGTGAGAACCTGATTTTCACGATTACCTCGACAACAGACGTCGCTACAGTACAAAAGCTTCACATTCAAAGCTAAGTTCACCAATTTTAAGCTAGAAGCTCGGAAAATGAAGCTGTAGCGATAGCCCATGCGAGAGAACTGTGAAAGTTGAGTTTGACAATTTCCTCGTCAACGGCTATTGTTGCTAGAGCACAAATGCCTCACATTCTACGCTAAAATCACCAATTTGAAGCTAAAAGCTAGGAAATGAAGCTGTACCGATATCTCACCTGAGAGAACGGTGAAAGTTGAGTGTGACGATTTCTTCGACAACGGCTGTTGCTAGAGCACAAAAGCCACAAATACTAAACTAAACTCACCAATCAGAAGCTAAAAGCCAGGAAAATGCAGCCGTAGCGGTATCACACGCGAGAGAACGGTGAAAGTTGAGATTGACGATTTCCTCGAGAACGGCTGTTGCTAGAGCACAAATGCCTCACATTCTACGCTAATATCACCAATTTGAAGCGAAAAGCTAGGAAAATGCAGCTGTAACGATATCTCATGCGAGAGAACGGTGAAAGTTGAGTTTGACGATTTCCTCGACAACGGCTGTTGCTAGAGCACAAATGCCTCACATTCTAAACTAAATTCACCAATTTTTAGCTCGAAGCTAGAAAAATGCAGCTGTAACGATATCTCACGCGAGAGAACGGTGAAAGTTGAGTTTGACGATTACCTCGACAACGGCTGTTGCTAGTGCACAAATGCCTCACATTCTACGCTAAAATCACCAATTTGAAGCTAAAAGCTAGGACATGAAGCTGTACCGATATCTCACGCGAGAAAACGATGATAAGTTGAGTTCCACGATTTCCTTGACAACAGATGTAGCTACAGTACAAAAGCCTCACATTCTAAGCTAAATTCACCAATTTGAAGCTAAAAGCTAGGAACTGAAGCTGTAGCGATATCTCACGCGGGAGAACGGTGAGAACCTGATTTGCACGATTACCTCGACAACAGACGTCGCTACAGTACAAAAGCTTCACATTCTAAGCTAAATTCACCAATTTTAAGCTAGAAGCTCGGAACATGAAGCTGTAGCGATAGCCCACGCGAGAGAACTGTGAAAGTTGTATTTGACAATTTCTTCGTCAACGGCTGTTCCTAGAGCAAAAATGCCTCACATTCTACGCTAAAATCACCAATTTGAAGCTAAAAGCTAGGAAATGCAGCTGACCGATATCTCACCTGAGAGAACGGTGAAAGTTGAGTGTGACGATTTCTTCGACAACGGCTGCTGCCAGAGCACAAAAGCCACAAATTCTAATCTAAACTCACCAATCAGAAGCTAAAAGCCAGGAAAATGCAGCCGTACCGATATCTCACGCGAGAGAACGGTGAAAGTTGAGTTTGACGATTTCCTCGACAACAGATGTTGGTACAGTACAAAAGCCTCACATTCTAAGCTAAATTCACCAATTTGAAGCTAAAAGTTAGGAACTGAAGCTGTAGCGATATCTCACTCGGGAGAACGGCGAGAACCTGATTTTCACGATTACCTCGACAACAGACGTCGCTACAGTACAAAAGCTTCACATTCTAAGCTAGATTCACCAATTTTAAGCTAGAAGCTATGAAAAAGAAGCTGTCGCAATAGCCCACGCGAGAGAACTGTGAAAGTTGAGTTCGACAATTTCCTCGTCAACGGCTGTTGTTGCTAGAGCACAAATGCCTCACATTCTAATCTAAACTCACCAATCAGAAGCTAAAAGCCAGGAAAATGCAGCCGTACCGATATCTCACGCGAGAGAACGATGATAAGTTGAGTTTCACGATTTCCTTGACAACAGATGTTGCTACAGTACAAAAGCCTCACATTCTAAGCTAAATTCACCAATTTTAAGCTAGAAGCTCGGAAAATGAAGCTGTAACGATAGCCCACGCGAGAGAACTGTGAAAGTTGAGTTTGACAATTTCCTCGTCAATGGCTGTTGCTAGAGCACAGATGCCTCACATTCTAAACTAAATTCACCATTTTTAAGCTAGAAGCCTGAAAAATGCAGCTGTAACGATATCTCATGCGAGAGAACGGTGAAAGTTGAGTTTGACGATTTCCTCGACAACAGATGTTGCTACAGTACAAAAGCCTCACATTCTAAGCTAAATTAACCAATTTTAAGCTAGAAGCTAGGACATGAAGCTGTACCGATATCTCACGCGAGAAAACGATGATAAGTTGAGTTCCACGATTTCCTTGACAACAGATGTTGCTACAGTACAAAAGCCTCACATTCTAAGCTAAATTCACCAATTTGAAGCTAAAAGTTAGGAACTGAAGCTGTAGCGATATCTCACGCGGGAGAACGGTGAGAACCTGATTTACACGATTACCTCGACAACAGACGTCGCTACAGTACAAAAGCTTCACATTCTAAGCTAAATTCACCAATTTTAAGCTAAAAGCCAGGAAAATGCAGCTGTAGCGATATCTCACACGAGAGAACGGTGACAGTTGAGTTTGACGATTCCCTCCACAACGGTTGTTGCTACAGTACAAAAGCCTCACATTCTAAGCTAAATTCACCAATTTGAAGCTAAAAGCTAGGAAATGAAGCTGTACCGATATCTCACGCGAGAGAACGATGATAAGTTGAGTTTGACGATTTCCTCGACAACAGATGTTGCTACAGTACAAAAGCCTCACATTCTAAGCTAAATTCACCAATTTGAAGCTAAAAGCCAGGAAAATGCAGCTGTAGCGATATCTCACACGAGAGAACGGTGAAAGTTGAGTTTGACGATTCCCTCCACAACGGTTGTTGCTACAGTACAAAAGCTTCACATTCTAAGCTAAATTCACCATTTTTAAGCTAGAAGCTCGGAACATGAAGCTGTAACAATAGCCCACGCGAGAGAACTGTGAAAGTTGTGTTTGACAATTTCCTCGTCAACGGCTGTTGCTAGAGCACAAATGGCTCACATTCTATGCTAAATTCACCAATTTTAAGCTAGAAGCTCAGAAAATGAAGCTGTAGCGATATACCACTCGAGAGAACGGTGAAAACTTGAGTTTGACGATTTCCTCGACAACGGCTGTTGCTAGAGCACAAATGCCTCACATTCTACGCTAAAATCACCAATTTGAAGCTACAAGCTAGGAAAATGCAGCTGTAACTACATCTCACGCGAAAGAATGGTGAAAGTTGAGTTTCACGATTTCCTCGACAACAGATGTTGCTACAGTACAAAAGCCTCACGTTCTAAGCTATATTCACCAATTTGAAACTAGAAGCTCGGAAAATGAAGCTGTAGCGATATCCCACACGAGAGAACGGTGAAAGTTGAGTTTGACGATTCCCTCCACAACGGTTGTTGCTACAGTACAAAAGCCTCACATTCTAAGCTAAATTCACCAATTTGAAGCTACAAACTCGGAAAATGAAGCTGTACCGATATCCCACACGAGAGAACGGTGAAAACTTGAGTTTGACGATTTCCTCGACAACGGCTGTTGCTAGTGCACAAATGCCTCACATTCTATGCTAAATTCACCAATTGTAAGCTAAAAGTTAGGAACTGAAGCTGTAGCGATATCTCACGCGAGAGAACGATGATAAGTTGAGTTTCTCGATTTCCTCGACAACAGATGTTGCTACAGTACAAACGCCTCACATTCTAAGCTAAATTCACCAATTTGAAGCTAAAAGCTAGGAACTGAAGCTGTAGCGATACCTCACGCGGGAGAACGGTGCGAACCTGATTTTCACGGTTACCTCGACAACAGACGTCGCTAAAGTACAAAAGCTTCACATTCTAAGCTAAATTCACCAATTTTAAGCTAGAAGCTCGGAACATGAAGCTGTAGCGATAGCCCACGCGAGAGAACTGTGAAAGTTGTATTTGACAATTTCTTCGTCAACGGCTGTTCCTAGAGCAAAAATGCCTCACATTCTACGCTAAAATCACCAATTTGAAGCTAAAAGCTAGGAAATGCAGCTGACCGATATTTCACCTGAGAGAACGGTGAAAGTTGAGTGTGACGATTTCTTCGACAACGGCTGTTGCCAGAGCACAAAAGCCACAAATTCTAATCTAAACTCACCAATCAGAAGCTAAAAGCCAGGAAAATGCAGCCGTAGCGATATCATACGCGAGAGAACGGTGAAAGTTGAGATTGACGATTTCCTCGAGAACGGCTGTTGCTAGAGCACAAATGCCTCACATTCTACGCTAATATCACCAATTTGAAGCTAAAAGCTAGGAAAATGCAGCTGTAACGATATCTCACGCGAGAGAACGGTGAAAGTTGAGTTTGACGATTTCCTCGACAACAGACGTCGCTACAGTACAAAAGCTTCACATTCTAAGCTAAATTCACCAATTTTAAGCTAGAAGCTCGGAACATGAAGCTGTAGCGATAGCCCACGCGAGAGAACTGTGAAAGTTGTATTTGACAATTTCTTCGTCAACGGCTGTTCCTAGAGCAAAAATGCCTCACATTCTACGCTAAAATCACCAATTTGAAGCTAAAAGCTAGGAAATGCAGCTGACCGATATCTCACCTGAGAGAACGGTGAAAGTTGAGTGTGACGATTTCTTCGACAACGGCTGTTGCCAGAGCACAAAAGCCACAAATTCTAATCTAAACTCATCAATCAGAAGCTAAAAGCCAGGAAAATGCAGCCGTAGCGATATCATACGCGAGAGAACGGTGAAAGTAGAGATTGACGATTTCCTCGAGAACGGCTGTTGCTAGAGCACAAATGCCTCACATTCTACGCTAATATCACCAATTTGAAGCTAAAAGCTAGGAAAATGCAGCTGTAACGATATCTCACGCGAGAGAACGGTGAAAGTTGAGTTTCACGATTTCCTCGACAACAGATGTTGCTACAGTACAAAAGCCTCACATTCTAAGCTAAATTCACCAATTTGAAGCTAAAAGCTAGGAACTGAAGCTGTAGCCATATCTCACTCGGGAGAACGGCGAGAACCTGATTTTCACGATTACCTCGACAACAGACGTCGCTACAGTACAAAAGCTTCACATTCTAAGCTAGATTCACCAATTTTAAGCTAGAAGCTATGAAAAAGAAGCTGTCGCAATAGCCCACGCGAGAGAACTGTGAAAGTTGAGTTCGACAATTTCCTCGTCAACGGCTGTTGTTGCTAGAGCACAAATGCCTCACATTCTACGCTAAAATCACCAATTTGAAGCTAAAAGCTAGGAAATGAAGCTGTACCGATATCTCACCTGAGAGAACGGTGAAAGTTGCGTGTGACGATTTCTTCGACAACGGCTGTTGCTAGAGCACAAAAGCCACAAATTCTAAACTAAACTCACCACTCAGAAGCTAAAAGCCAGGAAAATGCAGCCGTAGCGATATCACACGCGAGAGAACGGTGAAAGTTCAGATTGACGATTTCCTCGAGAACGGCTGTTGCTAGAGCACAAATGCCTCACATTCTACGCTAAAATCACCAATTTGAAGCTAAAAGCTAGGACATGAAGCTGTACCGATATCTCACGCGAGAAAACGATGATAAGTTGAGTTCCACGATTTCCTTGACAACAGATGTTGCTACAGTACAAAAGCCTCACATTCTAAGCTAAATTCACCAATTTGAAGCTAAAAGCTCGGAAAATGAAGCTGTAACGATAGCCCACGCGAGAGAACTGTGAAAGTTGAGTTTGACAATTTCCTCGTCAACGGCTGTTGCTAGAGCACAGATGCCTCACATTCTAAACTAAATGCACCATTTTTAAGCTAGAAGCCTGAAAAATGCAGCTGTAACGATATCTCATGCGAGAGAACGGTGAAAGTTGAGTTTCACGATTTCCTCGACAACAGATGTTGCTACAGTACAAAAGAGTCACATTCTACGCTAAAATCACCAATTTGAAGCTAAAAGCAAGGAAAATGCAGCTGTAACGATATCTCACCTGAGAGAACGGTGAAAGTTGAATGTGACGATTTCTTCGACAACGGCTGTTGCTAGAGCACAAAAGCCACAAATTCTAAACTAAACTCACCAATCAGAAGCTAAAAGCCAGGAAAATGCAGCCGTAGCGATATCTCACGCGAGAGAACGATGATAAGTTGAGTTTCTCGATTTCCTCGACAACAGATGTTGCTACAGTACAAAAGCCTCACATTCTATGCTAAATTCACCAATTTTAAGCTAGAAGCTCAGAAAATGAATCTGTAGCGATATCTCACGCGAGAGAACGGTGAAAGTTGAGATTGACGATTTCTTTGAGAACGGCTGTTGCTAGAGCACAAATGCCTCACTTTCTACGCTAATATCACCAATTTGAAACTAAAAGCTAGGAAAATGCAGCTGTAACGATATCTCACGCGAGAGAACGGTGAAAGTTGAATTTGACGATTTCCTCGACAACAGATGTTGCTACAGTACAAAAGCCTCACATTCTAAGCTAAATTCACCAATTTGAAGCTAAAAGCTAGGAACTGAAGCTGTGGCGATACCTCACGCGGGAGAACGGTGAGAACCTGATTTTCACGATTACCTCGACAACAGACGTCGCTACAGTACAAAAGCTTCACATTCAAAGCTAAGTTCACCAATTTTAAGCTAGAAGCTCGGAAAATGAAGCTGTAGCGATAGCCCATGCGAGAGAACTGTGAAAGTTGAGTTTGACAATTTCCTCGTCAACGGCTATTGTTGCTAGAGCACAAATGCCTCACATTCTACGCTAAAATCACCAATTTGAAGCTAAAAGCTAGGATATGAAGCTGTACCGATATCTCACCTGAGAGAACGGTGAAAGTTGAGTTTGACGATTTCCTCGACAACGGCTGTTGCTAGAGCACAAATGCCTCACATTCTAAACTAAATTCACCAATTTTTAGCTCGAAGCTAGAAAAATGCAGCTGTAACGATATCTCACGCGAGAGAACGGTGAAAGTTGAGTTTGACGATTACCTCGACAACGGCTGTTGCTAGTGCACAAATGCCTCACATTCTACGCTAAAATCACCAATTTGAAGCTAAAAGCTAGGACATGAAGCTGTACCGACATCTCACGCGAGAAAACGATGATAAGTTGAGTTCCACGATTTCCTTGACAACAGATGTTGCTACAGTACAAAAGCCTCACATTCTAAGCTAAATTCACCAATTTGAAGCTAAAAGCTAGGAACTGAAGCTGTAGCGATATCTCACGCGGGAGAACGGTGAGAACCTGATTTGCACGATTACCTCGACAACAGACGTCGCTACAGTACAAAAGCTTCACATTCTAAGCTAAATTCACCAATTTTAAGCTAGAAGCTCGGAACATGAAGCTGTAGCGATAGCCCACGCGAGAGAACTGTGAAAGTTGTATTTGACAATTTCTTCGTCAACGGCTGTTCCTAGAGCAAAAATGCCTCACATTCTACGCTAAAATCACCAATTTGAAGCTAAAAGCTAGGAAATGCAGCTGACCGATATCTCACCTGAGAGAACGGTGAAAGTTGAGTGTGACGATTTCTTCGACAACGGCTGTTGCCAGAGCACAAAAGCCACAAATTCTAATCTAAACTCACCAATCAGAAGCTAAAAGCCAGGAAAATGCAGCCGTAGCGATATCATACGCGAGAGAACGGTGAAAGTTGAGATTGACGATTTCCTCGAGAACGGCTGTTGCTAGAGCACAAATGCCTCACATTCTACGCTAATATCACCAATTTGAAGCTAAAAGCTAGGAAAATGCAGCTGTAACGATATCTCACGCGAGAGAACGGTGAAAGTTGAGTTTGACGATTTCCTCGACAACAGATGTTGCTACAGTACAAAAGCCTCACATTCTAAGCTAAATTCACCAATTTGAAGCTAAAAGCTAGGAACTGAAGCTGTAGCGATATCTCACTCGGGAGAACGGCGAGAACCTGATTTTCACGATTACCTCGACAACAGACGTCGCTACAGTACAAAAGCTTCACATTCTAAGCTAGATTCACCAATTTTAAGCTAGAAGCTATGAAAAAGAAGCTGTCGCAATAGCCCACGCGATAGAACTGTGAAAGTTGAGTTCGACAATTTCCTCGTCAACGGCTGTTGTTGCTAGAGCACAAGTGCCTCACATTCTACGCTAAAATCACCAATTTGAAGCTAAAAGCTAGGAAATGAAGCTGTACCGATATCTCACCTGAGAGAACGGTGAAAGTTGCGTGTGACGATTTCTTCGACAACGGCTGTTGCTAGAGCACAAAAGCCACAAATTCTAAACTAAACTCACCAATCAGAAGCTAAAAGCCAGGAAAATGCAGCCGTAGCGATATCACACGCGAGAGAACGGTGAAAGTTGAGATTGACGATTTCCTCGAGAACGGCTGTTGCTAGAGCACAAATGCCTCACATTCTACGCTAAAATCACCAATTTGAAGCTAAAAGCTAGGAAAATGCAGCTGTAACGATATCTCACGCGAGAGAACGGTGAAAGTTGAGTTTGACGATTTCCTCGACAACAGATGTTGCTACAGTACAAAAGCCTCACATTCTAAGCGAAATTCACCAATTTGAAGCTAAAAGCTAGGAACTGAAGCTGTAGCCATATCTCACTCGGGAGAACGGCGAGAACCTGATTTTCACGATTACCTCGACAACAGACGTCGCTACAGTACAAAAGCTTCACATTCTAAGCTAGATTCACCAATTTTAAGCTAGAAGCTATGAAAAAGAAGCTGTCGCAATAGCCCACGCGAGAGAACTGTGAAAGTTGAGTTCGACAATATCCTCGTCAACGGCTGTTGTTGCTAGAGCACAAATGCCTCACATTCTACGCTAAAATCACCAATTTGAAGCTAAAAGCTAGGAAATGAAGCTGTACCGATATCTCACCTGAGAGAACGGTGAAAGTTGCGTGTGACGATTTCTTCGACAACGGCTGTTGCTAGAGCAAAAAAGCCACAAATTCTAAACTAAACTCACCACTCAGAAGCTAAAAGCCAGGAAAATGCAGCCGTAGCGATATCACACGCGAGAGAACGGTGAAAGTTGAGATTGACGATTTCCTCGAGAACGGCTGTTGCTAGAGCACAAATGCCTCACATTCTACGCTAAAATCACCAATTTGAAGCTGAAAGCTAGGACATGAAGCTGTACCGATATCTCACGCGAGAAAACGATGATAAGTTGAGTTCCACGATTTCCTTGACAACAGATGTTGCTACAGTACAAAAGCGTCACATTCTAAGCTAAATTCACCAATTTGAAGCTAAAAGCTAGGAACTGAAGCTGTTGTAGCGATATCTCACGCGAGAGAACGATGATAAGTTGAGTTTCACGATTTCCTTGACAACAGACGTCGCTACAGTACAAAAGCTTCACATTCAAAGCTAAGTTCACCAATTTTAAGCTAGAAGCTCGGAAAATGAAGCTGTAGCGATAGCCCACGCGAGAGAACTGTGAAAGTTGAGTTTGACGATTCCCTCCACAACGGTTGTTGCTACAGTACAAAAGCCTCACATTCTAAGCTAAATTAACCAATTTTAAGCTAGAAGCTCGGAAAATGCAGCTGTAACGATATCTCACGCGAGAGAACGGTGAAAGTTGAGTTTGACGATTTCCTCGACAACAGATGTTGCTACAGTACAAAAGCCTCACATTCTAAGCTAAATTCACCAATTTGAAGCTAAAAGCTCGGAAAATGAAGCTGTAACGATAGCCCACGCGAGAGAACTGTGAAAGTTGAGTTTGACAATTTCCTCGTCAACGGCTGTTGTTACAGTACAAAAGCCTCTTATTCTAAGCTAAATTCACCAATTTGAAGCTAAAAGCCAGGAAAGTGCAGCTGTAACGATATCTCACGCGAGAGAACGGTGAAAGTTGAGTTTGACGATTTCCTCGACAACAGATGTTGCTACAGTACAAAAGCCTCACATTCTAAGCTAAATTCACCAATTTGAAGCTAAAAGCTAGGAACTGAAGCTGTAGCGATATCTCACTCGGGAGAACGGCGAGAACCTGATTTTCACGATTACCTCGACAACAGACGTCGCTACAGTACAAAAGCTTCACATTCTAAGCTAGATTCACCAATTTTAAGCTAGAAGCTATGAAAAAGAAGCTGTAACGATAGCCCACGCGAGAGAACTGTGAAAGTTGAGTTTGACAATTTCCTCGTCAACGGCTGTTGTTACAGTACAAAAGCCTCTTATTCTAAGCTAAATTCACCAATTTGAAGCTAAAAGCCAGGAAAGTGCAGCTGTAACGATATCTCACGCGAGAGAACGGTGAAAGTTGAGTTTGACGATTTCCTCGACAACAGATGTTGCTACAGTACAAAAGCCTCACATTCTAAGCTAAATTCACCAATTTGAAGCTAAAAGCTCGGAAAATGAAGCTGTAACGATAGCCCACGCGAGAGAACTGTGAAAGTTGAGTTTGACAATTTCCTCGTCAACGGCTGTTGTTACAGTACAAAAGCCTCTTATTCTAAGCTAAATTCACCAATTTGAAGCTAAAAGCCAGGAAAGTGCAGCTGTAACGATATCTCATGCGAGAGAACGGTGAAAGTTGAGTTTCACGATTTCCTCGACAACAGATGTTGCTACAGTACAAAAGTGTCACATTCTACGCTAAAATCACCAATTTGAAGCTAAAAGCAAGGAAAATGCAGCTGTAACGATATCTCACCTGAGAGAACGGTGAAAGTTGAATGTGACGATTTCTTCGACAACGGCTGTTGCTAGAGCACAAAAGCCACAAATTCTAAACTAAACTCACCAATCAGAAGCTAAAAGCCAGGAAAATGCAGCCGTAGCGATATCTCACGCGAGAGAACGATGATAAGTTGAGTTTCTCGATTTCCTCGACAACAGATGTTGCTACAGTACAAAAGCCTCACATTCTATGCTAAATTCACCAATTTTAAGCTAGAAGCTCAGAAAATGAATCTGTAGCGATATCTCACGCGAGAGAACGGTGAAAGTTGAGATTGACGATTTCTTTGAGAACGGCTGTTGCTAGAGCACAAATGCCTCACTTTCTACGCTAATATCACCAATTTGAAACTAAAAGCTAGGAAAATGCAGCTGTAACGATATCTCACGCGAGAGAACGGTGAAAGTTGAGTTTGACGATTTCCTCGACAACAGATGTTGCTACAGTACAAAAGCCTCACATTCTAAGCTAAATTCACCAATTTGAAGCTAAAAGCTAGGAACTGAAGCTGTGGCGATACCTCACGCGGGAGAACGGTGAGAACCTGATTTTCACGATTACCTCGACAACAGACGTCGCTACAGTACAAAAGCTTCACATTCTAAGCTAGATTCACCAATTTTAAGCTAGAAGCTATGAAAAAGAAGCTGTCGCAATAGCCCACGCGAGAGAACTGTGAAAGTTGAGTTCGACAATTTCCTCGTCAACGGCTGTTGTTGCTAGAGCACAAATGCCTCACATTCTACGCTAAAATCACCAATTTGAAGCTAAAAGCTAGGAAATGAAGCTGTACCGATATCTCACCTGAGAGAACGGTGAAAGTTGCGTGTGACGATTTCTTCGACAACGGCTGTTGCTAGAGCACAAAAGCCACAAATTCTAAACTAAACTCACCACTCAGAAGCTAAAAGCCAGGAAAATGCAGCCGTAGCGATATCACACGCGAGAGAACGGTGAAAGTTCAGATTGACGATTTCCTCGAGAACGGCTGTTGCTAGAGCACAAATGCCTCACATTCTACGCTAAAATCACCAATTTGAAGCTAAAAGCTAGGACATGAAGCTGTACCGATATCTCACGCGAGAAAACGATGATAAGTTGAGTTCCACGATTTCCTTGACAACAGATGTTGCTACAGTACAAAAGCCTCACATTCTAAGCTAAATTCACCAATTTGAAGCTAAAAGCTCGGAAAATGAAGCTGTAACGATAGCCCACGCGAGAGAACTGTGAAAGTTGAGTTTGACAATTTCCTCGTCAACGGCTGTTGCTAGAGCACAGATGCCTCACATTCTAAACTAAATGCACCATTTTTAAGCTAGAAGCCTGAAAAATGCAGCTGTAACGATATCTCATGCGAGAGAACGGTGAAAGTTGAGTTTCACGATTTCCTCGACAACAGATGTTGCTACAGTACAAAAGAGTCACATTCTACGCTAAAATCACCAATTTGAAGCTAAAAGCAAGGAAAATGCAGCTGTAACGATATCTCACCTGAGAGAACGGTGAAAGTTGAATGTGACGATTTCTTCGACAACGGCTGTTGCTAGAGCACAAAAGCCACAAATTCTAAACTAAACTCACCAATCAGAAGCTAAAAGCCAGGAAAATGCAGCCGTAGCGATATCTCACGCGAGAGAACGATGATAAGTTGAGTTTCTCGATTTCCTCGACAACAGATGTTGCTACAGTACAAAAGCCTCACATTCTATGCTAAATTCACAATTTTAAGCTAGAAGCTCAGAAAATGAATCTGTAGCGATATCTCACGCGAGAGAACGGTGAAAGTTGAGATTGACGATTTCTTTGAGAACGGCTGTTGCTAGAGCACAAATGCCTCACTTTCTACGCTAATATCACCAATTTGAAACTAAAAGCTAGGAAAATGCAGCTGTAACGATATCTCACGCGAGAGAACGGTGAAAGTTGAATTTGACGATTTCCTCGACAACAGATGTTGCTACAGTACAAAAGCCTCACATTCTAAGCTAAATTCACCAATTTGAAGCTAAAAGCTAGGAACTGAAGCTGTGGCGATACCTCACGCGGGAGAACGGTGAGAACCTGATTTTCACGATTACCTCGACAACAGACGTCGCTACAGTACAAAAGCTTCACATTCAAAGCTAAGTTCACCAATTTTAAGCTAGAAGCTCGGAAAATGAAGCTGTAGCGATAGCCCATGCGAGAGAACTGTGAAAGTTGAGTTTGACAATTTCCTCGTCAACGGCTATTGTTGCTAGAGCACAAATGCCTCACATTCTACGCTAAAATCACCAATTTGAAGCTAAAAGCTAGGATATGAAGCTGTACCGATATCTCACCTGAGAGAACGGTGAAAGTTGAGTTTGACGATTTCCTCGACAACGGCTGTTGCTAGAGCACAAATGCCTCACATTCTAAACTAAATTCACCAATTTTTAGCTCGAAGCTAGAAAAATGCAGCTGTAACGATATCTCACGCGAGAGAACGGTGAAAGTTGAGTTTGACGATTACCTCGACAACGGCTGTTGCTAGTGCACAAATGCCTCACATTCTACGCTAAAATCACCAATTTGAAGCTAAAAGCTAGGACATGAAGCTGTACCGACATCTCACGCGAGAAAACGATGATAAGTTGAGTTCCACGATTTCCTTGACAACAGATGTTGCTACAGTACAAAAGCCTCACATTCTAAGCTAAATTCACCAATTTGAAGCTAAAAGCTAGGAACTGAAGCTGTAGCGATATCTCACGCGGGAGAACGGTGAGAACCTGATTTGCACGATTACCTCGACAACAGACGTCGCTACAGTACAAAAGCTTCACATTCTAAGCTAAATTCACCAATTTTAAGCTAGAAGCTCGGAACATGAAGCTGTAGCGATAGCCCACGCGAGAGAACTGTGAAAGTTGTATTTGACAATTTCTTCGTCAACGGCTGTTCCTAGAGCAAAAATGCCTCACATTCTACGCTAAAATCACCAATTTGAAGCTAAAAGCTAGGAAATGCAGCTGACCGATATCTCACCTGAGAGAACGGTGAAAGTTGAGTGTGACGATTTCTTCGACAATGGCTGTTGCCAGAGCACAAAAGCCACAAATTCTAATCTAAACTCACCAATCAGAAGCTAAAAGCCAGGAAAATGCAGCCGTAGCGATATCATACGCGAGAGAACGGTGAAAGTTGAGATTGACGATTTCCTCGAGAACGGCTGTTGCTAGAGCACAAATGCCTCACATTCTACGCTAATATCACCAATTTGAAGCTAAAAGCTAGGAAAATGCAGCTGTAACGATATCTCACGCGAGAGAACGGTGAAAGTTGAGTTTGACGATTTCCTCGACAACAGATGTTGCTACAGTACAAAAGCCTCACATTCTAAGCTAAATTCACCAATTTGAAGCTAAAAGCTAGGAACTGAAGCTGTAGCGATATCTCACTCGGGAGAACGGCGAGAACCTGATTTTCACGATTACCTCGACAACAGACGTCGCTACAGTACAAAAGCTTCACATTCTAAGCTAGATTCACCAATTTTAAGCTAGAAGCTATGAAAAAGAAGCTGTCGCAATAGCCCACGCGATAGAACTGTGAAAGTTGAGTTCGACAATTTCCTCGTCAACGGCTGTTGTTGCTAGAGCACAAGTGCCTCACATTCTACGCTAAAATCACCAATTTGAAGCTAAAAGCTAGGAAATGAAGCTGTACCGATATCTCACCTGAGAGAACGGTGAAAGTTGCGTGTGACGATTTCTTCGACAACGGCTGTTGCTAGAGCACAAAAGCCACAAATTCTAAACTAAACTCACCAATCAGAAGCTAAAAGCCAGGAAAATGCAGCCGTAGCGATATCACACGCGAGAGAACGGTGAAAGTTGAGATTGACGATTTCCTCGAGAACGGCTGTTGCTAGAGCACAAATGCCTCACATTCTACGCTAAAATCACCAATTTGAAGCTAAAAGCTAGGAAAATGCAGCTGTAACGATATCTCACGCGAGAGAACGGTGAAAGTTGAGTTTGACGATTTCCTCGACAACAGATGTTGCTACAGTACAAAAGCCTCACATTCTAAGCGAAATTCACCAATTTGAAGCTAAAAGCTAGGAACTGAAGCTGTAGCCATATCTCACTCGGGAGAACGGCGAGAACCTGATTTTCACGATTACCTCGACAACAGACGTCGCTACAGTACAAAAGCTTCACATTCTAAGCTAGATTCACCAATTTTAAGCTAGAAGCTATGAAAAAGAAGCTGTCGCAATAGCCCACGCGAGAGAACTGTGAAAGTTGAGTTCGACAATATCCTCGTCAACGGCTGTTGTTGCTAGAGCACAAATGCTTCACATTCTACGCTAAAATCACCAATTTGAAGCTAAAAGCTAGGAAATGAAGCTGTACCGATATCTCACCTGAGAGAACGGTGAAAGTTGCGTGTGACGATTTCTTCGACAACGGCTGTTGCTAGAGCAAAAAAGCCACAAATTCTAAACTAAACTCACCACTCAGAAGCTAAAAGCCAGGAAAATGCAGCCGTAGCGATATCACACGCGAGAGAACGGTGAAAGTTGAGATTGACGATTTCCTCGAGAACGGCTGTTGCTAGAGCACAAATGCCTCACATTCTACGCTAAAATCACCAATTTGAAGCTGAAAGCTAGGACATGAAGCTGTACCGACATCTCACGCGAGAAAACGATGATAAGTTGAGTTCCACGATTTCCTTGACAACAGATGTTGCTACAGTACAAAAGCCTCACATTCTAAGCTAAATTCACCAATTTGAAGCTAAAAGCTAGGAACTGAAGCTGTAGCGATATCTCACGCGGGAGAACGGTGAGAACCTGATTTGCACGATTACCTCGACAACAGACGTCGCTACAGTACAAAAGCTTCACATTCTAAGCTAAATTCACCAATTTTAAGCTAGAAGCTCGGAACATGAAGCTGTAGCGATAGCCCACGCGAGAGAACTGTGAAAGTTGTATTTGACAATTTCTTCGTCAACGGCTGTTCCTAGAGCAAAAATGCCTCACATTCTACGCTAAAATCACCAATTTGAAGCTAAAAGCTAGGAAATGCAGCTGACCGATATCTCACCTGAGAGAACGGTGAAAGTTGAGTGTGACGATTTCTTCGACAATGGCTGTTGCCAGAGCACAAAAGCCACAAATTCTAATCTAAACTCACCAATCAGAAGCTAAAAGCCAGGAAAATGCAGCCGTAGCGATATCATACGCGAGAGAACGGTGAAAGTTGAGATTGACGATTTCCTCGAGAACGGCTGTTGCTAGAGCACAAATGCCTCACATTCTACGCTAATATCACCAATTTGAAGCTAAAAGCTAGGAAAATGCAGCTGTAACGATATCTCACGCGAGAGAACGGTGAAAGTTGAGTTTGACGATTTCCTCGACAACAGATGTTGCTACAGTACAAAAGCCTCACATTCTAAGCTAAATTCACCAATTTGAAGCTAAAAGCTAGGAACTGAAGCTGTAGCGATATCTCACTCGGGAGAACGGCGAGAACCTGATTTTCACGATTACCTCGACAACAGACGTCGCTACAGTACAAAAGCTTCACATTCTAAGCTAGATTCACCAATTTTAAGCTAGAAGCTATGAAAAAGAAGCTGTCGCAATAGCCCACGCGATAGAACTGTGAAAGTTGAGTTCGACAATTTCCTCGTCAACGGCTGTTGTTGCTAGAGCACAAGTGCCTCACATTCTACGCTAAAATCACCAATTTGAAGCTAAAAGCTAGGAAATGAAGCTGTACCGATATCTCACCTGAGAGAACGGTGAAAGTTGCGTGTGACGATTTCTTCGACAACGGCTGTTGCTAGAGCACAAAAGCCACAAATTCTAAACTAAACTCACCAATCAGAAGCTAAAAGCCAGGAAAATGCAGCCGTAGCGATATCACACGCGAGAGAACGGTGAAAGTTGAGATTGACGATTTCCTCGAGAACGGCTGTTGCTAGAGCACAAATGCCTCACATTCTACGCTAAAATCACCAATTTGAAGCTAAAAGCTAGGAAAATGCAGCTGTAACGATATCTCACGCGAGAGAACGGTGAAAGTTGAGTTTGACGATTTCCTCGACAACAGATGTTGCTACAGTACAAAAGCCTCACATTCTAAGCGAAATTCACCAATTTGAAGCTAAAAGCTAGGAACTGAAGCTGTAGCCATATCTCACTCGGGAGAACGGCGAGAACCTGATTTTCACGATTACCTCGACAACAGACGTCGCTACAGTACAAAAGCTTCACATTCTAAGCTAGATTCACCAATTTTAAGCTAGAAGCTATGAAAAAGAAGCTGTCGCAATAGCCCACGCGAGAGAACTGTGAAAGTTGAGTTCGACAATATCCTCGTCAACGGCTGTTGTTGCTAGAGCACAAATGCTTCACATTCTACGCTAAAATCACCAATTTGAAGCTAAAAGCTAGGAAATGAAGCTGTACCGATATCTCACCTGAGAGAACGGTGAAAGTTGCGTGTGACGATTTCTTCGACAACGGCTGTTGCTAGAGCAAAAAAGCCACAAATTCTAAACTAAACTCACCACTCAGAAGCTAAAAGCCAGGAAAATGCAGCCGTAGCGATATCACACGCGAGAGAACGGTGAAAGTTGAGATTGACGATTTCCTCGAGAACGGCTGTTGCTAGAGCACAAATGCCTCACATTCTACGCTAAAATCACCAATTTGAAGCTGAAAGCTAGGACATGAAGCTGTACCGATATCTCACGCGAGAAAACGATGATAAGTTGAGTTCCACGATTTCCTTGACAACAGATGTTGCTACAGTACAAAAGCGTCACATTCTAAGCTAAATTCACCAATTTGAAGCTAAAAGCTAGGAACTGAAGCTGTTGTAGCGATATCTCACGCGAGAGAACGATGATAAGTTGAGTTTCACGATTTCCTTGACAACAGACGTCGCTACAGTACAAAAGCTTCACATTCAAAGCTAAGTTCACCAATTTTAAGCTAGAAGCTCGGAAAATGAAGCTGTAGCGATAGCCCACGCGAGAGAACTGTGAAAGTTGAGTTTGACGATTCCCTCCACAACGGTTGTTGCTACAGTACAAAAGCCTCACATTCTAAGCTAAATTAACCAATTTTAAGCTAGAAGCTCGGAAAATGCAGCTGTAACGATATCTCACGCGAGAGAACGGTGAAAGTTGAGTTTGACGATTTCCTCGACAACAGATGTTGCTACAGTACAAAAGCCTCACATTCTAAGCTAAATTCACCAATTTGAAGCTAAAAGCTCGGAAAATGAAGCTGTAACGATAGCCCACGCGAGAGAACTGTGAAAGTTGAGTTTGACAATTTCCTCGTCAACGGCTGTTGTTACAGTACAAAAGCCTCACATTCTATGCTAAATTCACCAATTTTAAGCTAGAAGCTCAGAAAATGAATCTGTAGCGATATCTCACGCGAGAGAACGGTGAAAGTTGAGATTGACGATTTCTTTGAGAACGGCTGTTGCTAGAGCACAAATGCCTCACTTTCTACGCTAATATCACCAATTTGAAACTAAAAGCTAGGAAAATGCAGCTGTAACGATATCTCACGCGAGAGAACGGTGAAAGTTGAGTTTGACGATTTCCTCGACAACAGATGTTGCTACAGTACAAAAGCCTCACATTCTAAGCTAAATTCACCAATTTGAAGCTAAAAGCTAGGAACTGAAGCTGTGGCGATACCTCACGCGGGAGAACGGTGAGAACCTGATTTTCACGATTACCTCGACAACAGACGTCGCTACAGTACAAAAGCTTCACATTCAAAGCTAAGTTCACCAATTTTAAGCTAGAAGCTCGGAAAATGAAGCTGTAGCGATAGCCCATGCGAGAGAACTGTGAAAGTTGAGTTTGACAATTTCCTCGTCAACGGCTATTGTTGCTAGAGCACAAATGCCTCACATTCTACGCTAAAATCACCAATTTGAAGCTAAAAGCTAGGATATGAAGCTGTACCGATATCTCACCTGAGAGAACGGTGAAAGTTGAGTTTGACGATTTCCTCGACAACGGCTGTTGCTAGAGCACAAATGCCTCACATTCTAAACTAAATTCACCAATTTTTAGCTCGAAGCTAGAAAAATGCAGCTGTAACGATATCTCACGCGAGAGAACGGTGAAAGTTGAGTTTGACGATTACCTCGACAACGGCTGTTGCTAGTGCACAAATGCCTCACATTCTACGCTAAAATCACCAATTTGAAGCTAAAAGCTAGGACATGAAGCTGTACCGACATCTCACGCGAGAAAACGATGATAAGTTGAGTTCCACGATTTCCTTGACAACAGATGTTGCTACAGTACAAAAGCCTCACATTCTAAGCTAAATTCACCAATTTGAAGCTAAAAGCTAGGAACTGAAGCTGTAGCGATATCTCACGCGGGAGAACGGTGAGAACCTGATTTGCACGATTACCTCGACAACAGACGTCGCTACAGTACAAAAGCTTCACATTCTAAGCTAAATTCACCAATTTTAAGCTAGAAGCTCGGAACATGAAGCTGTAGCGATAGCCCACGCGAGAGAACTGTGAAAGTTGTATTTGACAATTTCTTCGTCAACGGCTGTTCCTAGAGCAAAAATGCCTCACATTCTACGCTAAAATCACCAATTTGAAGCTAAAAGCTAGGAAATGCAGCTGACCGATATCTCACCTGAGAGAACGGTGAAAGTTGAGTGTGACGATTTCTTCGACAACGGCTGTTGCCAGAGCACAAAAGCCACAAATTCTAATCTAAACTCACCAATCAGAAGCTAAAAGCCAGGAAAATGCAGCCGTAGCGATATCATACGCGAGAGAACGGTGAAAGTTGAGATTGACGATTTCCTCGAGAACGGCTGTTGCTAGAGCACAAATGCCTCACATTCTACGCTAATATCACCAATTTGAAGCTAAAAGCTAGGAAAATGCAGCTGTAACGATATCTCACGCGAGAGAACGGTGAAAGTTGAGTTTGACGATTTCCTCGACAACAGATGTTGCTACAGTACAAAAGCCTCACATTCTAAGCTAAATTCACCAATTTGAAGCTAAAAGCTAGGAACTGAAGCTGTAGCGATATCTCACTCGGGAGAACGGCGAGAACCTGATTTTCACGATTACCTCGACAACAGACGTCGCTACAGTACAAAAGCTTCACATTCTAAGCTAGATTCACCAATTTTAAGCTAGAAGCTATGAAAAAGAAGCTGTCGCAATAGCCCACGCGATAGAACTGTGAAAGTTGAGTTCGACAATTTCCTCGTCAACGGCTGTTGTTGCTAGAGCACAAGTGCCTCACATTCTACGCTAAAATCACCAATTTGAAGCTAAAAGCTAGGAAATGAAGCTGTACCGATATCTCACCTGAGAGAACGGTGAAAGTTGCGTGTGACGATTTCTTCGACAACGGCTGTTGCTAGAGCACAAAAGCCACAAATTCTAAACTAAACTCACCAATCAGAAGCTAAAAGCCAGGAAAATGCAGCCGTAGCGATATCACACGCGAGAGAACGGTGAAAGTTGAGATTGACGATTTCCTCGAGAACGGCTGTTGCTAGAGCACAAATGCCTCACATT
Source organism: Tiphia femorata (assembly GCA_944319695.1). Classification (NCBI taxonomy): domain Eukaryota; kingdom Metazoa; phylum Arthropoda; class Insecta; order Hymenoptera; family Tiphiidae; genus Tiphia; species Tiphia femorata. The sequence continues at coordinate 518,419 of CALUEP010000001.1, forward strand.
CTACGCTAAAATCACCAATTTGAAGCTAAAAGCTAGGAAAATGCAGCTGTAACGATATCTCACGCGAGAGAACGGTGAAAGTTGAGTTTGACGATTTCCTCGACAACAGATGTTGCTACAGTACAAAAGCCTCACATTCTAAGCGAAATTCACCAATTTGAAGCTAAAAGCTAGGAACTGAAGCTGTAGCCATATCTCACTCGGGAGAACGGCGAGAACCTGATTTTCACGATTACCTCGACAACAGACGTCGCTACAGTACAAAAGCTTCACATTCTAAGCTAGATTCACCAATTTTAAGCTAGAAGCTATGAAAAAGAAGCTGTCGCAATAGCCCACGCGAGAGAACTGTGAAAGTTGAGTTCGACAATATCCTCGTCAACGGCTGTTGTTGCTAGAGCACAAATGCCTCACATTCTACGCTAAAATCACCAATTTGAAGCTAAAAGCTAGGAAATGAAGCTGTACCGATATCTCACCTGAGAGAACGGTGAAAGTTGCGTGTGACGATTTCTTCGACAACGGCTGTTGCTAGAGCAAAAAAGCCACAAATTCTAAACTAAACTCACCACTCAGAAGCTAAAAGCCAGGAAAATGCAGCCGTAGCGATATCACACGCGAGACAACGGTGAAAGTTGAGATTGACGATTTCCTCGAGAACGGCTGTTGCTAGAGCACAAATGCCTCACATTCTACGCTAAAATCACCAATTTGAAGCTGAAAGCTAGGACATGAAGCTGTACCGATATCTCACGCGAGAAAACGATGATAAGTTGAGTTCCACGATTTCCTTGACAACAGATGTTGCTACAGTACAAAAGCGTCACATTCTAAGCTAAATTCACCAATTTGAAGCTAAAAGCTAGGAACTGAAGCTGTTGTAGCGATATCTCACGCGAGAGAACGATGATAAGTTGAGTTTCACGATTTCCTTGACAACAGACGTCGCTACAGTACAAAAGCTTCACATTCAAAGCTAAGTTCACCAATTTTAAGCTAGAAGCTCGGAAAATGAAGCTGTAGCGATAGCCCACGCGAGAGAACTGTGAAAGTTGAGTTTGACGATTCCCTCCACAACGGTTGTTGCTACAGTACAAAAGCCTCACATTCTAAGCTAAATTAACCAATTTTAAGCTAGAAGCTCGGAAAATGCAGCTGTAACGATATCTCACGCGAGAGAACGGTGAAAGTTGAGTTTGACGATTTCCTCGACAACAGATGTTGCTACAGTACAAAAGCCTCACATTCTAAGCTAAATTCACCAATTTGAAGCTAAAAGCTAGGAACTGAAGCTGTGGCGATACCTCACGCGGGAGAACGGTGAGAACCTGATTTTCACGATTACCTCGACAACAGACGTCGCTACAGTACAAAAGCTTCACATTCAAAGCTAAGTTCACCAATTTTAAGCTAGAAGCTCGGAAAATGAAGCTGTAGCGATAGCCCATGCGAGAGAACTGTGAAAGTTGAGTTTGACAATTTCCTCGTCAACGGCTATTGTTGCTAGAGCACAAATGCCTCACATTCTACGCTAAAATCACCAATTTGAAGCTAAAAGCTAGGAAATGAAGCTGTACCGATATCTCACCTGAGAGAACGGTGAAAGTTGAGTGTGACGATTTCTTCGACAACGGCTGTTGCTAGAGCACAAAAGCCACAAATACTAAACTAAACTCACCAATCAGAAGCTAAAAGCCAGGAAAATGCAGCCGTAGCGGTATCACACGCGAGAGAACGGTGAAAGTTGAGATTGACGATTTCCTCGAGAACGGCTGTTGCTAGAGCACAAATGCCTCACATTCTACGCTAATATCACCAATTTGAAGCGAAAAGCTAGGAAAATGCAGCTGTAACGATATCTCATGCGAGAGAACGGTGAAAGTTGAGTTTGACGATTTCCTCGACAACGGCTGTTGCTAGAGCACAAATGCCTCACATTCTAAACTAAATTCACCAATTTTTAGCTCGAAGCTAGAAAAATGCAGCTGTAACGATATCTCACGCGAGAGAACGGTGAAAGTTGAGTTTGACGATTACCTCGACAACGGCTGTTGCTAGTGCACAAATGCCTCACATTCTACGCTAAAATCACCAATTTGAAGCTAAAAGCTAGGACATGAAGCTGTACCGATATCTCACGCGAGAAAACGATGATAAGTTGAGTTCCACGATTACCTCGACAACAGACGTCGCTACAGTACAAAAGCTTCACATTCAAAGCTAAGTTCACCAATTTTAAGCTAGAAGCTCGGAAAATGAAGCTGTAGCGATAGCCCATGCGAGAGAACTGTGAAAGTTGAGTTTGACAATTTCCTCGTCAACGGCTATTGTTGCTAGAGCACAAATGCCTCACATTCTACGCTAAAATCACCAATTTGAAGCTAAAAGCTAGGAAATGAAGCTGTACCGATATCTCACCTGAGAGAACGGTGAAAGTTGAGTGTGACGATTTCTTCGACAACGGCTGTTGCTAGAGCACAAAAGCCACAAATACTAAACTAAACTCACCAATCAGAAGCTAAAAGCCAGGAAAATGCAGCCGTAGCGGTATCACACGCGAGAGAACGGTGAAAGTTGAGATTGACGATTTCCTCGAGAACGGCTGTTGCTAGAGCACAAATGCCTCACATTCTACGCTAATATCACCAATTTGAAGCGAAAAGCTAGGAAAATGCAGCTGTAACGATATCTCATGCGAGAGAACGGTGAAAGTTGAGTTTGACGATTTCCTCGACAACGGCTGTTGCTAGAGCACAAATGCCTCACATTCTAAACTAAATTCACCAATTTTTAGCTCGAAGCTAGAAAAATGCAGCTGTAACGATATCTCACGCGAGAGAACGGTGAAAGTTGAGTTTGACGATTACCTCGACAACGGCTGTTGCTAGTGCACAAATGCCTCACATTCTACGCTAAAATCACCAATTTGAAGCTAAAAGCTAGGACATGAAGCTGTACCGATATCTCACGCGAGAAAACGATGATAAGTTGAGTTCCACGATTTCCTTGACAACAGATGTAGCTACAGTACAAAAGCCTCACATTCTAAGCTAAATTCACCAATTTGAAGCTAAAAGCTAGGAACTGAAGCTGTAGCGATATCTCACGCGGGAGAACGGTGAGAACCTGATTTGCACGATTACCTCGACAACAGACGTCGCTACAGTACAAAAGCTTCACATTCTAAGCTAAATTCACCAATTTTAAGCTAGAAGCTCGGAACATGAAGCTGTAGCGATAGCCCACGCGAGAGAACTGTGAAAGTTGTATTTGACAATTTCTTCGTCAACGGCTGTTCCTAGAGCAAAAATGCCTCACATTCTACGCTAAAATCACCAATTTGAAGCTAAAAGCTAGGAAATGCAGCTGACCGATATCTCACCTGAGAGAACGGTGAAAGTTGAGTGTGACGATTTCTTCGACAACGGCTGCTGCCAGAGCACAAAAGCCACAAATTCTAATCTAAACTCACCAATCAGAAGCTAAAAGCCAGGAAAATGCAGCCGTACCGATATCTCACGCGAGAGAACGGTGAAAGTTGAGTTTGACGATTTCCTCGACAACAGATGTTGGTACAGTACAAAAGCCTCACATTCTAAGCTAAATTCACCAATTTGAAGCTAAAAGCTAGGAACTGAAGCTGTAGCGATATCTCACTCGGGAGAACGGCGAGAACCTGATTTTCACGATTACCTCGACAACAGACGTCGCTACAGTACAAAAGCTTCACATTCTAAGCTAGATTCACCAATTTTAAGCTAGAAGCTATGAAAAAGAAGCTGTCGCAATAGCCCACGCGAGAGAACTGTGAAAGTTGAGTTCGACAATTTCCTCGTCAACGGCTGTTGTTGCTAGAGCACAAATGCCTCACATTCTAATCTAAACTCACCAATCAGAAGCTAAAAGCCAGGAAAATGCAGCCGTACCGATATCTCACGCGAGAGAACGATGATAAGTTGAGTTTCACGATTTCCTTGACAACAGATGTTGCTACAGTACAAAAGCCTCACATTCTAAGCTAAATTCACCAATTTTAAGCTAGAAGCTCGGAAAATGAAGCTGTAACGATAGCCCACGCGAGAGAACTGTGAAAGTTGAGTTTGACAATTTCCTCGTCAATGGCTGTTGCTAGAGCACAGATGCCTCACATTCTAAACTAAATTCACCATTTTTAAGCTAGAAGCCTGAAAAATGCAGCTGTAACGATATCTCATGCGAGAGAACGGTGAAAGTTGAGTTTGACGATTTCCTCGACAACAGATGTTGCTACAGTACAAAAGCCTCACATTCTAAGCTAAATTAACCAATTTTAAGCTAGAAGCTCGGAAAATGCAGCTGTAACGATATCTCACGCGAGAGAACGGTGAAAGTTGAGTTTGACGATTACCTCGACAACGGCTGTTGCTAGTGCACAAATGCCTCACATTCTACGCTAAAATCACCAATTTGAAGCTAAAAGCTAGGACATGAAGCTGTACCGATATCTCACGCGAGAAAACGATGATAAGTTGAGTTCCACGATTTCCTTGACAACAGATGTTGCTACAGTACAAAAGCCTCACATTCTAAGCTAAATTCACCAATTTGAAGCTAAAAGTTAGGAACTGAAGCTGTAGCGATATCTCACGCGGGAGAACGGTGAGAACCTGATTTACACGATTACCTCGACAACAGACGTCGCTACAGTACAAAAGCTTCACATTCTAAGCTAAATTCACCAATTTTAAGCTAAAAGCCAGGAAAATGCAGCTGTAGCGATATCTCACACGAGAGAACGGTGACAGTTGAGTTTGACGATTCCCTCCACAACGGTTGTTGCTACAGTACAAAAGCCTCACATTCTAAGCTAAATTCACCAATTTGAAGCTAAAAGCTAGGAAATGAAGCTGTACCGATATCTCACGCGAGAGAACGATGATAAGTTGAGTTTGACGATTTCCTCGACAACAGATGTTGCTACAGTACAAAAGCCTCACATTCTAAGCTAAATTCACCAATTTGAAGCTAAAAGCCAGGAAAATGCAGCTGTAGCGATATCTCACACGAGAGAACGGTGAAAGTTGAGTTTGACGATTCCCTCCACAACGGTTGTTGCTACAGTACAAAAGCTTCACATTCTAAGCTAAATTCACCATTTTTAAGCTAGAAGCTCGGAACATGAAGCTGTAACAATAGCCCACGCGAGAGAACTGTGAAAGTTGTGTTTGACAATTTCCTCGTCAACGGCTGTTGCTAGAGCACAAATGGCTCACATTCTATGCTAAATTCACCAATTTTAAGCTAGAAGCTCAGAAAATGAAGCTGTAGCGATATACCACTCGAGAGAACGGTGAAAACTTGAGTTTGACGATTTCCTCGACAACGGCTGTTGCTAGAGCACAAATGCCTCACATTCTACGCTAAAATCACCAATTTGAAGCTACAAGCTAGGAAAATGCAGCTGTAACTACATCTCACGCGAAAGAATGGTGAAAGTTGAGTTTCACGATTTCCTCGACAACAGATGTTGCTACAGTACAAAAGCCTCACGTTCTAAGCTATATTCACCAATTTGAAACTAGAAGCTCGGAAAATGAAGCTGTAGCGATATCCCACACGAGAGAACGGTGAAAGTTGAGTTTGACGATTCCCTCCACAACGGTTGTTGCTACAGTACAAAAGCCTCACATTCTAAGCTAAATTCACCAATTTGAAGCTACAAACTCGGAAAATGAAGCTGTACCGATATCCCACACGAGAGAACGGTGAAAACTTGAGTTTGACGATTTCCTCGACAACGGCTGTTGCTAGTACACAAATGCCTCACATTCTATGCTAAATTCACCAATTGTAAGCTAAAAGTTAGGAACTGAAGCTGTAGCGATATCTCACGCGAGAGAACGATGATAAGTTGAGTTTCTCGATTTCCTCGACAACAGATGTTGCTACAGTACAAACGCCTCACATTCTAAGCTAAATTCACCAATTTGAAGCTAAAAGCTAGGAACTGAAGCTGTAGCGATACCTCACGCGGGAGAACGGTGCGAACCTGATTTTCACGGTTACCTCGACAACAGACGTCGCTAAAGTACAAAAGCTTCACATTCTAAGCTAAATTCACCAATTTTAAGCTAGAAGCTCGGAACATGAAGCTGTAGCGATAGCCCACGCGAGAGAACTGTGAAAGTTGTATTTGACAATTTCTTCGTCAACGGCTGTTCCTAGAGCAAAAATGCCTCACATTCTACGCTAAAATCACCAATTTGAAGCTAAAAGCTAGGAAATGCAGCTGACCGATATTTCACCTGAGAGAACGGTGAAAGTTGAGTGTGACGATTTCTTCGACAACGGCTGTTGCCAGAGCACAAAAGCCACAAATTCTAATCTAAACTCACCAATCAGAAGCTAAAAGCCAGGAAAATGCAGCCGTAGCGATATCATACGCGAGAGAACGGTGAAAGTTGAGATTGACGATTTCCTCGAGAACGGCTGTTGCTAGAGCACAAATGCCTCACATTCTACGCTAATATCACCAATTTGAAGCTAAAAGCTAGGAAATGAAGCTGTACCGATATCTCACCTGAGAGAACGGTGAAAGTTGAGTGTGACGATTTCTTCGACAACGGCTGTTGCTAGAGCACAAAAGCCACAAATACTAAACTAAACTCACCAATCAGAAGCTAAAAGCCAGGAAAATGCAGCCGTAGCGGTATCACACGCGAGAGAACGGTGAAAGTTGAGATTGACGATTTCCTCGAGAACGGCTGTTGCTAGAGCACAAATGCCTCACATTCTACGCTAATATCACCAATTTGAAGCGAAAAGCTAGGAAAATGCAGCTGTAACGATATCTCATGCGAGAGAACGGTGAAAGTTGAGTTTGACGATTTCCTCGACAACGGCTGTTGCTAGAGCACAAATGCCTCACATTCTAAACTAAATTCACCAATTTTTAGCTCGAAGCTAGAAAAATGCAGCTGTAACGATATCTCACGCGAGAGAACGGTGAAAGTTGAGTTTGACGATTACCTCGACAACGGCTGTTGCTAGTGCACAAATGCCTCACATTCTACGCTAAAATCACCAATTTGAAGCTAAAAGCTAGGACATGAAGCTGTACCGATATCTCACGCGAGAAAACGATGATAAGTTGAGTTCCACGATTTCCTTGACAACAGATGTAGCTACAGTACAAAAGCCTCACATTCTAAGCTAAATTCACCAATTTGAAGCTAAAAGCTAGGAACTGAAGCTGTAGCGATATCTCACGCGGGAGAACGGTGAGAACCTGATTTGCACGATTACCTCGACAACAGACGTCGCTACAGTACAAAAGCTTCACATTCTAAGCTAAATTCACCAATTTTAAGCTAGAAGCTCGGAACATGAAGCTGTAGCGATAGCCCACGCGAGAGAACTGTGAAAGTTGTATTTGACAATTTCTTCGTCAACGGCTGTTCCTAGAGCAAAAATGCCTCACATTCTACGCTAAAATCACCAATTTGAAGCTAAAAGCTAGGAAATGCAGCTGACCGATATCTCACCTGAGAGAACGGTGAAAGTTGAGTGTGACGATTTCTTCGACAACGGCTGTTGCCAGAGCACAAAAGCCACAAATTCTAATCTAAACTCACCAATCAGAAGCTAAAAGCCAGGAAAATGCAGCCGTAGCGATATCATACGCGAGAGAACGGTGAAAGTTGAGATTGACGATTTCCTCGAGAACGGCTGTTGCTAGAGCACAAATGCCTCACATTCTACGCTAATATCACCAATTTGAAGCTAAAAGCTAGGAAAATGCAGCTGTAACGATATCTCACGCGAGAGAACGGTGAAAGTTGAGTTTGACGATTTCCTCGACAACAGATGTTGCTACAGTACAAAAGCCTCACATTCTAAGCTAAATTCACCAATTTGAAGCTAAAAGCTAGGAACTGAAGCTGTAGCGATATCTCACTCGGGAGAACGGCGAGAACCTGATTTTCACGATTACCTCGACAACAGACGTCGCTACAGTACAAAAGCTTCACATTCTAAGCTAGATTCACCAATTTTAAGCTAGAAGCTATGAAAAAGAAGCTGTCGCAATAGCCCACGCGATAGAACTGTGAAAGTTGAGTTCGACAATTTCCTCGTCAACGGCTGTTGTTGCTAGAGCACAAGTGCCTCACATTCTACGCTAAAATCACCAATTTGAAGCTAAAAGCTAGGAAATGAAGCTGTACCGATATCTCACCTGAGAGAACGGTGAAAGTTGCGTGTGACGATTTCTTCGACAACGGCTGTTGCTAGAGCACAAAAGCCACAAATTCTAAACTAAACTCACCAATCAGAAGCTAAAAGCCAGGAAAATGCAGCCGTAGCGATATCACACGCGAGAGAACGGTGAAAGTTGAGATTGACGATTTCCTCGAGAACGGCTGTTGCTAGAGCACAAATGCCTCACATTCTACGCTAAAATCACCAATTTGAAGCTAAAAGCTAGGAAAATGCAGCTGTAACGATATCTCACGCGAGAGAACGGTGAAAGTTGAGTTTGACGATTTCCTCGACAACAGATGTTGCTACAGTACAAAAGCCTCACATTCTAAGCGAAATTCACCAATTTGAAGCTAAAAGCTAGGAACTGAAGCTGTAGCCATATCTCACTCGGGAGAACGGCGAGAACCTGATTTTCACGATTACCTCGACAACAGACGTCGCTACAGTACAAAAGCTTCACATTCTAAGCTAGATTCACCAATTTTAAGCTAGAAGCTATGAAAAAGAAGCTGTCGCAATAGCCCACGCGAGAGAACTGTGAAAGTTGAGTTCGACAATATCCTCGTCAACGGCTGTTGTTGCTAGAGCACAAATGCCTCACATTCTACGCTAAAATCACCAATTTGAAGCTAAAAGCTAGGAAATGAAGCTGTACCGATATCTCACCTGAGAGAACGGTGAAAGTTGCGTGTGACGATTTCTTCGACAACGGCTGTTGCTAGAGCAAAAAAGCCACAAATTCTAAACTAAACTCACCACTCAGAAGCTAAAAGCCAGGAAAATGCAGCCGTAGCGATATCACACGCGAGACAACGGTGAAAGTTGAGATTGACGATTTCCTCGAGAACGGCTGTTGCTAGAGCACAAATGCCTCACATTCTACGCTAAAATCACCAATTTGAAGCTGAAAGCTAGGACATGAAGCTGTACCGATATCTCACGCGAGAAAACGATGATAAGTTGAGTTCCACGATTTCCTTGACAACAGATGTTGCTACAGTACAAAAGCGTCACATTCTAAGCTAAATTCACCAATTTGAAGCTAAAAGCTAGGAACTGAAGCTGTTGTAGCGATATCTCACGCGAGAGAACGATGATAAGTTGAGTTTCACGATTTCCTTGACAACAGACGTCGCTACAGTACAAAAGCTTCACATTCAAAGCTAAGTTCACCAATTTTAAGCTAGAAGCTCGGAAAATGAAGCTGTAGCGATAGCCCACGCGAGAGAACTGTGAAAGTTGAGTTTGACGATTCCCTCCACAACGGTTGTTGCTACAGTACAAAAGCCTCACATTCTAAGCTAAATTAACCAATTTTAAGCTAGAAGCTCGGAAAATGCAGCTGTAACGATATCTCACGCGAGAGAACGGTGAAAGTTGAGTTTGACGATTTCCTCGACAACAGATGTTGCTACAGTACAAAAGCCTCACATTCTAAGCTAAATTCACCATTTGAAGCTAAAAGCTAGGAACTGAAGCTGTGGCGATACCTCACGCGGGAGAACGGTGAGAACCTGATTTTCACGATTACCTCGACAACAGACGTCGCTACAGTACAAAAGCTTCACATTCAAAGCTAAGTTCACCAATTTTAAGCTAGAAGCTCGGAAAATGAAGCTGTAGCGATAGCCCATGCGAGAGAACTGTGAAAGTTGAGTTTGACAATTTCCTCGTCAACGGCTATTGTTGCTAGAGCACAAATGCCTCACATTCTACGCTAAAATCACCAATTTGAAGCTAAAAGCTAGGAAATGAAGCTGTACCGATATCTCACCTGAGAGAACGGTGAAAGTTGAGTGTGACGATTTCTTCGACAACGGCTGTTGCTAGAGCACAAAAGCCACAAATACTAAACTAAACTCACCAATCAGAAGCTAAAAGCCAGGAAAATGCAGCCGTAGCGGTATCACACGCGAGAGAACGGTGAAAGTTGAGATTGACGATTTCCTCGAGAACGGCTGTTGCTAGAGCACAAATGCCTCACATTCTACGCTAATATCACCAATTTGAAGCGAAAAGCTAGGAAAATGCAGCTGTAACGATATCTCATGCGAGAGAACGGTGAAAGTTGAGTTTGACGATTTCCTCGACAACGGCTGTTGCTAGAGCACAAATGCCTCACATTCTAAAACTAAATTCACCAATTTTTAGCTCGAAGCTAGAAAAATGCAGCTGTAACGATATCTCACGCGAGAGAACGGTGAAAGTTGAGTTTGACGATTACCTCGACAACGGCTGTTGCTAGTGCACAAATGCCTCACATTCTACGCTAAAATCACCAATTTGAAGCTAAAAGCTAGGACATGAAGCTGTACCGATATCTCACGCGAGAAAACGATGATAAGTTGAGTTCCACGATTACCTCGACAACAGACGTCGCTACAGTACAAAAGCTTCACATTCAAAGCTAAGTTCACCAATTTTAAGCTAGAAGCTCGGAAAATGAAGCTGTAGCGATAGCCCATGCGAGAGAACTGTGAAAGTTGAGTTTGACAATTTCCTCGTCAACGGCTATTGTTGCTAGAGCACAAATGCCTCACATTCTACGCTAAAATCACCAATTTGAAGCTAAAAGCTAGGAAATGAAGCTGTACCGATATCTCACCTGAGAGAACGGTGAAAGTTGAGTGTGACGATTTCTTCGACAACGGCTGTTGCTAGAGCACAAAAGCCACAAATACTAAACTAAACTCACCAATCAGAAGCTAAAAGCCAGGAAAATGCAGCCGTAGCGGTATCACACGCGAGAGAACGGTGAAAGTTGAGATTGACGATTTCCTCGAGAACGGCTGTTGCTAGAGCACAAATGCCTCACATTCTACGCTAATATCACCAATTTGAAGCGAAAAGCTAGGAAAATGCAGCTGTAACGATATCTCATGCGAGAGAACGGTGAAAGTTGAGTTTGACGATTTCCTCGACAACGGCTGTTGCTAGAGCACAAATGCCTCACATTCTAAACTAAATTCACCAATTTTTAGCTCGAAGCTAGAAAAATGCAGCTGTAACGATATCTCACGCGAGAGAACGGTGAAAGTTGAGTTTGACGATTACCTCGACAACGGCTGTTGCTAGTGCACAAATGCCTCACATTCTACGCTAAAATCACCAATTTGAAGCTAAAAGCTAGGACATGAAGCTGTACCGATATCTCACGCGAGAAAACGATGATAAGTTGAGTTCCACGATTTCCTTGACAACAGATGTAGCTACAGTACAAAAGCCTCACATTCTAAGCTAAATTCACCAATTTGAAGCTAAAAGCTAGGAACTGAAGCTGTAGCGATATCTCACGCGGGAGAACGGTGAGAACCTGATTTGCACGATTACCTCGACAACAGACGTCGCTACAGTACAAAAGCTTCACATTCTAAGCTAAATTCACCAATTTTAAGCTAGAAGCTCGGAACATGAAGCTGTAGCGATAGCCCACGCGAGAGAACTGTGAAAGTTGTATTTGACAATTTCTTCGTCAACGGCTGTTCCTAGAGCAAAAATGCCTCACATTCTACGCTAAAATCACCAATTTGAAGCTAAAAGCTAGGAAATGCAGCTGACCGATATCTCACCTGAGAGAACGGTGAAAGTTGAGTGTGACGATTTCTTCGACAACGGCTGCTGCCAGAGCACAAAAGCCACAAATTCTAATCTAAACTCACCAATCAGAAGCTAAAAGCCAGGAAAATGCAGCCGTACCGATATCTCACGCGAGAGAACGGTGAAAGTTGAGTTTGACGATTTCCTCGACAACAGATGTTGGTACAGTACAAAAGCCTCACATTCTAAGCTAAATTCACCAATTTGAAGCTAAAAGCTAGGAACTGAAGCTGTAGCGATATCTCACTCGGGAGAACGGCGAGAACCTGATTTTCACGATTACCTCGACAACAGACGTCGCTACAGTACAAAAGCTTCACATTCTAAGCTAGATTCACCAATTTTAAGCTAGAAGCTATGAAAAAGAAGCTGTCGCAATAGCCCACGCGAGAGAACTGTGAAAGTTGAGTTCGACAATTTCCTCGTCAACGGCTGTTGTTGCTAGAGCACAAATGCCTCACATTCTAATCTAAACTCACCAATCAGAAGCTAAAAGCCAGGAAAATGCAGCCGTACCGATATCTCACGCGAGAGAACGATGATAAGTTGAGTTTCACGATTTCCTTGACAACAGATGTTGCTACAGTACAAAAGCCTCACATTCTAAGCTAAATTCACCAATTTTAAGCTAGAAGCTCGGAAAATGAAGCTGTAACGATAGCCCACGCGAGAGAACTGTGAAAGTTGAGTTTGACAATTTCCTCGTCAATGGCTGTTGCTAGAGCACAGATGCCTCACATTCTAAACTAAATTCACCATTTTTAAGCTAGAAGCCTGAAAAATGCAGCTGTAACGATATCTCATGCGAGAGAACGGTGAAAGTTGAGTTTGACGATTTCCTCGACAACAGATGTTGCTACAGTACAAAAGCCTCACATTCTAAGCTAAATTAACCAATTTTAAGCTAGAAGCTCGGAAAATGCAGCTGTAACGATATCTCACGCGAGAGAACGGTGAAAGTTGAGTTTGACGATTACCTCGACAACGGCTGTTGCTAGTGCACAAATGCCTCACATTCTACGCTAAAATCACCAATTTGAAGCTAAAAGCTAGGACATGAAGCTGTACCGATATCTCACGCGAGAAAACGATGATAAGTTGAGTTCCACGATTTCCTTGACAACAGATGTTGCTACAGTACAAAAGCCTCACATTCTAAGCTAAATTCACCAATTTGAAGCTAAAAGTTAGGAACTGAAGCTGTAGCGATATCTCACGCGGGAGAACGGTGAGAACCTGATTTACACGATTACCTCGACAACAGACGTCGCTACAGTACAAAAGCTTCACATTCTAAGCTAAATTCACCAATTTTAAGCTAAAAGCCAGGAAAATGCAGCTGTAGCGATATCTCACACGAGAGAACGGTGACAGTTGAGTTTGACGATTCCCTCCACAACGGTTGTTGCTACAGTACAAAAGCCTCACATTCTAAGCTAAATTCACCAATTTGAAGCTAAAAGCTAGGAAATGAAGCTGTACCGATATCTCACGCGAGAGAACGATGATAAGTTGAGTTTGACGATTTCCTCGACAACAGATGTTGCTACAGTACAAAAGCCTCACATTCTAAGCTAAATTCACCAATTTGAAGCTAAAAGCCAGGAAAATGCAGCTGTAGCGATATCTCACACGAGAGAACGGTGAAAGTTGAGTTTGACGATTCCCTCCACAACGGTTGTTGCTACAGTACAAAAGCTTCACATTCTAAGCTAAATTCACCATTTTTAAGCTAGAAGCTCGGAACATGAAGCTGTAACAATAGCCCACGCGAGAGAACTGTGAAAGTTGTGTTTGACAATTTCCTCGTCAACGGCTGTTGCTAGAGCACAAATGGCTCACATTCTATGCTAAATTCACCAATTTTAAGCTAGAAGCTCAGAAAATGAAGCTGTAGCGATATACCACTCGAGAGAACGGTGAAAACTTGAGTTTGACGATTTCCTCGACAACGGCTGTTGCTAGAGCACAAATGCCTCACATTCTACGCTAAAATCACCAATTTGAAGCTACAAGCTAGGAAAATGCAGCTGTAACTACATCTCACGCGAAAGAATGGTGAAAGTTGAGTTTCACGATTTCCTCGACAACAGATGTTGCTACAGTACAAAAGCCTCACGTTCTAAGCTATATTCACCAATTTGAAACTAGAAGCTCGGAAAATGAAGCTGTAGCGATATCCCACACGAGAGAACGGTGAAAGTTGAGTTTGACGATTCCCTCCACAACGGTTGTTGCTACAGTACAAAAGCCTCACATTCTAAGCTAAATTCACCAATTTGAAGCTACAAACTCGGAAAATGAAGCTGTACCGATATCCCACACGAGAGAACGGTGAAAACTTGAGTTTGACGATTTCCTCGACAACGGCTGTTGCTAGTGCACAAATGCCTCACATTCTATGCTAAATTCACCAATTGTAAGCTAAAAGTTAGGAACTGAAGCTGTAGCGATATCTCACGCGAGAGAACGATGATAAGTTGAGTTTCTCGATTTCCTCGACAACAGATGTTGCTACAGTACAAACGCCTCACATTCTAAGCTAAATTCACCAATTTGAAGCTAAAAGCTAGGAACTGAAGCTGTAGCGATACCTCACGCGGGAGAACGGTGCGAACCTGATTTTCACGGTTACCTCGACAACAGACGTCGCTAAAGTACAAAAGCTTCACATTCTAAGCTAAATTCACCAATTTTAAGCTAGAAGCTCGGAACATGAAGCTGTAGCGATAGCCCACGCGAGAGAACTGTGAAAGTTGTATTTGACAATTTCTTCGTCAACGGCTGTTCCTAGAGCAAAAATGCCTCACATTCTACGCTAAAATCACCAATTTGAAGCTAAAAGCTAGGAAATGCAGCTGACCGATATTTCACCTGAGAGAACGGTGAAAGTTGAGTGTGACGATTTCTTCGACAACGGCTGTTGCCAGAGCACAAAAGCCACAAATTCTAATCTAAACTCACCAATCAGAAGCTAAAAGCCAGGAAAATGCAGCCGTAGCGATATCATACGCGAGAGAACGGTGAAAGTTGAGATTGACGATTTCCTCGAGAACGGCTGTTGCTAGAGCACAAATGCCTCACATTCTACGCTAATATCACCAATTTGAAGCTAAAAGCTAGGAAATGAAGCTGTACCGATATCTCACCTGAGAGAACGGTGAAAGTTGAGTGTGACGATTTCTTCGACAACGGCTGTTGCTAGAGCACAAAAGCCACAAATACTAAACTAAACTCACCAATCAGAAGCTAAAAGCCAGGAAAATGCAGCCGTAGCGGTATCACACGCGAGAGAACGGTGAAAGTTGAGATTGACGATTTCCTCGAGAACGGCTGTTGCTAGAGCACAAATGCCTCACATTCTACGCTAATATCACCAATTTGAAGCGAAAAGCTAGGAAAATGCAGCTGTAACGATATCTCATGCGAGAGAACGGTGAAAGTTGAGTTTGACGATTTCCTCGACAACGGCTGTTGCTAGAGCACAAATGCCTCACATTCTAAACTAAATTCACCAATTTTTAGCTCGAAGCTAGAAAAATGCAGCTGTAACGATATCTCACGCGAGAGAACGGTGAAAGTTGAGTTTGACGATTACCTCGACAACGGCTGTTGCTAGTGCACAAATGCCTCACATTCTACGCTAAAATCACCAATTTGAAGCTAAAAGCTAGGACATGAAGCTGTACCGATATCTCACGCGAGAAAACGATGATAAGTTGAGTTCCACGATTTCCTTGACAACAGATGTAGCTACAGTACAAAAGCCTCACATTCTAAGCTAAATTCACCAATTTGAAGCTAAAAGCTAGGAACTGAAGCTGTAGCGATATCTCACGCGGGAGAACGGTGAGAACCTGATTTGCACGATTACCTCGACAACAGACGTCGCTACAGTACAAAAGCTTCACATTCTAAGCTAAATTCACCAATTTTAAGCTAGAAGCTCGGAACATGAAGCTGTAGCGATAGCCCACGCGAGAGAACTGTGAAAGTTGTATTTGACAATTTCTTCGTCAACGGCTGTTCCTAGAGCAAAAATGCCTCACATTCTACGCTAAAATCACCAATTTGAAGCTAAAAGCTAGGAAATGCAGCTGACCGATATCTCACCTGAGAGAACGGTGAAAGTTGAGTGTGACGATTTCTTCGACAACGGCTGCTGCCAGAGCACAAAGCCACAAATTCTAATCTAAACTCACCAATCAGAAGCTAAAAGCCAGGAAAATGCAGCCGTACCGATATCTCACGCGAGAGAACGGTGAAAGTTGAGTTTGACGATTTCCTCGACAACAGATGTTGGTACAGTACAAAAGCTCACATTCTAAGCTAAATTCACCAATTTGAAGCTAAAAGCTAGGAACTGAAGCTGTAGCGATATCTCACTCGGGAGAAGGGCGAGGACCTGATTTTCACGATTACCTCGACAACAGACGTCGCTACAGTACAAAAGCTTCACATTCTAAGCTAGATTCACCAATTTTAAGCTAGAAGCTATGAAAAAGAAGCTGTCGCAATAGCCCACGCGAGAGAACTGTGAAAGTTGAGTTCGACAATTTCCTCGTCAACGTCTGTTGTTGCTAGAGCACAAATGCCTCACATTCTACGCTAAAATCACCAATTTGAAGCTAAAAGCTAGGAAATGAAGCTGTACCGATATCTCACCTGAGAGAACGGTGAAAGTTGCGTGTGACGATTTCTTCGACAACGGCTGTTGCTAGAGCACAAAAGCCACAAATTCTAAACTAAACTCACCAATCAGAAGCTAAAAGCCAGGAAAATGCAGCCGTAGCGATATCGCACGCGAGAGAACGGTGAAAGTTGAGATTGACGATTCCCTCCACAACGGTTGTTGCTACAGTACAAAAGCCTCACATTCTAAGCTAAATTCACCAATTTGAAGCTAAAAGCTAGGAAATGAAGCTGTACCGATATCTCACGCGAGAGAACGATGATAAGTTGAGTTTGACGATTTCCTCGACAACAGATGTTGCTACAGTACAAAAGCCTCACATTCTAAGCTAAATTCACCAATTTGAAGCTAAAAGCCAGGAAAATGCAGCTGTAGCGATATCTCACACGAGAGAACGGTGAAAGTTGAGTTTGACGATTCCCTCCACAACGGTTGTTGCTACAGTACAAAAGCCTCACATTCTAAGCTAGATTCACCAATTTTAAGCTAGAGGCTCGGAAAATGAAGCTGTAGCGATAGCCCACGCGAAAGAACTGGGAAAGTTGAGTTTGACAATTTCCTCGTCAACGGCTGTTGCTAGAGCACAAATGCCTCACATTCTAACCTAAATTCACCATTTTTAAGCTAGAAGCCTGAATAATGCAGCTGTAACGATATCTCATGCGAGAGAACGGTGAAAGTTGAGTTTCACGATTTCCTCGACAACAGATGTTGCTACAGTACAAAAGCTTCACATTCTAAGCTAAATTCACCATTTTAAGCTAGAAGCTCGGAACATGAAGCTGTAACAATAGCCCACGCGAGAGAACTGTGAAAGTTGTGTTTGACAATTTCCTCGTCAACGGCTGTTGCTAGAGCACAAATGGCTCACATTCTATGCTAAATTCACCAATTTTAAGCTAGAAGCTCAGAAAATGAAGCTGTAGCGATATACCACTCGAGAGAACGGTGAAAACTTGAGTTTGACGATTTCCTCGACAACGGCTGTTGCTAGAGCACAAATGCTCACATTCTACGCTAAAATCACCAATTTGAAGCTACAAGCTAGGAAAATGCAGCTGTAACTACATCTCACGCGAAAGAATGGTGAAAGTTGAGTTTCACGATTTCCTCGACAACAGATGTTGCTACAGTACAAAAGCCTCACGTTCTAAGCTATATTCACCAATTTGAAACTAGAAGCTCGGAAAATGAAGCTGTAGCGATATCCCACACGAGAGAACGGTGAAAGTTGAGTTTGACGATTCCCTCCACAACGGTTGTTGCTACAGTACAAAAGCCTCACATTCTAAGCTAAATTCACCAATTTGAAGCTACAAACTCGGAAAATGAAGCTGTACCGATATCCCACACGAGAGAACGGTGAAAACTTGAGTTTGACGATTTCCTCGACAACGGCTGTTGCTAGTGCACAAATGCCTCACATTCTATGCTAAATTCACCAATTGTAAGCTAAAAGTTAGGAACTGAAGCTGTAGCGATATCTCACGCGGGAGAAAACGGTGCGAACCTGATTTTCACGGTTACCTCGACAACAGACGTCGCTAAAGTACAAAAGCTTCACATTCTAAGCTAAATTCACCAATTTTAAGCTAGAAGCTCGGAACATGAAGCTGTAGCGATAGCCCACGCGAGAGAACTGTGAAAGTTGTATTTGACAATTTCTTCGTCAACGGCTGTTCCTAGAGCAAAAATGCCTCACATTCTACGCTAAAATCACCAATTTGAAGCTAAAAGCTAGGAAATGCAGCTGACCGATATTTCACCTGAGAGAACGGTGAAAGTTGAGTGTGACGATTTCTTCGACAACGGCTGTTGCCAGAGCACAAAAGCCACAAATTCTAATCTAAACTCACCAATCAGAAGCTAAAAGCCAGGAAAATGCAGCCGTAGCGATATCATACGCGAGAGAACGGTGAAAGTTGAGATTGACGATTTCCTCGAGAACGGCTGTTGCTAGAGCACAAATGCCTCACATTCTACGCTAATATCACCAATTTGAAGCTAAAAGCTAGGAAAATGCAGCTGTAACGATATCTCACGCGAGAGAACGGTGAAAGTTGAGTTTGACGATTTCCTCGACAACAGACGTCGCTACAGTACAAAAGCTTCACATTCTAAGCTAAATTCACCAATTTTAAGCTAGAAGCTCGGAACATGAAGCTGTAGCGATAGCCCACGCGAGAGAACTGTGAAAGTTGTATTTGACAATTTCTTCGTCAACGGCTGTTCCTAGAGCAAAAATGCCTCACATTCTACGCTAAAATCACCAATTTGAAGCTAAAAGCTAGGAAATGCAGCTGACCGATATCTCACCTGAGAGAACGGTGAAAGTTGAGTGTGACGATTTCTTCGACAACGGCTGTTGCCAGAGCACAAAAGCCACAAATTCTAATCTAAACTCATCAATCAGAAGCTAAAAGCCAGGAAAATGCAGCCGTAGCGATATCATACGCGAGAGAACGGTGAAAGTAGAGATTGACGATTTCCTCGAGAACGGCTGTTGCTAGAGCACAAATGCCTCACATTCTACGCTAATATCACCAATTTGAAGCTAAAAGCTAGGAAAATGCAGCTGTAACGATATCTCACGCGAGAGAACGGTGAAAGTTGAGTTTCACGATTTCCTCGACAACAGATGTTGCTACAGTACAAAAGCCTCACATTCTAAGCTAAATTCACCAATTTGAAGCTAAAAGCTAGGAACTGAAACTGTAGCCATATCTCACTCGGGAGAACGGCGAGAACCTGATTTTCAAGATTACCTCGACAACAGACGTCGCTACAGTACAAAAGCTTCACATTCTAAGCTAGATTCACCAATTTTAAGCTAGAAGCTATGAAAAAGAAGCTGTCGCAATAGCCCACGCGAGAGAACTGTGAAAGTTGAGTTCGACAATTTCCTCGTCAACGGCTGTTGTTGCTAGAGCACAAATGCCTCACATTCTACGCTAAAATCACCAATTTGAAGCTAAAAGCTAGGAAATGAAGCTGTACCGATATCTCACCTGAGAGAACGGTGAAAGTTGCGTGTGACGATTTCTTCGACAACGGCTGTTGCTAGAGCACAAAAGCCACAAATTCTAAACTAAACTCACCACTCAGAAGCTAAAAGCCAGGAAAATGCAGCCGTAGCGATATCACACGCGAGAGAACGGTGAAAGTTCAGATTGACGATTTCCTCGAGAACGGCTGTTGCTAGAGCACAAATGCCTCACATTCTACGCTAAAATCACCAATTTGAAGCTAAAAGCTAGGACATGAAGCTGTACCGATATCTCACGCGAGAAAACGATGATAAGTTGAGTTCCACGATTTCCTTGACAACAGATGTTGCTACAGTACAAAAGCCTCACATTCTAAGCTAAATTCACCAATTTGAAGCTAAAAGCTCGGAAAATGAAGCTGTAACGATAGCCCACGCGAGAGAACTGTGAAAGTTGAGTTTGACAATTTCCTCGTCAACGGCTGTTGCTAGAGCACAGATGCCTCACATTCTAAACTAAATGCACCATTTTTAAGCTAGAAGCCTGAAAAATGCAGCTGTAACGATATCTCATGCGAGAGAACGGTGAAAGTTGAGTTTCACGATTTCCTCGACAACAGATGTTGCTACAGTACAAAAGAGTCACATTCTACGCTAAAATCACCAATTTGAAGCTAAAAGCAAGGAAAATGCAGCTGTAACGATATCTCACCTGAGAGAACGGTGAAAGTTGAATGTGACGATTTCTTCGACAACGGCTGTTGCTAGAGCACAAAAGCCACAAATTCTAAACTAAACTCACCAATCAGAAGCTAAAAGCCAGGAAAATGCAGCCGTAGCGATATCTCACGCGAGAGAACGATGATAAGTTGAGTTTCTCGATTTCCTCGACAACAGATGTTGCTACAGTACAAAAGCCTCACATTCTATGCTAAATTCACCAATTTTAAGCTAGAAGCTCAGAAAATGAATCTGTAGCGATATCTCACGCGAGAGAACGGTGAAAGTTGAGATTGACGATTTCTTTGAGAACGGCTGTTGCTAGAGCACAAATGCCTCACTTTCTACGCTAATATCACCAATTTGAAACTAAAAGCTAGGAAAATGCAGCTGTAACGATATCTCACGCGAGAGAACGGTGAAAGTTGAATTTGACGATTTCCTCGACAACAGATGTTGCTACAGTACAAAAGCCTCACATTCTAAGCTAAATTCACCAATTTGAAGCTAAAAGCTAGGAACTGAAGCTGTGGCGATACCTCACGCGGGAGAACGGTGAGAACCTGATTTTCACGATTACCTCGACAACAGACGTCGCTACAGTACAAAAGCTTCACATTCAAAGCTAAGTTCACCAATTTTAAGCTAGAAGCTCGGAAAATGAAGCTGTAGCGATAGCCCATGCGAGAGAACTGTGAAAGTTGAGTTTGACAATTTCCTCGTCAACGGCTATTGTTGCTAGAGCACAAATGCCTCACATTCTACGCTAAAATCACCAATTTGAAGCTAAAAGCTAGGATATGAAGCTGTACCGATATCTCACCTGAGAGAACGGTGAAAGTTGAGTTTGACGATTTCCTCGACAACGGCTGTTGCTAGAGCACAAATGCCTCACATTCTAAACTAAATTCACCAATTTTTAGCTCGAAGCTAGAAAAATGCAGCTGTAACGATATCTCACGCGAGAGAACGGTGAAAGTTGAGTTTGACGATTACCTCGACAACGGCTGTTGCTAGTGCACAAATGCCTCACATTCTACGCTAAAATCACCAATTTGAAGCTAAAAGCTAGGACATGAAGCTGTACCGACATCTCACGCGAGAAAACGATGATAAGTTGAGTTCCACGATTTCCTTGACAACAGATGTTGCTACAGTACAAAAGCCTCACATTCTAAGCTAAATTCACCAATTTGAAGCTAAAAGCTAGGAACTGAAGCTGTAGCGATATCTCACGCGGGAGAACGGTGAGAACCTGATTTGCACGATTACCTCGACAACAGACGTCGCTACAGTACAAAAGCTTCACATTCTAAGCTAAATTCACCAATTTTAAGCTAGAAGCTCGGAACATGAAGCTGTAGCGATAGCCCACGCGAGAGAACTGTGAAAGTTGTATTTGACAATTTCTTCGTCAACGGCTGTTCCTAGAGCAAAAATGCCTCACATTCTACGCTAAAATCACCAATTTGAAGCTAAAAGCTAGGAAATGCAGCTGACCGATATCTCACCTGAGAGAACGGTGAAAGTTGAGTGTGACGATTTCTTCGACAACGGCTGTTGCCAGAGCACAAAAGCCACAAATTCTAATCTAAACTCACCAATCAGAAGCTAAAAGCCAGGAAAATGCAGCCGTAGCGATATCATACGCGAGAGAACGGTGAAAGTTGAGATTGACGATTTCCTCGAGAACGGCTGTTGCTAGAGCACAAATGCCTCACATTCTACGCTAATATCACCAATTTGAAGCTAAAAGCTAGGAAAATGCAGCTGTAACGATATCTCACGCGAGAGAACGGTGAAAGTTGAGTTTGACGATTTCCTCGACAACAGATGTTGCTACAGTACAAAAGCCTCACATTCTAAGCGAAATTCACCAATTTGAAGCTAAAAGCTAGGAACTGAAGCTGTAGCCATATCTCACTCGGGAGAACGGCGAGAACCTGATTTTCACGATTACCTCGACAACAGACGTCGCTACAGTACAAAAGCTTCACATTCTAAGCTAGATTCACCAATTTTAAGCTAGAAGCTATGAAAAAGAAGCTGTCGCAATAGCCCACGCGAGAGAACTGTGAAAGTTGAGTTCGACAATATCCTCGTCAACGGCTGTTGTTGCTAGAGCACAAATGCCTCACATTCTACGCTAAAATCACCAATTTGAAGCTAAAAGCTAGGAAATGAAGCTGTACCGATATCTCACCTGAGAGAACGGTGAAAGTTGCGTGTGACGATTTCTTCGACAACGGCTGTTGCTAGAGCAAAAAAGCCACAAATTCTAAACTAAACTCACCACTCAGAAGCTAAAAGCCAGGAAAATGCAGCCGTAGCGATATCACACGCGAGAGAACGGTGAAAGTTGAGATTGACGATTTCCTCGAGAACGGCTGTTGCTAGAGCACAAATGCCTCACATTCTACGCTAAAATCACCAATTTGAAGCTGAAAGCTAGGACATGAAGCTGTACCGATATCTCACGCGAGAAAACGATGATAAGTTGAGTTCCACGATTTCCTTGACAACAGATGTTGCTACAGTACAAAAGCGTCACATTCTAAGCTAAATTCACCAATTTGAAGCTAAAAGCTAGGAACTGAAGCTGTTGTAGCGATATCTCACGCGAGAGAACGATGATAAGTTGAGTTTCACGATTTCCTTGACAACAGACGTCGCTACAGTACAAAAGCTTCACATTCAAAGCTAAGTTCACCAATTTTAAGCTAGAAGCTCGGAAAATGAAGCTGTAGCGATAGCCCACGCGAGAGAACTGTGAAAGTTGAGTTTGACGATTCCCTCCACAACGGTTGTTGCTACAGTACAAAAGCCTCACATTCTAAGCTAAATTAACCAATTTTAAGCTAGAAGCTCGGAAAATGCAGCTGTAACGATATCTCACGCGAGAGAACGGTGAAAGTTGAGTTTGACGATTTCCTCGACAACAGATGTTGCTACAGTACAAAAGCCTCACATTCTAAGCTAAATTCACCAATTTGAAGCTAAAAGCTCGGAAAATGAAGCTGTAACGATAGCCCACGCGAGAGAACTGTGAAAGTTGAGTTTGACAATTTCCTCGTCAACGGCTGTTGCTAGAGCACAGATGCCTCACATTCTAAACTAAATTCACCATTTTTAAGCTAGAAGCCTGAAAAATGCAGCTGTAACGATATCTCATGCGAGAGAACGGTGAAAGTTGAGTTTCACGATATCCTCGACAACAGATGTTGCTACAGTACAAAAGCCTCACATTCTAAGCTAAATTCACCAATTTTAAGCTAGAAGCTCGGAGCATGAAGCTGTAGCAATAGCCCACGCGAGAGACCTGTGAAAGTTGTGTTTGACAATTTCCTCGTCAACGGCTGTTGTTACAGTACAAAAGCCTCTTATTCTAAGCTAAATTCACCAATTTGAAGCTAAAAGCCAGGAAAGTGCAGCTGTAACGATATCTCATGCGAGAGAACGGTGAAAGTTGAGTTTCACGATTTCCTCGACAACAGATGTTGCTACAGTACAAAAGTGTCACATTCTACGCTAAAATCACCAATTTGAAGCTAAAAGCAAGGAAAATGCAGCTGTAACGATATCTCACCTGAGAGAACGGTGAAAGTTGAATGTGACGATTTCTTCGACAACGGCTGTTGCTAGAGCACAAAAGCCACAAATTCTAAACTAAACTCACCAATCAGAAGCTAAAAGCCAGGAAAATGCAGCCGTAGCGATATCTCACGCGAGAGAACGATGATAAGTTGAGTTTCTCGATTTCCTCGACAACAGATGTTGCTACAGTACAAAAGCCTCACATTCTATGCTAAATTCACCAATTTTAAGCTAGAAGCTCAGAAAATGAATCTGTAGCGATATCTCACGCGAGAGAACGGTGAAAGTTGAGATTGACGATTTCTTTGAGAACGGCTGTTGCTAGAGCACAAATGCCTCACTTTCTACGCTAATATCACCAATTTGAAACTAAAAGCTAGGAAAATGCAGCTGTAACGATATCTCACGCGAGAGAACGGTGAAAGTTGAGTTTGACGATTTCCTCGACAACAGATGTTGCTACAGTACAAAAGCCTCACATTCTAAGCTAAATTCACCAATTTGAAGCTAAAAGCTAGGAACTGAAGCTGTGGCGATACCTCACGCGGGAGAACGGTGAGAACCTGATTTTCACGATTACCTCGACAACAGACGTCGCTACAGTACAAAAGCTTCACATTCAAAGCTAAGTTCACCAATTTTAAGCTAGAAGCTCGGAAAATGAAGCTGTAGCGATAGCCCATGCGAGAGAACTGTGAAAGTTGAGTTTGACAATTTCCTCGTCAACGGCTATTGTTGCTAGAGCACAAATGCCTCACATTCTACGCTAAAATCACCAATTTGAAGCTAAAAGCTAGGATATGAAGCTGTACCGATATCTCACCTGAGAGAACGGTGAAAGTTGAGTTTGACGATTTCCTCGACAACGGCTGTTGCTAGAGCACAAATGCCTCAAATTCTAAACTAAATTCACCAATTTTTAGCTCGAAGCTAGAAAAATGCAGCTGTAACGATATCTCACGCGAGAGAACGGTGAAAGTTGAGTTTGACGATTACCTCGACAACGGCTGTTGCTAGTGCACAAATGCCTCACATTCTACGCTAAAATCACCAATTTGAAGCTAAAAGCTAGGACATGAAGCTGTACCGACATCTCACGCGAGAAAACGATGATAAGTTGAGTTCCACGATTTCCTTGACAACAGATGTTGCTACAGTACAAAAGCCTCACATTCTAAGCTAAATTCACCAATTTGAAGCTAAAAGCTAGGAACTGAAGCTGTAGCGATATCTCACGCGGGAGAACGGTGAGAACCTGATTTGCACGATTACCTCGACAACAGACGTCGCTACAGTACAAAAGCTTCACATTCTAAGCTAAATTCACCAATTTTAAGCTAGAAGCTCGGAACATGAAGCTGTAGCGATAGCCCACGCGAGAGAACTGTGAAAGTTGTATTTGACAATTTCTTCGTCAACGGCTGTTCCTAGAGCAAAAATGCCTCACATTCTACGCTAAAATCACCAATTTGAAGCTAAAAGCTAGGAAATGCAGCTGACCGATATCTCACCTGAGAGAACGGTGAAAGTTGAGTGTGACGATTTCTTCGACAACGGCTGTTGCCAGAGCACAAAAGCCACAAATTCTAATCTAAACTCACCAATCAGAAGCTAAAAGCCAGGAAAATGCAGCCGTAGCGATATCATACGCGAGAGAACGGTGAAAGTTGAGATTGACGATTTCCTCGAGAACGGCTGTTGCTAGAGCACAAATGCCTCACATTCTACGCTAATATCACCAATTTGAAGCTAAAAGCTAGGAAAATGCAGCTGTAACGATATCTCACGCGAGAGAACGGTGAAAGTTGAGTTTGACGATTTCCTCGACAACAGATGTTGCTACAGTACAAAAGCCTCACATTCTAAGCTAAATTCACCAATTTGAAGCTAAAAGCTAGGAACTGAAGCTGTAGCGATATCTCACTCGGGAGAACGGCGAGAACCTGATTTTCACGATTACCTCGACAACAGACGTCGCTACAATACAAAAGCTTCACATTCTAAGCTAGATTCACCAATTTTAAGCTAGAAGCTATGAAAAAGAAGCTGTCGCAATAGCCCACGCGAGAGAACTGTGAAAGTTGAGTTCGACAATTTCCTCGTCAACGGCTGTTGTTGCTAGAGCACAAGTGCCTCACATTCTACGCTAAAATCACCAATTTGAAGCTAAAAGCTAGGAAATGAAGCTGTACCGATATCTCACCTGAGAGAACGGTGAAAGTTGCGTGTGACGATTTCTTCGACAACGGCTGTTGCTAGAGCACAAAAGCCACAAATTCTAAACTAAACTCACCAATCAGAAGCTAAAAGCCAGGAAAATGCAGCCGTAGCGATATCACACGCGAGAGAACGGTGAAAGTTGAGATTGACGATTTCCTCGAGAACGGCTGTTGCTAGAGCACAAATGCCTCACATTCTACGCTAAAATCACCAATTTGAAGCTAAAAGCTAGGAAAATGCAGCTGTAACGATATCTCACGCGAGAGAACGGTGAAAGTTGAGTTTGACGATTTCCTCGACAACAGATGTTGCTACAGTACAAAAGCCTCACATTCTAAGCAAAATTCACCAATTTGAAGCTAAAAGCTAGGAACTGAAGCTGTAGCCATATCTCACTCGGGAGAACGGCGAGAACCTGATTTTCACGATTACCTCGACAACAGACGTCGCTACAGTACAAAAGCTTCACATTCTAAGCTAGATTCACCAATTTTAAGCTAGAAGCTATGAAAAAGAAGCTGTCGCAATAGCCCACGCGAGAGAACTGTGAAAGTTGAGTTCGACAATATCCTCGTCAACGGCTGTTGTTGCTAGAGCACAAATGCCTCACATTCTACGCTAAAATCACCAATTTGAAGCTAAAAGCTAGGAAATGAAGCTGTACCGATATCTCACCTGAGAGAACGGTGAAAGTTGCGTGTGACGATTTCTTCGACAACGGCTGTTGCTAGAGCAAAAAAGCCACAAATTCTAAACTAAACTCACCACTCAGAAGCTAAAAGCCAGGAAAATGCAGCCGTAGCGATATCACACGCGAGAGAACGGTGAAAGTTGAGATTGACGATTTCCTCGAGAACGGCTGTTGCTAGAGCACAAATGCCTCACATTCTACGCTAAAATCACCAATTTGAAGCTAAAAGCTAGGACATGAAGCTGTACCGATATCTCACGCGAGAAAACGATGATAAGTTGAGTTCCACGATTTCCTTGACAACAGATGTTGCTACAGTACAAAAGCGTCACATTCTAAGCTAAATTCACCAATTTGAAGCTAAAAGCTAGGAACTGAAGCTGTTGTAGCGATATCTCACGCGAGAGAACGATGATAAGTTGAGTTTCACGATTTCCTTGACAACAGACGTCGCTACAGTACAAAAGCTTCACATTCAAAGCTAAGTTCACCAATTTTAAGCTAGAAGCTCGGAAAATGAAGCTGTAGCGATAGCCCACGCGAGAGAACTGTGAAAGTTGAGTTTGACGATTCCCTCCACAACGGTTGTTGCTACAGTACAAAAGCCTCACATTCTAAGCTAAATTAACCAATTTTAAGCTAGAAGCTCGGAAAATGCAGCTGTAACGATATCTCACGCGAGAGAACGGTGAAAGTTGAGTTTGACGATTTCCTCGACAACAGATGTTGCTACAGTACAAAAGCCTCACATTCTAAGCTAAATTCACCAATTTGAAGCTAAAAGCTAGGAACTGAAGCTGTGGCGATACCTCACGCGGGAGAACGGTGAGAACCTGATTTTCACGATTACCTCGACAACAGACGTCGCTACAGTACAAAAGCTTCACATTCAAAGCTAAGTTCACCAATTTTAAGCTAGAAGCTCGGAAAATGAAGCTGTAGCGATAGCCCATGCGAGAGAACTGTGAAAGTTGAGTTTGACAATTTCCTCGTCAACGGCTATTGTTGCTAGAGCACAAATGCCTCACATTCTACGCTAAAATCACCAATTTGAAGCTAAAAGCTAGGAAATGAAGCTGTACCGATATCTCACCTGAGAGAACGGTGAAAGTTGAGTGTGACGATTTCTTCGACAACGGCTGTTGCTAGAGCACAAAAGCCACAAATACTAAACTAAACTCACCAATCAGAAGCTAAAAGCCAGGAAAATGCAGCCGTAGCGGTATCACACGCGAGAGAACGGTGAAAGTTGAGATTGACGATTTCCTCGAGAACGGCTGTTGCTAGAGCACAAATGCCTCACATTCTACGCTAATATCACCAATTTGAAGCGAAAAGCTAGGAAAATGCAGCTGTAACGATATCTCATGCGAGAGAACGGTGAAAGTTGAGTTTGACGATTTCCTCGACAACGGCTGTTGCTAGAGCACAAATGCCTCACATTCTAAACTAAATTCACCAATTTTTAGCTCGAAGCTAGAAAAATGCAGCTGTAACGATATCTCACGCGAGAGAACGGTGAAAGTTGAGTTTGACGATTACCTCGACAACGGCTGTTGCTAGTGCACAAATGCCTCACATTCTACGCTAAAATCACCAATTTGAAGCTAAAAGCTAGGACATGAAGCTGTACCGATATCTCACGCGAGAAAACGATGATAAGTTGAGTTCCACGATTTCCTTGACAACAGATGTAGCTACAGTACAAAAGCCTCACATTCTAAGCTAAATTCACCAATTTGAAGCTAAAAGCTAGGAACTGAAGCTGTAGCGATATCTCACGCGGGAGAACGGTGAGAACCTGATTTGCACGATTACCTCGACAACAGACGTCGCTACAGTACAAAAGCTTCACATTCTAAGCTAAATTCACCAATTTTAAGCTAGAAGCTCGGAACATGAAGCTGTAGCGATAGCCCACGCGAGAGAACTGTGAAAGTTGTATTTGACAATTTCTTCGTCAACGGCTGTTCCTAGAGCAAAAATGCCTCACATTCTACCCTAAAATCACCAATTTGAAGCTAAAAGCTAGGAAATGCAGCTGACCGATATCTCACCTGAGAGAACGGTGAAAGTTGAGTGTGACGATTTCTTCGACAACGGCTGCTGCCAGAGCACAAAAGCCACAAATTCTAATCTAAACTCACCAATCAGAAGCTAAAAGCCAGGAAAATGCAGCCGTACCGATATCTCACGCGAGAGAACGGTGAAAGTTGAGTTTGACGATTTCCTCGACAACAGATGTTGGTACAGTACAAAAGCCTCACATTCTAAGCTAAATTCACCAATTTGAAGCTAAAAGCTAGGAACTGAAGCTGTAGCGATATCTCACTCGGGAGAACGGCGAGAACCTGATTTTCACGATTACCTCGACAACAGACGTCGCTACAGTACAAAAGCTTCACATTCTAAGCTAGATTCACCAATTTTAAGCTAGAAGCTATGAAAAAGAAGCTGTCGCAATAGCCCACGCGAGAGAACTGTGAAAGTTGAGTTCGACAATTTCCTCGTCAACGGCTGTTGTTGCTAGAGCACAAATGCCTCACATTCTAATCTAAACTCACCAATCAGAAGCTAAAAGCCAGGAAAATGCAGCCGTACCGATATCTCACGCGAGAGAACGATGATAAGTTGAGTTTCACGATTTCCTTGACAACAGATGTTGCTACAGTACAAAAGCCTCACATTCTAAGCTAAATTCACCAATTTTAAGCTAGAAGCTCGGAAAATGAAGCTGTAACGATAGCCCACGCGAGAGAACTGTGAAAGTTGAGTTTGACAATTTCCTCGTCAACGGCTGTTGCTAGAGCACAGATGCCTCACATTCTAAACTAAATTCACCATTTTTAAGCTAGAAGCCTGAAAAATGCAGCTGTAACGATATCTCATGCGAGAGAACGGTGAAAGTTGAGTTTCACGATTTCCTCGACAACAGATGTTGCTACAGTACAAAAGCCTCGCATTCTAAGCTAAATTCACCAATTTGAAGCTAAAAGCCAGGAAAATGCAGCTGTAGCGATATCTCACGCGAGAGAACGATGATAAGTTGAGTTTCTCGATTTCCTCGACAACAGATGTTGCTACAGTACAAACGCCTCACATTCTAAGCTAAATTCACCAATTTGAAGCTAAAAGCTAGGAACTGAAGCTGTAGCGATACCTCACGCGGGAGAACGGTGCGAACCTGATTTTCACGGTTACCTCGACAACAGACGTCGCTAAAGTACAAAAGCTTCACATTCTAAGCTAAATTCACCAATTTTAAGCTAGAAGCTCGGAACATGAAGCTGTAGCGATAGCCCACGCGAGAGAACTGTGAAAGTTGTATTTGACAATTTCTTCGTCAACGGCTGTTCCTAGAGCAAAAATGCCTCACATTCTACGCTAAAATCACCAATTTGAAGCTAAAAGCTAGGAAATGCAGCTGACCGATATTTCACCTGAGAGAACGGTGAAAGTTGAGTGTGACGATTTCTTCGACAACGGCTGTTGCCAGAGCACAAAAGCCACAAATTCTAATCTAAACTCACCAATCAGAAGCTAAAAGCCAGGAAAATGCAGCCGTAGCGATATCATACGCGAGAGAACGGTGAAAGTTGAGATTGACGATTTCCTCGAGAACGGCTGTTGCTAGAGCACAAATGCCTCACATTCTACGCTAATATCACCAATTTGAAGCTAAAAGCTAGGAAATGAAGCTGTACCGATATCTCACCTGAGAGAACGGTGAAAGTTGAGTGTGACGATTTCTTCGACAACGGCTGTTGCTAGAGCACAAAAGCCACAAATACTAAACTAAACTCACCAATCAGAAGCTAAAAGCCAGGAAAATGCAGCCGTAGCGGTATCACACGCGAGAGAACGGTGAAAGTTGAGATTGACGATTTCCTCGAGAACGGCTGTTGCTAGAGCACAAATGCCTCACATTCTACGCTAATATCACCAATTTGAAGCTAAAAGCTAGGAAAATGCAGCTGTAACGATATCTCACGCGAGAGAACGGTGAAAGTTGAGTTTGACGATTTCCTCGACAACAGATGTTGCTACAGTACAAAAGCCTCACATTCTAAGCTAAATTCACCAATTTGAAGCTAAAAGCTAGGAACTGAAGCTGTAGCGATATCTCACTCGGGAGAACGGCGAGAACCTGATTTTCACGATTACCTCGACAACAGACGTCGCTACAGTACAAAAGCTTCACATTCTAAGCTAGATTCACCAATTTTAAGCTAGAAGCTATGAAAAAAAAGCTGTCGCAATAGCCCACGCGATAGAACTGTGAAAGTTGAGTTCGACAATTTCCTCGTCAACGGCCTGTTGTTGCTAGAGCACAAGTGCCTCACATTCTACGCTAAAATCACCAATTTGAAGCTAAAAGCTAGGAAATGAAGCTGTACCGATATCTCACCTGAGAGAACGGTGAAAGTTGCGTGTGACGATTTCTTCGACAACGGCTGTTGCTAGAGCACAAAAGCCACAAATTCTAAACTAAACTCACCAATCAGAAGCTAAAAGCCAGGAAAATGCAGCCGTAGCGATATCACACGCGAGAGAACGGTGAAAGTTGAGATTGACGATTTCCTCGAGAACGGCTGTTGCTAGAGCACAAATGCCTCACATTCTACGCTAAAATCACCAATTTGAAGCTAAAAGCTAGGAAAATGCAGCTGTAACGATATCTCACGCGAGAGAACGGTGAAAGTTGAGTTTGACGATTTCCTCGACAACAGATGTTGCTACAGTACAAAAGCCTCACATTCCTAAGCGAAATTCACCAATTTGAAGCTAAAGCTAGGAACTGAAGCTGTAGCCATATCTCACTCGGGAGAACGGCGAGAACCTGATTTTCACGATTACCTCGACAACAGACGTCCGCTACAGTACAAAAGCTTCACATTCTAAGCTAGATTCACCAATTTTAAGCTAGAAGCTATGAAAAGAAGCTGTCGCAATAGCCCACGCGAGAGAACTGTGAAAGTGAGTTCGACAATATCCTCGTCAACGGCTGTTGTTGCTAGAGCACAAATGCCTCACATTCTACGCTAAAATCACCAATTTGAAGCTAAAAGCTAGGAAATGAAGCTGTACCGATATCTCACCTGAGAGAACGGTGAAAGTTGCGTGTGACGATTTCTTCGACAACGGCTGTTGCTAGAGCAAAAAAGCCACAAATTCTAAACTAAACTCACCACTCAGAAGCTAAAAGCCAGGAAAATGCAGCCGTAGCGATATCACACGCGAGAGAACGGTGAAAGTTGAGATTGACGATTTCCTCGAGAACGGCTGTTGCTAGAGCACAAATGCCTCACATTCTACGCTAAAATCACCAATTTGAAGCTGAAAGCTAGGACATGAAGCTGTACCGATATCTCACGCGAGAAAACGATGATAAGTTGAGTTCCACGATTTCCTTGACAACAGATGTTGCTACAGTACAAAAGCGTCACATTCTAAGCTAAATTCACCAATTTGAAGCTAAAAGCTAGGAACTGAAGCTGTTGTAGCGATATCTCACGCGAGAGAACGATGATAAGTTGAGTTTCACGATTTCCTTGACAACAGACGTCGCTACAGTACAAAAGCTTCACATTCAAAGCTAAGTTCACCAATTTTAAGCTAGAAGCTCGGAAAATGAAGCTGTAGCGATAGCCCACGCGAGAGAACTGTGAAAGTTGAGTTTGACGATTCCCTCCACAACGGTTGTTGCTACAGTACAAAAGCCTCACATTCTAAGCTAAATTAACCAATTTTAAGCTAGAAGCTCGGAAAATGCAGCTGTAACGATATCTCACGCGAGAGAACGGTGAAAGTTGAGTTTGACGATTTCCTCGACAACAGATGTTGCTACAGTACAAAATCCTCACATTCTAAGCTAAATTCACCAATTTGAAGCTAAAAGCTCGGAAAATGAAGCTGTAACGATAGCCCACGCGAGAGAACTGTGAAAGTTGAGTTTGACAATTTCCTCGTCAACGGCTGTTGCTAGAGCACAGATGCCTCACATTCTAAACTAAATTCACCATTTTTAAGCTAGAAGCCTGAAAAATGCAGCTGTAACGATATCTCATGCGAGAGAACGGTGAAAGTTGAGTTTCACGATATCCTCGACAACAGATGTTGCTACAGTACAAAAGCCTCACATTCTAAGCTAAATTCACCAATTTTAAGCTAGAAGCTCGGAGCATGAAGCTGTAGCAATAGCCCACGCGAGAGACCTGTGAAAGTTGTGTTTGACAATTTCCTCGTCAACGGCTGTTGTTACAGTACAAAAGCCTCTTATTCTAAGCTAAATTCACCAATTTGAAGCTAAAAGCCAGGAAAGTGCAGCTGTAACGATATCTCATGCGAGAGAACGGTGAAAGTTGAGTTTCACGATTTCCTCGACAACAGATGTTGCTACAGTACAAAAGTGTCACATTCTACGCTAAAATCACCAATTTGAAGCTAAAAGCAAGGAAAATGCAGCTGTAACGATATCTCACCTGAGAGAACGGTGAAAGTTGAATGTGACGATTTCTTCGACAACGGCTGTTGCTAGAGCACAAAAGCCACAAATTCTAAACTAAACTCACCAATCAGAAGCTAAAAGCCAGGAAAATGCAGCCGTAGCGATATCTCACGCGAGAGAACGATGATAAGTTGAGTTTCTCGATTTCCTCGACAACAGATGTTGCTACAGTACAAAAGCCTCACATTCTATGCTAAATTCACCAATTTTAAGCTAGAAGCTCAGAAAATGAATCTGTAGCGATATCTCACGCGAGAGAACGGTGAAAGTTGAGATTGACGATTTCTTTGAGAACGGCTGTTGCTAGAGCACAAATGCCTCACTTTCTACGCTAATATCACCAATTTGAAACTAAAAGCTAGGAAAATGCAGCTGTAACGATATCTCACGCGAGAGAACGGTGAAAGTTGAGTTTGACGATTTCCTCGACAACAGATGTTGCTACAGTACAAAAGCCTCACATTCTAAGCTAAATTCACCAATTTGAAGCTAAAAGCTAGGAACTGAAGCTGTGGCGATACCTCACGCGGGAGAACGGTGAGAACCTGATTTTCACGATTACCTCGACAACAGACGTCGCTACAGTACAAAAGCTTCACATTCAAAGCTAAGTTCACCAATTTTAAGCTAGAAGCTCGGAAAATGAAGCTGTAGCGATAGCCCATGCGAGAGAACTGTGAAAGTTGAGTTTGACAATTTCCTCGTCAACGGCTATTGTTGCTAGAGCACAAATGCCTCACATTCTACGCTAAAATCACCAATTTGAAGCTAAAAGCTAGGATATGAAGCTGTACCGATATCTCACCTGAGAGAACGGTGAAAGTTGAGTTTGACGATTTCCTCGACAACGGCTGTTGCTAGAGCACAAATGCCTCAAATTCTAAACTAAATTCACCAATTTTTAGCTCGAAGCTAGAAAAATGCAGCTGTAACGATATCTCACGCGAGAGAACGGTGAAAGTTGAGTTTGACGATTACCTCGACAACGGCTGTTGCTAGTGCACAAATGCCTCACATTCTACGCTAAAATCACCAATTTGAAGCTAAAAGCTAGGACATGAAGCTGTACCGACATCTCACGCGAGAAAACGATGATAAGTTGAGTTCCACGATTTCCTTGACAACAGATGTTGCTACAGTACAAAAGCCTCACATTCTAAGCTAAATTCACCAATTTGAAGCTAAAAGCTAGGAACTGAAGCTGTAGCGATATCTCACGCGGGAGAACGGTGAGAACCTGATTTGCACGATTACCTCGACAACAGACGTCGCTACAGTACAAAAGCTTCACATTCTAAGCTAAATTCACCAATTTTAAGCTAGAAGCTCGGAACATGAAGCTGTAGCGATAGCCCACGCGAGAGAACTGTGAAAGTTGTATTTGACAATTTCTTCGTCAACGGCTGTTCCTAGAGCAAAAATGCCTCACATTCTACGCTAAAATCACCAATTTGAAGCTAAAAGCTAGGAAATGCAGCTGACCGATATCTCACCTGAGAGAACGGTGAAAGTTGAGTGTGACGATTTCTTCGACAACGGCTGTTGCCAGAGCACAAAAGCCACAAATTCTAATCTAAACTCACCAATCAGAAGCTAAAAGCCAGGAAAATGCAGCCGTAGCGATATCATACGCGAGAGAACGGTGAAAGTTGAGATTGACGATTTCCTCGAGAACGGCTGTTGCTAGAGCACAAATGCCTCACATTCTACGCTAATATCACCAATTTGAAGCTAAAAGCTAGGAAAATGCAGCTGTAACGATATCTCACGCGAGAGAACGGTGAAAGTTGAGTTTGACGATTTCCTCGACAACAGATGTTGCTACAGTACAAAAGCCTCACATTCTAAGCTAAATTCACCAATTTGAAGCTAAAAGCTAGGAACTGAAGCTGTAGCGATATCTCACTCGGGAGAACGGCGAGAACCTGATTTTCACGATTACCTCGACAACAGACGTCGCTACAGTACAAAAGCTTCACATTCTAAGCTAGATTCACCAATTTTAAGCTAGAAGCTATGAAAAAGAAGCTGTCGCAATAGCCCACGCGAGAGAACTGTGAAAGTTGAGTTCGACAATTTCCTCGTCAACGGCTGTTGTTGCTAGAGCACAAGTGCCTCACATTCTACGCTAAAATCACCAATTTGAAGCTAAAAGCTAGGAAATGAAGCTGTACCGATATCTCACCTGAGAGAACGGTGAAAGTTGCGTGTGACGATTTCTTCGACAACGGCTGTTGCTAGAGCACAAAAGCCACAAATTCTAAACTAAACTCACCAATCAGAAGCTAAAAGCCAGGAAAATGCAGCCGTAGCGATATCACACGCGAGAGAACGGTGAAAGTTGAGATTGACGATTTCCTCGAGAACGGCTGTTGCTAGAGCACAAATGCCTCACATTCTACGCTAAAATCACCAATTTGAAGCTAAAAGCTAGGAAAATGCAGCTGTAACGATATCTCACGCGAGAGAACGGTGAAAGTTGAGTTTGACGATTTCCTCGACAACAGATGTTGCTACAGTACAAAAGCCTCACATTCTAAGCGAAATTCACCAATTTGAAGCTAAAAGCTAGGAACTGAAGCTGTAGCCATATCTCACTCGGGAGAACGGCGAGAACCTGATTTTCACGATTACCTCGACAACAGACGTCGCTACAGTACAAAAGCTTCACATTCTAAGCTAGATTCACCAATTTTAAGCTAGAAGCTATGAAAAAGAAGCTGTCGCAATAGCCCACGCGAGAGAACTGTGAAAGTTGAGTTCGACAATATCCTCGTCAACGGCTGTTGTTGCTAGAGCACAAATGCCTCACATTCTACGCTAAAATCACCAATTTGAAGCTAAAAGCTAGGAAATGAAGCTGTACCGATATCTCACCTGAGAGAACGGTGAAAGTTGCGTGTGACGATTTCTTCGACAACGGCTGTTGCTAGAGCAAAAAAGCCACAAATTCTAAACTAAACTCACCACTCAGAAGCTAAAAGCCAGGAAAATGCAGCCGTAGCGATATCACACGCGAGAGAACGGTGAAAGTTGAGATTGACGATTTCCTCGAGAACGGCTGTTGCTAGAGCACAAATGCCTCACATTCTACGCTAAAATCACCAATTTGAAGCTAAAAGCTAGGACATGAAGCTGTACCGATATCTCACGCGAGAAAACGATGATAAGTTGAGTTCCACGATTTCCTTGACAACAGATGTTGCTACAGTACAAAAGCGTCACATTCTAAGCTAAATTCACCAATTTGAAGCTAAAAGCTAGGAACTGAAGCTGTTGTAGCGATATCTCACGCGAGAGAACGATGATAAGTTGAGTTTCACGATTTCCTTGACAACAGACGTCGCTACAGTACAAAAGCTTCACATTCAAAGCTAAGTTCACCAATTTTAAGCTAGAAGCTCGGAAAATGAAGCTGTAGCGATAGCCCACGCGAGAGAACTGTGAAAGTTGAGTTTGACGATTCCCTCCACAACGGTTGTTGCTACAGTACAAAAGCCTCACATTCTAAGCTAAATTAACCAATTTTAAGCTAGAAGCTCGGAAAATGCAGCTGTAACGATATCTCACGCGAGAGAACGGTGAAAGTTGAGTTTGACGATTTCCTCGACAACAGATGTTGCTACAGTACAAAAGCCTCACATTCTAAGCTAAATTCACCAATTTGAAGCTAAAAGCTAGGAACTGAAGCTGTGGCGATACCTCACGCGGGAGAACGGTGAGAACCTGATTTTCACGATTACCTCGACAACAGACGTCGCTACAGTACAAAAGCTTCACATTCAAAGCTAAGTTCACCAATTTTAAGCTAGAAGCTCGGAAAATGAAGCTGTAGCGATAGCCCATGCGAGAGAACTGTGAAAGTTGAGTTTGACAATTTCCTCGTCAACGGCTATTGTTGCTAGAGCACAAATGCCTCACATTCTACGCTAAAATCACCAATTTGAAGCTAAAA
This sequence comes from Tiphia femorata, assembly GCA_944319695.1. Taxonomy (NCBI): domain Eukaryota; kingdom Metazoa; phylum Arthropoda; class Insecta; order Hymenoptera; family Tiphiidae; genus Tiphia; species Tiphia femorata. The sequence continues at coordinate 555,624 of CALUEP010000001.1, forward strand.
GCTAGGAAATGAAGCTGTACCGATATCTCACCTGAGAGAACGGTGAAAGTTGAGTGTGACGATTTCTTCGACAACGGCTGTTGCTAGAGCACAAAAGCCACAAATACTAAACTAAACTCACCAATCAGAAGCTAAAAGCCAGGAAAATGCAGCCGTAGCGGTATCACACGCGAGAGAACGGTGAAAGTTGAGATTGACGATTTCCTCGAGAACGGCTGTTGCTAGAGCACAAATGCCTCACATTCTACGCTAATATCACCAATTTGAAGCGAAAAGCTAGGAAAATGCAGCTGTAACGATATCTCATGCGAGAGAACGGTGAAAGTTGAGTTTGACGATTTCCTCGACAACGGCTGTTGCTAGAGCACAAATGCCTCACATTCTAAACTAAATTCACCAATTTTTAGCTCGAAGCTAGAAAAATGCAGCTGTAACGATATCTCACGCGAGAGAACGGTGAAAGTTGAGTTTGACGATTACCTCGACAACGGCTGTTGCTAGTGCACAAATGCCTCACATTCTACGCTAAAATCACCAATTTGAAGCTAAAAGCTAGGACATGAAGCTGTACCGATATCTCACGCGAGAAAACGATGATAAGTTGAGTTCCACGATTTCCTTGACAACAGATGTAGCTACAGTACAAAAGCCTCACATTCTAAGCTAAATTCACCAATTTGAAGCTAAAAGCTAGGAACTGAAGCTGTAGCGATATCTCACGCGGGAGAACGGTGAGAACCTGATTTGCACGATTACCTCGACAACAGACGTCGCTACAGTACAAAAGCTTCACATTCTAAGCTAAATTCACCAATTTTAAGCTAGAAGCTCGGAACATGAAGCTGTAGCGATAGCCCACGCGAGAGAACTGTGAAAGTTGTATTTGACAATTTCTTCGTCAACGGCTGTTCCTAGAGCAAAAATGCCTCACATTCTACGCTAAAATCACCAATTTGAAGCTAAAAGCTAGGAAATGCAGCTGACCGATATCTCACCTGAGAGAACGGTGAAAGTTGAGTGTGACGATTTCTTCGACAACGGCTGCTGCCAGAGCACAAAAGCCACAAATTCTAATCTAAACTCACCAATCAGAAGCTAAAAGCCAGGAAAATGCAGCCGTACCGATATCTCACGCGAGAGAACGGTGAAAGTTGAGTTTGACGATTTCCTCGACAACAGATGTTGGTACAGTACAAAAGCCTCACATTCTAAGCTAAATTCACCAATTTGAAGCTAAAAGCTAGGAACTGAAGCTGTAGCGATATCTCACTCGGGAGAACGGCGAGAACCTGATTTTCACGATTACCTCGACAACAGACGTCGCTACAGTACAAAAGCTTCACATTCTAAGCTAGATTCACCAATTTTAAGCTAGAAGCTATGAAAAAGAAGCTGTCGCAATAGCCCACGCGAGAGAACTGTGAAAGTTGAGTTCGACAATTTCCTCGTCAACGGCTGTTGTTGCTAGAGCACAAATGCCTCACATTCTAATCTAAACTCACCAATCAGAAGCTAAAAGCCAGGAAAATGCAGCCGTACCGATATCTCACGCGAGAGAACGATGATAAGTTGAGTTTCACGATTTCCTTGACAACAGATGTTGCTACAGTACAAAAGCCTCACATTCTAAGCTAAATTCACCAATTTTAAGCTAGAAGCTCGGAAAATGAAGCTGTAACGATAGCCCACGCGAGAGAACTGTGAAAGTTGAGTTTGACAATTTCCTCGTCAACGGCTGTTGCTAGAGCACAGATGCCTCACATTCTAAACTAAATTCACCATTTTTAAGCTAGAAGCCTGAAAAATGCAGCTGTAACGATATCTCATGCGAGAGAACGGTGAAAGTTGAGTTTCACGATTTCCTCGACAACAGATGTTGCTACAGTACAAAAGCCTCGCATTCTAAGCTAAATTCACCAATTTGAAGCTAAAAGCCAGGAAAATGCAGCTGTAGCGATATCTCACGCGAGAGAACGATGATAAGTTGAGTTTCTCGATTTCCTCGACAACAGATGTTGCTACAGTACAAACGCCTCACATTCTAAGCTAAATTCACCAATTTGAAGCTAAAAGCTAGGAACTGAAGCTGTAGCGATACCTCACGCGGGAGAACGGTGCGAACCTGATTTTCACGGTTACCTCGACAACAGACGTCGCTAAAGTACAAAAGCTTCACATTCTAAGCTAAATTCACCAATTTTAAGCTAGAAGCTAGGAACATGAAGCTGTAGCGATAGCCCACGCGAGAGAACTGTGAAAGTTGTATTTGACAATTTCTTCGTCAACGGCTGTTCCTAGAGCAAAAATGCCTCACATTCTACGCTAAAATCACCAATTTGAAGCTAAAAGCTAGGAAATGCAGCTGACCGATATTTCACCTGAGAGAACGGTGAAAGTTGAGTGTGACGATTTCTTCGACAACGGCTGTTGCCAGAGCACAAAAGCCACAAATTCTAATCTAAACTCACCAATCAGAAGCTAAAAGCCAGGAAAATGCAGCCGTAGCGATATCATACGCGAGAGAACGGTGAAAGTTGAGATTGACGATTTCCTCGAGAACGGCTGTTGCTAGAGCACAAATGCCTCACATTCTACGCTAATATCACCAATTTGAAGCTAAAAGCTAGGAAATGAAGCTGTACCGATATCTCACCTGAGAGAACGGTGAAAGTTGAGTGTGACGATTTCTTCGACAACGGCTGTTGCTAGAGCACAAAAGCCACAAATACTAAACTAAACTCACCAATCAGAAGCTAAAAGCCAGGAAAATGCAGCCGTAGCGGTATCACACGCGAGAGAACGGTGAAAGTTGAGATTGACGATTTCCTCGAGAACGGCTGTTGCTAGAGCACAAATGCCTCACATTCTACGCTAATATCACCAATTTGAAGCGAAAAGCTAGGAAAATGCAGCTGTAACGATATCTCATGCGAGAGAACGGTGAAAGTTGAGTTTGACGATTTCCTCGACAACGGCTGTTGCTAGAGCACAAATGCCTCACATTCTAAACTAAATTCACCAATTTTTAGCTCGAAGCTAGAAAAATGCAGCTGTAACGATATCTCACGCGAGAGAACGGTGAAAGTTGAGTTTGACGATTACCTCGACAACGGCTGTTGCTAGTGCACAAATGCCTCACATTCTACGCTAAAATCACCAATTTGAAGCTAAAAGCTAGGACATGAAGCTGTACCGATATCTCACGCGAGAAAACGATGATAAGTTGAGTTCCACGATTTCCTTGACAACAGATGTAGCTACAGTACAAAAGCCTCACATTCTAAGCTAAATTCACCAATTTGAAGCTAAAAGCTAGGAACTGAAGCTGTAGCGATATCTCACGCGGGAGAACGGTGAGAACCTGATTTGCACGATTACCTCGACAACAGACGTCGCTACAGTACAAAAGCTTCACATTCTAAGCTAAATTCACCAATTTTAAGCTAGAAGCTCGGAACATGAAGCTGTAGCGATAGCCCACGCGAGAGAACTGTGAAAGTTGTATTTGACAATTTCTTCGTCAACGGCTGTTCCTAGAGCAAAAATGCCTCACATTCTACGCTAAAATCACCAATTTGAAGCTAAAAGCTAGGAAATGCAGCTGACCGATATCTCACCTGAGAGAACGGTGAAAGTTGAGTGTGACGATTTCTTCGACAACGGCTGCTGCCAGAGCACAAAAGCCACAAATTCTAATCTAAACTCACCAATCAGAAGCTAAAAGCCAGGAAAATGCAGCCGTACCGATATCTCACGCGAGAGAACGGTGAAAGTTGAGTTTGACGATTTCCTCGACAACAGATGTTGGTACAGTACAAAAGCCTCACATTCTAAGCTAAATTCACCAATTTGAAGCTAAAAGCTAGGAACTGAAGCTGTAGCGATATCTCACTCGGGAGAACGGCGAGAACCTGATTTTCACGATTACCTCGACAACAGACGTCGCTACAGTACAAAAGCTTCACATTCTAAGCTAGATTCACCAATTTTAAGCTAGAAGCTATGAAAAAGAAGCTGTCGCAATAGCCCACGCGAGAGAACTGTGAAAGTTGAGTTCGACAATTTCCTCGTCAACGGCTGTTGTTGCTAGAGCACAAATGCCTCACATTCTACGCTAAAATCACCAATTTGAAGCTAAAAGCTAGGAAATGAAGCTGTACCGATATCTCACCTGAGAGAACGGTGAAAGTTGCGTGTGACGATTTCTTCGACAACGGCTGTTGCTAGAGCACAAAAGCCACAAATTCTAAACTAAACTCACCAATCAGAAGCTAAAAGCCAGGAAAATGCAGCCGTAGCGATATCACACGCGAGAGAACGGTGAAAGTTGAGATTGACGATTCCCTCCACAACGGTTGTTGCTACAGTACAAAAGCCTCACATTCTAAGCTAAATTCACCAATTTGAAGCTAAAAGCTAGGAAATGAAGCTGTACCGATATCTCACGCGAGAGAACGATGATAAGTTGAGTTTGACGATTTCCTCGACAACAGATGTTGCTACAGTACAAAAGCCTCACATTCTAAGCTAGATTCACCAATTTTAAGCTAGAGGCTCGGAAAATGAAGCTGTAGCGATAGCCCACGCGAAAGAACTGGGAAAGTTGAGTTTGACAATTTCCTCGTCAACGGCTGTTGCTAGAGCACAAATGCCTCACATTCTAACCTAAATTCACCATTTTTAAGCTAGAAGCCTGAATAATGCAGCTGTAACGATATCTCATGCGAGAGAACGGTGAAAGTTGAGTTTCACGATTTCCTCGACAACAGATGTTGCTACAGTACAAAAGCTTCACATTCTAAGCTAAATTCACCATTTTTAAGCTAGAAGCTCGGAACATGAAGCTGTAACAATAGCCCACGCGAGAGAACTGTGAAAGTTGTGTTTGACAATTTCCTCGTCAACGGCTGTTGCTAGAGCACAAATGGCTCACATTCTATGCTAAATTCACCAATTTTAAGCTAGAAGCTCAGAAAATGAAGCTGTAGCGATATACCACTCGAGAGAACGGTGAAAACTTGAGTTTGACGATTTCCTCGACAACGGCTGTTGCTAGAGCACAAATGCCTCACATTCTACGCTAAAATCACCAATTTGAAGCTACAAGCTAGGAAAATGCAGCTGTAACTACATCTCACGCGAAAGAATGGTGAAAGTTGAGTTTCACGATTTCCTCGACAACAGATGTTGCTACAGTACAAAAGCCTCACGTTCTAAGCTATATTCACCAATTTGAAACTAGAAGCTCGGAAAATGAAGCTGTAGCGATATCCCACACGAGAGAACGGTGAAAGTTGAGTTTGACGATTCCCTCCACAACGGTTGTTGCTACAGTACAAAAGCCTCACATTCTAAGCTAAATTCACCAATTTGAAGCTACAAACTCGGAAAATGAAGCTGTACCGATATCCCACACGAGAGAACGGTGAAAACTTGAGTTTGACGATTTCCTCGACAACGGCTGTTGCTAGTGCACAAATGCCTCACATTCTATGCTAAATTCACCAATTGTAAGCTAAAAGTTAGGAACTGAAGCTGTAGCGATATCTCACGCGAGAGAACGATGATAAGTTGAGTTTCTCGATTTCCTCGACAACAGATGTTGCTACAGTACAAACGCCTCACATTCTAAGCTAAATTCACCAATTTGAAGCTAAAAGCTAGGAACTGAAGCTGTAGCGATACCTCACGCGGGAGAACGGTGCGAACCTGATTTTCACGGTTACCTCGACAACAGACGTCGCTAAAGTACAAAAGCTTCACATTCTAAGCTAAATTCACCAATTTTAAGCTAGAAGCTCGGAACATGAAGCTGTAGCGATAGCCCACGCGAGAGAACTGTGAAAGTTGTATTTGACAATTTCTTCGTCAACGGCTGTTCCTAGAGCAAAAATGCCTCACATTCTACGCTAAAATCACCAATTTGAAGCTAAAAGCTAGGAAATGCAGCTGACCGATATTTCACCTGAGAGAACGGTGAAAGTTGAGTGTGACGATTTCTTCGACAACGGCTGTTGCCAGAGCACAAAAGCCACAAATTCTAATCTAAACTCACCAATCAGAAGCTAAAAGCCAGGAAAATGCAGCCGTAGCGATATCATACGCGAGAGAACGGTGAAAGTTGAGATTGACGATTTCCTCGAGAACGGCTGTTGCTAGAGCACAAATGCCTCACATTCTACGCTAATATCACCAATTTGAAGCTAAAAGCTAGGAAAATGCAGCTGTAACGATATCTCACGCGAGAGAACGGTGAAAGTTGAGTTTGACGATTTCCTCGACAACAGACGTCGCTACAGTACAAAAGCTTCACATTCTAAGCTAAATTCACCAATTTTAAGCTAGAAGCTCGGAACATGAAGCTGTAGCGATAGCCCACGCGAGAGAACTGTGAAAGTTGTATTTGACAATTTCTTCGTCAACGGCTGTTCCTAGAGCAAAAATGCCTCACATTCTACGCTAAAATCACCAATTTGAAGCTAAAAGCTAGGAAATGCAGCTGACCGATATCTCACCTGAGAGAACGGTGAAAGTTGAGTGTGACGATTTCTTCGACAACGGCTGTTGCCAGAGCACAAAAGCCACAAATTCTAATCTAAACTCATCAATCAGAAGCTAAAAGCCAGGAAAATGCAGCCGTAGCGATATCATACGCGAGAGAACGGTGAAAGTAGAGATTGACGATTTCCTCGAGAACGGCTGTTGCTAGAGCACAAATGCCTCACATTCTACGCTAATATCACCAATTTGAAGCTAAAAGCTAGGAAAATGCAGCTGTAACGATATCTCACGCGAGAGAACGGTGAAAGTTGAGTTTCACGATTTCCTCGACAACAGATGTTGCTACAGTACAAAAGCCTCACATTCTAAGCTAAATTCACCAATTTGAAGCTAAAAGCTAGGAACTGAAGCTGTAGCCATATCTCACTCGGGAGAACGGCGAGAACCTGATTTTCAAGATTACCTCGACAACAGACGTCGCTACAGTACAAAAGCTTCACATTCTAAGCTAGATTCACCAATTTTAAGCTAGAAGCTATGAAAAAGAAGCTGTCGCAATAGCCCACGCGAGAGAACTGTGAAAGTTGAGTTCGACAATTTCCTCGTCAACGGCTGTTGTTGCTAGAGCACAAATGCCTCACATTCTACGCTAAAATCACCAATTTGAAGCTAAAAGCTAGGAAATGAAGCTGTACCGATATCTCACCTGAGAGAACGGTGAAAGTTGCGTGTGACGATTTCTTCGACAACGGCTGTTGCTAGAGCACAAAAGCCACAAATTCTAAACTAAACTCACCACTCAGAAGCTAAAAGCCAGGAAAATGCAGCCGTAGCGATATCACACGCGAGAGAACGGTGAAAGTTCAGATTGACGATTTCCTCGAGAACGGCTGTTGCTAGAGCACAAATGCCTCACATTCTACGCTAAAATCACCAATTTGAAGCTAAAAGCTAGGACATGAAGCTGTACCGATATCTCACGCGAGAAAACGATGATAAGTTGAGTTCCACGATTTCCTTGACAACAGATGTTGCTACAGTACAAAAGCCTCACATTCTAAGCTAAATTCACCAATTTGAAGCTAAAAGCTCGGAAAATGAAGCTGTAACGATAGCCCACGCGAGAGAACTGTGAAAGTTGAGTTTGACAATTTCCTCGTCAACGGCTGTTGCTAGAGCACAGATGCCTCACATTCTAAACTAAATGCACCATTTTTAAGCTAGAAGCCTGAAAAATGCAGCTGTAACGATATCTCATGCGAGAGAACGGTGAAAGTTGAGTTTCACGATTTCCTCGACAACAGATGTTGCTACAGTACAAAAGAGTCACATTCTACGCTAAAATCACCAATTTGAAGCTAAAAGCAAGGAAAATGCAGCTGTAACGATATCTCACCTGAGAGAACGGTGAAAGTTGAATGTGACGATTTCTTCGACAACGGCTGTTGCTAGAGCACAAAAGCCACAAATTCTAAACTAAACTCACCAATCAGAAGCTAAAAGCCAGGAAAATGCAGCCGTAGCGATATCTCACGCGAGAGAACGATGATAAGTTGAGTTTCTCGATTTCCTCGACAACAGATGTTGCTACAGTACAAAAGCCTCACATTCTATGCTAAATTCACCAATTTTAAGCTAGAAGCTCAGAAAATGAATCTGTAGCGATATCTCACGCGAGAGAACGGTGAAAGTTGAGATTGACGATTTCTTTGAGAACGGCTGTTGCTAGAGCACAAATGCCTCACTTTCTACGCTAATATCACCAATTTGAAACTAAAAGCTAGGAAAATGCAGCTGTAACGATATCTCACGCGAGAGAACGGTGAAAGTTGAATTTGACGATTTCCTCGACAACAGATGTTGCTACAGTACAAAAGCCTCACATTCTAAGCTAAATTCACCAATTTGAAGCTAAAAGCTAGGAACTGAAGCTGTGGCGATACCTCACGCGGGAGAACGGTGAGAACCTGATTTTCACGATTACCTCGACAACAGACGTCGCTACAGTACAAAAGCTTCACATTCAAAGCTAAGTTCACCAATTTTAAGCTAGAAGCTCGGAAAATGAAGCTGTAGCGATAGCCCATGCGAGAGAACTGTGAAAGTTGAGTTTGACAATTTCCTCGTCAACGGCTATTGTTGCTAGAGCACAAATGCCTCACATTCTACGCTAAAATCACCAATTTGAAGCTAAAAGCTAGGATATGAAGCTGTACCGATATCTCACCTGAGAGAACGGTGAAAGTTGAGTTTGACGATTTCCTCGACAACGGCTGTTGCTAGAGCACAAATGCCTCACATTCTAAACTAAATTCACCAATTTTTAGCTCGAAGCTAGAAAAATGCAGCTGTAACGATATCTCACGCGAGAGAACGGTGAAAGTTGAGTTTGACGATTACCTCGACAACGGCTGTTGCTAGTGCACAAATGCCTCACATTCTACGCTAAAATCACCAATTTGAAGCTAAAAGCTAGGACATGAAGCTGTACCGACATCTCACGCGAGAAAACGATGATAAGTTGAGTTCCACGATTTCCTTGACAACAGATGTTGCTACAGTACAAAAGCCTCACATTCTAAGCTAAATTCACCAATTTGAAGCTAAAAGCTAGGAACTGAAGCTGTAGCGATATCTCACGCGGGAGAACGGTGAGAACCTGATTTGCACGATTACCTCGACAACAGACGTCGCTACAGTACAAAAGCTTCACATTCTAAGCTAAATTCACCAATTTTAAGCTAGAAGCTCGGAACATGAAGCTGTAGCGATAGCCCACGCGAGAGAACTGTGAAAGTTGTATTTGACAATTTCTTCGTCAACGGCTGTTCCTAGAGCAAAAATGCCTCACATTCTACGCTAAAATCACCAATTTGAAGCTAAAAGCTAGGAAATGCAGCTGACCGATATCTCACCTGAGAGAACGGTGAAAGTTGAGTGTGACGATTTCTTCGACAACGGCTGTTGCCAGAGCACAAAAGCCACAAATTCTAATCTAAACTCACCAATCAGAAGCTAAAAGCCAGGAAAATGCAGCCGTAGCGATATCATACGCGAGAGAACGGTGAAAGTTGAGATTGACGATTTCCTCGAGAACGGCTGTTGCTAGAGCACAAATGCCTCACATTCTACGCTAATATCACCAATTTGAAGCTAAAAGCTAGGAAAATGCAGCTGTAACGATATCTCACGCGAGAGAACGGTGAAAGTTGAGTTTGACGATTTCCTCGACAACAGATGTTGCTACAGTACAAAAGCCTCACATTCTAAGCTAAATTCACCAATTTGAAGCTAAAAGCTAGGAACTGAAGCTGTAGCGATATCTCACTCGGGAGAACGGCGAGAACCTGATTTTCACGATTACCTCGACAACAGACGTCGCTACAGTACAAAAGCTTCACATTCTATGCTAGATTCACCAATTTTAAGCTAGAAGCTATGAAAAAGAAGCTGTCGCAATAGCCCACGCGATAGAACTGTGAAAGTTGAGTTCGACAATTTCCTCGTCAACGGCTGTTGTTGCTAGAGCACAAGTGCCTCACATTCTACGCTAAAATCACCAATTTGAAGCTAAAAGCTAGGAAATGAAGCTGTACCGATATCTCACCTGAGAGAACGGTGAAAGTTGCGTGTGACGATTTCTTCGACAACGGCTGTTGCTAGAGCACAAAAGCCACAAATTCTAAACTAAACTCACCAATCAGAAGCTAAAAGCCAGGAAAATGCAGCCGTAGCGATATCACACGCGAGAGAACGGTGAAAGTTGAGATTGACGATTTCCTCGAGAACGGCTGTTGCTAGAGCACAAATGCCTCACATTCTACGCTAAAATCACCAATTTGAAGCTAAAAGCTAGGAAAATGCAGCTGTAACGATATCTCACGCGAGAGAACGGTGAAAGTTGAGTTTGACGATTTCCTCGACAACAGATGTTGCTACAGTACAAAAGCCTCACATTCTAAGCGAAATTCACCAATTTGAAGCTAAAAGCTAGGAACTGAAGCTGTAGCCATATCTCACTCGGGAGAACGGCGAGAACCTGATTTTCACGATTACCTCGACAACAGACGTCGCTACAGTACAAAAGCTTCACATTCTAAGCTAGATTCACCAATTTTAAGCTAGAAGCTATGAAAAAGAAGCTGTCGCAATAGCCCACGCGAGAGAACTGTGAAAGTTGAGTTCGACAATATCCTCGTCAACGGCTGTTGTTGCTAGAGCACAAATGCCTCACATTCTACGCTAAAATCACCAATTTGAAGCTAAAAGCTAGGAAATGAAGCTGTACCGATATCTCACCTGAGAGAACGGTGAAAGTTGCGTGTGACGATTTCTTCGACAACGGCTGTTGCTAGAGCAAAAAAGCCACAAATTCTAAACTAAACTCACCACTCAGAAGCTAAAAGCCAGGAAAATGCAGCCGTAGCGATATCACACGCGAGAGAACGGTGAAAGTTGAGATTGACGATTTCCTCGAGAACGGCTGTTGCTAGAGCACAAATGCCTCACATTCTACGCTAAAATCACCAATTTGAAGCTGAAAGCTAGGACATGAAGCTGTACCGATATCTCACGCGAGAAAACGATGATAAGTTGAGTTCCACGATTTCCTTGACAACAGATGTTGCTACAGTACAAAAGCGTCACATTCTAAGCTAAATTCACCAATTTGAAGCTAAAAGCTAGGAACTGAAGCTGTTGTAGCGATATCTCACGCGAGAGAACGATGATAAGTTGAGTTTCACGATTTCCTTGACAACAGACGTCGCTACAGTACAAAAGCTTCACATTCAAAGCTAAGTTCACCAATTTTAAGCTAGAAGCTCGGAAAATGAAGCTGTAGCGATAGCCCACGCGAGAGAACTGTGAAAGTTGAGTTTGACGATTCCCTCCACAACGGTTGTTGCTACAGTACAAAAGCCTCACATTCTAAGCTAAATTAACCAATTTTAAGCTAGAAGCTCGGAAAATGCAGCTGTAACGATATCTCACGCGAGAGAACGGTGAAAGTTGAGTTTGACGATTTCCTCGACAACAGATGTTGCTACAGTACAAAAGCCTCACATTCTAAGCTAAATTCACCAATTTGAAGCTAAAAGCTCGGAAAATGAAGCTGTAACGATAGCCCACGCGAGAGAACTGTGAAAGTTGAGTTTGACAATTTCCTCGTCAACGGCTGTTGCTAGAGCACAGATGCCTCACATTCTAAACTAAATTCACCATTTTTAAGCTAGAAGCCTGAAAAATGCAGCTGTAACGATATCTCATGCGAGAGAACGGTGAAAGTTGAGTTTCACGATATCCTCGACAACAGATGTTGCTACAGTACAAAAGCCTCACATTCTAAGCTAAATTCACCAATTTTAAGCTAGAAGCTCGGAGCATGAAGCTGTAGCAATAGCCCACGCGAGAGACCTGTGAAAGTTGTGTTTGACAATTTCCTCGTCAACGGCTGTTGTTACAGTACAAAAGCCTCTTATTCTAAGCTAAATTCACCAATTTGAAGCTAAAAGCCAGGAAAGTGCAGCTGTAACGATATCTCATGCGAGAGAACGGTGAAAGTTGAGTTTCACGATTTCCTCGACAACAGATGTTGCTACAGTACAAAAGTGTCACATTCTACGCTAAAATCACCAATTTGAAGCTAAAAGCAAGGAAAATGCAGCTGTAACGATATCTCACCTGAGAGAACGGTGAAAGTTGAATGTGACGATTTCTTCGACAACGGCTGTTGCTAGAGCACAAAAGCCACAAATTCTAAACTAAACTCACCAATCAGAAGCTAAAAGCCAAGAAAATGCAGCCGTAGCGATATCTCACGCGAGAGAACGATGATAAGTTGAGTTTCTCGATTTCCTCGACAACAGATGTTGCTACAGTACAAAAGCCTCACATTCTATGCTAAATTCACCAATTTTAAGCTAGAAGCTCAGAAAATGAATCTGTAGCGATATCTCACGCGAGAGAACGGTGAAAGTTGAGATTGACGATTTCTTTGAGAACGGCTGTTGCTAGAGCACAAATGCCTCACTTTCTACGCTAATATCACCAATTTGAAACTAAAAGCTAGGAAAATGCAGCTGTAACGATATCTCACGCGAGAGAACGGTGAAAGTTGAGTTTGACGATTTCCTCGACAACAGATGTTGCTACAGTACAAAAGCCTCACATTCTAAGCTAAATTCACCAATTTGAAGCTAAAAGCTAGGAACTGAAGCTGTGGCGATACCTCACGCGGGAGAACGGTGAGAACCTGATTTTCACGATTACCTCGACAACAGACGTCGCTACAGTACAAAAGCTTCACATTCAAAGCTAAGTTCACCAATTTTAAGCTAGAAGCTCGGAAAATGAAGCTGTAGCGATAGCCCATGCGAGAGAACTGTGAAAGTTGAGTTTGACAATTTCCTCGTCAACGGCTATTGTTGCTAGAGCACAAATGCCTCACATTCTACGCTAAAATCACCAATTTGAAGCTAAAAGCTAGGATATGAAGCTGTACCGATATCTCACCTGAGAGAACGGTGAAAGTTGAGTTTGACGATTTCCTCGACAACGGCTGTTGCTAGAGCACAAATGCCTCACATTCTAAACTAAATTCACCAATTTTTAGCTCGAAGCTAGAAAAATGCAGCTGTAACGATATCTCACGCGAGAGAACGGTGAAAGTTGAGTTTGACGATTACCTCGACAACGGCTCTTGCTAGTGCACAAATGCCTCACATTCTACGCTAAAATCACCAATTTGAAGCTAAAAGCTAGGACATGAAGCTGTACCGACATCTCACGCGAGAAAACGATGATAAGTTGAGTTCCACGATTTCCTTGACAACAGATGTTGCTACAGTACAAAAGCCTCACATTCTAAGCTAAATTCACCAATTTGAAGCTAAAAGCTAGGAACTGAAGCTGTAGCGATATCTCACGCGGGAGAACGGTGAGAACCTGATTTGCACGATTACCTCGACAACAGACGTCGCTACAGTACAAAAGCTTCACATTCTAAGCTAAATTCACCAATTTTAAGCTAGAAGCTCGGAACATGAAGCTGTAGCGATAGCCCACGCGAGAGAACTGTGAAAGTTGTATTTGACAATTTCTTCGTCAACGGCTGTTCCTAGAGCAAAAATGCCTCACATTCTACGCTAAAATCACCAATTTGAAGCTAAAAGCTAGGAAATGCAGCTGACCGATATCTCACCTGAGAGAACGGTGAAAGTTGAGTGTGACGATTTCTTCGACAACGGCTGTTGCCAGAGCACAAAAGCCACAAATTCTAATCTAAACTCACCAATCAGAAGCTAAAAGCCAGGAAAATGCAGCCGTAGCGATATCATACGCGAGAGAACGGTGAAAGTTGAGATTGACGATTTCCTCGAGAACGGCTGTTGCTAGAGCACAAATGCCTCACATTCTACGCTAATATCACCAATTTGAAGCTAAAAGCTAGGAAAATGCAGCTGTAACGATATCTCACGCGAGAGAACGGTGAAAGTTGAGTTTGACGATTTCCTCGACAACAGATGTTGCTACAGTACAAAAGCCTCACATTCTAAGCTAAATTCACCAATTTGAAGCTAAAAGCTAGGAACTGAAGCTGTAGCGATATCTCACTCGGGAGAACGGCGAGAACCTGATTTTCACGATTACCTCGACAACAGACGTCGCTACAGTACAAAAGCTTCACATTCTAAGCTAGATTCACCAATTTTAAGCTAGAAGCTATGAAAAAGAAGCTGTCGCAATAGCCCACGCGAGAGAACTGTGAAAGTTGAGTTCGACAATTTCCTCGTCAACGGCTGTTGTTGCTAGAGCACAAGTGCCTCACATTCTACGCTAAAATCACCAATTTGAAGCTAAAAGCTAGGAAATGAAGCTGTACCGATATCTCACCTGAGAGAACGGTGAAAGTTGCGTGTGACGATTTCTTCGACAACGGCTGTTGCTAGAGCACAAAAGCCACAAATTCTAAACTAAACTCACCAATCAGAAGCTAAAAGCCAGGAAAATGCAGCCGTAGCGATATCACACGCGAGAGAACGGTGAAAGTTGAGATTGACGATTTCCTCGAGAACGGCTGTTGCTAGAGCACAAATGCCTCACATTCTACGCTAAAATCACCAATTTGAAGCTAAAAGCTAGGAAAATGCAGCTGTAACGATATCTCACGCGAGAGAACGGTGAAAGTTGAGTTTGACGATTTCCTCGACAACAGATGTTGCTACAGTACAAAAGCCTCACATTCTAAGCGAAATTCACCAATTTGAAGCTAAAAGCTAGGAACTGAAGCTGTAGCCATATCTCACTCGGGAGAACGGCGAGAACCTGATTTTCACGATTACCTCGTCAACAGACGTCGCTACAGTACAAAAGCTTCACATTCTAAGCTAGATTCACCAATTTTAAGCTAGAAGCTATGAAAAAGAAGCTGTCGCAATAGCCCACGCGAGAGAACTGTGAAAGTTGAGTTCGACAATATCCTCGTCAACGGCTGTTGTTGCTAGAGCACAAATGCCTCACATTCTACGCTAAAATCACCAATTTGAAGCTAAAAGCTAGGAAATGAAGCTGTACCGATATCTCACCTGAGAGAACGGTGAAAGTTGCGTGTGACGATTTCTTCGACAACGGCTGTTGCTAGAGCAAAAAAGCCACAAATTCTAAACTAAACTCACCACTCAGAAGCTAAAAGCCAGGAAAATGCAGCCGTAGCGATATCACACGCGAGAGAACGGTGAAAGTTGAGATTGACGATTTCCTCGAGAACGGCTGTTGCTAGAGCACAAATGCCTCACATTCTACGCTAAAATCACCAATTTGAAGCTAAAAGCTAGGACATGAAGCTGTACCGATATCTCACGCGAGAAAACGATGATAAGTTGAGTTCCACGATTTCCTTGACAACAGATGTTGCTACAGTACAAAAGCGTCACATTCTAAGCTAAATTCACCAATTTGAAGCTAAAAGCTAGGAACTGAAGCTGTTGTAGCGATATCTCACGCGAGAGAACGATGATAAGTTGAGTTTCACGATTTCCTTGACAACAGACGTCGCTACAGTACAAAAGCTTCACATTCAAAGCTAAGTTCACCAATTTTAAGCTAGAAGCTCGGAAAATGAAGCTGTAGCGATAGCCCACGCGAGAGAACTGTGAAAGTTGAGTTTGACGATTCCCTCCACAACGGTTGTTGCTACAGTACAAAAGCCTCACATTCTAAGCTAAATTAACCAATTTTAAGCTAGAAGCTCGGAAAATGCAGCTGTAACGATATCTCACGCGAGAGAACGGTGAAAGTTGAGTTTGACGATTTCCTCGACAACAGATGTTGCTACAGTACAAAAGCCTCACATTCTAAGCTAAATTCACCAATTTGAAGCTAAAAGCTAGGAACTGAAGCTGTGGCGATACCTCACGCGGGAGAACGGTGAGAACCTGATTTTCACGATTACCTCGACAACAGACGTCGCTACAGTACAAAAGCTTCACATTCAAAGCTAAGTTCACCAATTTTAAGCTAGAAGCTCGGAAAATGAAGCTGTAGCGATAGCCCATGCGAGAGAACTGTGAAAGTTGAGTTTGACAATTTCCTCGTCAACGGCTATTGTTGCTAGAGCACAAATGCCTCACATTCTACGCTAAAATCACCAATTTGAAGCTAAAAGCTAGGAAATGAAGCTGTACCGATATCTCACCTGAGAGAACGGTGAAAGTTGAGTGTGACGATTTCTTCGACAACGGCTGTTGCTAGAGCACAAAAGCCACAAATACTAAACTAAACTCACCAATCAGAAGCTAAAAGCCAGGAAAATGCAGCCGTAGCGGTATCACACGCGAGAGAACGGTGAAAGTTGAGATTGACGATTTCCTCGAGAACGGCTGTTGCTAGAGCACAAATGCCTCACATTCTACGCTAATATCACCAATTTGAAGCGAAAAGCTAGGAAAATGCAGCTGTAACGATATCTCATGCGAGAGAACGGTGAAAGTTGAGTTTGACGATTTCCTCGACAACGGCTGTTGCTAGAGCACAAATGCCTCACATTCTAAACTAAATTCACCAATTTTTAGCTCGAAGCTAGAAAAATGCAGCTGTAACGATATCTCACGCGAGAGAACGGTGAAAGTTGAGTTTGACGATTACCTCGACAACGGCTGTTGCTAGTGCACAAATGCCTCACATTCTACGCTAAAATCACCAATTTGAAGCTAAAAGCTAGGACATGAAGCTGTACCGATATCTCACGCGAGAAAACGATGATAAGTTGAGTTCCACGATTTCCTTGACAACAGATGTAGCTACAGTACAAAAGCCTCACATTCTAAGCTAAATTCACCAATTTGAAGCTAAAAGCTAGGAACTGAAGCTGTAGCGATATCTCACGCGGGAGAACGGTGAGAACCTGATTTGCACGATTACCTCGACAACAGACGTCGCTACAGTACAAAAGCTTCACATTCTAAGCTAAATTCACCAATTTTAAGCTAGAAGCTCGGAACATGAAGCTGTAGCGATAGCCCACGCGAGAGAACTGTGAAAGTTGTATTTGACAATTTCTTCGTCAACGGCTGTTCCTAGAGCAAAAATGCCTCACATTCTACGCTAAAATCACCAATTTGAAGCTAAAAGCTAGGAAATGCAGCTGACCGATATCTCACCTGAGAGAACGGTGAAAGTTGAGTGTGACGATTTCTTCGACAACGGCTGCTGCCAGAGCACAAAAGCCACAAATTCTAATCTAAACTCACCAATCAGAAGCTAAAAGCCAGGAAAATGCAGCCGTACCGATATCTCACGCGAGAGAACGGTGAAAGTTGAGTTTGACGATTTCCTTGACAACAGATGTTGGTACAGTACAAAAGCCTCACATTCTAAGCTAAATTCACCAATTTGAAGCTAAAAGCTAGGAACTGAAGCTGTAGCGATATCTCACTCGGGAGAACGGCGAGAACCTGATTTTCACGATTACCTCGACAACAGACGTCGCTACAGTACAAAAGCTTCACATTCTAAGCTAGATTCACCAATTTTAAGCTAGAAGCTATGAAAAAGAAGCTGTCGCAATAGCCCACGCGAGAGAACTGTGAAAGTTGAGTTCGACAATTTCCTCGTCAACGGCTGTTGTTGCTAGAGCACAAATGCCTCACATTCTAATCTAAACTCACCAATCAGAAGCTAAAAGCCAGGAAAATGCAGCCGTACCGATATCTCACGCGAGAGAACGATGATAAGTTGAGTTTCACGATTTCCTTGACAACAGATGTTGCTACAGTACAAAAGCCTCACATTCTAAGCTAAATTCACCAATTTTAAGCTAGAAGCTCGGAAAATGAAGCTGTAACGATAGCCCACGCGAGAGAACTGTGAAAGTTGAGTTTGACAATTTCCTCGTCAACGGCTGTTGCTAGAGCACAGATGCCTCACATTCTAAACTAAATTCACCATTTTTAAGCTAGAAGCCTGAAAAATGCAGCTGTAACGATATCTCATGCGAGAGAACGGTGAAAGTTGAGTTTCACGATTTCCTCGACAACAGATGTTGCTACAGTACAAAAGCCTCGCATTCTAAGCTAAATTCACCAATTTGAAGCTAAAAGCCAGGAAAATGCAGCTGTAGCGATATCTCACGCGAGAGAACGATGATAAGTTGAGTTTCTCGATTTCCTCGACAACAGATGTTGCTACAGTACAAACGCCTCACATTCTAAGCTAAATTCACCAATTTGAAGCTAAAAGCTAGGAACTGAAGCTGTAGCGATACCTCACGCGGGAGAACGGTGCGAACCTGATTTTCACGGTTACCTCGACAACAGACGTCGCTAAAGTACAAAAGCTTCACATTCTAAGCTAAATTCACCAATTTTAAGCTAGAAGCTCGGAACATGAAGCTGTAGCGATAGCCCACGCGAGAGAACTGTGAAAGTTGTATTTGACAATTTCTTCGTCAACGGCTGTTCCTAGAGCAAAAATGCCTCACATTCTACGCTAAAATCACCAATTTGAAGCTAAAAGCTAGGAAATGCAGCTGACCGATATTTCACCTGAGAGAACGGTGAAAGTTGAGTGTGACGATTTCTTCGACAACGGCTGTTGCCAGAGCACAAAAGCCACAAATTCTAATCTAAACTCACCAATCAGAAGCTAAAAGCCAGGAAAATGCAGCCGTAGCGGTATCACACGCGAGAGAACGGTGAAAGTTGAGATTGACGATTTCCTCGAGAACGGCTGTTGCTAGAGCACAAATGCCTCACATTCTACGCTAATATCACCAATTTGAAGCGAAAAGCTAGGAAAATGCAGCTGTAACGATATCTCATGCGAGAGAACGGTGAAAGTTGAGTTTGACGATTTCCTCGACAACGGCTGTTGCTAGAGCACAAATGCCTCACATTCTAAACTAAATTCACCAATTTTTAGCTCGAAGCTAGAAAAATGCAGCTGTAACGATATCTCACGCGAGAGAACGGTGAAAGTTGAGTTTGACGATTACCTCGACAACGGCTGTTGCTAGTGCACAAATGCCTCACATTCTACGCTAAAATCACCAATTTGAAGCTAAAAGCTAGGACATGAAGCTGTACCGATATCTCACGCGAGAAAACGATGATAAGTTGAGTTCCACGATTTCCTTGACAACAGATGTAGCTACAGTACAAAAGCCTCACATTCTAAGCTAAATTCACCAATTTGAAGCTAAAAGCTAGGAACTGAAGCTGTAGCGATATCTCACGCGGGAGAACGGTGAGAACCTGATTTGCACGATTACCTCGACAACAGACGTCGCTACAGTACAAAAGCTTCACATTCTAAGCTAAATTCACCAATTTTAAGCTAGAAGCTCGGAACATGAAGCTGTAGCGATAGCCCACGCGAGAGAACTGTGAAAGTTGTATTTGACAATTTCTTCGTCAACGGCTGTTCCTAGAGCAAAAATGCCTCACATTCTACGCTAAAATCACCAATTTGAAGCTAAAAGCTAGGAAATGCAGCTGACCGATATCTCACCTGAGAGAACGGTGAAAGTTGAGTGTGACGATTTCTTCGACAACGGCTGCTGCCAGAGCACAAAAGCCACAAATTCTAATCTAAACTCACCAATCAGAAGCTAAAAGCCAGGAAAATGCAGCCGTACCGATATCTCACGCGAGAGAACGGTGAAAGTTGAGTTTGACGATTTCCTCGACAACAGATGTTGGTACAGTACAAAAGCCTCACATTCTAAGCTAAATTCACCAATTTGAAGCTAAAAGCTAGGAACTGAAGCTGTAGCGATATCTCACTCGGGAGAACGGCGAGAACCTGATTTTCACGATTACCTCGACAACAGACGTCGCTACAGTACAAAAGCTTCACATTCTAAGCTAGATTCACCAATTTTAAGCTAGAAGCTATGAAAAAGAAGCTGTCGCAATAGCCCACGCGAGAGAACTGTGAAAGTTGAGTTCGACAATTTCCTCGTCAACGGCTGTTGTTGCTAGAGCACAAATGCCTCACATTCTACGCTAAAATCACCAATTTGAAGCTAAAAGCTAGGAAATGAAGCTGTACCGATATCTCACCTGAGAGAACGGTGAAAGTTGCGTGTGACGATTTCTTCGACAACGGCTGTTGCTAGAGCACAAAAGCCACAAATTCTAAACTAAACTCACCAATCAGAAGCTAAAAGCCAGGAAAATGCAGCCGTAGCGATATCACACGCGAGAGAACGGTGAAAGTTGAGATTGACGATTCCCTCCACAACGGTTGTTGCTACAGTACAAAAGCCTCACATTCTAAGCTAAATTCACCAATTTGAAGCTAAAAGCTAGGAAATGAAGCTGTACCGATATCTCACGCGAGAGAACGATGATAAGTTGAGTTTGACGATTTCCTCGACAACAGATGTTGCTACAGTACAAAAGCCTCACATTCTAAGCTAAATTCACCAATTTGAAGCTAAAAGCCAGGAAAATGCAGCTGTAGCGATATCTCACACGAGAGAACGGTGAAAGTTGAGTTTGACGATTCCCTCCACAACGGTTGTTGCTACAGTACAAAAGCCTCACATTCTAAGCTAGATTCACCAATTTTAAGCTAGAGGCTCGGAAAATGAAGCTGTAGCGATAGCCCACGCGAAAGAACTGGGAAAGTTGAGTTTGACAATTTCCTCGTCAACGGCTGTTGCTAGAGCACAAATGCCTCACATTCTAACCTAAATTCACCATGTTTAAGCTAGAAGCCTGAATAATGCAGCTGTAACGATATCTCATGCGAGAGAACGGTGAAAGTTGAGTTTCACGATTTCCTCGACAACAGATGTTGCTACAGTACAAAAGCTTCACATTCTAAGCTAAATTCACCATTTTTAAGCTAGAAGCTCGGAACATGAAGCTGTAACAATAGCCCACGCGAGAGAACTGTGAAAGTTGTGTTTGACAATTTCCTCGTCAACGGCTGTTGCTAGAGCACAAATGGCTCACATTCTATGCTAAATTCACCAATTTTAAGCTAGAAGCTCAGAAAATGAAGCTGTAGCGATATACCACTCGAGAGAACGGTGAAAACTTGAGTTTGACGATTTCCTCGACAACGGCTGTTGCTAGAGCACAAATGCCTCACATTCTACGCTAAAATCACCAATTTGAAGCTACAAGCTAGGAAAATGCAGCTGTAACTACATCTCACGCGAAAGAATGGTGAAAGTTGAGTTTCACGATTTCCTCGACAACAGATGTTGCTACAGTACAAAAGCCTCACGTTCTAAGCTATATTCACCAATTTGAAACTAGAAGCTCGGAAAATGAAGCTGTAGCGATATCCCACACGAGAGAACGGTGAAAGTTGAGTTTGACGATTCCCTCCACAACGGTTGTTGCTACAGTACAAAAGCCTCACATTCTAAGCTAAATTCACCAATTTGAAGCTACAAACTCGGAAAATGAAGCTGTACCGATATCCCACACGAGAGAACGGTGAAAACTTGAGTTTGACGATTTCCTCGACAACGGCTGTTGCTAGTGCACAAATGCCTCACATTCTATGCTAAATTCACCAATTGTAAGCTAAAAGTTAGGAACTGAAGCTGTAGCGATATCTCACGCGAGAGAACGATGATAAGTTGAGTTTCTCGATTTCCTCGACAACAGATGTTGCTACAGTACAAACGCCTCACATTCTAAGCTAAATTCACCAATTTGAAGCTAAAAGCTAGGAACTGAAGCTGTAGCGATACCTCACGCGGGAGAACGGTGCGAACCTGATTTTCACGGTTACCTCGACAACAGACGTCGCTACAGTACAAAAGCTTCACATTCAAAGCTAAGTTCACCAATTTTAAGCTAGAAGCTCGGAAAATGAAGCTGTAGCGATAGCCCATGCGAGAGAACTGTGAAAGTTGAGTTTGACAATTTCCTCGTCAACGGCTATTGTTGCTAGAGCACAAATGCCTCACATTCTACGCTAAAATCACCAATTTGAAGCTAAAAGCTAGGATATGAAGCTGTACCGATATCTCACCTGAGAGAACGGTGAAAGTTGAGTTTGACGATTTCCTCGACAACGGCTGTTGCTAGAGCACAAATGCCTCACATTCTAAACTAAATTCACCAATTTTTAGCTCGAAGCTAGAAAAATGCAGCTGTAACGATATCTCACGCGAGAGAACGGTGAAAGTTGAGTTTGACGATTACCTCGACAACGGCTGTTGCTAGTGCACAAATGCCTCACATTCTACGCTAAAATCACCAATTTGAAGCTAAAAGCTAGGACATGAAGCTGTACCGACATCTCACGCGAGAAAACGATGATAAGTTGAGTTCCACGATTTCCTTGACAACAGATGTTGCTACAGTACAAAAGCCTCACATTCTAAGCTAAATTCACCAATTTGAAGCTAAAAGCTCGGAACATGAAGCTGTAGCGATAGCCCACGCGAGAGAACTGTGAAAGTTGTATTTGACAATTTCTTCGTCAACGGCTGTTCCTAGAGCAAAAATGCCTCACATTCTACGCTAAAATCACCAATTTGAAGCTAAAAGCTAGGAAATGCAGCTGACCGATATCTCACCTGAGAGAACGGTGAAAGTTGAGTGTGACGATTTCTTCGACAACGGCTGTTGCCAGAGCACAAAAGCCACAAATTCTAATCTAAACTCACCAATCAGAAGCTAAAAGCCAGGAAAATGCAGCCGTAGCGATATCATACGCGAGAGAACGGTGAAAGTTGAGATTGACGATTTCCTCGAGAACGGCTGTTGCTAGAGCACAAATGCCTCACATTCTACGCTAATATCACCAATTTGAAGCTAAAAGCTAGGAAAATGCAGCTGTAACGATATCTCACGCGAGAGAACGGTGAAAGTTGAGTTTGACGATTTCCTCGACAACAGATGTTGCTACAGTACAAAAGCCTCACATTCTAAGCTAAATTCACCAATTTGAAGCTAAAAGCTAGGAACTGAAGCTGTAGCGATATCTCACTCGGGAGAACGGCGAGAACCTGATTTTCACGATTACCTCGACAACAGACGTCGCTACAGTACAAAAGCTTCACATTCTAAGCTAGATTCACCAATTTTAAGCTAGAAGCTATGAAAAAGAAGCTGTCGCAATAGCCCACGCGATAGAACTGTGAAAGTTGAGTTCGACAATTTCCTCGTCAACGGCTGTTGTTGCTAGAGCACAAGTGCCTCACATTCTACGCTAAAATCACCAATTTGAAGCTAAAAGCTAGGAAATGAAGCTGTACCGATATCTCACCTGAGAGAACGGTGAAAGTTGCGTGTGACGATTTCTTCGACAACGGCTGTTGCTAGAGCACAAAAGCCACAAATTCTAAACTAAACTCACCAATCAGAAGCTAAAAGCCAGGAAAATGCAGCCGTAGCGATATCACACGCGAGAGAACGGTGAAAGTTGAGATTGACGATTTCCTCGAGAACGGCTGTTGCTAGAGCACAAATGCCTCACATTCTACGCTAAAATCACCAATTTGAAGCTGAAAGCTAGGACATGAAGCTGTACCGATATCTCACGCGAGAAAACGATGATAAGTTGAGTTCCACGATTTCCTTGACAACAGATGTTGCTACAGTACAAAAGCGTCACATTCTAAGCTAAATTCACCAATTTGAAGCTAAAAGCTAGGAACTGAAGCTGTTGTAGCGATATCTCACGCGAGAGAACGATGATAAGTTGAGTTTCACGATTTCCTTGACAACAGACGTCGCTACAGTACAAAAGCTTCACATTCAAAGCTAAGTTCACCAATTTTAAGCTAGAAGCTCGGAAAATGAAGCTGTAGCGATAGCCCACGCGAGAGAACTGTGAAAGTTGAGTTTGACGATTCCCTCCACAACGGTTGTTGCTACAGTACAAAAGCCTCACATTCTAAGCTAAATTAACCAATTTTAAGCTAGAAGCTCGGAAAATGCAGCTGTAACGATATCTCACGCGAGAGAACTGTGAAAGTTGAGTTTGACGATTTCCTCGACAACAGATGTTGCTACAGTACAAAAGCCTCACATTCTAAGCTAAATTCACCAATTTGAAGCTAAAAGCTAGGAACTGAAGCTGTGGCGATACCTCACGCGGGAGAACGGTGAGAACCTGATTTTCACGATTACCTCGACAACAGACGTCGCTACAGTACAAAAGCTTCACATTCAAAGCTAAGTTCACCAATTTTAAGCTAGAAGCTCGGAAAATGAAGCTGTAGCGATAGCCCATGCGAGAGAACTGTGAAAGTTGAGTTTGACATTTTCCTCGTCAACGGCTATTGTTGCTAGAGCACAAATGCCTCACATTCTACGCTAAAATCACCAATTTGAAGCTAAAAGCTAGGAAATGAAGCTGTACCGATATCTCACCTGAGAGAACGGTGAAAGTTGAGTGTGACGATTTCTTCGACAACGGCTGTTGCTAGAGCACAAAAGCCACAAATACTAAACTAAACTCACCAATCAGAAGCTAAAAGCCAGGAAAATGCAGCCGTAGCGGTATCACACGCGAGAGAACGGTGAAAGTTGAGATTGACGATTTCCTCGAGAACGGCTGTTGCTAGAGCACAAATGCCTCACATTCTACGCTAAAATCACCAATTTGAAGCGAAAAGCTAGGAAAATGCAGCTGTAACGATATCTCATGCGAGAGAACGGTGAAAGTTGAGTTTGACGATTACCTCGACAACGGCTGTTGCTAGTGCACAAATGCCTCAAATTCTACGCTAAAATCACCAATTTGAAGCTAAAAGCTAGGACATGAAGCTGTACCGATATCTCACGCGAGAAAACGATGATAAGTTGAGTACCACGATTTCCTTGACAACAGATGTAGCTACAGTACAAAAGCCTCACATTCTAAGCTAAATTCACCAATTTGAAGCTAAAAGCTAGGAACTGAAGCTGTGGCGATACCTCACGCGGGAGAACGGTGAGAACCTGATTTTCACGATTACCTCGACAACAGACGTCGCTACAGTACAAAAGCTTCACATTCAAAGCTAAGTTCACCAATTTTAAGCTAGAAGCTCGGAAAATGAAGCTGTAGCGATAGCCCATGCGAGAGAACTGTGAAAGTTGAGTTTGACAATTTCCTCGTCAACGGCTATTGTTGCTAGAGCACAAATGCCTCACATTCTACGCTAAAATCACCAATTTGAAGCTAAAAGCTAGGATATGAAGCTGTACCGATATCTCACCTGAGAGAACGGTGAAAGTTGAGTTTGACGATTTCCTCGACAACGGCTGTTGCTAGAGCACAAATGCCTCACATTCTAAACTGAATTCACCAATTTTTAGCTAAAAGCTAGGAAATGAAGCTGTACCGATAACTCACCTGAGAGAACGGTGAAAGTTGCGTGTGACGATTTCTTCGACAACGGCTGTTGCTAGAGCACAAAAGCCACAAATTCTAAACTAAACTCACCAATCAGAAGCTAAAAGCCAGGAAATGCAGCCGTAGCGATATCACACGCGAGAGAACGGTGAAAGTTGAGATTGACGATTTCCTCGAGAACGGCTGTTGCTAGAGCACAAATGCCTCACATTCTACGCTAAAATCACCAATTTGAAGCTAAAAGCTAGGAAAATGCAGCTGTAACGATATCTCACGCGAGAGAACGGTGAAAGTTGAGTTTGACGATTTCCTCGACAACAGATGTTG
The DNA here is from genome assembly GCA_944319695.1 of Tiphia femorata. Classification (NCBI taxonomy): domain Eukaryota; kingdom Metazoa; phylum Arthropoda; class Insecta; order Hymenoptera; family Tiphiidae; genus Tiphia; species Tiphia femorata. The sequence goes on from CALUEP010000001.1 coordinate 581,265, forward strand.
CTACAGTACAAAAGCCTCACATTCTAAGCGAAATTCACCAATTTGAAGCTAAAAGCTAGGAACTGAAGCTGTAGCCATATCTCACTCGGGAGAACGGCGAGAACCTGATTTTCACGATTACCTCGACAACAGACGTCGCTACAGTACAAAAGCTTCACATTCTAAGCTAGATTCACCAATTTTAAGCTAGGAGCTATGAAAAAGAAGCTGTCGCAATAGCCCACGCGAGAGAACTGTGAAAGTTGAGTTCGACAATATCCTCGTCAACGGCTGTTGTTGCTAGAGCACAAATGCCTCACATTCTACGCTAAAATCACCAATTTGAAGCTAAAAGCTAGGAAATGAAGCTGTACCGATATCTCACCTGAGAGAACGGTGAAAGTTGCGTGTGACGATTTCTTCGACAACGGCTGTTGCTAGAGCAAAAAAGCCACAAATTCTAAACTAAACTCACCACTCAGAAGCTAAAAGCTAGGAAAATGCAGCTGTAACGATATCTCATGCGAGAGAACGGTGAAAGTTGAGTTTGACGATTACCTCGTCAACGGCTGTTGCTAGTGCACAAATGCCTCAAATTCTACGCTAAAATCACCAATTTGAAGCTAAAAGCTAGGACATGAAGCTGTACCGATATCTCACGCGAGAAAACGATGATAAGTTGAGTTCCACGATTTCCTTGACAACAGATGTAGCTACAGTACAAAAGCCTCACATTCTAAGCTAAATTCACCAATTTGAAGCTAAAAGCTAGGAACTGAAGCTGTGGCGATACCTCACGCGGGAGAACGGTGAGAACCTGATTTTCACGATTACCTCGACAACAGACGTCGCTACAGTACAAAAGCTTCACATTCAAAGCTAAGTTCACCAATTTTAAGCTAGAAGCTCGGAAAATGAAGCTGTAGCGATAGCCCATGCGAGAGAACTGTGAAAGTTGAGTTTGACAATTTCCTCGTCAACGGCTATTGTTGCTAGAGCACAAATGCCTCACATTCTACGCTAAAATCACCAATTTGAAGCTAAAAGCTAGGATATGAAGCTGTACCGATATCTCACCTGAGAGAACGGTGAAAGTTGAGTTTGACGATTTCCTCGACAACGGCTGTTGCTAGAGCACAAATGCCTCACATTCTAAACTAAATTCACCAATTTTTAGCTCGAAGCTAGAAAAATGCAGCTGTAACGATATCTCACGCGAGAGAACGGTGAAAGTTGAGTTTGACGATTACCTCGACAACGGCTGTTGCTAGTGCACAAATGCCTCACATTCTACGCTAAAATCACCAATTTGAAGCTAAAAGCTAGGACATGAAGCTGTACCGACATCTCACGCGAGAAAACGATGATAAGTTGAGTTCCACGATTTCCTTGACAACAGATGTTGCTACAGTACAAAAGCCTCACATTCTAAGCTAAATTCACCAATTTGAAGCTAAAAGCTAGGAACTGAAGCTGTAGCGATATCTCACGCGGGAGAACGGTGAGAACCTGATTTGCACGATTACCTCGACAACAGACGTCGCTACAGTACAAAAGCTTCACATTCTAAGCTTAATTCACCAATTTTAAGCTAGAAGCTCGGAACATGAAGCTGTAGCGATAGCCCACGCGAGAGAACTGTGAAAGTTGTATTTGACAATTTCTTCGTCAACGGCTGTTCCTAGAGAAAAAATGCCTCACATTCTACGCTAAAATCACCAATTTGAAGCTAAAAGCTAGGAAATGCAGCTGACCGATATCTCACCTGAGAGAACGGTGAAAGTTGAGTGTGACGATTTCTTCGACAACGGCTGTTGCCAGAGCACAAAAGCCACAAATTCTAATCTAAACTCACCAATCAGAAGCTAAAAGCCAGGAAAATGCAGCCGTAGCGATATCATACGCGAGAGAACGGTGAAAGTTGAGATTGACGTTTTCCTCGAGAACGGCTGTTGCTAGAGCACAAATGCCTCACATTCTACGCTAATATCACCAATTTGAAGCTAAAAGCTAGGAAAATGCAGCTGTAACGATATCTCACGCGAGAGAACGGTGAAAGTTGAGTTTGACGATTTCCTCGACAACAGATGTTGCTACAGTACAAAAGCCTCACATTCTAAGCTAAATTCACCAATTTGAAGCTAAAAGCTAGGAACTGAAGCTGTAGCGATATCTCACTCGGGAGAACGGCGAGAACCTGATTTTCACGATTACCTCGACAACAGACGTCGCTACAGTACAAAAGCTTCACATTCTAAGCTAGATTCACCAATTTTAAGCTAGAAGCTATGAAAAAGAAGCTGTCGCAATAGCCCACGCGAGAGAACTGTGAAAGTTGAGTTCGACAATTTCCTCGTCAACGGCTGTTGTTGCTAGAGCACAAGTGCCTCACATTCTACGCTAAAATCACCAATTTGAAGCTAAAAGCTAGGAAATGAAGCTGTACCGATATCTCACCTGAGAGAACGGTGAAAGTTGCGTGTGACGATTTCTTCGACAACGGCTGTTGCTAGAGCACAAAAGCCACAAATTCTAAACTAAACTCACCAATCAGAAGCTAAAAGCCAGGAAAATGCAGCCGTAGCGATATCACACGCGAGAGAACGGTGAAAGTTGAGATTGACGATTTCCTCGAGAACGGCTGTTGCTAGAGCACAAATGCCTCACATTCTACGCTAAAATCACCAATTTGAAGCTAAAAGCTAGGAAAATGCAGCTGTAACGATATCTCACGCGAGAGAACGGTGAAAGTTGAGTTTGAGGATTTCCTCGACAACAGATGTTGCTACAGTACAAAAGCCTCACATTCTAAGCGAAATTCACCAATTTGAAGCTAAAAGCTAGGAACTGAAGCTGTAGCCATATCTCACTCGGAGAACGGCGAGAACCTGATTTTCACGATTACCTCGACAACAGACGTCGCTACAGTACAAAAGCTTCACATTCTAAGCTAGATTCACCAATTTTAAGCTAGAAGCTATGAAAAAGAAGCTGTCGCAATAGCCCACGCGAGAGAACTGTGAAAGTTGAGTTCGACAATATCCTCGTCAACGGCTGTTGTTGCTAGAGCACAAATGCCTCACATTCTACGCTAAAATCACCAATTTGAAGCTAAAAGCTAGGAAATGAAGCTGTACCGATATCTCACCTGAGAGAACGGTGAAAGTTGCGTGTGACGATTTCTTCGACAACGGCTGTTGCTAGAGCAAAAAAGCCACAAATTCTAAACTAAACTCACCACTCAGAAGCTAAAAGCCAGGAAAATGCAGCCGTAGCGATATCACACGCGAGAGAACGGTGAAAGTTGAGATTGACGATTTCCTCGAGAACGGCTGTTGCTAGAGCACAAATGCCTCACATTCTACGCTAAAATCACCAATTTGAAGCTAAAAGCTAGGACATGAAGCTGTACCGATATCTCACGCGAGAAAACGATGATAAGTTGAGTTCCACGATTTCCTTGACAACAGATGTTGCTACAGTACAAAAGCGTCACATTCTAAGCTAAATTCACCAATTTGAAGCTAAAAGCTAGGAACTGAAGCTGTTGTAACGATATCTCACGCGAGAGAACGATGATAAGTTGAGTTTCACGATTTCCTTGACAACAGACGTCGCTACAGTACAAAAGCTTCACATTCAAAGCTAAGTTCACCAATTTTAAGCTAGAAGCTCGGAAAATGAAGCTGTAGCGATAGCCCACGCGAGAGAACTGTGAAAGTTGAGTTTGACGATTCCCTCCACAACGGTTGTTGCTACAGTACAAAAGCCTCACATTCTAAGCTAAATTAACCAATTTTATGCTAGAAGCTCGGAAAATGCAGCTGTAACGATATCTCACGCGAGAGAACGGTGAAAGTTGAGTTTGACGATTTCCTCGACAACAGATGTTGCTAGAGCACAAAAGCCACAAATACTAAACTAAACTCACCAATCAGAAGCTAAAAGCCAGGAAAATGCAGCCGTAGCGGTATCACACGCGAGAGAACGGTGAAAGTTGAGATTGACGATTTCCTCGAGAACGGCTGTTGCTAGAGCACAAATGCCTCACATTCTACGCTAATATCACCAATTTGAAGCGAAAAGCTAGGAAAATGCAGCTGTAACGATATCTCATGCGAGAGAACGGTGAAAGTTGAGTTTGACGATTTCCTCGACAACGGCTGTTGCTAGAGCACAAATGCCTCACATTCTAAACTAAATTCACCAATTTTTAGCTCGAAGCTAGAAAAATGCAGCTGTAACGATATCTCACGCGAGAGAACGGTGAAAGTTGAGTTTGACGATTACCTCGACAACGGCTGTTGCTAGTGCACAAATGCCTCACATTCTACGCTAAAATCACCAATTTGAAGCTAAAAGCTAGGACATGAAGCTGTACCGATATCTCACGCGAGAAAACGATGATAAGTTGAGTTCCACGATTTCCTTGACAACAGATGTAGCTACAGTACAAAAGCCTCACATTCTAAGCTAAATTCACCAATTTGAAGCTAAAAGCTAGGAACTGAAGCTGTAGCGATATCTCACGCGGGAGAACGGTGAGAACCTGATTTGCACGATTACCTCGACAACAGACGTCGCTACAGTACAAAAGCTTCACATTCTAAGCTAAATTCACCAATTTTTAGCTAGAAGCTCGGAACATGAAGCTGTAGCGATAGCCCACGCGAGAGAACTGTGAAAGTTGTATTTGACAATTTCTTCGTCAACGGCTGTTCCTAGAGCAAAAATGCCTCACATTCTACGCTAAAATCACCAATTTGAAGCTAAAAGCTAGGAAATGCAGCTGACCGATATCTCACCTGAGAGAACGGTGAAAGTTGAGTGTGACGATTTCTTCGACAACGGCTGCTGCCAGAGCACAAAAGCCACAAATTCTAATCTAAACTCACCAATCAGAAGCTAAAAGCCAGGAAAATGCAGCCGTACCGATATCTCACGCGAGAGAACGGTGAAAGTTGAGTTTGACGATTTCCTCGACAACAGATGTTGGTACAGTACAAAAGCCTCACATTCTAAGCTAAATTCACCAATTTGAAGCTAAAAGCTAGGAACTGAAGCCGTAGCGATATCTCACTCGGGAGAACGGCGAGAACCTGATTTTCACGATTACCTCGACAACAGACGTCGCTACAGTACAAAAGCTTCACATTCTAAGCTAGATTCACCAATTTTAAGCTAGAAGCTATGAAAAAGAAGCTGTCGCAATAGCCCACGCGAGAGAACTGTGAAAGTTGAGTTCGACAATTTCCTCGTCAACGGCTGTTGTTGCTAGAGCACAAATGCCTCACATTCTAATCTAAACTCACCAATCAGAAGCTAAAAGCCAGGAAAATGCAGCCGTACCGATATCTCACGCGAGAGAACGATGATAAGTTGAGTTTCACGATTTCCTTGACAACAGATGTTGCTACAGTACAAAAGCCTCACATTCTAAGCTAAATTCACCAATTTTAAGCTAGAAGCTCGGAAAATGAAGCTGTAACGATAGCCCACGCGAGAGAACTGTGAAAGTTGAGTTTGACAATTTCCTCGTCAACGGCTGTTGCTAGAGCACAGATGCCTCACATTCTAAACTAAATTCACCATTTTTAAGCTAGAAGCCTGAAAAATGCAGCTGTAACGATATCTCATGCGAGAGAACGGTGAAAGTTGAGTTTCACGATTTCCTCGACAACAGATGTTGCTACAGTACAAAAGCCTCGCATTCTAAGCTAAATTCACCAATTTGAAGCTAAAAGCCAGGAAAATGCAGCTGTAACGATATCTCATGCGAGAGAACGGTGAAAGTTGAGTTTCACGATTTCCTCGACAACAGATGTTGCTACAGTACAAAAGAGTCACATTCTACGCTAAAATCACCAATTTGAAGCTAAAAGCAAGGAAAATGCAGCTGTAGCGATAACTCACGCGAGAGAACGGTGAAAGTTGAGTTTGACGATTTCTTCGACAACGGCTGTTGCTAGAGCACAAAAGCCACAAATTCTAAACTACACTCACCAATCAGAAGCTAAAAGCCAGGAAAATGCAGCCGTAGCGATATCACACGCGAGAGAACGGTGAAAGTTGAGATTGACGATTTCTTTGAGAACGGCTGTTGCTAGAGCACAAATGCCTCACTTTCTACGCTAATATCACCAATTTGAAACTAAAAGCTAGGAAAATGCAGCTGTAACGATATCTCACGCGAGAGAACGGTGAAAGTTGAGTTTGACGATTTCCTCGACAACAGATGTTGCTACAGTACAAAAGCCTCACATTCTAAGCTAAATTAACCAATTTTAAGCTAGAAGCTCGGAAAATGCAGCTGTAACGATATCTCACGCGAGAGAACGGTGAAAGTTGAGTTTGACGATTACCTCGACAACGGCTGTTGCTAGTGCACAAATGCCTCACATTCTACGCTAAAATCACCAATTTGAAGCTAAAAGCTAGGACATGAAGCTGTACCGATATCTTACGCGAGAAAACGATGATAAGTTGAGTTCCACGATTTCCTTGACAACAGATGTTGCTACAGTACAAAAGCCTCACATTCTAAGCTAAATTCACCAATTTGAAGCTAAAAGTTAGGAACTGAAGCTGTAGCGATATCTCACGCGGGAGAACGGTGAGAACCTGATTTACACGATTACCTCGACAACAGACGTCGCTACAGTACAAAAGCTTCACATTCTAAGCTAAATTCACCAATTTTAAGCTAAAAGCCAGGAAAATGCAGCTGTAGCGATATCTCACACGAGAGAACGGTGAAAGTTGAGTTTGACGATTCCCTCCACAACGGTTGTTGCTACAGTACAAAAGCCTCACATTCTAAGCTAAATTCACCAATTTGAAGCTAAAAGCTAGGAAATGAAGCTGTACCGATATCTCACGCGAGAGAACGATGATAAGTTGAGTTTGACGATTTCCTCGACAACAGATGTTGCTACAGTACAAAAGCCTCACATTCTAAGCTAAATTCACCAATTTGAAGCTAAAAGCCAGGAAAATGCAGCTGTAGCGATATCTCACACGAGAGAACGGTGAAAGTTGAGTTTGACGATTCCCTCCACAACGGTTGTTGCTACAGTACAAAAGCTTCACATTCTAAGCTAAATTCACCATTTTTAAGCTAGAAGCTCGGAACATGAAGCTGTAACAATAGCCCACGCGAGAGAACTGTGAAAGTTGTGTTTGACAATTTCCTCGTCAACGGCTGTTGCTAGAGCACAAATGGCTCACATTCTATGCTAAATTCACCAATTTTAAGCTAGAAGCTCAGAAAATGAAGCTGTAGCGATATACCACTCGAGAGAACGGTGAAAACTTGAGTTTGACGATTTCCTCGACAACGGCTGTTGCTAGAGCACAAATGCCTCACATTCTACGCTAAAATCACCAATTTGAAGCTACAAGGTAGGAAAATGCAGCTGTAACTACATCTCACGCGAAAGAATGGTGAAAGTTGAGTTTCACGATTTCCTCGACAACAGATGTTGCTACAGTACAAAAGCCTCACGTTCTAAGCTATATTCACCAATTTGAAACTAGAAGCTCGGAAAATGAAGCTGTAGCGATATCCCACACGAGAGAACGGTGAAAGTTGAGTTTGACGATTCCCTCCACAACGGTTGTTGCTACAGTACAAAAGCCTCACATTCTAAGCTAAATTCACCAATTTGAAGCTACAAACTCGGAAAATGAAGCTGTACCGATATCCCACACGAGAGAACGGTGAAAACTTGAGTTTGACGATTTCCTCGACAACGGCTGTTGCTAGTGCACAAATGCCTCACATTCTATGCTAAATTCACCAATTGTAAGCTAAAAGTTAGGAACTGAAGCTGTAGCGATATCTCACGCGAGAGAACGATGATAAGTTGAGTTTCTCGATTTCCTCGACAACAGATGTTGCTACAGTACAAACGCCTCACATTCTAAGCTAAATTCACCAATTTGAAGCTAAAAGCTAGGAACTGAAGCTGTAGCGATACCTCACGCGGGAGAACGGTGCGAACCTGATTTTCACGGTTACCTCGACAACAGACGTCGCTAAAGTACAAAAGCTTCACATTCTAAGCTAAATTCACCAATTTTAAGCTAGAAGCTCGGAACATGAAGCTGTAGCGATAGCCCACGCGAGAGAACTGTGAAAGTTGTATTTGACAATTTCTTCGTCAACGGCTGTTCCTAGAGCAAAAATGCCTCACATTCTACGCTAAAATCACCAATTTGAAGCTAAAAGCTAGGAAATGCAGCTGACCGATATTTCACCTGAGAGAACGGTGAAAGTTGAGTGTGACGATTTCTTCGACAACGGCTGTTGCCAGAGCACAAAAGCCACAAATTCTAATCTAAACTCACCAATCAGAAGCTAAAAGCCAGGAAAATGCAGCCGTAGCGATATCATACGCGAGAGAACGGTGAAAGTTGAGATTGACGATTTCCTCGAGAACGGCTGTTGCTAGAGCACAAATGCCTCACATTCTACGCTAATATCACCAATTTGAAGCTAAAAGCTAGGAAAATGCAGCTGTAACGATATCTCACGCGAGAGAACGGTGAAAGTTGAGTTTGACGATTTCCTCGACAACAGATGTTGCTACAGTACAAAAGCCTCACATTCTAAGCTAAATTCACCAATTTGAAGCTAAAAGCTAGGAACTGAAGCTGTAGCGATATCTCACGCGGGAGAACGGCGAGAACCTGATTTTCACGATTACCTCGACAACAGACGTCGCTACAGTACAAAAGCTTCACATTCTAAGCTAGATTCACCAATTTTAAGCTAGAAGCTACGAAAAAGAAGCTGTCGCAATAGCCCACGCAAGAGAACTGTGAAAGTTGAGTTCGACAATTTCCTCGTCAACGGCTGTTGTTGCTAGAGCACAAATGCTTCACATTCTATGCTAAAATCACCAATTTGAAGCTAAAAGCTAGGAAATGAAGCTGTACCGATATCTCACCTGAGAGAACGGTGAAAGTTGAGTGTGACGATTTCTTCGACAACGGCTGTTGCTAGAGCACAAAAGCCACAAATTCTATACTAAACTCACCAATCAGAAGCTAAAAGCCAGGAAAATGCAGCCGTAGCGATATCACACGCGAGAGAACGGTGAAAGTTGAGATTGACGATTTCCTCGAGAACGGCTGTTGCTAGAGCACAAATGCCTCACATTCTACGCTAATATCACCAATTTGAAGCTAAAAGCTAGGAAAATGCAGCTGTAACGATATCTCACGCGAGAGAACGGTGAAAGTTGAGTTTGACGATTTCCTCGACAACAGATGTTGCTACAGTACAAAAGCCTCACATTCTAAGCTAAATTCACCAATTTGAAGCTAAAAGCCAGGAAAATGCAGCTGTAGCGATATCTCACACGAGAGAACGGTGAAAGTTGAGTTTGACGATTCCCTCCACAACGGTTGTTGCTACAGTACAAAAGCTTCACATTCTAAGCTAAATTCACCAATTTGAAGCTAAAAGCTAGGAAATGAAGCTGTACCGATATCTCACGCGAGAGAACGATGATAAGTTGAATTTCACGATTTCCTCGACAACAGATGTTGCTACAGTACAAAAGCCTCACATTCTAAGCTAAATTCACCAATTTGAAGCTAAAAGCTAGGAACTGAAGCTGTTGTAGCGATATCTCACGCGAGAGAACGATGATAAGTTGATAAGTTTCACGATTTCCTTGACAACAGACGTCGCTACAGTACAAAAGCTTCACATTCAAAGCTAAGTTCACCAATTTTAAGCTAGAAGCTCGGAAAATGAAGCTGTAGCGATAGCCCACGCGAGAGAACTGTGAAAGTTGAGTTTGACGATTCCCTCCACAACGGTTGTTGCTACAGTACAAAAGCCTCACATTCTAAGCTAATTTCACCAATTTGAAGCTAAAAGCTAGGAAAATGCAGCTGTAACGATATCTCACCTGAGAGAACGGTGAAAGTTGAGTTTCACGATTTCCTCGACAACAGATGTTGCTACAGTACAAAACCTCACATTCTAAGCTAAATTCACCAATTTGAAGCTAAAAGCTAAGAACTGAAGCTGATTTTCACGATTACCTCGACAACAGATGTTGCTACAGTAAAAAGCCACACATTCTAAGCTATATTCACCAATTTGAAGCTGAAAGCCAGGAAAATGCAGCTGTAACGATATCTCTTGCGAGAGAACGGTGAAAGTTGAGTTTCACGATTTCCTCGACAACAGATGTTGCTACAGTACAAAAGAGTCACATTCTACGCTAAAATCACCAATTTGAAGCTAAAAGCAAAGAAAATGCAGCTGTAGCGATAACTCACGCGAGAGAACGGTGAAAGTTGAGTTTGACGATTTCTTCGACAACGGCTGTTGTTGCTAGAGCACAAATGCCTCACATTCTACGCTAAAATCACCAATTTAAAGCTAAAAGCTAGGAAATGAAGCTGTACAGATATCTCACGCGAGAGAACGATGTTGTGACCCCGTAGTATACGCGATCAAACAAGGGATATTTGCAGGTTCGTTGCCGAATAAAGAGTTAGAACTCACCGAATTACAACAAATATAAGTCTGATTTTATTTAATACTTTAAATCGTCTCACAATTATATCTTTAGACCGTGGCCTTTCCGTCTAGACGGGGAGGACGATTAGTACGTTATTCCGACAGACTCTACTCGCTGATGATGTTCGATTTAGCGATTCAAGCGATTGAAGCGATTGAAGCGATTCAAGCGATTGAAGCCCGGAGTCTCCTTTGAGCCTCCTTTTATCTCTGCTGCTTTTCGGTGGCTATTCCGCTATCATGCTGACCTCACGTTATACTTTTCATGCTTACTTCGCTGTGACACTTTTCGGCAAGCGGGTCGCTTACAACATAAATGCCGTCACTCGATTACGGTCATCGAATGCAATGTCTTTGGTCAGCATTGCCACATATAACATTCCTCCCCCCTGAGAAAAGAAAAGTTATCGCAGAAAACTTTTCTTCACGGTCTGTGGTCTAGATTTTTAATACATTATATAGTTCCCGAAATATAAACGTGGTTATAATCGTGTGCTTATTATATGTTACATGTTTCGATCGTACAATTTTGTTCTGACGCTTTCCTTAATTCTCTTACCCTTCCTTTTTTTGTTATTGAGCATCTCGGAATTACTATTTCTTCCAAGGGTGTGACAGGAGATTTTTTATTACCTATCTTCTTATAAATTAACCAGATCACAATACTTATTACAATTATAAACGTCACGCTGCTGCCCATGACCGGTAATGTTACATGATAAAAGTTGCAGTTGCCTTGATTTATTTCGTTCAGATCCTCTTGTAATTTGATGCTCATTTCATGTAAGTCATGTTTGTCGGTAATTATGCTATCTAACTCCGTTTTGTTAGTGATTCGGAATTTATTTTCGATTTTCCGCAGTGTTTCTCCATTATTGTTTATTATTGTTAAGTTGATTGGTGGGGTACAGCTGAGTTCAAAGTTTGTGGTTATGTTTGCTTTCCTACTTGTTAATGAGAATTCAGGTGCTGTTACTTTACAGGCATCCATAAGGAAAAGGATCCCTGAATTTTGTAGGGTTATTTGCCGTTTGAAACCAGATTGGCACTGCAGCAAAATCCTTTCACTAGAGGGTGTTACAAATATCCAATTGTTTTCGTCGCTAGTGCTTATCCAAAGTATACTCTTTAGAGTCATTTGTCGCAATTCACAATTTTGAGGAATACTTTTAAGATTGTTGTACATTTTAATTTCGCAAGGTGCTCTTAGCTGAGTTGATCTGAGTGGCACGTGCTCATTGCAATAATAATGTTCGTTAATCACTTTACACTTCGCTAGTTGTTGCTTGTTTAGTTTGAGATAATGTTCTGAATCCGGATCTACTATGGCTAGTTCGAGTTTAGTTTCAATGAATGCAAAGATATCGTCTTTGACAGGTGACGGTACATTGTGTATATGGTTGACCTCGTATTTTTCATATGCTATTAAAGGAATCTCCACTACTGTTATTATTTCACGATTTGTGTGATAAGCTTTTAATTCTATTAATTTTTCAAGAATCAAATGACTCTCCTTGTGAAGATCTATTGGAAACTTCAGTCCTGGTAGTAAGTAACTTGATGATTCCTTTAATAATTCGACGATCCTAGTAGTAGATAGTATGTTCGGATTCAGTATTCCTAGCTTAATGTCTATTAAATATGACTCTACGTTAGTGATATCATAACGTAAACATTCTATTAATTGTAGCATTATTATGGCATGCTTTTGCATATCCTGTGCCTTTAAAATTCTCTGAAATGCATCGTTTGTAAACTGCTCTATGTCTTGGATTGCTCCTACTAATTTTCTTTCGTTTCTTTGAATTATGTGTTCAGTGTGTTCTAATTCGGTAACCGTTGCGTTTACTATTTGTATTTGATCTCTCATCGCATTCTTTAAGACTTGTTGGTTATTCTCTAACTGGCCTAAATGCAAATTAATTTCTTCCGCGTCTTTTGCATCCATTGTTCCGAATAGTGCTTTAGATATGCTTCCTACTACATCTAATAGTCCTCGGCGTTTATTTCGCGTTGCCGTCAGATCGTTTACGTGGCTAAGTGCTAACTCAATTTTATGAAGGGTTGGTTCTACAATTTCTGTATATGTTCTACACAAACTTGTTACTTCATCAGTTGCCAGCACGGTTGTACATAATTTTCTAAATTGCTGGTAATATTGTGCCGCTTGATCATATTTAATAAAAAGGTTATTTACGTCGAGTTTTACTACGATTTTCCATGTACTTTCAATTACGCTTAAGGTACCTATCCTTTCGAAATGAATCCCCGGATGATTTACAAAAGGTTGTATTCGATACGGGTCTTCTGTCCATTCTGCGTTGCCCGTTGAAAACGCAAATGTGAGGAATATGTACAAGTACCTACAAGGAGAAAACGATGGAGTGAGAATTTTTTGCCCCTTCTTAGCGATTAATTTCGGGATTGGTATATTTAATTTTCTAAAAAATGTTTTAAACGATTTGCGTGAACTCTGACAACCTTCTTTTTCTGCTTTATCGTATAATTTTCTTTTCCTATTTTCTCGATCACTTCATATGGACCTATCCAAGCAGGCGACAGTTTCTTCGAACGTCCCCGACGAACAGTTTCGTCTAACAATAGTACTTTATCCCCGGTCTCAAATTCCCGAGCTCTTGTTTTTGCATCATAATAAACTTTTGATTTTTTCTTGGCTCGTTCTAAGTTTTCTTTCGCGAGTGCATTTGCGGATCGTATACGTTCCTTCAACTCCTGGACATAGTCGTCGTATGCGTAAAATGGTCGCGGTTCTCGTTTCAATGACGTAGGCAATTCTGCGCGCGTTCCATATACTAGCTCGTGTGGCGTGTAACCTGTAGCTGTATGTGGTGTGGTGTTGTATGTGAACATAGCGTAAGGTAACCAATCGTCCCAGTTAGTTTGGTCTTCTTCGATGAAATTTTTTAAGTACTCTGCTAGAGTGCGATGACTCCTTTCTAAAGCTCCGTTTGACTCTGGATGATAAGCAGTCGTCTGTATTTTGTCTATTTTTAGCAATTTACATACGTGCTTAAAGGTTGTGCTCAGAAAGTTCGTTCCCTGATCGGTTAGTACTCTATCAGGCATTCCATATTCACAAATTATTCTTTCGACGAATTGTCGAGCTACCGTACTAGCTTCCTGATTCTCGAGTGGTATTGCCTTACTGAATTTGGTTAACGAGTCTTGAAAAGTTAATATATATTTATTTCCGCGTGCACTTATTGGTAAAGGTCCAACTATATCCAGTGCGCACTTCTCAAAAGATCTTTGTGGTGTGTCAGTCATTACCATTGGCATTTTAGTTTTCAATCCTAATTTGTTTCTTTGACATTTCTCGCATTTTGTTACATATTCTTCTATGTCCTTTTTCATTCCTGGCCAATTATGGATCATTTGAATCCTGTCTAACGTTCGCTTAATTCCCTGATGTCCTCCTAATGGTGTGTCATGGTACTCGTATAGTATTTTCTGTTTCTCTTCCTCTGAGTAATTTGTCGTACAATCGTCGATAGTAACAGCGTTTATGCGACTCAATGCGTCAGCATTAGTATTGCTTTTCCCTGCCTTGTATTCGATTTCGTAATCATATTCCTCCAGTTTGAGTCTCCAACGCATTAATCTTGAGCCTGGATCTTTAACGTTAAAAAGCCACACTAAAGGTTTGTGGTCCGTTACAATCTTGAATTTGCTTCCATATAGATAAGGTCTGAAGTGATGTACGCTCCAAATTATAGCTAACAATTCCTTCTCGGTCGTGCTATAATTGACTTCGGCCTTGTTTAATACCCTACTGGCATATGATATGGGTAAATCCTTTCCTATTGGTCCTTGTGATATAATAGCTCCTATTGCCTTGTCCGATGCATCCGTGGTTAGAACAAATGGTGAACCAAAATCTGGATACTGCAGTAAAGGTGCTGAGATGAGTTTCTGCTTTAAAACGTGGAATGCTCCTTGTTCTTGCGGAGTCCATACGAATTGAGAATCCTTTTTCAACAACTGTGTTAAGGGCTTGGCTAATTTTGCGAAGTTGTCTATAAACCGTCGGTAATAGCCTGCTAAACCTAAGAAGGATTGGATATCCTTTTGGTTCCTGGGAACCGGAAAGTTCTGTACGGCCTCGATTTTCCCTACATCAGGTTTGATACCGTTTTCCGTTATTAGGTGCCCTAAATATATCACCTCTTTCCTGAGAAATTCACATTTCTCAGGTTGAAGTTTCAAAGAATTCCCTCGGAGTCTATCAAAAACTTCCATTAATCTGGAATTATGCTCTTTCAGTGTAGCTGCATGTATTACGATGTCATCTAAATATACAAAGCATTTTAGTCCTTGTAATCCCGATAGTATTGAATTCATAAGTCGTTGAAAAGTTGCCGGGGCGTTTTTCAGCCCGAATGGCATTCGATTGTACTCGTAATGACCATAACGCGTCGAAAAGGCTGTTTTACATTTATCTGCTTCCTTCATTGGAACTTGATGAAATCCTGTTGCTAAATCCAACGTCGAAAAGTACTTTGCATGTCCTAATTGATCTAGGATTTCCGAGATATTAGGTAGTGGAAAAGAATCTCCTACAGTTATATTGTTTAGTTTCCGAAAGTCTACTACAACTCGGTACTTTGTTTTTCCTGAAATTCCTGTTTTCTTAGGAACAACTAAAAGTGGTGCATTCCATTGGCTGGTGCTTGGACGTATGATTCCTGCAGTTATCATTTCCTTTACTTGACTGTCTATTTCTAGCTTATGTTTCTCCGGTAGTCGATAAGGTTTAATGTTTACGGGAGCAGAATTCTCCTCAAGAGGTATAGCATGTTCCACTGCGTATGTGCAACCTAAGCTATCTCCTTTTAGAAAGAATATATCGTTGAATTGTTCGCAAATTTCTAACAGCTTACGTTTTTCCTCGGTATTTAAGTGTTCGGTCCTTATACTTTCGTGTAAATGTGCTATGCGCTGTTCGTAGGATAACGCGTTTTCTTGCGATGACGTAGTTACTGTTTCGTCCCCTTTTTCTAATATTTCTAGATTTACGAGTGGAGTTCGTATGTGTGCTTCTTGTTCATTCAAATTTAAAATGCTAACTAAGCATTCACCCGCCTCGGGTTTTGTGACACAGCTACTTAATATAACTCCGTCTTTTATTTCGCGCTTCTCCAATATCCCTTCACCTGTGCTTCCTGTAATGGCCCGTACGACTGTTTCAGTTCGGGGTTTCAAGATAATTGTTGAACGTTGTGCCCTTAATTTCCAGAAGGTTCCGTATATTTCTACACTTTTTCCTGCCCTAATTGTTACTTTATGCTTGATTATGAAATCATATCCCAATATTCCTTCCGATTTAAATGGCGCGTCGTCTTTTACGACATGGAAAGGATGCGATACGATTTGATCCCCTACTTTTATGTTAAGTCTCACTGCGCAAATTGTTTTCATGTCTGGGCTTCCAATTCCTTTAAATGTGACGGATTCACCTACTACTACGGCTTCGTCTTTAATTTGACCCTGCTTAATCAGTGAAATTTGAGCTCCTGAATCGAGCAAAAACAACATTTGCGAATTAACCAGTTCCTTAGCTTCAATTTGTACGTGATTTTTCTCGCTTTCTTCATCTTGTAACGTTAAATGTTCCACCCTACGCGATCCATATGTAGTTACAGCCTGTCCAGTACTACTATTTCGAGCCCTTTCATGTGTGCGGTTTCGATCTTGTTCATGTTCTAAGTTGCTTGATGCCTGGTTTCCCGAATAGTAAGCTCTCGAGTCATTTCTATATTCTTGATTTCTGTTAACCTGTGGTCGATGACGACATTCCTGAGTCCTATGCCCTGGTTTCTTGCAATATCCACACGTAACCCGAATTTCTTGTACTACGCGAGAATCATTCGGATTGTTCGATGTTGATTGTCTTATAGATATGCGGCTTCGACAATCCCTAGCCAAATGTCCTGTACGTCCACATTTAAAACAAGTTAAAGGCAAGCTTGTTCTGAGTGGCAAATTAGCATTCGCCTGTCTGCCCAATGACTGCCTATTCAGTGATTGTCTATTGGTTTGATATGAATATCGAGATGAGGTATGACCACCTTCTTGTCTCTCTTCCTCGGCGGCTCCAGTAATTGCCTCTTGCAAACAAGTATAATTTCGCGATCTTGCTATGGTTTGTAAGGGTTCACGCAACCCACGCGTAAATACTATCAAAGCCTGATTTTTAATTATATCTTTTATTCCCAATATCTGTAACGCATGTTGTCCCGGTTTAAGTTGTGCTTCTATCAATTCCATCATTAATTGCTGAGTTCTACTTCCAAAAGCTCTAACAGTTTCTCCCGGTTTCTGTTTCAATTGGTTGAATTCTATTTGTAAAAACGCAACCGATTTTTTCCCCAAAAAACTTGTTTCTAATTCCTCCTTGAATTCCTCAAAGTCACGTATTTCACGATATTCGAACTCTACAAAAGCTTGTCCCGTTAATTTAGTACGTATTATGCCTCGCAGTAATTCGTTATGTATTGATGGGTCGTTTTGTTCAAATGTGTATTCGCAGATACTTATAAATTCCTTGAGCTTTTCCCGAGAAGCTCCATCGAAACGTGGAATTGGCTCTAACGCGTCTTTCATAATTTTCCTTTCCTGGTACCTTGAGTACGGTCTATTATTTGCTCCAAGTTCTCTTACTGTACCGTGATCATTACCACTGTCCCTATTACGCAATCTTTCTAATTCGCTTCTTAAGAGACGTATCTCTTCGTTTATTCTTTCTTCGTGATCCATTGATGGAGTATTGTGACGCGACATATCTAATAAATTTTCTTCGTCGGATACGTTAACGGATAATACGTCTAATTCCCTCTCGTTAAATAAATTACTATCGTAAGATATCAGGGAGGATTCTTCACTTCGATTATCTTGAGTTTCGTTAACTGGTAAAAGACTACCGTCAAATGTATATTCTCTCGTAGCTGCTACGTTTCCGTCTACTTCGGTACTACTATCTTCGAATTCTAAACACCGTCTAACTTGATTACTTATTTCCCTAAGTGTTACTTCGGCAATTTCGGAAGATTCAGCTCTCGGTAGTGTCGCGAATATATGAAGAATTCTCTCTGAAGCTTTATTATGTAACCACGTTGGTTTCTTGGTGCTTAGCTTACGCCCCTCAGACATTCAAAATGTTATTCTAATGTATGTAAGATTTAACCTACAGTGCGTACGCTGGCTGCATTTCCGTTGACTTGCGATGATTGCCTTGACCCTGAAGTGGTTCTACTGCTGGTTTATTCGTCTGCTGGATCGGATTTCTGCTGGTTCGGCTTCCTGCGGACGTTGCCTCTTTTAGTAACCGTTCCCTCTATTGGCTTCGCTTGTGTAGAAGTTACTTCTGCTTCTTCTTCACAGCTGATTCCTTGGCTTATGGCTCAGTCGAGTATCGTTGTATTCGTGTCGGCTTAGAATTTGAAACGATCGAGTCGCCGTCGTTTCTCTTCTTTGATGAATAGTTTATTAGCAGATATCCCACCGCTGCCACCAAAATTATGTTGTGACCCCGTAGTATACGCGATCAAACAAGGGATATTTGCAGGTTCGTTGCCGAATAAAGAGTTAGAACTCACCGAATTACAACAAATATAAGTCTGATTTTATTTAATACTTTAAATCGTCTCACAATTATATCTTTAGACCGTGGCCTTTCCGTCTAGACGGGGAGGACGATTAGTACGTTATTCCGACAGACTCTACTCGCTGATGATGTTCGATTTAGCGATTCAAGCGATTGAAGCGATTGAAGCGATTCAAGCGATTGAAGCCCGGAGTCTCCTTTGAGCCTCCTTTTATCTCTGCTGCTTTTCGGTGGCTATTCCGCTATCATGCTGACCTCACGTTATACTTTTCATGCTTACTTCGCTGTGACACTTTTCGGCAAGCGGGTCGCTTACAACATAAATGCCGTCACTCGATTACGGTCATCGAATGCAATGTCTTTGGTCAGCATTGCCACATATAACAACGATGATAAGTTGAGTTTCACGATTTCCTTGACAACAGATGTTGCTACAGTACAAAAGCCTCACATTCTAAGCTAAATTCACCAATTTTAAGCTAGAAGCTCGGAAAATGAAGCTGTAACGATAGCCCACGCGAGAGAACTGTGAAAGTTGAGTTTGACAATTTCCTCGTCAACGGCTGTTGCTAGAGCACAGATGCCTCACATTCTAAACTAAATTCACCATTTTTAAGCTAGAAGCCTGAAAAATGCAGCTGTAACGATATCTCATGCGAGAGAACGGTGAAAGTTGAGTTTCACGATTTCCTCGACAACAGATGTTGCTACAGTACAAAAGCCTCGCATTCTAAGCTAAATTCACCAATTTGAAGCTGAAAGCCAGGAAAATGCAGCTGTAACGATATCTCTTGCGAGAGAACGGTGAAAGTTGAGTTTCACGATTTCCTCGACAACAGATGTTGCTACAGTACAAAAGAGTCACATTCTACGCTAAAATCACCAATTTGAAGCTAAAAGCAAAGAAAATGCAGCTGTAGCGATAACTCACGCGAGAGAACGGTGAAAGTTGAGTTTGACGATTTCTTCGACAACGGCTGTTGCTAGAGCACAAAAGCCACAAATTCTAAACTACACTCACCAATCAGAAGCTAAAAGCCAGGAAAATGCAGCCGTAGCGATATCACACGCGAGAGAACGGTGAAAGTTGAGATTGACGATTTCTTTGAGAACGGCTGTTGCTAGAGCACAAATGCCTCACTTTCTACGCTAATATCACCAATTTGAAACTAAAAGCTAAGAAAATGCAGCTGTAACGATATCTCACGCGAGAGAACGGTGAAAGTTGAGTTTGACGATTTCCTCGACAACAGATGTTGCTACAGTACAAAAGCCTCACATTCTAAGCTAAATTCACCAATTTGAAGCTAAAAGCCAGGAAAATGCAGCTGTAGCGATATCTCACACGAGAGAACGGTGAAAGTTGAGTTTGACGATTCCCTCCACAACGGTTGTTGCTACAGTACAAAAGCCTCACATTCTAAGCTAAATTCACCAATTTGAAGCTAAAAGCTAGGAAATGAAGCTGTAACGATAGCCCACGCGAGAGAACTGTGAAAGTTGAGTTTGACAATTTCCTCGTCAACGGCTGTTGCTAGAGCACAGATGCCTCACATTCTAAACTAAATTCACCATTTTTAAGCTAGAAGCCTGAAAAATGCAGCTGTAACGATATCTCATGCGAGAGAACGGTGAAAGTTGAGTTTCACGATTTCCTCGACAACAGATGTTGCTACAGTACAAAAGCCTCGCATTCTAAGCTAAATTCACCAATTTGAAGCTGAAAGCCAGGAAAATGCAGCTGTAACGATATCTCTTGCGAGAGAACGGTGAAAGTTGAGTTCCACGATTTCCTCGACAACAGATGTTGCTACAGTACAAAAGAGTCACATTCTACGCTAAAATCACCAATTTGAAGCTAAAAGCAAAGAAAATGCAGCTGTAGCGATAACTCACGCGAGAGAACGGTGAAAGTTGAGTTTGACGATTTCTTCGACAACGGCTGTTGCTAGAGCACAAAAGCCACAAATTCTAAACTACACTCACCAATCAGAAGCTAAAAGCCAGGAAAATGCAGCCGTAGCGATATCACACGCGAGAGAACGGTGAAAGTTGAGATTGACGATTTCTTTGAGAACGGCTGTTGCTAGAGCACAAATGCCTCACTTTCTACGCTAATATCACCAATTTGAAACTAAAAGCTAGGAAAATGCAGCTGTAACGATATCTCACGCGAGAGAACGGTGAAAGTTGAGTTTGACGATTTCCTCGACAACAGATGTTGCTACAGTACAAAAGCCTCACATTCTAAGCTAAATTAACCAATTTTAAGCTAGAAGCTCGGAAAATGCAGCTGTAACGATATCTCACGCGAGAGAACGGTGAAAGTTGAGTTTGACGATTACCTCGACAACGGCTGTTGCTAGTGCACAAATGCCTCACATTCTACGTTAAAATCACCAATTTGAAGCTAAAAGCTAGGACATGAAGCTGTACCGATATCTCACGCGAGAAAACGATGATAAGTTGAGTTCCACGATTTCCTTGACAACAGATGTTGCTACAGTACAAAAGCCTCACATTCTAAGCTAAATTCACCAATTTGAAGCTAAAAGCTAGGAACTGAAGCTGTAGCGATATCTCACGCGGGAGAACGGTGAGAACCTGATTTGCACGATTACCTCGACAACAGACGTCGCTACAGTACAAAAGCTTCACATTCTAAGCTAAATTCACCAATTTTAAGCTAGAAGCTCGGAACATGAAGCTGTAGCGATAGCCCACGCGAGAGAACTGTGAAAGTTGTATTTGACAATTTCTTCGTCAACGGCTGTTCCTAGAGCAAAAATGCCTCACATTCTACGCTAAAATCACCAATTTGAAGCTAAAAGCTAGGAAATGCAGCTGACCGATATCTCACCTGAGAGAACGGTGAAAGTTGAGTGTGACGATTTCTTCGACAACGGCTGTTGCCAGAGCACAAAAGCCACAAATTCTAATCTAAACTCATCAATCAGAAGCTAAAAGCCAGGAAAATGCAGCCGTAGCGATATCATACGCGAGAGAACGGTGAAAGTTGAGATTGACGATTTCCTCGAGAACGGCTGTTGCTAGAGCACAAATGCCTCACATTCTACGCTAATATCACCAATTTGAAGCTAAAAGCTAGGAAAATGCAGCTGTAACGATATCTCACGCGAGAGAACGGTGAAAGTTGAGTTTCACGATTTCCTCGACAACAGATGTTGCTACAGTACAAAAGCCTCACATTCTAAGCTAAATTCACCAATTTGAAGCTAAAAGCTAGGAACTGAAGCTGTAGCCATATCTCACTCGGGAGAACGGCGAGAACCTGATTTTCACGATTACCTCGACAACAGACGTCGCTACAGTACAAAAGCTTCACATTCTAAGCTAGATTCACCAATTTTAAGCTAGAAGCTATGAAAAAGAAGCTGTCGCAATAGCCCACGCGAGAGAACTGTGAAAGTTGAGTTTGACGATTCCCTCCACAACGGCTATTGTTGCTAGAGCACAAATGCCTCACATTCTACGCTAAAATCACCAATTTGAAGCTAAAAGCTAGGAAATGAAGCTGTACCGATATCTCACCTGAGAGAACGGTGAAAGTTGAGTGTGACGATTTCTTCGACAACGGCTGTTGCTAGAGCACAAAAGCCACAAATACTAAACTAAACTCACCAATCAGAAGCTAAAAGCCAGGAAAATGCAGCCGTAGCGGTATCACACGCGAGAGAACGGTGAAAGTTGAGATTGACGATTTCCTCGAGAACGGCTGTTGCTAGAGCACAAATGCCTCACATTCTACGCTAATATCACCAATTTGAAGCGAAAAGCTAGGAAAATGCAGCTGTAACGATATCTCATGCGAGAGAACGGTGAAAGATGAGTTTGACGATTTCCTCGACAACGGCTGTTGCTAGAGCACAAATGCCTCACATTCTAAACTAAATTCACCAATTTTTAGCTCGAAGCTAGAAAAATGCAGCTGTAACGATATCTCACGCGAGAGAACGGTGAAAGTTGAGTTTGACGATTACCTCGACAACGGCTGTTGCTAGTGCACAAATGCCTCACATTCTACGCTAAAATCACCAATTTGAAGCGAAAAGCTAGGACATGAAGCTGTACCGATATCTCACGCGAGAAAACGATGATAAGTTGAGTTCCACGATTTCCTTGACAACAGATGTAGCTACAGTACAAAAGCCTCACATTCTAAGCTAAATTCACCAATTTGAAGCTAAAAGCTAGGAACTGAAGCTGTAGCGATATCTCACGCTGGAGAACGGTGAGAACCTGATTTGCACGATTACCTCGACAACAGACGTCGCTACAGTACAAAAGCTTCACATTCTAAGCTAAATTCACCAATTTTAAGCTAGAAGCTCGGAACATGAAGCTGTAGCGATAGCCCACGCGAGAGAACTGTGAAAGTTGTATTTGACAATTTCTTCGTCAACGGCTGTTCCTAGAGCAAAAATGCCTCACATTCTACGCTAAAATCACCAATTTGAAGCTAAAAGCTAGGAAATGCAGCTGACCGATATCTCACCTGAGAGAACGGTGAAAGTTGAGTGTGACGATTTCTTCGACAACGGCTGCTGCCAGAGCACAAAAGCCACAAATTCTAATCTAAACTCACCAATCAGAAGCTAAAAGCCAGGAAAATGCAGCCGTACCGATATCTCACGCGAGAGAACGGTGAAAGTTGAGTTTGACGATTTCCTCGACAACAGATGTTGGTACAGTACAAAAGCCTCACATTCTAAGCTAAATTCACCAATTTGAAGCTAAAAGCTAGGAACTGAAGCTGTAGCGATATCTCACTCGGGAGAACGGCGAGAACCTGATTTTCACGATTACCTCGACAACAGACGTCGCTACAGTACAAAAGCTTCACATTCTAAGCTAGATTCACCAATTTTAAGCTAGAAGCTATGAAAAAGAAGCTGTCGCAATAGCCCACGCGAGAGAACTGTGAAAGTTGAGTTCGACAATTTCCTCGTCAACGGCTGTTGTTGCTAGAGCACAAATGCCTCACATTCTACGCTAAAATCACCAATTTGAAGCTAAAAGCTAGGAAATGAAGCTGTACCGATATCTCACCTGAGAGAACGGTGAAAGTTGCGTGTGACGATTTCTTCGACAACGGCTGTTGCTAGAGCACAAAAGCCACAAATTCTAAACTAAACTCACCAATCAGAAGCTAAAAGCCAGGAAAATGCAGCCGTAGCGATATCACACGCGAGAGAACGGTGAAAGTTGAGATTGACGATTTCCTCGAGAACGGCTGTTGCTAGAGCACAAATGCCTCACATTCTACGCTAAAATCACCAATTTGAAGCTAAAAGCTAGGACATGAAGCTGTACCGATATCTCACGCGAGAAAACGATGATAAGTTGAGTTCCACGATTTCCTTGACAACAGATGTTGCTACAGTACAAAATCCTCACATTCTAAGCTAAATTCACCAATTTGAAGCTAAAAGCTAGGAACTGAAGCTGTAGCGATATCTCACGCGGGAGAACGGTGAGAACCTGATTTACACGATTACCTCGTCAACAGACGTCGCTACAGTACAAAAGCTTCACATTCTAAGCTAAATTCACCAATTTTAAGCTAAAAGCCAGGAAAATGCAGCTGTAGCGATATCTCACACGAGAGAACGGTGAAAGTTGAGTTTGACGATTCCCTCCACAACGGTTGTTGCTACAGTACAAAAGCCTCACATTCTAAGCTAAATTCACCAATTTGAAGCTAAAAGCTAGGAAATGAAGCTGTACCGATATCTCACGCGAGAGAACGATGATAAGTTGAGTTTGACGATTTCCTCGACAACAGATGTTGCTACAGTACAAAAGCCTCACATTCTAAGCTAAATTCACCAATTTGAAGCTAAAAGCCAGGAAAATGCAGCTGTAGCGATATCTCACACGAGAGAACGGTGAAAGTTGAGTTTGACGATTCCCTCCACAACGGTTGTTGCTACAGTACAAAAGCCTCACATTCTAAGCTAAATTCACCAATTTGAAGCTAAAAGCTAGGAAATGAAGCTGTACCGATATCTCACGCGAGAGAACGATGATAAGTTGAATTTCACGATTTCCTCGACAACAGATGTTGCTACAGTACAAAAGCCTCACATTCAAAGCTAAGTTCACCAATTTTAAGCTAGAAGCTCGGAAAATGAAGCTGTAGCGATAGCCCACGCGAGAGAACTGTGAAAGTTGAGTTTGACGATTCCCTCCACAACGGTTGTTGCTACAGTACAAAAGCCTCACATTCTAAGCTAATTTCACCAATTTGAAGCTAAAAGCTAGGAAAATGCAGCTGTAACGATATCTCACCTGAGAGAACGGTGAAAGTTGAGTTTCACGATTTCCTCGACAACAGATGTTGCTACAGTACAAAACCTCACATTCTAAGCTAAATTCACCAATTTGAAGCTAAAAGCTAAGAACTGAAGCTGATTTTCACGATTACCTCGACAACAGATGTTGCTACAGTAAAAAGCCACACATTCTAAGCTATATTCACCAATTTGAAGCTGAAAGCCAGGAAAATGCAGCTGTATCGATATCTCACGCGAGAGAACGATGATAAGTTGAGTTTCACGATTTCCTTGACAACAGATGTTGCTACAGTACAAAAGCCTCACATTCTAAGCTAAATTCACCAATTTTAAGCAAGAAGCTCGGAAAATGAAGCTGTAACGATAGCCCACGCGAGAGAACTGTGAAAGTTGAGTTTGACAATTTCCTCGTCAACGGCTGTTGCTAGAGCACAGATGCCTCACATTCTAAACTAAATTCACCATTTTTAAGCTAGAAGCCTGAAAAATGCAGCTGTAACGATATCTCATGCGAGAGAACGGTGAAAGTTGAGTTTCACGATTTCCTCGACAACAGATGTTGCTACAGTACAAAAGCCTCGCATTCTAAGCTAAATTCACCAATTTGAAGCTAAAAGCCAGGAAAATGCAGCTGTAGCGATATCTCACACGAGAGAACGGTGAAAGTTGAGTTTGACGATTCCCTCCACAACGGTTGTTGCTACAGTACAAAAGCCTCACATTCTAAGCTAAATTCACCAATTTGAAGCTAAAAGCTAGGAAATGAAGCTGTACCGATATCTCACGCGAGAGAACGATGATAAGTTGAATTTCACGATTTCCTCGACAACAGATGTTGCTACAGTACAAAAGCCTCACATTCAAAGCTAAGTTCACCAATTTTAAGCTAGAAGCTCGGAAAATGAAGCTGTAACGATAGCCCACGCGAGAGAACTGTGAAAGTTGAGTTTGACAATTTCCTCGTCAACGGCTGTTGCTAGAGCACAGATGCCTCACATTCTAAACTAAATTCACCATTTTTAAGCTAGAAGCCTGAAAAATGCAGCTGTAACGATATCTCATGCGAGAGAACGGTGAAAGTTGAGTTTCACGATTTCCTCGACAACAGATGTTGCTACAGTACAAAAGCCTCGCATTCTAAGCTAAATTCACCAATTTGAAGCTAAAAGCCAGGAAAATGCAGCTGTAACGATATCTCATGCGAGAGAACGGTGAAAGTTGAGTTTCACGATTTCCTCGACAACAGATGTTGCTACAGTACAAAAGAGTCACATTCTACGCTAAAATCACCAATTTGAAGCTAAAAGCAAGGAAAATGCAGCTGTAGCGATAACTCACGCGAGAGAACGGTGAAAGTTGAGTTTGACGATTTCTTCGACAACGGCTGTTGCTAGAGCACAAAAGCCACAAATTCTAAACTACACTCACCAATCAGAAGCTAAAAGCCAGGAAAATGCAGCCGTAGCGATATCACACGCGAGAGAACGGTGAAAGTTGAGATTGACGATTTCTTTGAGAACGGCTGTTGCTAGAGCACAAATGCCTCACTTTCTACGCTAATATCACCAATTTGAAACTAAAAGCTAGGAAAATGCAGCTGTAACGATATCTCACGCGAGAGAACGGTGAAAGTTGAGTTTGACGATTTCCTCGACAACAGATGTTGCTACAGTACAAAAGCCTCACATTCTAAGCTAAATTCACCAATTTGAAGCTAAAAGCCAGGAAAATGCAGCTGTAGCGATATCTCACACGAGAGAACGGTGAAAGTTGAGTTTGACGATTCCCTCCACAACGGTTGTTGCTACAGTACAAAAGCCTCACATTCTAAGCTAAATTCACCAATTTGAAGCTAAAAGCTAGGAAATGAAGCTGTAACGATAGCCCACGCGAGAGAACTGTGAAAGTTGAGTTTGACAATTTCCTCGTCAACGGCTGTTGCTAGAGCACAGATGCCTCACATTCTAAACTAAATTCACCATTTTTATGCTAGAAGCCTGAAAAATGCAGCTGTAACGATATCTCATGCGAGAGAACGGTGAAAGTTGAGTTTCACGATTTCCTCGACAACAGATGTTGCTACAGTACAAAAGCCTCGCATTCTAAGCTAAATTCACCAATTTGAAGCTGAAAGCCAGGAAAATGCAGCTGTAACGATATCTCTTGCGAGAGAACGGTGAAAGTTGAGTTTCACGATTTCCTCGACAACAGATGTTGCTACAGTACAAAAGAGTCACATTCTACGCTAAAATCACCAATTTGAAGCTAAAAGCAAAGAAAATGCAGCTGTAGCGATAACTCACGCGAGAGAACGGTGAAAGTTGAGTTTGACGATTTCTTCGACAACGGCTGTTGCTAGAGCACAAAAGCCACAAATTCTAAACTACACTCACCAATCAGAAGCTAAAAGCCAGGAAAATGCAGCCGTAGCGATATCACACGCGAGAGAACGGTGAAAGTTGAGATTGACGATTTCTTTGAGAACGGCTGTTGCTAGAGCACAAATGCCTCACTTTCTACGCTAATATCACCAATTTGAAACTAAAAGCTAGGAAAATGCAGCTGTAACGATATCTCACGCGAGAGAACGGTGAAAGTTGAGTTTGACGATTTCCTCGACAACAGATGTTGCTACAGTACAAAAGCCTCACATTCTAAGCTAAATTAACCAATTTTAAGCTAGAAGCTCGGAAAATGCAGCTGTAACGATATCTCACGCGAGAGAACGGTGAAAGTTGAGTTTGACGATTACCTCGACAACGGCTGTTGCTAGTGCACAAATGCCTCACATTCTACGTTAAAATCACCAATTTGAAGCTAAAAGCTAGGACATGAAGCTGTACCGATATCTCACGCGAGAAAACGATGATAAGTTGAGTTCCACGATTTCCTTGACAACAGATGTTGCTACAGTACAAAAGCCTCACATTCTAAGCTAAATTCACCAATTTGAAGCTAAAAGCTAGGAACTGAAGCTGTAGCGATATCTCACGCGGGAGAACGGTGAGAACCTGATTTGCACGGTTACCTCGACAACAGACGTCGCTACAGTACAAAAGCTTCACATTCTAAGCTAAATTCACCAATTTTAAGCTAGAAGCTCGGAACATGAAGCTGTAGCGATAGCCCACGCGAGAGAACTGTGAAAGTTGTATTTGACAATTTCTTCGTCAACGGCTGTTCCTAGAGCAAAAATGCCTCACATTCTACGCTAAAATCACCAATTTGAAGCTAAAAGCTAGGAAATGCAGCTGACCGATATCTCACCTGAGAGAACGGTGAAAGTTGAGTGTGACGATTTCTTCGACAACGGCTGTTGCCAGAGCACAAAAGCCACAAATTCTAATCTAAACTCATCAATCAGAAGCTAAAAGCCAGGAAAATGCAGCCGTAGCGATATCATACGCGAGAGAACGGTGAAAGTTGAGATTGACGATTTCCTCGAGAACGGCTGTTGCTAGAGCACAAATGCCTCACATTCTACGCTAATATCACCAATTTGAAGCTAAAAGCTAGGAAAATGCAGCTGTAACGATATCTCACGCGAGAGAACGGTGAAAGTTGAGTTTCACGATTTCCTCGACAACAGATGTTGCTACAGTACAAAAGCCTCACATTCTAAGCTAAATTCACCAATTTGAAGCTAAAAGCTAGGAACTGAAGCTGTAGCCATATCTCACTCGGGAGAACGGCGAGAACCTGATTTTCACGATTACCTCGACAACAGACGTCGCTACAGTACAAAAGCTTCACATTCTAAGCTAGATTCACCAATTTTAAGCTAGAAGCTATGAAAAAGAAGCTGTCGCAATAGCCCACGCGAGAGAACTGTGAAAGTTGAGTTTGACGATTCCCTCCACAACGGCTATTGTTGCTAGAGCACAAATGCCTCACATTCTACGCTAAAATCACCAATTTGAAGCTAAAAGCTAGGAAATGAAGCTGTACCGATATCTCACCTGAGAGAACGGTGAAAGTTGAGTGTGACGATTTCTTCGACAACGGCTGTTGCTAGAGCACAAAAGCCACAAATACTAAACTAAACTCACCAATCAGAAGCTAAAAGCCAGGAAAATGCAGCCGTAGCGGTATCACACGCGAGAGAACGGTGAAAGTTGAGATTGACGATTTCCTCGAGAACGGCTGTTGCTAGAGCACAAATGCCTCACATTCTACGCTAATATCACCAATTTGAAGCGAAAAGCTAGGAAAATGCAGCTGTAACGATATCTCACGCGAGAGAACGGTGAAAGTTGAGTTTGACGATTACCTCGACAACGGCTGTTGCTAGTGCACAAATGCCTCACATTCTACGCTAAAATCACCAATTTGAAGCTAAAAGCTAGGACATGAAGCTGTACCGATATCTCACGCGAAAAAACGATGATAAGTTGAGTTCCACGATTTCCTTGACAACAGATGTAGCTACAGTACAAAAGCCTCACATTCTAAGCTAAATTCACCAATTTGAAGCTAAAAGCTAGGAACTGAAGCTGTAGCGATATCTCACGCGGGAGAACGGTGAGAACCTGATTTGCACGATTACCTCGACAACAGACGTCGCTACAGTACAAAAGCTTCACATTCTAAGCTAAATTCACCAATTTTAAGCTAGAAGCTCGGAACATGAAGCTGTAGCGATAGCCCACGCGAGAGAACTGTGAAAGTTGTATTTGACAATTTCTTCGTCAACGGCTGTTCCTAGAGCAAAAATGCCTCACATTCTACGCTAAAATCACCAATTTGAAGCTAAAAGCTAGGAAATGCAGCTGACCGATATCTCACCTGAGAGAACGGTGAAAGTTGAGTGTGACGATTTCTTCGACAACGGCTGCTGCCAGAGCACAAAAGCCACAAATTCTAATCTAAACTCACCAATCAGAAGCTAAAAGCCAGGAAAATGCAGCCGTACCGATATCTCACGCGAGAGAACGGTGAAAGTTGAGTTTGACG